>SEMN01000047.1:21099-741099 GCA_005408345.1 Macquaria australasica | reverse complement strand
AAAAATACATTTTCAGCTGCTTGCCAGTAAAGTTTGTCATCCGTTCATTTTCCACTTGTTTCTGTCAGTTTGATCTCTGCCAACAAAAGACTCTCTCTGGGCTCCTTAATCAACTGGTCGCATTAAAAAATGGCGGTTTCAGTGCTTGACATTCATACTTTATTCTCACAGTCTAAAGTGTCAAAACATCAACTTCTACTCTTTCCAGTTTGGACTGAGACATGGAGAGAGAGCAAACACTGTGTAATGCTATTACACACGGGGCCACATGACATCAGTTCAGGAGGTTGCCATCTTTGTTTGCTTGATTCACTGGTTCCATTTTGGTTAATCGCCTACAGAAACTTTCAAAGGCTTTTCTCGTAGATGCAACATTGCTTTTATTGCAGTCACCTTTGATATCTATATATAATTATCACAATTGTTTTTTACATGGATTATTTGCATGGAATGTTTTGTTAGCCTTGCTAGCATCATGGCTCTAGAGATGGAAATGTCGGTCGGTTGGTCCGTCCACCGCTGTGGTCCAGGTTGAACGGTTGTTTTTATAACCTTAAACAAGTGCTTTTAGTAACCATAGCAGTGACAGGTCAGAAAACCCTCATAAGAAGCGTTTTTGTAACAGGCATATTGAAGGCAATAACAAACAACATATTTTGTCCTTTAGGTTGGAAGACTTATTGTATTTGCGTGTCATCCCACTCTGTTCTTTACTATAAACTGTCCAATAAAAGGAACATTTGCCCTTCACATAATAAATAAAAAAAACCCATAAATTTTTTGTTCCATTATCTACGGCATTAACAGTTAGCCATTGCTGCTGGTTTCATCCAAATTTCATCCAAAATAAAGTCAGTAAGGAATTCTGCAGCCAATAACAATAAATGTCTGTGTTTTGCTTATCAAAGCAAGAACAGATCCATTAGTGGTCCCCTGTGCAAGACAGTAATATATTTTCATTGGAAATTGGCCCTAAACAATGTTTCCTCAAAAATAACAGCTATTATTTGGACAGCTGCATGAGATTAGATCAGAGGACATCTGTGTGTGTGTGTGTGTGTGTGTGTGGGTACTGTAGGTGTGTCCATGACTGTATTTGTTACAAATGCGGGTCAGTAGCCTCCAGTAGTAAAACAGATGGTTGTCGCCCTGCAGACCATAAAGATCTAACAGATACTGTAAGTCAGCACTGGTTTCTCTAATCAAAGCTTAATGCTGCGTTGTTAGATGGACCACAATAACAATATAACAGCAAAATCCTGTTTTCCCGCCACTGACAGTGAGTTGTCACCTGAGCCACTTTTGAAGAAGCAGACTAAATGAGTTTCAGTTTAATTTTGATTTGTGGAAAAATAACCAGATATTTTTGAATGAACTATATTGCAACATGCTCATTTCATTACCTTTGTTGTACTTTCCCTCACTTAAATTAAAGTTGCTGATGTGTCGATGAAAAGGCACTGATGCCTTTCAGAACTCTTCAGTTGCTTAACTAGATAGACTTTGATATCGATACCAGTCCACTCATTAAATGGTTGACTTGCTTTGTTTTAGCTTTTGTACATAAAGCAATCAGAGCGCCAGGCCAACAGCATACACAAACAAGTGGAAATCATTGAGCAATAAAGGGCAGAAGCCTCTCCTTTCCTCCATGCTGCGGTGCCTTTTTCAATACATATTACCTAATAGGATGTGAGAGGAGCGTTGCCTTCCTCACTCACTGACTGAAACTTTAAAGCAGTGCTCACAGAGGCAGACACACGCGGATTGAACCCAAGGGACGGACGTAGTTAAAGTTGAACCGGAGGCCAATGAGATTCTGTTGACATTCACCACTCTGATAGTGAAAGAACGGGAAAGAGTCCTCTAGTATCCATCACATCTGCAGAGGGTAACAAACACACACCTGGAGAGCGAGGTCTTTATATTTATAGCCAACCTTAATTCCTAACATTATCATTTATTTCAGCTTTGGCACTCTCTCGCCAGGTGTGTGCATGTGTGTGTGTTCGTCTCTCTATATTTATCACCTTGTTAATTCCCAGGTTTAACATTTATTTAGTCTAAATCTCTCCATCTCTTTGTGCCAGTGTGCTATGTGTGCATATCTTTATGTGTGCCTGTGTGTCTTGCTTTATTTATTGCCCTATCAGTTTCCAGAATTACCAGTTATACACATCCTCCGTCATTGTGCATTTTGCCCTATATTTAATTTCATTCCTAGCCTCTCCCCATTTAGTCGGTGTGATGCTCAGTGGCTACACAGGATGTCAAAGGTTTGTGGCCAGAGAGATGTGTCACTAGGCTGACAAATAGCTAGAGAGACTGAGTGAAGAGGCCAAAACCGATACCACAAATGAAAGAGACAAATACAGTGAATACATGCAGGCTACAAACCTACTGGTGAGTGATGCTATCACTTCCTTTGAATGCCTCTTAACATTACATCAGTTCTTTCCATATGAGAGCAAAAAGAGCCAGATGTGTATGTCATGGCTAAAAAGCATGAAAGGCTCCAAGAAATTTAAAAATGATGATGTAGATGTGATTCCCAAATGACGTGAAAATGCACAGTTTCAATATGAGCTGGTGAGTAGTGTGAAGGGCAAAGTAAGGAGAGCGTTAAAGAGAAGTATTTAAAGAGAAAGTATTAAAATAAACCGAAATGAAAAGTGAGGTGAACTCAGGTAAATGTCCTCCAGAAATGCACATTTCGTCTCCATTTGTCTCATCTCACCACTTTTTCCAGTGTTGCAAGTTGTGTTTTACATTTTGTTTTGGACACTTGCCAGGTATTGAAATATTCCTGTTGAGAGAAACTAAAGAAATATCATCCTCACACACGTTGGATGTGCGCTCAGAGACTTGGGAGTACATCAGCCATTGCTCACTTGGACGTGTGTGTGTGTGTGTGTGGTCTCTGTGCTAGCCAGACGTCTGTCCTTGTCCTCGATTAAGTGAGGGGGTTCATGGCTGAGTTGAGCTAATTGTATGACAGTGGTTAGCAAGTGCATGGAGTGTGTGGATGTGCTAATGGCGTTGCGGTCATTAGTAGCAAGGACTCCTTAAGTGTAGAGGTCAATTAGAATAATTAGCGTCCACTTCCTCCCTGATTTTCCCCTGCTATGGCTTCTCTTCCCTCCCTCTTTGTGGCCACAAACAGAAGTTATGTCACACCGTACAATTCTGTGGCTGCGGTGTGAGCGACGCCACTCCACTGGAGTTGTAGTTTAACCAGAAATGAGCTAAATTGAAAACAATGTGTTTGCAAGGAAACAAAAAGCACTGTGCATGCAACAGCACGTGCACATTTACATAAAAATGTACTCTAACAAACTACAATGGGATAAGGTTATTATAGAAGAAACTGACTGGCAAAATGCAATACCTAGCTTGACAGACACTGTATGTGTCATTAGAAGTGACATTTATTGCTCGTTGCCTCTTCTCATTTCCCTTTTATCCTCTTTCTATCTCTCCACTTTGCTTTACAGCTTAACCTTTGTTAACCTCTTTTGTCCCCTAAACTCTCTTTCCTATCTCGTCAATCCTGTCCTGCCCCCCCCCTGTGAAATTAACCACATCCCCCTATTTTGAAGGGAGGCTCATTCATTGCTCAAACGATCGTGGTTTACAAACTGATATTGTATCATTTGTGGAATATGGGCAAATCATAGCTCTGTTTTGCATAAATTTCCATGATTGTTCAGTGGCTCATAATAACTGGTTTAGCTGCAGTAAATCCTCCTCACACAGTTTCCTGACTCTGCCACAAAAGTGCTTACAGTTACTTGACTTGATGGATGTATATGTCTGTCAAACAAATAGTTGCTTGGGCTTGAACTAAAAGATAGAAACAGAGGAGTGGAGAAGAAAAGGGGGATGGACTGGCAGAATTAATAAGTAAGCCAGTATTGAATAGTGACACTAAAAAGCCTAGTTTGAGAGCCACACCCATCTCTAAGGTTCTTACAATGTGTGCATGGAGCTAAAAAATAACCAGACATGATAAGAGGGACTCAACTTTCGAAATAGAAACTCACACAGTTCAACAAGCGTGTGTATTTGTGTGTGTGTGTGTGTGTGTTTGTGTTTGTGTGTGTGTGAACCCGACAGAGAGATTAGAGGAAGATAAAGCGCAAGGCAAGGCAAACAGAGACAAGCGACAGACTCGAAAGAGAGACAGTTTAGAGGCCATGTGTTACATTGAGCGTGCATAAAGTGTCTGTTTTTGTCAGAACGTCTCTGTTTTCAGTGAAGTGGAACAGAACAAGACAGTGGATTAAAGATCAGGAGGCCAAGCAGGGAAAGGTCTCTGGTGGAACAACACAAACCGTCTAAAAACAGCTGTCGGATTACACCTTAAAACCCACTGGATCACACTACTCACACACGCACACTCTCTCTCTCTCTCACACACACACACACACAAACACACACACACTCACACACTCACGTAAGCCCAGAGGTCTCACAGATGAATATGAATGTTTATGCCTGGCTGAGTTTGTCTGAGATGCTCTGAGGGCCACTGAGCAAACGACAGGTGTATCAATCTGCTGCCTGTCTCTTGATTGAATAAACAAGCCAATAAAACAAAGAAAATCTTGTTTTCTGAGCTCTGAGTTTTCTGGTACCACCAGTGTTTTTTGGGAGAAACAAGCTGCTGTAGGCAGGCTAAAACAGCTCTCTGGCTTGATGCTCAGGTGGTTTTAAGCCTTGAGTATGAAGTTATGACATTGATGTGGTTGCGAGTACTTGTTTTGTTTTTTTAACCCCTGCAGCTACTGCATTTTTATTTCTTAGAAATTGTTGTTTGTTTGTTTCCAAGCAGTTTATAGTAGTCAGATCTTTGATTCTTGCCAGTGTCATGGTTTTCAGCTTAAGAGCTGATAAACTACCAAGATTTTGACAAAAACAATCTCACCTTGAGGTTCATTTAGAAGCTGTTCTGAAAGTTTCACTCATCACATCATGTCCTGGATCATATCACATTACCTCCATCAGCAATGATGACTAACAAGTTAATTATAGTCATCCAAACCTAATGTCATGAAATACAAATAGAAAATACAGACTGTCTTAGCAAAAAGACTGGAGGCAGGGGAAAACGACAACTCCCAAACTGTCCTATTTACATACTGTAACTTGTAAGTTAGGCATCAATATATGAAAGAGTCAAGTTGGTTTTGTTCAGAATTAGGAAAGTTGTGCAAAGCCGGCATCTTCACTGTAGGATGTTTGAGATACTGAATGCAGTCACTGGTTCCAGCTGTTGTTTGTCAGTTTGGCTGATAATTTGTAGAGAAGCTTAATGGTGTCTGAGAACGGCCTACACTTTTAAAAACACAAGTTTTAAACAATAAGCCTTTTACATGGAAGACATTTTGGCATGTCTTAGTAGGAGTGTGTAAAAAGTAAAATTAATGATGGCTGAATTCCATTTAGCCGCTTCAGTTTCAGGGTCCTGGTATTGTGCATGTTGGCTCACTGTCATGACTTACTTGGATACTTTAATAGAACAGAGCCATTGTTAATGTTATTAGTAAAACCTGTGCTTTTCCTGAAAAAGGTCTATGCCTTGACAATATACCTGAACGGACAGGCAGGAACCGTTTAAATTAAACAACATTTCCATGTGTGTTGTTTCTATAATTTGATGTATTTCTCGTAACAAATTGTTCAAAATTGATGTGGCTGAGATGAACCCTAGGGAAAGGAAATTGGTTTTGCGTATCTCTTTTAAGGGGGAAGGAAAACAAATAAATGCCCCACCACTGTATCATTTTAAAATCTGCAGATTTAATAAAAATCAAGAGGGGTGGAGGGAGATAGTGAGGTTTCAAATATCTGATTTTCTTATTGGTTGTAAGTTTTATCTAAATGTTCTGTACATCTACAGGCAAAGAACCTTTTTAGAAATATATTATCTTCTGGGAAGTGAGAATAATGGATTTTTAGTGTAAGATTACAAGAAATTCTGTCTCTTCTTTGGCACAAGTGGTTAAACAGGTGTACACTAAGTTACAATATGGAAAACTGGCCAGCAAGGTCAGTTTTTCACTTCATCATTCATTGGGGCTGTCTCTTTATATGCTATCCACGTTTTCATCTCAGTTTGGTAGAGCACTTAGCAAGCACACCTACACATGAGCAGATGAGGTGGAAAGGACCAGACTGTATTGATTTAAAGTGGACATTTTCTCCACAACATACAGGAAATTGCTTATATTGAAACATTAGGTTCTACATGGTAAACAGCAGGCAGGAGAAATGGATCTTATTACTATTCATCCTGAAATGATATATTGAGAAAACATCTCTCAGGTGTGACCATAAAAGAGGCAGTTCACCTACTGTATAATATTATTTCCATTTCATCATTTCACTGAAGTGTATTTCAATACCAAGTGGATAAATACATCAAAATCAAACATATCAACTTGTGTTAAACTGTTTGGGAATAAACGTCCAATTATTTTTGTAATAAATTAGCCTTTTCCTGGAGGTGAAGTGCTCTTCTAAAAGCAGGGTCACGCAGGAATCAAACTTTCTGCTGAGAGATTAAAGGAAATGTTCTCACTGTTGTGGGGACTGCCATTGCTACTATCCATCCATCTGCATGTCTGTCACTGTTCTCAATGTTAATTCCAGACACTGAAACACAATCACAGTGGCAGGGGAAATAAAACTTAACTAGAGAGAGATTGAAATGACAGCACACTCCACTGATCCCTGGCTAAATAGAGGTCAGCAATAAATCAAGGCCGGCTGAGTAGAGCTACTGTTAATGAGAAGAGAGAGCGACGAAGAGGAGGAAGAAACAAAGGGTGGAAAAGCTCTCTAAACTAGATAGGTATGTGTGTTTTAAAGATGTGCTGTGTGAGTCCCTGTGTGTATTTGTTTGTGTATTATGCATGCATTACTCTCCCAACTATATCCATATGTTTCAGTGTGTGTGTGTGTGTGTGTTACCTCCTGGGAGCGGGAGATTACAAAGCAATCTGCTTCGCTTTAATTAATCTGGTCTGCGGTAGCCTATATGTGTATGTGTTTAAACCTCTACGTGCTTTATTTGTGTGTTTGTGTACTGCTACAAGTTTTTGTACTAGTAACTACTACTTCTACTACTTGTCTATAACATTTCTTTCTTCTTGTCCCCCGGCTTAGTCACTGTCTCTGTCGTTTCATGTCTGTCTTTGCTCTGCTAGAAGTTGCAGCCGGCCAACAGTGGCTTCCATTGTTGCACTCACATTTTTAATACCCATTTCTCCACTCCCACACAAGTTAATTCAATTGTCCAGGAGCCACACAATTTTTCCCACAGCACTGCAGACTGCACTGTGGGCTGAGTTGTAAAAATGTGGTCTCTCGCTCTCTCATGGACACCAGGTGGACGGTCTGTCTAATTGCATGCTCGCATGCCAGTTACCAACTGTGTACTCGCATGTAAATAGGTTCGGAGATGGCAGCGCCTTTTCTAATCATGTCCTCCTATGCAAATAAGGTTCAGATTTAGTTCAGCCAACCTCATGGTTCACAATCAGCGGATATAGAGACGTAGACACAAATCTGCAAAATCAGCTTGATGACATAAAATGTCTGAGCAATAGCTGCTTTGGTTTCATGTTGGCTCACTTTCACACTGTCATGACTTACTGGCCCACTTGAATATTATTGAATATTAATATTATTTGTAACACCTGTGCTTTTTCCTACTATGACAAGTAAAACTTCTGCTGTGAAAAAGGCCTATTTTGAACCTAAATGTCTTATATAACTGAAACCAAGTATTTCTTGTTAAACAGAAAAAGGGCTGCATTTTTGTGCCTGAGAAACAGCTGAAGCGATTATGTTCATTATTGAAAATAATGAACATAATCGCTGTGCTACTGTCACTAGCTACGGTTAGCAGCTATGCTACCCACATGTAGCTATCATAACCACAGTAAATAATACATTATTACATTTCAAGCCATATAACAACACAGCTTTTGGACACAGAAACATTTGCTCAGTAGACAGCCACTCTCTTGCTCGTGGTAGCGCTGGTTGTTTTCTTGCTTTTGAACGATGTCTAAATTAAGCCAAACAAAGTTTCTGACGACTTTCAAACATGCAACATGGTAGGCAAGTACAGCTCAAATACTTGGTTCCTGGCATGCATGCCAAGAAGTCATTTTGGTTGCCTGAAACACGGGTTTCGGCTCCAATAGCTGGCTGAGGTGTAATACGCTCTCCAGCAGAGAGAAGATAACTAGCCAAGCTTTACTACAGTAGAAGTACTTCTGCCATCCATGACGTTAGAAACCGTGAGTGGACGATGGAACTAAAAAGGTTGTTAAATGTAATACAGATACAGAGATTTGGCAAATTATTCAGGTACAGATTTGTCATCCCATGACTAATACACAATTTGAAAATATGTTTAAGCTTTGGCAAGTATCTCTGTAGATCGTACCTTTATCCTAGCATCGAATCTGACCTTAACTGTGACGCTCTACTGTTAAAAGGCTTGAAATTAAGGACCGTGAATGTGTCAGCACTTGAAAAGATTTTCCAAATTGTTTTATCCGCATATAAACTTTTGGCCCCCGTGTGAATAGAAATACAAGAACACACACACATTATAGTAGAGACTGATATGTCTTGTGCTCTGCCATGGCAGATTGTTTTAGTTGGTGTTTAAGAAAGGTTTCGGTGCCAAACAAAGCCTGTCTCTTATTAATTAGCCACAGAGATGGACAGAGTGAGATAGAGGAGTGGAGAGAGGCAGAGAAGTACAGGGGTAACCGTAGACTTGGACAAAGGAAAGACTTGGCACCGCAGAATCTGTCAATATATCTGCGGTATTTCATCAAACCAAAATACAGCATTTTACCTTGACAACGTTTTTCTTTCTTCCTGCTTCACTTGTTTCCCTTCACACTTTTTTTCTCCCTTATGTGCGCACACACAGCTCCCCACTGTTCCCCAGTAATTGCACTTTGACCCGCAGCAAAGGCGTTAGACGGGAAGAGAAAAGGGGGGAAAGAGGTAGAGAAGAAGAGGAGAAGAAAGGCAGATGGGGCTTAGAAGGAGCAGAGGGACCTTTGACCAGCCGGCTATTGTCTGGCAGAGAAGAGGGATTCAATAGCAACTACAGTAGGAAGATACTGGAAGGATCCTCTCTGACATCAGTTGTTGGGAGGGAAACACTTTTGTGTGCATATTTATGTATAGGAACAAAACTATATTTTTTGTGTCTACTGTTGAAGTAATTCTGATGTGATTGTGGATTATTTCCAAAATACTGAGGACATTTAATTTTAAAAATTGCCATTTGATTATCAAATGATATTCAGATACATTCTGCAGATGGGTGAAATTGTTTCAATACAGGAAATGATTTAAAACTTTGACATAGACACGTTAGCTTGTAGTCTGTACCCCCAGAAACTGTGCGAACAAGCCCTGATTGGGTTGCACCAGCTATCTGTAAATCTGTTTCTGTGTGCATTTTAAGAGTTAAGAGTGCAAAGGAAATATCCAATTAAGCTAACCTCACTTAGCCAACTTTATTTGGTTATTTATACTGGCACAACGTTCTTTTAATTTGAGCTATATTTTATGTGAAATGTAATACGATTGTTCCCAGTTTTCATCCCTATTAAACAGCATTTTGATCAAATGTCAGGTCAGATGTGTCGACCATATTCTTGATTTTATATAAGTGGGTCACATATTAAGCTAACATTAGTTCTGTCAGTCAGTTAAACAGCTAAACAGTACATATTCACATGACAGTTACTGGGTGTAAATTTTAAATTAGTGAGATGCATAATTTCTCTAAATGATGGGTTGCCCTTAGTGTAATTTTGAAAACAGAATTATGTATGATCAGCCCACATTTTGGCAAAATCAAGTAAACAATCATTTATTTTAAGTTAATAACAATAACATAAATAATTCCTGGAAGATTTGCGATGTTGCTCAAACTAGGCTTCAATAGAAGACTGAGAGAAGAAGCTTTAACTAAATCATTGAAAAAATGAAAAAGACATTCAATATACATGTACAGTATGTGCAGCATGACAGATTTCCGTCAGAGCGGGAAATTGACTGCTATTGGACAGTCTTGATTGATTATCAGCGTTAATAATCAAAATTAAAAAGTTAAATATGTGAAAATGACATTAATTAAAGCATATTTGATTAAATGTATTAGATTAAAATAAACGATGACATGTAAGCTCAGGAGTTTAGTTTTGTTTTATGATCTTGGAGCAGACCAGTGTCATTTAAATTTTGAAAGGTTTTGCAAAGACTTCCATTTCTCTGTCCCGTCGGGTGACTGACAGAAAACTGAGCGTAATATAATGAACACACTGATGTGAGAACACACAACCCTGGGCTCAGTGAAATAACAGTAAAACTCATCTTTGACTCAAGGTTTAGTGTTTACTGAGATGGATTATCTACCTTTGGCAATTATGGGAGTTGTTTCTCAAACTATACAGGAGTGAATGGCAGCAGCAAATTATTCCTTCTAGGAAAATCGACCCTTGATAACCAGCTATACTGACTGTTTACAGATGTCAGCAGGGATAATGTGAAGGAGAGGGGCGACCTTGATTATTGGTTCAGATGTAAACCACCAGTGTTATGCCTAGTTGAAGGACATTCTTGCCAATATAGGGAATGGCCAGCGAGCTGTAATTGGCTGTAATTACGACCCTCTAATCCTCTGTTTACCATCTCTTTCGTCTGTCTTGATGGCTTTTCACATTGCACAGTACCTCACTCCTCCTCTCTGACGCTTTCTTTCTTAACCTTAAAGTCCCGCATCTCTTTATTTACCCACCGTGTCAACAGCAGTTACTATAGATACTAACACCCCCTGCATGTCTCTCACTTTTTATTATAGAACAGCTCCTCGGTTGATCTGTGTCTTTGTGTGTGTCTTCTTTTAAAGAAGCCTTTCCGGTGCTTAGTTATGGTTATTTCTTTCTATTATTTAACCTTTGACTTTCTTTAAAGGCCATGCTTGTTTGTTTTGTAAGAAGGGAAACTCTACAAATAATCATCTTTACACTCTTTGGCCTCTCAGCTGTTTGCCATTTTGCTGAAACTCTCAAACTAAGCTACAACTTCTGTTCTCTTTTCAGTAGGATGGTAGAATAATTAAAATTATTTGCATGTCCAGTTTAGGCCACTCTAAAGGGCATCATATCATATACAGTAGGCTGTTTAAAAGAGGGCACCTTACTCCTTTAAAAAAATTGGTAAAATGTGACCCATTATGTACCTGAACTCTGACGAATATATACATAATCAAATGTTATGCATTTGCAAACCAAAGATTGCCATCAGCTATCTCTCGACCTTATTGTCCTCTCTTCTCTCCTCCGTCTGCCGTCTGTAGCAGATGGATGGTTCAAACAGTCAGACAGACACAGACAGCAGACAGAAGGCTCTGTCTGGAAAATCATTTCTTGAAACGAATACCTGCGTAGCTTATCGGCACACAATGTGTCTTTTATGAATTTTAATCCAGAGATAGTGTTGGCCTGAGATAGAAGCGCAAATAGCACAGGTGGAACAGTAAATGTTACGTATATATATTTTTTAGGTAGGAAAAATAAAAAGATTTCTTGCCAAAATACAGTAAGTCTCAGCACTTTCTATGTTCCATCCAATGTGTTGCCACCAGCCACCCGTTCATGTTAAATCAAAAGTAAATTATGCTGGTGTGGATTTCTGACAAATATCCATAAGACTAGGAAGGAAAATTTCATTTTGCCACCAAATAGCAACTTTACTCATCTTATTTTGCATTATTTAACAGTTGATAGACAGTGTGCAGAGAGGGGAACACAAGGGAAACAAAATTGTAACAAAGGTCTTGGGACAAACCCAGGGCACTGCAATTACCCAGTATGCACCTGAGCCACCAAACTAACAGCTGTTGTTAGAGCATAGTGAGAAATTGAACCTTTCACTCTGCTGTCTGAATGGAGATGTTAAAAAAACAACACTACACCTATTGTGTTCAGTTTGGATTGATTAATCAGCAGCAGTTGAATTATCTGCATTGACTCATATGGTATCACTCCACTCTAATATTTTATCTTAATCATTTAAACGTATTTTTTCCACATTTCCAACAGTCAGCACTCTTTTATTGCCTTTCTTCATTTAGACGCAAATTTCCAACCTCATCAGCATTCTCGGGATTATTCACTATTACTTTTGTAGACAGATAAGAGATTGGATCATGCAACTTTAAGTGGATGTATTAATTTATGGGATATGATACAGGGCAGGATGACAAGATAAACAGTTATGGAATAATGATAAATGAACTAATAAAAGTGTGTGTGTCTGTGTGTGTGTGTGACTGCCTCCACAATATTGACTCATATCTATTCTCACTATTACTTTCAGGTGGGAGGTTTCCCTTTTAAAACTGTCTTTCAAATGAAGAGTGAGTCAGTTTACAAATAACTTGTTTAGAGAGTAATTCCAAGAAGAGGAGGATAAGGAGAGATACTGGAGAAAAACAACACAGAGGTAAAGGAGGCTCTCAAGATGCTATTTTTACATCATGTATTGTACATGTTTTTAGAGCGAGATAAGAAGAGGAGATGCAGGATTTGTGTTAAAGCTTGCAGCGTTTGTATTTGTGTCATTGCACTGTATGCAAAGAAAATGGTTCCTTATTTTCTGAATTCTGTTTCTGGACGTTTTGGTTTACAGTATGTGTTTTGTACAATAAAGACAACCTGAAACCTGCAGACTTGAGGTGTGAATTTGTTTTCGGAGTCTTGGCTGAGAAACCTGCGCATCAAAAGTAAAAGCACAACATTTTTAATAGGAGTTATCTTTTCAAATGCCTATTTATTAGTCCTTTATTCTGTCTGGTAGTCCCTGGCTGAGGTCAGTTTGAATCCATGTCTGTCTTCTCTTCTCTTCTTTTAGTTGATCAGTTTGTGTGCCACACTGAGGCCATTGCCGACATTGTGATCCTGGTGGACGGCTCCTGGAGTATTGGTCGGCTCAACTTCCGGCTGGTCCGCATGTTCTTGGAAAACCTTGTCAATGCCTTTGATGTTGGCATTGATAAGACGAGGATAGGTGGGTCCCTGCTACCTTCCTTCTTGAACAGATGGGTACACCACCATGGGACCAATATGGTCTTCTGATTTTTGCTGTAAATGTTTTAATCACCTTTTAATACAGATATTTTGCTCATATCTGTCAAGAAATAGTGTTGTTTTTTTGGTATCAGCGATCATATGAGCAAATAATAAAAACAAATGACAAGCTGTGTTTGTGTAAATGTGTGTTTTTAGGTCTGGCTCAGTACAGTGGTGATCCCAGGATAGAGTGGCATCTAAATGCTTTCTCCACCAAAGATACCGTCATTGATGCCGTCAAGAACCTGCCGTACAAGGGAGGAAACACTCTCACAGGTGCTGGATTTCATTGATGCTACCTGTCTTTTTACTAGATTATTATTAGTGTAGCTTGTTTGTTGTTTACCTATCTTGTTCTCCCTTTTGGCTTAGTCCTCCCTTACCTTTCTGTTCAATCCTGGTACTATCATCATATACTACTTCCTCATTCTTCAATTTTCTCTCTTGAATGTTTTTTTCCCCCTCTTTGTCTCCTTCCCGTTATCCTCTCATCCACCCTGCTCCCTCTCCCTGTGTCTTTTGTTCTTCATCCGTCTTCTCCTCCTCCCCCTCCTCTTCCTTTCTCCTTGTCTCTCCAGGCCTTGCATTGACTTATATCTTGGAGAACTGTTTCAAGCCTGAATCTGGCGCACGGGTCGGTATTCCCAAGATTGGGATCCTCATCACGGACGGGAAGTCACAGGATGACGTCATACCGCCTGCAGGGAGCCTGAGAAATGCTGGTGTTGAGCTGTTTGCTATTGGTGAGAACAAACACACACAGACACACAGAGAAGAAGACATAGAAAGAGCCCCATCTGTACCACAATGAGTTAAAAAAAACACTTGTTTTGCTTTTTTAAATCCTTGCCAGTGATGTGTCTTTGAACTAATCTTCCTCCATACTTTACTGACCTACTGTGCTATCTTGAATTTATACGGAGAATGTTTGTTAATACTGGTGTTGTCTCTTAATGTTATGCTCACAATCATTTGCTCTTACCTTCCCAGGTGTGAAGAATGCTGATGAGAATGAGTTGCACTCCATCGCCTCGGAGCCGCACGACACTCATGTCTACAATGTGGCTGACTTCAACATCATGAGCTCCATAGTAGAGGGACTGACCAAAACAGTGTGTGAACAAGTGGAGCAGCAAGACAAGGACATCAAGCAGAGTAAGGAGACAATGGGACAGAGAGTGAGAAACAGAGACTGTGGAGAGTGTGCAGCAGTCATGCATACTTAATATCTCAGACAAGCATTTTTATGCACTTACATGCAAACTAGAGTAACTACACTCTGCAAGGTCAAGTATCCAAAGTAAGGCAAAGTAAAATTTTATATGTAGTCAAGTCAATAATGTGCAGTGTGATTACTTTGGCTCCTTCTGATGTATCTTTAAATGTAGCTATCATCACAAAGTAGGTTTTGTTTAGTGTGAATCAAACCCTGTATATTTAGATAGAGCTTGAGTTGGCAGAGATGGTCGTATTTAATGCAAAGTTTCTCAGTTGGGAGGGCGGTGTCAATCAGCAGTCAATATAGACATGATATCCTGCCATAAAATGGTGATTATTTTAGGACGCATTGTCTTCTTTCTTCATCCTGCTCCTATGTCTCAGTTTTTCCTCTAATAAGTTTCCATCTCTGTGGATATAAAGATGCAGGATGGAAAAACAAGAAAGAGGATGTATTAAAGGGACACCATAAATCCAGTCTAATGTGTTTTGATTATATTTCAACACTATCTCCTTTGCTCTGATCCTCAGTGCCTGTGAGTTTTTCTACTTAAAAGTTCCTCACTGGGAGTAATTTAATGTAATCTGATGCAATCTCTTATCCCTCCCTTTTCATCTGCTTTCATTTCTTCAGAAATCACACCAGAGAAGATGGGGGCACCACTTGACCTGGTGACATCAGAAGTGACGGCCCGAAGCTTTCGGGTTTCATGGAGCGACGCCCCCGGAAACGTAGAGAAATACAGAGTGGTTTATTACCCTGTCCAGGGAGGAGATCCACAGGAGGTATATACTGTGTTTTTTGCAAAGAACACCATTACATTTACTGTAGTTAAAAAATGTTTTTGAAAGTTGGGGGGAAAAAAGGAAAAGCTGAGGGAGTAAACAACCACTAGAAACAAATGTATCATTACATAAAAATTCAGAAATATGCACGTCATTGCAAGCTCACGGCTCAAAAGAGCTGATGATGTTCACTGTTATCTGAAAGCTATACATGCATACACATAGAAGCATAAGCAAGACCCAAAAAATACTGAGGCCACAAGACTCAGTATGAGCTCAGAGAGGTGGGTTAAGGCCGGGGTACACTCTGTTTTTCCATCATATTTACTACACCAGTGGGAATTTCTGTATCTGGGGTCTTCGGGCAGGTGTATGGATTGAGCTCAGTTTTTCCCTGAGACGCTGGTGGTATCATTCATCCACTCTCGCTCTCATCCCTCCATTCACAACTCCCCTGAACATTCAGGCAGGTAATGAAGGCTCACCAGAAATGATACTCTTGCTGATCCAGGCACCTGCTTGATTTTTCCAGAACATTTGACCACAGAAACCATTAAATCTTTCGCTTAGCTGGGTTTACGTGGACCAGATGGTCTGGAGCCGCATGTGAGGAGGCCTTTCCAGCTGGCTCAGCCCGGACCTAATCTGTATCACAACTGTCATCCATTCAGATCAGAATGAAAAAATATTATTTTGCTTTAGACGTTTTGTGCTTTATCTCATTCAATAAATCGATTGTGTCCCCCCCACCCCTCTACCATTCTCTTTCGATCTCTTTTCTGCCCTGCCTTCCTCTCTCTTTCCCCTCTTCCATTTGTCATTTTTATCTTCCCCCTTTTATTGCCCCACTTTCTATTTTCCCTGCCATTCTTTGTCCCCCTACCCCTCCCTCCCTCTTCTCCCATCCATTTCCGCACACACTCTCTCTTTTCTGTCCCTTCCATCCGTCTTTCACCCCTCTCCCCACTCGCGCTCCTGCACCCCAGGCGGTAGTGGATGGTAGTGAGACTTCGGTGGTGTTGCAGCATCTCAGCTCTCTCACCGAGTACCAGCTGGCTGTGTTTGCTGTGTACGCAAACGAGGCAAGTGAAGCTCTGAGAGGATCAGAAACAACCCGTAAGTTTATTCCTACACATAAACACATACGCAGAAATTTACTTACAAAACCTCACACCAATGCTTCAGTCAACAGCTGAGATCACAAGTTAATAACAGTGGGTTAAAAGTTTGACAGCCATGGAAGCCAGACATATTGAAAACAATGCATTTCGTAATACAGGAGGGTAAAAGCATCCAAGAAGACAAGGCAGGGTTTTTGACACTTCCACTAAAGGGAACTGTGTGGTGTGATATTCTAACAATTTATAAAACTCAATCTCCACTTAATCAAGACCAACTCAAAAGATTTGGTTTATTTCCTCCTTGATTGATCTGTGCTGTGTGTTTGTCTGTGTGTGGTCGTGTGTGTATGTAGTGGCCCTCCCCACAGTGACGGGCCTCCAGCTGTTTGATGTGACTCACAACACCATGAAAGCAAGATGGGACAATGTGGATGGAGTCTCTGGCTACATGCTGCTGTATGCACCGCTTACAGAGGCTGGAGACATGGATGAGAAAGAGGTATTGATAAATGCTTGGTCAGATGATAGTTTTAAACACAAACTTGGCAGCCGAGAGTCCAAAGTTTTGCTATAATGGGTGCATTTGTGCGTCTTTGTCCCCAGGTCAAGGTATCGGATGCAGTGACAGAGCTGGAGCTGAAGAGGTTGATCCCTAACACTGAATACACCGTCACAGTTTATGCCATGTATGGAGAGGAAGCCGGTGACCCTGTTACAAACCAGGAAACTACATGTGAGTGACGCACATGCACACACAGAGTCTTAACGGCCGTTCGGAGAGGTGAGGTGAGGTGAGGTGAGGACAAAACGTCCTCTCTTTCCTCTCACCCTCAAAGTCTAAAACTCTAAAACTGGTTCTCACAAAGATAGAAGCGCAAGAGCGTACAAACATGCTTCAAACACTTGCTCTCTCTCTCCCCTCAGTACCACTGAGTCCTCCCACCAACCTCCAGTTCTCTGACATCACTCACAACTCCGCCCACATCAGCTGGGACCCTGTGCCCAGAGATGTTAAAGGTTACCGCATAGTGTGGATCAAGACAGACGGACTAGTCACGAAGGAGGTGATATTATGTGTTTTAAGATATCATTTTTTAAATATAATTACATTTGACAGCATTTGTATCTGAGAGCATCTATGTCTGGATGAGAAGAGATGAGAAAAAGTGAAAAAAAAGAGGATGAAAGGATAGAACAAAGAGGAGATTAATTGTAGGAATTGTTCTTCTTAGTATGAAAAGGTCAGACTAGAATGATTATTGAGCACTGATATAAATCATCTTGGAAAATAAAAGATATTGCAATTACACAGGAGTGATGTGTGTGTATGTGCACAAGTTGGATAAACTTGCACATACAGTAGAAATTAGTGCCTGTGTCCAATATGTTCACCGAATACCAGCAGCACAAGTTTATTCTTTTGGAAAGGCCGGTCAACTTCCAATGTCCTAGCCACTATTGTGAACAGAAGAAACTAGAACTAGAACTAGAAGAAATTGTTTTAGTGGATTTTGAGCTGACTGTGATTGAACTGTTCTGTGGGTTTTTGTGTGGATCATCGTATGTGTTGTGTAGGTGATGGTGAGTGGTGGGAACTTCTATGACCTTCATGACCTGACGTCTCTGATGGAGTACTCAGTGGCCATCTTTACCGTGTACGACGAGGGCCAATCAGAGCCGCTCACGGACGGATTCACTACCAGTAAGAAACTGTCGCTTTTTGACTGTGAGGATACGTTGGAGATTACAATAGTTAATTAGTTAGTTAGTTAGCTTTTGGGACTCATTGCAAACCCTGAATTCAAATACGGGCAGATGTAGATGACCAATGTTGCCACCAGTGGTTATTATCAAGTACATTTGTTTTTTAATATAGTCCATTTCTTCTTCCACATTGGTGTTTCCCTGTCACCATCTCTGCTGAGGACAATTTTGTCTCAATTTCTTGAAAATAGTTGTATCAATACCATTACAAGGCAAAGCATTTCTCTCTTAGTGCCAAACTGTTGAATTTTATTACCCCTACTGGTCCCTCTGCTATTTTGGCGGTCTGCCCATCTCATTTACACCTCAGCATAATAGCCCATTCGCATTAAAAGGTCATTTCACTGTCCCTCACTATTCCTTCACGCTAAAAGATATTGATTTGTAGGAATATCCCTTTAAGCAACAAGCAGTTGGGCTCCAGTGCTGAGTCAGCTGAAAGAAATGTATTTCTGGCAAGCAGCTATTAAACTACTTACTCTAAAGGGCCATGTTGATTTTTATTCATCTCCTGGCAAACTTTGTTCAATGGAGCAGGTTTTAAGAAAGGGAGCTTCATGAACCAACAAAAATGTGTTGGCACTTTTCAAGGTTTTTGAGTGGAGTGGTGGGAAATGGTGAGAAGATGTTGAGCTGTTGTACAACAGTGTTGTTGTAAGTTAACTGATGGACCACTTTAAACTTGTGCAATAAATTAGCCCCTAAAGTCAGGATAGCAGCAGTTTAATTCCTGGTCAGTGATTGTACCATGTTCCAAAGTGAAGCTAGCTCATGGTGATATGGCTTTTACTGTACTGCCTGTTGCATATTAGTGCACATGGTAATTTTTGTTCCATTGACACACAGCTTGATTCAGAGGAAATGTTCAGTTCTTTGCAGCTGTAGTTATTTGGGGAAACAAATATTCAATGAAAATTAAAACTAAGGTTTGTGCTAGCATTTAAAACAATCAGGATAAGTGTTATTACAGTAAATGTTTCATGCAACATTTCCATGAAAGTTGCATAATGCAGTGCCAGCAAGGCTCCCATTGGTCAGTTCTCTTTCTATTGCCCAGTAATGCAGGGCATGTGCTGCTTAGTGGGAGGCATCGGGAAGAAAAAGCAGTGCAGACCACTGTATAAATATCACAAAAACTTCAGAACATTATTTAAAGAAATGTGCAGGACGCAAATGACAATTAAGGTGAAACAAAAAGAAAAGAAAAACTAAAATGCAAAAAGGTAAACTCTCTCTACCTCTCAGCTCCAGTTCCTGGTCCTTCGAATCTGCGCTCCAATGATGTCAGCACAGACAGCTTCCAGGTCCGCTGGGATCACTCAGCCAATGACATCGTCCTCTACAGACTCTCGTGGGCACCGTTCACAGGTGGCAACACAAAGGAGGTCAGTACCAAAAAAATACAGTACGTAAAGGTGTTTGTTGTAGACACACGCTTTTTTCCACTTACAGGAGGTGAATTATATGTCAGTGAAGATCATGTTGATAACACTACAGGCATGAAACATTAAGTCTGAGCAGCTTATGAGTTAGCCACATGAGTATCTCTCTCTTCCTCAAGCTGACAAATATTACGCCAACTTATAATTTAGCAAAGATAAATAAACCTGCCTGGATTCTGAATTTTTCATTTAGCCAGGGGTCTACTTATTATCTCTATTTCCAGAGGAAGAAGTGGCTGCACTCCATGTGCCCAGATAAAGTGGAGCCAGTACTCTATAGACTTGCATATAAGCTTAACTACGCTACTGGTCGCTGGTAAAACCCCTGGCATGGCTGGGTATAAATAAAGGCTGAATAAATCTAGAAATTAATGGCTTGGGTGTTTTATTACCATGATCTGGGGTTTAGAGACAGCTGGGTGGCAGCGATAGAGCCCTTAGGTCTGTAAGAGTGTGTTTGTGTTTGTGTGTGCATGTTGTGTGAGCGTGTGTGTGTGTGCTTTGCTGAGAGTCATCAGAGCTGAAAATAACACTCTGGGGAGTTGGAGAGGTGGGCTGGTAATTCCGCCAGCATAGAGAAAGGGATGCATCTTTTCTCTGTCTCTCACCCACATACTCACACACGTGTATACACACACACACGCGCGCGCGCTCACACACATGCAAATTTACATCCTCCACCGACTGCTCTGTATTGTTAAATCTGAGGGGAGGATTACAATCCAAGAGCTACACAGACACTCAAACAGAGTGAAAGATAACCCAGATTAAAACTTTCTGATAATCTAGAGATCCATGACCTTTTGGTGCGTCATGCTGTTTTGTTTGGATTCTTATGTTTTACTGGCATCCTGATGCTCTTTTTGAAAGCAGGTTTTGTGTTCTGGTCTTTGTTGATCAATGAAAATATCTGATTGACTCCACTCTTTAATCAAGCAAATACCACACAAGGCAATGCTATAAAATAAGGAAATGTATCTCGCTAAATGCAAGAAAATGAAAAAAGAAAAGGAAGAGAATGAATCACTAAAGATGCACTTGCTCCAGGGAAAGCACAAATGGCCGGCCCCACTGCTGAGATTTGCATGTAACTGGGCCCCAGAGGGCTCGGTAAGGAAACAAATTCCTGCACACAATATGGTTATTGAGTCATCCACAGTAAATTCCAATTTCAGTGTTGCTCTCCATGGAAGCAAGCTGTACTTCTGATGACCTCTTTGTACTTACCTTGGGGTCTGATTCGTTTCTACAAATTGTAGTGGACTCCTGCTGCAGTAGTTGATCCAACTGGCTTTGCTGTTGTATTCAGGGGAAACCACACATATCTGAATTAGTCATATTGTGCTGATAATCTTTGTAAGTCTTACAATGGCCGTATTTTAATTGCATTTTAGTTTAACACAACAAGGTACATTTAAATGCTGTGCATTTGACGATTACATTAATTTCTACAATTCACAATTTATTTAACACAGTATTATAACCAAATCCCTGTACAGTTTGTTTTCATGACACCAGCTTTTTAAAATGTGCACTGCCATTTCCTGCTGTTTTCATGACTGAAATTACGAGCACTGAGGCGATTTGTTATTTTATGTTTTCAGCAGCTTTTTCTACTAAAATTCAGTGATGACCTTGGTTTTGAAAGTCTGGTGTTGCACTTAAGAGTATAAATAATCCTGTCAGACTGTTGGTTAATGCCCAAAATGTTATCACATCTTGAGGGTAACTTAGGAAACTCTTCCTATTTATTTTCTTCTAGCAAATGAAGGTGCAAAACAGAACAAGGTGACCTAAAATGTTAACAGCACAAAATATAAATAAAAATGGGAAGCACCTATGTGTCTTTATACTTTTTCACTAATGCTCAGGCAAGTTCAGGTGGTAATACAGAGACCTTTTCTTGAAATATCATTATTGGTCAAAGATCAGATTAAAACTGGATGAAAGTGTGACATTATAAAGATTAACTGATGACTGTCCTGCACAATGTTGTTCAGTTTTGACCAAAATGAGCAGAAGCACATGGTTGACATTTTTGAAAATATCGACCAACATCCTCCAGAAGTTAATTATTTGGAAAGAAGAGACTGTTGGAGGTCAAATGTAATATGAGACAAAGACTTGCATGTGTGTTTCTCTTCTGTAGGTGGTCTTGAGTGGAACTGATAACAGATACATCCTGACCGGTCTGAGCCCGTCTACTGAGTACGAAGTTATGTTGACGGCCGTATTCAAAGATGAATCTGAGAGCGACACCGTCTCTGTTATAGAGACCACATGTGAGTGACATTAGACGGTTTGACTGGCAACACGTACGGCTGTTGTGTTAATAACTCAGTCAGGTGGGGTGTTTGCTTTATCTAATCAACACAAAACTTGATAAAAGTAAGAATTTAGAACTTTTCCAGAGTAATTTCATAAATTAAGATTGCCTTGGTTGCACTGATGTTGAAATTAGCCAGTGACCTAGCTAACCCTCTTCACCAAAGTGCCGCTGTCTGCTGAGAATAACAGGCCAGTCCAATCACATAAGCCTTTTAGGATCATAAAATTAGCATATCTGAGTTCAAAGCAGAGCTCTGCATGAGCCCATTTGCATTGATTTGTTTGTCACAGCTTGTCTCAGAGGAAGAAAATCTATTTTCCCATCAATGATTTATGTATTTCTGTCTAATTACCTTAGTTATTGATACAGAGAGTTGCTTAGGAGGGTTTCTAATCTGATTTATGCTCTCTGTATTTCCCCAGTGGCCAAGACAACAACGATTGCTACCACAACCACAGGTAAGAAGTGTCCAAATTGCTTTTGTGTTAAATTCCAAAATGTCAGGAGTGAAAGTGTCCAAGGCATCACTCTTAATATTGTGCATGTATAATAATGGCCAAACACTAACTTGAAAAGATGTGACACGATTGGACACGTCATGTTGGATTAAAAATGTGCCATTAAAATGTATTGTTTTGGAAGGTTAGTAATGTTAAAACCTTAGGAGTGCTGCTTTAAAGAATTTAGCTTGCATGTGTCCAGCACACGGTACTTGCTTTAGAAACTCTCCTGGCAGAGAAACTGGCCAAATTTTAATCATGATTCAAGCCAAAGCATCTGTCTAGAAAGTCTACCGCCATTGAAATGTGAAAAGCTCTGCTAGTTGCCAGTGCATGCTGATTTTGCCAGAGTGCAACCACAGTTCTAGCAAGTTCCTGTCGCTCATTTAGTTTCAGGAAGCAAATCCAGAATTACTGAAGGCTTGGGAAAGCTCCACGCTGTCTGTTCGGACTAATTGATGATTGCAAAACCAAAACACTGATAACATTCTCAAGGAGGATGCACCTTATGAAAAACGTTTGGAAGATCTTTTGTGTTTTTAGTGTGTTTACCAAGTTGGCTTCACCCAGAGACTGTAGTTCAAACTTCATTATCTCAGAGGCGACCCGGAGGCCATCTGGATTGTGTTTTGTATGAGGAGCAGGCTACAGCAAATCGAGTCAGAGCAGTTTCTCCACTCACGGCTCTAAAAAGTTAAAAAAACAAAAAAACAAAAACAAAACATGTCTCCTTTATTGAAGTCCCTGCTCACTATCCCAGAAACTTTAAAACAGCACATCTGCTTTGTTTAAAACTTTTAAGTGCTCCTGTGAAAATTACAACTTGTGGTTTCGCAAAAGTGGCCCACTAAAAGACAACGAGTCACCTCTACTTTTAAAAAACAAGGCTTGTATTTTAAGGCTGCATTATGTACGTAACCCTCGCACTGATTTTCATCCACTCCGCACTGCATAGACTTTAAAACGTGTCTACTTAGATTAAAGCCATTATCAAGAAAAACAAAAACACTTGCTGTGTTTCAAACTCCAAGTATTGTTCCTGAGAGCAAAAAAAAGAAAAAAAAGAATGCTCCATCTGGACGACATTTTATCATCTAGCACATCACAGCTGTCTGAGCACATTGGCATGGTGACAGTGGCTGTTATGATTTTCTTTTAGCACACTGGCATTTTGACTGACATTTTTCGAATCCACAGTTTACCAAACCACATTAAAAGTGTGAAGGAAACGTAGCTTAAGCCAAGATTTGGTGTCAATTTTTGATATATGTATCCTGCAGTAACTCAGTACAGTAACGTTTGTCTGTGATGTGGTGTCACAGTGGCACATCAGGTTGTGAGAAACCTTCAGCTGAGTGACGAGACCACCCAGAGCTTACGGGCTTCATGGGAGCTGGACGATCCCCACGTGGAGAGCTACAGGGTCTCCTACGCTGGCCTCGATTCTCACCAAGAGGAGTCTGTGAGTTGATCAAGTTATGAGCTGTTAAACAAATTAACTACATATTTCTCTCTTCTAAGAGCTATTTTTAGATCCCTATGACATGCCTGTAGTGTCCTTATAGACCTCTGCCACTTTGGGCACATAAACACACACAAACTTCTCCCCTGGTGAGTTGTGAACACTGATTATATGAAACAGACAAATCTGGACTTGTGTTCGAAGGAAGATCCTTGTTATTTCACCCCTCCAGCCAACTGGATGGCACTGCAGCGGTCAGTGTCGGGTCATCTGCTCCAATCAAAAAAACTGATTACACTTTTAGTCCCGGTCCACTCGGCCACTCCTTCTTGATTCCTCTGTCTGTGGTAAGAGCCCTTGAGCTCAGTGCCATGTACTGACCCTGATCGCTGATGCACGCACACACACACACACACACACACACACACACACACACACACACACACACACACACACACACACACACACACACACACACACACACAAATACATAAACACGCACACATGCATCTTCGGCCTCTCCATCTTTCCCTCTATCTCTCTGTTTTTCTCTGTTTTCCCTCTCCCTCTTGTCTTCTCTCTCGCCACCTTCCCCTTACTTCCCTCCCGTCTCCCTCTCTCTCTCCCTCCCTCCTGTTTTAATTTCCCAATGTGGTGTCAGAGTCGTAGAAGATGGAGAGGCCAGGCCAAGCCAGAAGACATTCCATTATCTTTTCAGCAGCCATTTACCTCACTGGGAGCGGAGATGGAGGGCAGCAGAGAAAAGAGCAAAAGAAACAAAGAGAGGTGGAAAAAGAAACAACAGCTAAACAAAATGGGAGAAAAGCTTAAACCTGTCCGTCGGCTGATAGATAAGGGTTGTTTCAGGTCGCGCCTCTTTCTAAAAGTTTGGATGTGTTTTGATGTGTGTGAGAGACAGATAGAGGGCAAAAGCGACAGCATGGACCATTCTGTGTGGTTTGTCAGGTGGTTGTGTGCTGATGTGTTTATTTATGTAATTAAAAATGTTTGAGTGTGTGTGCGTCCCTGCTTTGCCACTGGCAGGTGTTGCAGCACCCCAGCCAGAGTGGACAGCTCCTCCCTTCACATTGGCTGTGACAGATTTACCTGGCCTTCCTTTAACGCACCTTTCCCTCTCTCTCTCTCTCTCTCTCTCTCTCTCAGAGACACACACACACACACATGCAGAAATTTGGCTGGGGATCAGTGCTGTTAGCACTATAAGGAAAAGTTAATCTCTCTGCTGTTGTTTATGTTAAAGACAGATGAACGGTAGAAGCCTTTCTGATGCGCATATCAACTAATGTTTTGGTTTACAAATGCAAAAGTTCAAGAAATAAGGAGCAGGAGACAGTTTACTTTTATTTTGGAAGGCTGACAATTTGTGTGAGAATGTTTTGAAGAAACTCTCCAGTGTCTCAGTTATTAAGTTTTTGTGAACAATTTGAAATAATAATTTAATTACAAATATCTTCAGTTAGTTGACAAAACTATCTCAACTCAAGGTCCACTTACTCGCTTGTTCTGGAGCTTTCAACCGTATCACACGATCTTCATCAGATTGTTCAGTTGTTATAGAACTGTAGATGGTCAAACTTTCTATCATTCTGAGCTATTTTAGAAGAATGAAGTGTAAAGCTCAATTTTTAAGCCGACATGGACAATAATTCCTAAAAGTGCTCAGAATAATGAACATTTAGACATCTACAGTTCTCTGACAGCCTAGCAAACATCATCTGCAAAGAAGCGGTTGAAAGCAGTTCAGAAAAAAGTTTTTTTTGTAGTTTTTTTTTTTATTATGTGGTGCTTTATTTATACGAAGGAATACCAAAGACAAAACAAAACAAAGATGCAGAGAAAGAACAAACTTCAACACTGATAAATGAAAACATGGCAGTAATGGGTTTTTCTCAGCTCTTTTCTGACTCTCCGCTGGCCTCAACTGACTTTATTGACTAAACTGAAGTGAGCAGAATTCTTGAACAGTTGTGGTTCAACTCCCTCAAGGTATATGTAGCATTTTGCAAGCATTTTCTGTTTCACCAAATTAAGTCTGGCCTTCATCTTTGCCTCCAAATGTCACAATAAGCCAGCAGAAAACAGCAACCTATTCTGTATGTTGCCTGGTTCATGTATCCGTGCGTGTGTGTGCGTGTGTTGTCTGTTTGCCTATGTGCAGGTTGGTCCCAAGTGAGCAGAACTTATTGTACCCTGTACTCTGTTATTCCTTCAAATGTGCCCTGAATGTATGTGTGTGTGTGTGTGTGTGTGTAGGTGTTAGTTCCAGGTGGTCAGAGGAGAGCCGTGCTTCAGCCATTACTATCAGACACCCAGTACAAAGTGACAGTCACACCGGTGTACACTGACGGACAAGACGGCATCAGTGTGTCCGCCCTGGGAGCCACATGTAAGCCTTACAAACCCCCAACACACACACACACACACACACACACACACACACACACACACACACACACGGGGGTCAACTCTCGGTTTCTCAATTTTCATTACACAAAGATGCAGCTCCCAGTTCAGGAGAAGACATCTGACAAAACTGAAAGCTAATGAAAATAAATTTTATTGCAGCGAGCAGAACGTTCATTTGCATCGCATCAATTTCATGTTCATTCACGTTCCTGAAGGAGAATGTAAATTAAGGTGACGACAAATACTGATGCGTTCTTAATTGTCTTAATGAAGGCCGTTCATAATTACAGCAGCTCCTTTCATTAATGAGGCGATTAAATTATTTTGCTCAGCTCTAATTGATTTCCTCAACCATTCTCTTGATTACCTCTTATGAGCGTTAGTGATTGTGTCCTCGTTGTTCAGAGAATTGAAATGTCAGATGAAATATGTCATCTTTTTAGATGAGGGTACTATGGCTCGCCGTATTGCAAATAAAAACCTCTTCTCAGCTTGGAAAGCAGCATAGTGATAAATCAGAGCCCAGGCATACTTGATGTACAGTAAGACATGGTTTTCTATTTTTCTTCTGAATCAGGCTCTGTAGGAATTTACAACATTGTGATACTCAAATTCAACTAATCCCGGCACTGTTAAGTATTTTATTTTAACATAATTTAGATTTCACTGTTTTTTGAGAAGGATGTAATTAAACCATATATCACCAAACTTTATATAGAGTCCTGTGCCTAGTTTTTAAAACATTTTTTAAAACAACAACAAACAAAAGTCATATTAAGGCTGGGTATCGAACCTTAATCGAACCTTTTACCAAATCAAAAAGTGTACCAAAGCCTGGAAAAGCTGGCATCAAATGCCTGCTCTGAGTGAAGCTCTGTTTAGAGCTGCAACGATTAGTTGACAGAAAATGAATCTGTATCTGTTTTGATAAGCAATTAATTGTTAAAATATTGTTTTAAAGCAAAATTGACACACATTTTCTGGTTTCAGCTTCTTACTTGTAAGGATTTTCTGCTTTTCTATGTTTAAAATACTTTGAAATATCAGCTTTGCAAATGTTTTATGAGGATGGAAATGTTTGTTAGAGCTCAGGGATACACACAATGCGTATGTAACTTTTGTTTGGTTACATTAAAACTCCACAGGGTACCTTTTTAAGTCAAGTTTTGTCTGTTTTGGCAGTGCCCCTCTTGTCTCCTGGAAACCTCCGTGTGTCAGAGGAGTGGTACAACCGCTTCAGGGTCACCTGGGATCCACCTCAGTCTCCTACACTGGGTTACAGGATCATCTACAAGCCCATCTATGGTACACACACACACACACACACACACACACACACACACACACACACACACACACACACACACACACACACACAAACAGAGGTAGACAGTAATGCTAATCCTAACATTACTGGTATAATCCAGCAGTAATCACAAAATTGGCCCCTGGAGGCGACCTGTGAAATTCGGAGATTGTAGAGATTTTCCTCAGCCTTTTTTTCTTGTGATGGTTTTTGTAAGTGTAGAAACAAAAAAACAGACACACATTTATTAAATTATGGGCAGCTTCATGTATACTATAGTACACAAACAACCACACATGTTGAAACCCTGTTAGACAACTGTTAGTTGTCAAGCACACGAATATTTTCTTTATTTAGTGTGTGCTCTGCCCTGGGACACAGGCTCGTCCAAACATACTAATCCGCTTGTTATAGGAGGCCCCACCAGCAACAAAGGCACATAGTAGCTGCAAAACAAACTGCTCTCAGGGTGTTTTGGCTTTCCTGATTGTGACTTCTTAGTTTGTTTTTTTTTAACAAGAAGCTTGAGGCTTCAAGGAAAACATCAGCGATCCAGAGCTGAAATACGACATTACCCTTCCTCATTTATTTATTGTCTTGAAGCATCATCAAAAGCCCATTTTCACTGTTTTGCTGCTCCGCTGGTGCTAATTGTTTCATCCTTCCAAGACAAGGCTCCAGTCTTTATAGTTTCCATGTCTGTTTTTAGTCATCTAAACACAATTACCGTGTCTCTGAGGATCCAGCTTCAAGCAGACGAGCCGCATTAATCTGATTTTCGGAATTAAGTTGAAGGGAAATAAATTTCACCAGACGGCTGTTTTCACTGTGAGAAGCTTAGAACGTGGATGGAGGAAAAGTGCCTGTGTGTGCAAATGCCTTCACACGCACGCGCGCGCACACACACACACACACACACACACACACACACACACACACACACACACACACACACACACACACACACACACACACACACACACACACACACAGATATACAGGTACAATATACTTAATGGAAACTCACTTAATGTAGCAAATATATGAAATGCACACATACCTCCACAAACACACGCACATACACACACTCACAAATATAAAAACAGTGTGTTTCCTATTAAACAGTGCTCCAGTGGGTGGTGTGTTGTAAAGATAATTGCTGCTCCTCCTTTATTTATCTGGTTTTTATTTTTCTTGTATTGGTTTTGTTTCTTTTTTAATTTAATTTAGCCCTTTATTATATGGATGCAGGATTGGTATTATTTTGTAAAGCACTTTGAAGTAGTTGTTTGTTAAAGCTGCTTTAATAAAGTTTGTTATTATATCTTTTTTGTATTTTTGTGGCTTAGAGGAGTGTGTGTGTATAGAGCCAGCTCTTGTTTACAGCAGGGATGGAAACACTGACATAGTTCAGTGAGGCTCTGTGTATGAGTGTGTGCATGCATGTATATTTGTGCAGGTCTGTATATATGAAAAGACTGTAATGCAGTTTACAATGATAATGGGGACATTTACCACTCAAAGTTCCCCGGTAGTTTTTGAAACAGTCGCTCCTTGATTTCAGACAAAAGCAGCTTCTCATTTCTCTCACGGCGACCGTCGATTTCGATGGCTGAAATGACAACTCGCTGGCAGATTTTATCAGCTGTAGCCAGCAAGCCTGTGTTAATGTTAGCTCCGTAAGTTGGCTGACTTTTTCATGTTTCCAGCTGACTTTATTTAAAACAAGAATGAGTCGTAAATATGCACTATGTGGCTTCATCCAATGCATTGTGTTAAAAGACTAAAGAGGCTAAAGCTGCATGTCCCAGGCAAAAACGCAGCATCCTCACCAGTTGATGATCTGAAAACATGAACACAGAGAAAAAACATTGTTCTTGTACAGCAGTGTGGAGCTAGTTAGACCTAGTAATCAGACTCTTAAGTCATTCTAACACTACCATTTGTGGCTGCTTAGCTTTCATACAAACACTTTTAACTCTAGCTACATGTGAGCAAATCTTTTAGGATGAGGACCAACCGATGTGTTTGGAAAACATAATGAAAACAGATTTAAATGTTTTTGCAAAGTTTCAAATAAAGTTTATAAAACTTACAGGAAACTGGATTTGGTTTGTTTGTGTCTCCTTAAACAAAATAACTCTTCTTATTCTCTGTCTCCCTCTGGGCTTCCTGTCTGTGCTCATGTATACGTGTGTGTGTGTGTGTGTGTGTGTGTGTGTGTGTTTGTGTTTCTCAGTTCCAGGACCAGTTTTGGAGACAACAGTGGGCGAGGATGTGAACACCATGCTCCTCCTGAATCTACTCAGTGGGACAGAGTACAGTGTTCAAGTGACGGCTTCCTACCCGACAGGACAAAGTGAACCACTGCTAGCAAATGCCAAGACATGTAAGCATCCTTATCATACACCTGCAGAGACCACTCACACGTCATTGTAAGAGGAGCTATTAAATGGTGGGTAACTGATTCATATTGGCGTGGCTGTAAATAGAGGAGGCTGTCCCACTGTTAGTTTGCCGAGGTTAATAATGAAGGTGAGGCGAGATCCGAAACCTAATTTTAAATTGAGCTTCCCCTGATGATGACCTGATTTTCTTTTTGGAAAGTCATACCACATTTCAAAATGAGTGATTCCAAAATCGGCACTAAAGTGGACGTCACCATCACCTTTAGTTTTCAGTTTAAATTTGTCACAAAGGACAGTGTGACTGTTAGAAGGAGGAGACAGAGGCAGCAGAAAAGGAAAGTAGTTTGGGGAAAAAGGTACAACACACAGAACTGCCTGCTGATACCATAGCCTCTAATTTCCATTGAGACTTTAGCAAACAGACAGAAGGATATTAATATTCCCCAGTCAGCCAGTGAGAACAATCCTTTTTGCATATAGATTTGGTATCAGTAGGTGCGGTAAGACCTAATGCAGGCTTTAACGTCTCTTTCATCTAAAACAAATAGACTATCAGAGACGGAGGAAGTGAGAGAGAGAGCGAGATTAACTGGTGATACAAAGAGAGAGAGAGAGAGAGAGAAGTATATGTGTATGTGTGTGTGGGATCTGTTTGCGTATTCTTTCTTTGAACCCACTCAGAATAGTGCTGTTGTGTCACTGTCTATCACCAAACATTTATGTTGTCTTTTTGGCTTACTGCCTTTCTGTGTGTGTGTAGTTTTCAGAAACCTGCCGTCTCATCCCTTTCTTTAAAATCTACTGTTGTCTTTTGGGCTTACTGTCTGATTGGCCAAAGGGACTCACCAAATGGTGGAGCGTCAAATGATGATGAAAACAAACATACTCTAATTTTAATAGCTCATGAATTTCTCATGCACGTTAATGCACACAGCAAAAAGAGATTTTCACTTTTTTTCCCCCTGAAAAGCAATTTGCCTTTAACTTTAGAGGAAAATGTTGAGAAATAAAACGTAAAGACTAAATGTGGAGTGATTCATGGATTTATAGATAATCAACAATTAAAGGGGATTGCTTTCCATACACAGATTAAGTATCAGTGTGTGCTGCAGTAGTGTGCAATCTTTCATCTGTTCTTTAATCATCCCCCCGTTGGAAGAGTGACAACTCCCTCACGCCTTCCTGTCTCTATAAAGCTCTTATGATGAAAGATGCTTTCATAAGGAGAGAAAGATTAAATATGAGGCATTGACATGTACATTTATCAGCCCACCCCATATTTAAACTTTACACTCTGTCCCTGGTGTGGCACTTGAAGTTGTCCCATTTCTATACATGCAGTACAAAAAAATCTGTTTATATAACTTAATCTACATTTTTGGATTTTCAGATATTTTCCCCCACACTTTTCTAGTCCTGTTTGTGCATATTATATGTCACATTTTATGTATGTATGTTGGCAAGGGGACTTAAAAAAATTACTCATCTCCAAATATACAGCAGAGCACATATTCTCTGTCCGACTCAAGCAATTCACAGTGCACTGATAAATTTCAGATGTATCAGATTTTCCCATATTACACGGTGCATATTTAAACCAATTGTCCATATTTGTACTCTACAGTGGAGGAACTCTGATTTATTAAGGGGGATGCATTCAGTCATTCGTCATTCTAATAAGGGAGATACAGTAACATATTTCCCTTGGTACTCTGCATTCATTGCAGCCTTTCCATGGGAGCCAACTGGCATGTTTGCACCAATAAATTACACATACTAGCATGTAGCATAAAAAAAGTAATCATTGGTACCTTGAGGACTGAATGAAATGAAAGTGTTTCCTCCAAATGAAGTTTTACGTAGTTTGTATTGAGGCGCAGGCACCTCAGCTGTACAGTAAAAATGAGTCCTCCTCGGGACCACTGAAGGGTGCTCGGTCAATCTGGTCTCCAGGAATTTTGTAGAATTAGCACAATGTGGTAAAATGGAAATAATGGGGGGGTTTTTCACAGAAAGTGAGAGAAAGTTTAACAGTGAAAGGATTACACAATGAGAAACAGGCAGAAGTACAATGAAGAAACAATGTAGTGGAAAACTAACTGCGAGTGTGGAGGTTGGGAAGGCAGATGGGTGCGAATATTTGGCTTCAAGTCTGGCAACCTCAGGCCCTCACACACACACATTTCCTGACTGATTGTAGTATCCGCATGTGGTCCCCCATGGTTTATATCCGTAGTACTCATTTTATTTTGACCTTTTGGATAATTAAAGTGGCCACCTCATCCTCAGTTCCCTCTTCTTTTTGTACTTTTTACCTTTTACTTTTCCCTTCTCTCATTCTTTTATCTTTCTTTGTCCACTTTTTCATGTTTTTCTTCTATGTTTAAACCTGGCTTCCACATAAGCCTGGTAGTATACTCCCTCTCACCAAAATGTGTTTGGTGTGTTCTTAGACTTGTGCCGATTATTGCAGCAGACAAACATGGGGGCAGAAGTGTCCCTCAAAACAGGAAAAAAAGTCAAACTTGTCCTAAAACAAATAAAACTCTGTGTAATAAAACTAAAATACCTAAAAGGCCTAAAACCAACATTGTTGACCAGCTTGCAGTCAACAGTATATTTGGGGGCAGTAAATGATTGTTCAAACATCTCGTCAGTTTGACTGGCCAGCCTGTGCACTCACGGCAATTGAGCCCCAATGCGGATTTGTCAATCGATTTTGTGTTGAGTAAACTGCCAGCCTAACACAGTTTTTTATTGTATGTACACACACATCTAAACATGATTACATATATTCATATTCGTGTGTTGACATGTACGTCTGTGCACGCTAGAGTGCATTTTGCACGTCTTTGTGTATGAGAGGGAGTTTGTCTGTATCTTTGCATATTGTTGAATGCAATGATGGGTTGTCATATGCATTATTCACTAGTATTTCAAATAAGGCACCTGCCATATGGTCCCAGCATAACATACTCATTTACTAGCCAAGTTTATTTTATACCATCAGCAAATTCTGTTAACAAGGGGGAAAGAACGAGAGAGAGAGAGAGGAAAAACGAAGCAAGAGTGGCTCCTGGGAGGTTTGCTTGCCGGTACACTGAAATCTCTATACCAAACAAGCTTCAGATATTTAAATTGCTCCAGGTGTTTTGCATTTTGCTGCATCATGCCTCATTGTTTCTCCACAAGACAGAGACCAAGCCTGACTTTTTGTTACTTTATGATTTGTTCAAACATCTACCCAACTGAATGATGTAACTGGAACTGTCAGTATAGATACATGTCCACCATTTACACTTAATATGGATGATGCACTGTTCATTTTTTTCAGCTATCAGAAGACCAAAAAGGAGATGTTCAAATGCCACTTGTCTATTTGACGCACAGCACAGACAGTATAGCCCTAACTCTAACTTTAGCCTAAACACAACCTTCATGCTGACTGCTCACTCTGAAACCTTTTAAACCTTTTAAAGTTCAGAGTGAGTTTTACACTTATTTTCACACCGTCAGTCAGTCAGTCAGTTTTAGTGGCACTTTATAAGGTGATGTGCATGACCAAACTGACAACATTTCTGTCAAAGTAGTTTATTTAATGATATGATGGAGCAAATCCAGCCATGGAGCGCTATGTGGGTGGGTGTCTGAGTCTCTCCCAGTGGGGTCTTGGGTCGTCTGGCGGGTGGAGGAGCTGGGTGGTGGAGTGTTTTTACCAGACAAGTGACATTAGAAAATGTGAAAAGGTGCAACAGTTTGTCAGAAACCAACTTTTTTCAGTACTGTTAAACATCAATTATAACTTACATTATAATGAACATTACTGCAAGCCATTTGAAAGGAAACAGACAACTTCATGTTTTTATTTGGCTGGGACTCCTGCTACTCAAATAAAACACGTGGCTATTTATTGTAGTGCTACTGATTGTTGCACAGTGTTCATGTGTTTGATAGATTTAGTAATTAAATGTAATTCCCTGAGAGATGTCTTGTCTGTACAGTAATCTGTAATCAACAGACAAGGCTTGTGTGTGTGTGTCTGATTGCACATTGAACATCAGTGAGTCTTATATGAAAACAGAATTAAGCATCTGATCTGTCTGTCTCTCTGTCTGCAGTGTTCCTCGGTGTCTCTGGCTTATCAACCTACCAGGTGCGTCCCAACAGCATGTGTGTCCAGTGGCAGCCTCTTCTACATGCCACATTATACAGAGTCTTCATACAGTCTACACTCAGTAAGTACATTTCCTGTTAATGAGAGTGTATAACAGTGTTGGTATGTGTTTATCTGTGTGTGTGTGTGTGTGTGTGTGTGTGTGTGTGTCAGTCCTCATCTGTGTTCTCAGAGGTGGTGAAAAAGTGAGTTCATTTCTTGATTTAGTTCTTTCATTAGTTTTTCTTTTGACACCAGACAGGCAGCTCACTCCAAGCAGTGACTTGATTGACTTACCTGTTCTGAATTCAAATTAAGTGTAACTTCATCATCGTCCTGAAATGTGGTCTGAATCATGCCTTTTAACTGCAGAATATCACCAGACAAAAGTTTCATCCAGACAAAGTTTTCGGCAACAAGCAGTAGTCCCATAACACATGCACGGACAGACAGTCGACAGTTTGCTGTTGTCACCAACATTTTGGTGTGCACCTTCAGTCATCCCAAAATGTTTCAGCGTTCCACATTGTGAGAAACGAGGCTTTTGCCAGCTAAGTGACTGGAATACAATTCAGTCAGTAAATCAAAAGTTTTACTGGAGTTGTGATATTTGGTGAGGTGGCCGGATTGAACTCCAAATTCCGAATATGTTTCCTTATAGATTAACAGTCTCCTCCGTTTATTATTAACACAAAGACAAGTCAGCTCAGGACGCTCTAGTTTGATGTGTGTGTTGGTTACATATACCTTTCACAGTCATCTGCTTTCATATTGACATGAGCCTCTGAGGAAATACAAGTTATATATGTCTGTAATTTTCACATGGCAGTGGATTACATTGTAAAAGATATTCATAAATCTCTCTGTTTGCAGAAAGGAAGGATGATATGATATGAACACGATATATCCCTAATAAACAACATGGGAGGAAACCGCTTTGAGAATTGTCCATGTCATCACGTCAGAAATAAAATGACCTGAAGAAGCTGTTTAACGCACAGCTCACTTAGTTAATAAATGGAATAAAACGGAGACCGAGGAAGAAAAGGAGGAGGGAACAAAGGAAGGAGCCCTTAAAAAAGAAAGAAAGAAACAAGCAAAAATATCTACCTAAATCTAGTTTAATCATATCAAATTCTTACATTTTGCTCTTTACTTTCCCATTGAATCAAGTGTCTGAAATATAAAAACCTTAATAAAACCACTGTACAATTTGTCCTGTCGACAGGAGAGTATTTTGGAGCTGGTCCACTCACAGTGAACAACTTCAAGTTCAAGTTTTATTTTTATTTGTCCTCAGAGGGCTGTTGGTTGTGCAGCACAGGTTCATATAAAATCACAGTTGAAACACTGACAAAGAGAAACAGAGATATTTTTCTTTGTGGCAGCTCATTTCTTTGATTATCTGTCTGTCTATGAGAAAACCTTTTGTCTAAGCTTATTTTTTAAATGTCAGCGTGTGTTAAAAGGTCGCAAAGGAAGCAGAACTAAATGCAGTGGCGATGGGTTTTTTATTTATACAAATACCTCTGAGATGATAATGAGAAAAGATACAAGGGTACATGGCAATACAGGATGTACGTCTTCTGCTTTCACTTGATATTAAAACTTGTACTACTTGCATCAGTGTTTAGTAGATGAGGTTTCCACAATGATAGCTCTGTGACAAAAAATGTGGCCCTGATTTCAGTGAGACCGCTGTGTTGGTGCAGATCATGTCGCAGACGGCTCTGGAGAAAAACAGGAAGAAACAGAAAGTTGGTTTGGCTCTACTTATTCTGCGGCACAATAAAATGTCATGCAATATACTTAATAATGTGCAAGTCTGAAAGTTGTACAAACTGTGGTTAAAATAACCAACTGTAGACCATCTCTCAGCAAAAGAGCTTTCTTGTAATCCTCCTGTTGCCCACAGACAAAGTGGTACTTCTAAAAAGAGACTCCTTAGACCAGGAATAGTTTGACATTTTGGGAAATACGCTCATTTGTTTTCTTGCTGAGCGTTAAATGAGAAGAGTTAGCTTACTCCAGGAAGTTACTGCAGCAAGCCATGAAATAGTTACAGCACGTAACTCCCCATAAAACAAAATCTAGGGTTAATTAGTAAAATTTAGAGGTAGATGTTTATTTTTTTTTCTTTTTGAACAGGGCCAGGCTAGCTTTTTCCCACTGCCTTGAGTCTTAATGCTGAGCCCTGCTAATCATCTTCTGGCTCTAGCTTCTTAGTGTACAGATATAAGCATATTACCCAAAATGTCAAAAATATTCCTTTAAAATACATTTTCAGCATTTTCTCTTGTACCATAGAAGTCTAGTCTGCAAAATGTGAAAGAAATGAATTTTCATTTTGGATCATTTTACAACACGTTTTGAATACTAGTGACATAAAACTTAAAATAAATAATATTTAATAAATTAATTTAAATAATAAATTAATATTTAACATCTCATTAGTCCTAATCATAATACAGTGTCTCTTTTGCTTCTGTCAGACTGTGTAACGTTATCAAAGCCTCAAACATTTTGACTTGACACGGCAGGAAAAACACAGGTGTGGACTGATAACATTAACAATGACCCTGTTCCACTTAGGCGTGTCAGTGAGGCAATGACAGTGCCAAACCTGAACTGAATGCGGCCGTTATTAATATTATTAGTTGCACCTGTTTGGCAAGTCAAAGCGTGAGAAAGACCTATATGAAATGTTAGCTCTGTTTTAAAATGGATTTTCTCGACAGGGTTCCAGTAGATGGTTGGAGGTTAGTGTGGATTAAAGTGAATGTGAAGCTGGAGTGCTGGCTGGTAAATGTAGAGATTTAGAGACATGAATGAAACTACTTCTACTTGAAGGAAACATGCACAGTTAAGTGATGTGTGTACGCCTTTTACTGTCAGAAGAAAAGACAGCAAAAAGAGGCAGGAAGATGTCTGCCATCTTCCTTCCCTCCCGTACTTTTCTATTTATCTGTGTCTCTCTGGAGTTTAGAGTTTTGGTTTAATCCACGCAGAGCCAACCAGCTGCTTAAACACCTTCTCAGATGGAAAAGTGCAGCCTCCTGGCGACAGCTGTTTCCCTAAACTTTATTATCTATGGCTGTTTCTTGTGTGGGGGAGGAGCTAATTTGTCGCTCTCCAACATGAGAGACACATTAGGAAATAGAATTAGACTAATGAAACTGACAAATGACAGCTATTAGTGCATGTGTACGTGCACTTCCAGTTTCCAGTTTGTCCCCTTTTGGCTGCCAAAATAAATTCTCATTCATTTTTTTTTTCTGTGATGCTGTCCCTCTACAGCTTTTCAAAATAAACATTAAATTGAAAGTGTTTGCAGACTACACTACGAAGGAAATTGACCAGAGAAGATGAAAGAAATCAATAATGGGATTTTTTTTTTCATTTTTCAGTTATAATGATGTTTTCCCACAGTGATTTTAACTACAGAATTGTCTAGTTACTTTTTGTTGCAATAAATGAGTAAAGCTGCACACAGAGATTGGATGAGTTTGATGTATTTTAACCTGGTTTGTCAACAAAACATGAAGCTTCACCAAGGTGAGCTGAAAACTGATATTTGCCCTAAATCCTACCTTCTGCTACCCTAAAATAAAGTATTAATATTAGTATTGTTGTTATTGATAATGTTAAAATGCAGAGACTCAAAGGTGTATTCATTTACAGTTGAAGGCAAAATTTTCACAAGTGTGAATTTCCAGACGACCTGAACACGTCTGTGCAGGGCAGTGAATGATTTCTGTTTCTGTGCATCAGCAGCTAACCCTAAATGTGCCCTTGAGCAAGGCACTCTGCTTCCCGACTGCTCCAATAAAGCTGCTTAGTGTCCAACTCTGAAAGAAAGTGATTATACTTAGCAGCTCCCAGGCTTGACTATGATGCAGAACATGGCTGAAAAAGAGGAAATGTGCTCTGTAAATACAGTTAATTTGAAACAGGAGCTTTAGATGGATGTGAGCTCGTTTTGATTTGATTACTGTTGATCCAAAACTTCTACATTCATTGTAAGTCTTTTTTTTGTTTTTGTTTCGTTGTTTACTTGCAGATGGTCAGAAGCAGGAAGTGAGCCTGGGAGGAGGCGCTTCCCGACAGTGCTTTTATGACCTCACTCCCAGCAGCCAGTACCAGATCAGCGTTCACACCCAGATGCAGGAGATGGAGGGACCTTCTGTCTCCATCACTGACATGACGCGTATGTTTCAAATATTTTACACAGTTCTGAGTGTCATCCCATTCGTTTCTATTTTCATAAACGTTGAGGAGGTTGACTCACAGTCACTCACTCACTCTTTTCTTCGTTTCCCAATTAATCCTTCCAATCTCTCTTTACCTCTCTTTCTCCATCTGTCTCACTTCTGCAACTTTCTCTTCTACCTCCAGTTTTCTTTACTGTGGTCGGTCTCTCTCTCTTTCCCTTTCTCTCGTTCTCTCTCTCTCTGACAAGATAGAGGCTGCTGTTGCAGTTCATTGGTAAGCTGAGGAGCTGAGGTGAACTGCACAGCTGCAGGGACCAGGAGGGCTCAGCTCACACCCAGGGTTATAGCTAGATGGATAGATATGGTCTCAGATACATGTCTGCACAACACACACACACAGATTCCCCACAGATCATGTTGTTGATCCACAGATTTTGAGTAGACAGCTGTGGATAACAGGAAGCTCTACAATTTGATTTCAGCAACAGTTGTAGGTCCATAGACTAGAAGTGTTAAGATATATTAAGTAAAAGTAGGAAAACCACCATACAAATTAACTCGATTACAAGATGTCCTGCATTTGAATTTTTACTTTAGTAAAAGCATCAAGAGGAAAATGTACTCGTTTTGCAAAATAGTCCCTTTCAGAGTGCTAAATTATTATATAGGTATTATATTACTGTGATTTATAATAATTACTGATGCATTAACATGTAACCAGAATGTTTATGTTGTAGCTGGTGGGGGTGGAGCTTATTTGAACTACTTTATATATATTTAAGTAGTTTATTCTATAACAATACATTATATCTTATAAGATGATCACATCCTTTATATGTAAAATCTGCAAAGTAACTATAGCTGTCACACAAATGTAGTGGAGTAAAAAGTACAATAGTTCCCTCTAAAATGTAGAGGAATAGAAGTAAGTAGCATAAAATAGAAATATCAAGTAAGTTAGAGTAAGAGTACCTCAAAATTGTACTGAAGAACAAGACTGTACTGTAAATGTACTTTATTACTTTCAAACACTGTCCACAGATACGTTGATATTATCTGTCTGTCTGTGATTTTTCAGAAGTCTTTTAATAATATTTTTAGGAGGGCGCAGTGTGGAGAGAGACAGTAAAGATGGGAAACAGCAGACAGAGAGAATGACATCAACAGCAGTAATAAGGTGGTCTTTTGACATGAATCACCCCTAAACACCAGAAACTCCACACTGTTTATTGTTCCATGACATTCGCCACAGTGTACCGCCAATCAGAGACGCTCAAACGGCAAAGTTCATGATTGAATTAAACACGTTATTTACTAATTATCTCTTCTGTCCAACAAGTGACTGTGGAAGCCGAAGAAACATTTGTTGAGATGAATTTATCTACTTTCATGAAGTATGTGCCCCTTCTGTGGGCAGTCACCGATGTTTCCAGGATGATTTACTTTCTGTACTCTGGGTTGACAGAACCCACTGCTTTCTGCAAAGTAATTGGCTTGGCACTGAAGCGCACCTTAACCTGGGGCTGTTTTGACTCTAAAAAACAGCCTCTGGTCAGACAGACACTGGACTCATGAAAACAGTAGCACTCTTGCTGTCCCCAACTTATAGAAGGAAGGGAAGAGAGATATGTATATATCTACAGAAAGAAAGTAGAAAGAAACAGTCTGAATGCTGTAAGCAATGGAAAGAAAGATAGACAGAAGAAAACACAGCAGCTGGATTGCTCATGTACAGGTAGGTTGTAAATACAGATTGCACTAGAAATCTTTTCTCTGTAAAGGTCCAGAACTCAGCTGTCGGTGGAAGGAAGAGGATTAGGAAACTTTCAGCTTAATAGAAACAGGCTACTGCTGTCGCTCATTGTGCCAGCGTATTGACTGTGTGTGTGTGTGTGTGTGTGTGTGTGTGTGTGTGTGTGTGTGTGTGTGTGTGTGTGTGTGTGTGTGTGTGTGGTCGGCAGATAAACCCGATGATGGTGCCACTTGTCCCTGCCATCATGATCGATGACCTTGTCTTGTTTCCCTCTGTGTGTTTGCGTGTGTGTGTGTGTGTGTGCGTGTCCAGTGCCAGCGCCCACTCAAGCTCCGACTGAGCCCCCCACCACAGAGCCCCCTCCCACCATCCCACCTGCTAAAGAAGGTGAGCAAGAAGCCTAACACAAAAACACACACTCTTTCTCATATTATTCCTCTAATGTTGTAGGTAATCTTCATAGTGCTCTGATGACTTTTTATGGAAACTGTAGTCACCTGACACCATCGTTTATCAGTTCTTGAAAAAAGACATGCAGGCAAACTTGTAAACCATTACACTCAGTATACGTCATATACGGTATGTGTCATAAACAGAGATTGCAGCAACAGATACATGTAATATTTGTAATGTCAGTGTTTTATGAGGTGGAAATACAGCTTCTTTCAATAAGGCAACACTGTCCGTTGTAGGTTACCTGCTGTAGCTGTTTCATCTCTTCACTGGTGGTATTTGTACTATGAGCAACTAGATTCCAGCAATGTCATGGTTTTGAACAGGAAAATCATACCTTATATTGTTTTGCTGTTGTTTTTAGTCTTTTTTAGAAGTCTAGATCATATTTAAGTTAAAATAGCTTGACTGAAAGCACTAATTAACTCTTAATAATAAAACACTAAAAATCAATGAAATAACTTTCCCACTTTAGATGCAGTTTTTCTCCAAGAATTGTTTTCTCAAAAATGTTGTGGAGACCTGGGGAGCTTTGATTGATCGTAATCAAATGGAGCAACGCCTGCAGGCTAGTTCAGGCCGTCAACTCGAGCTGCGCTGCTAAGGCAACACTTTTGAGAGGAATTGTGGAATTGTTCTTTTGAGTGTTTTGTTTGGCACACATCTTGTTTGTTTTCACTGTGTATTTGTAATAGGCAGCTATGATATTCCTACAGTTGGCTTACTTTGATATTTTGAAGAAAAGAAAGTTGTGATGCAGAGCTATTAAGATGTCAAGCATGTGTATGAAAATTTGATTGCATTTAGAAACTTTGATGTACTTGTGTAAAACTCGATCAGGGTTTGTATTGGCAGATACTTGCTATCAAATGCGGTTATTGGATTATAATCGGGGACAAAAAAAAATCTGATTGGGACATTGCTACGTAGGAAGATGTAACCACGTATACAGAGCAGTAGTTTTGCTCTTAAATTTGAAACATTGATTAACACCACACATGCCATGCTGCTCTGGCATGATTTTAAAACAGGAAACGAAACAGCAATCTGATGGTTTACTTTTAATAGAGTAACGCTATTATGTCACTCTGTACTCTTTACACAACTGTGAACTGTGTTCAGTTTCAAAACATCAACAGTGACCTGGGAGGAAATTTAGGGATTTGCGGGGGAGGCACTATAACAAAATCAAGGAGGGTAAATTTAAGGTAAGCAAAAAGGAAAAGTCAAAAAACACTTGAATGTCTCACACAGGAAGTCCACAAGACGTTTACTGTATTCCACAATGACTTTATTGTGTGAACTATACACAGGCTACTGTCGGCTGCAGCCTGTGCCAAAATAACGAAATGCTAGTCTAATCCTGGTTTATTAGCTTATTACCTCAGGCTCAGCAGAGCTGACCTGATCGCTAACCAGACAACTTCCGCTTCACTACAGTTTCTGTTCAGCCCCAGAACATCAGAGCACTCAGTCCAGCTACCAATCACAAACAGGGCACACTGGCTCCAGCATACAGGGTGCACCTGTGACTGACGGGTGACATGCCATGACTCTTTATAACTACAGTATGTGCATGTTGGCTAATCTTCCTAAACCTCAAGGAAGCTGTAATGTTAACAGTAACACACTATTTATAATTTTCTTTACCCAGGAAGTAAAATTATTTAACCCATACAAATGTTTATTTACAAATTAAAATGTTACAGGTAATCCAAACTTTGGATTAGCCTTTACTTTAAACCTTGATTAACTGTGATTTAAACTGCAACAATAAATGACTCAGGAAATAAAACATAATTATATATATTATATATAACACAAAAATATTCTCACTGTAGAGGATTTTTCCAAATGGCCTGATAAGCCTAAAGAGATCAGGAACAAAGGGGTTCATAGTCCGATCCTACACTTGCTACCCAGATGATCCTCCTCCTCTGTTCCTGTCTGATGGACTCAGGTAAAAGAGCACTACAAACTCCGCAGACATGAACCGACACACCTGCTGAGCCCGCCTGTAAGCATTTCTGTCTAAGTTTCTGACCTTTGTCAGACCGATGCCCCCGTCTGTAATGACAGGCAACCTTTACTCAGGACAGAACCACAAAGAAAGAAAGCAAAGGTGCACATGTGTCTGTAAGTGGAAGACAGAGAGTAAAAACAACAAGAGGAAGAGAATGAAACACAGTGATGTGCATGATGAGAAGAACAGGCAGAGATATGGGCTGCAGACAGAAAGCAGAGGGGAGTAGACAGAAAGAGAGACATATGAGAAAGACAGTGGTAGCAACAGACAGAAAAAAGTGAGAAAAAGCAGTATAAAAATAGAGACGGAGAGAAAATGATGATGGTGAGTGTTCAAGACAGGGACAGGGAGAATAAAAAAGTCTCATATCATCTAATATCATCACAGCTTTTATCAGAATCAGCCGCATTAAACCTTGTAATCAAGCTGACCTTTAGCTTGACATTACTGACGAGCATGAGAGCTCCACTTATGAAGTTATGTAAAAGTTTACAGTGATAATATTTGTCTTAACGAAACCAGTAGATAGTATAGTATTATTTAATTTTTTTTCTCATCTTCTCTTCTCTTACACTTTGTTGCATTTAGAATCACAACCACTTTTCCTCCTATACAGTGTACACTGTACACAGATACAGTTAAGGCTTCCCCCCCGGCTTTTATGGAGGCTGACATGGTCATGAACGAGTTTTGGAATTCAGCGAAGAACTGGAGTTTGAAAACTTATTAAAACCGCAAAACAACTTTACGGCAGCAAAAGATAAGGCTACTGGGAGTCATTTAGAAACCTGAGGAGAATAATAGAAGGAAAAGGAAAAGTCACTGCTGGACCAGGAATATGAACGAGCAGGTTACAGCAGGAGAAAACAAATTCACAAACACATTGGATATAGCACATTTTTGTGGTCAGAGAAATCAGTTTGAAGCTCTGAGTTGGAGAGCGTGCACTATACCTTTAATCTTGTAAACTCTATAGCGTGAAAATTAATCTGAGGACCCAGCCTTTTGCATATTTACCCTTTTGCAGCGGATGTATATTTGCAGTGCTTCATACTATGCATATTTACTCAGAGTCTGAATATATTAGGCAGTCAGTTAACATTCAAGTTATGCTTTGTCCTCCGCTGACCTTCATTCTGTATGAAATTACTTTTTTAAATGCAGAGACAAAATGATGTGCTGACTAAATATATATATCTCTCTTGTCTCTCTGTCTTTCCGTCTGTCCGTCTAGTTTGTAAGGAGGCCAAGGCTGACCTGGCATTCCTGGTCGACGGCTCCTGGTCCATCGGAGACGACAACTTCATGAAGATCACGCGTTTCCTCTACAGCACCATGGGATCACTGGATCTGATTGGACCAGACGGCACCCAGGTCAGTCATGTGAACACACTCACACCTAGGTCATTTTACCTCAGGGAGAATCTCAAAAGAAGTCGTCTTACTTGTATGCTTGTACCGTACCTCCCATTTCCCAAATGCATCATTGAAAGATGGTAGAGTTCACTCTTGACCATGTAGGTCTGAATAATGTTGCAGTGAGTCTCCTCAGAGATCTGGTGTTCACATTTATGGCTGTTAGTGGTTCTTGTGTCTGGTCTAAATGTCTGTGTCTAGTGAAAATTACTGTATTGCCAGTTTATACAGTACCATAAGTTAACCAACAGAAATACAAATGTGCCTAAGGCTTTTAATTTGTGTTCACCCGCTTTGTAATTTATTCTCTTTTGTTAAAGCCTTTTCCTTCTGAAAAATGTGTGCTCACGGGAGATGGGATGTAAAGCAGATGTTGGGGATCGAGCCAAAATTAGCCACACTGAAAACCATAAAGATGACGAAATTAAGAAACTACATATCATAGTGTCATCTGCGGGTACAGAGCCCATTCACAGAAGAGAGAATGTTAAAAATATATATTTGTGTATATTTTTGTACGATGAACCCCCCAACCCCCCTGCGGGTTCTGCAGGGGTTTGTAATATTTCTAGTCGTAGTGATTTGCAAACACAGCACAGTGTCAAACATACAATAAAATTCACATATATCCAACAACCAGTTGCCCCCCCAACTCTTCCTCTCCAGCCAACTACGTCATCCTCCGCCCCCCATCTTTCATATACTGCAACCCGATTCCTGCTAACCTGCTAACCCTTCCACTGCTCTGCAAAGGAGAGAGTGAGAAAACATTTTCATGTCTAAAACTAAACTTGCATTCAGTAGATAATGGAATAATAGAGGCAGGATGCTGTACATCCATAATGAAAGGATGGAGAGTGATTTATCGTCATGGTTGACTCTTAAGATCAACAGCTTGCTTTCTGTAACCTGCTAGCTATTCCCTCCTTCTGTTCTTTGTTTCATTATCATGGTTACATTTCAGACAGAAATAGAAATTAGGGACATAAAGGACGGATTTCCCCAAATAATGACTGAACAGTCCGAGTTCACTCTTCATCCTTTTGACCCATGTGGGCCTGGCTCACTTACTGTTTGGAGAAGGTTGCTGCTGTTGGCATTAATTGATTCTGGAGGGCTGCTGTGGAGCAGAATTTCACCCAATTTTCTTCGGCTGTCCCCTGATAAATCAGCATGGCCACAGCCTCGTATCTATAGAAAAGATTAGAAAAGTAAGGGGGGACTTTAAACTCCTAGTGAGTCAATCTTTACTTTCTAGAAAGACTTTTTTTTTTTGTAGTTGCCGTGCAGTATTCGATTAACTCTGCTCATTTGCTGCCACTGGTTTTAGTGCCAGAAAACATTACTTTTCTGTCTGGAATAATGGTCTAAGTCTAGATGCATTAAAAGCTGGAATAAAGATCAGATGGTTCAAGCATCAACTAATACATGATCACCTTGAGTCTTGGTATAAAATCCATGAGCAATACTTTGAATAACGTTCATCAATAGTAATGCCAGGCTCTAACTTGGGGCAGTGGTTCTCTATTGTCATTGTGAACTAATTTCTTTGTGCTTCTTGCCTGCATGGCCCTAAACTATGTCAGCCGAGCTCAGTTGGTTCATTTGTCACACTGTAGAGGTGCTTGCTAAACCCTTTTCTTTCATTTAGTGTACTGTCTGCTGTTAAGCAGTTTGCTACCCTCACGGTGCCCCATAACCCTCTGGCAGTAGGCTACCAAGAGCAAAACACTGGCTGTAATGTGAGAGAGTTGGCTGTACAGTAAAGAGAGCGTTGGCTGGTAAATGTAGGCCTCTCTGAGCCAACAACAGCACTATTAGCAGTCTGGAGGTAATGATAGTTGTTCGCCCCTCTTAGAGAAAGCCAATTAGATTGATTTTAACTCTGATTTGGGAGTTTGGATATATATATATATTTCAGTGAGTTTTCACCTAGAGACTTGCATAAAATAAGGTTGTAATATTCCCATTTGACATCATGAACTTTTACTTCATGTGTTCAGTGTGAAAAATATTAAGACCACCAGCTCTGACCAGGTGAAAAAAAAAGTGAAATCTGTGACACGTTACTGCTTGTGTGTCATGTACAGTTCAATTTGTACAGTATTCACTTTGCGGGGCTGTTTAAGCACACCCAATTTGTATAATTACAGTATTTCCCTCAGCTAACAAAGGCAGCGTCTGTTTCATACTGCTTTCAAAATAAATGCAGAAATCGTAGGTGATGATGAGGGTAAGTATTAGGTTTTTGGACCCAAAGCAAAGACATTTGGCTTCATTACACTCAGTTAATGCCACATGAGCTGCTTGGAGTAATTTGGATTCTTGATTTTTATTTTGAAGGGCGCAGAAACAAACACACACATTTCAGTGGTACTGTGACTGACATGAGTGTGAGCAGATGACGACTGAACTTTCTTTTTTGTGTGAACTATTCCTTTAAGGCAAGTTTAAAACACCAGGGGTTTAGAAGATGGGAATTTAACTTTGTATAATTTGATTTGGCATTTGATTTGAACTCGGTTCACTTATTGTTCTGTCTGTCTGTCTCTGCGTCTCTGCAGGTGGCCATTGCTCAGTTCAGTGACGATGCTCGGACAGAATTCCAGCTGAGTTCCCATGGCAACAAGGAAGCGCTGCTGGAAGCTATTCAGAGGATCCGGTACAAGGGAGGAAACACCAAGACAGGTCAGAACAGTGTATTAGTCGGATTAATGTAGTAATAGTTAGTGCAATACAACAAGAGAGGTAAATTCAGTTTAATACCTTACTCAACCTGTTGACATAACCATCTCACCACATGGTCCATTAGTTGCTGTTCTGGAGCTTTCGATCAGATCACACAACCTTCCTCAGCAGATAGAGTTTGCCCAATTGTCATGGATTTGAGGATGTTTAAATTTCCATTTTTCAGGGCACTTTAAGGACTTCTCATCCATGTTGGCTCGAGATTGAAAGTTAATTCTTAACCTCGGAAGCAGCAGTTGAAAAAACAATCTCACCAAAAGGCCCATTAGTAGCTGATCTGGAGCTTTCAATCGTTTGCCACCAATCTTGATAGGCAAATTTGAAGAAAGCTTGTTATGAATTTGGAATATCTCTATGAAAATGCCAGTTTTCACCTTTTTCAGGATGCTTGTTGAAACGATCACGCACTGCAGAGAGGAAAGACTTTAAATGAAGGGTGAGGATGCATAACGAGCAGTTTGGGGTCGTGAATCTGTTGTAACGTTCACGCGGACGCGTCCAGCTTTCCTAGTACACACAAGGTGAATGTCAGTAACCTCGGTGCGTTAATGTGGCTTTAAAGGTAATGCTGGTTGTTCAGAGGACTCTCCTAAAGTCTGGGTCATGGCTCAGTGTCTGTTCAGAGTAATTGTGTCCTTGAGCTTTCCTATCAGTTCCAGGGCTGATCGTACTATCATCTCCCCACTTATCCCTTCCGCCCCCTTCTTACTCCGCTCTCTATCTCCTCTTCTCTCTTGCCAACCCCCTACTGTCCACTCCTCCCCCACTTGATTGTCTCTTTAAAGCTTCCTCTCTTCTTCTCCATTTTCACTGTTTTCCCTCTCTTCCTCTCAGGATTCCTCCTTTTACGTCCCCTATTTTTCATCTTCTGTTTTCTCATATCTTCAGCTTCCTCCTCTTCTTCTTCTTCTTCTTCTTCTACTTCTTCTTCTTCTTCTTCTTCTTCTTCTTCTTCTTCTTCTTCTTCTTCTTCTTCCCTAAACCGTCTCTTGTGTCCTTATCTCTTTTTCCCCCATAACCCTCATACACCTCTATCTACTGTACTGTCTTATAGTTTAACAGGTGGAAACAGGTGGCAATTTAGCTGACAGGGCAGTGTGTGTGTGTGTGTGTGTGTGTGTGTGTGTGTGTGTGTGTGTGTGTGTGAGAATGTGTGTGTGAGAATGTGTGTGTGCATATGGTCTACAGCAGAACAGAAAACAAACCATGAAATTTCATCTTCCCAACACAAAGAGAAAGAGGAGGCAGCCAGTTCTCACAAGGTTAGGCTAATGCTCACAGACTCCCTCTCCCCTTATCTCTTTGTCTCTCGCCCACACATACAGCACATGCACATCCACAGCCTCAGCATAGAATTAATCCTCTTCAGTTGCTCACACATGATGTCTATTCTTCAGGCTGCCCTTATTTCTATCAGACAAACCCACACAGCTTATTGTATATACATATTTTTGGATTATATTTTAGTTTATATGATAGTTCCTTTATTTTACACATGTATTACAATAAATAATCAAATATATATTATTTATTTATCTGTAAGTCAGAGCTTTATCACTGATACTTCAGGCAGAAGTGAACATTATTTCCTGTTCTGTTTAATTAAGCTTTTTTTCATACTTTAGTTTTGATATTTTCCCCTCCTTTTGCTAATATGGTACTAAACTATACAAACACACATGAGTTATATACTCCCAGAGACTGTGCCTAAACCTCCTTACGTACATCCTACTCCTCTGGTCCATTTAGAGATGGATCAGTAGTTTATCTGGCTTTCAAGGCTGAGGCTTGCATTACAAACCTAAAGTCTTTTTCGCTCTCCAAACCCAAACTATTCCCTTTTTTTCATTTTTAAACCTCAACTTCTCCTCAGAGACCCCATCAGGGCCCCTCACTGTGTCTAAATCCCCCAAAGCCCTCAAAGAAAAGACTGGAGCTTTCTGCCTCTTTAACCCAGAGCCTCTGGCTGATACATCTGTGTGGATACAACTGCTAGCCGACAAGAAGCCCCACAGATTTAATGCCTTTTTTATGTTTTTACTGTAAGTGGCTAGCTTACTTTATTTTATCTGTCCTTATAACCCCTGGGTCAAGCAAACACATTGAAAATGCATTTTAAAATGTACTCAAATCTATGCATAGATCCAGAGTAAAGTTACAAAGCTTGTATCAGCTCCAGAGAGGATTTTGAGATGATTGGACAGTAGATTCAGTTTCTTAATCATGTCCACCCATTCTGAGATTTTGTTTTTAAGCATGCTTATTTTAGGAACAACCTGCAACACATTTGCTGCCCACTAACCCCCCACTCTCTTGGACAGTCGGCAACAGCGCTGCTACTGTAGCTATGGGGGGGTGAGTACTTTGTTCGATGGCACTGCGAAGTTTTCTCTGTACCCATTTTATAAACAATATGCAAATGATGCTGCCTTCTTTAAGACTTTACAGTGTGTTTTTTTTCCACCATCGGTACCCTCTTGTACGAGTATGAGGGAAGAGCATGCTGAGGATTCAGGGTGTTGAAGCTGATATTCTGGGATTTGGCTTTTCACTATGCATTTATTCATTAAGGTATTAGTGAGCCTCTGATGGCCTGGTGAATGATTGATTCAATGTAGCTGCAGCTGTAATAGTCTTTATCCCTGTATATATACTGTAGTGGAGTGAGTGTGTGTGTGTGTTTTTTGGGATTGATTTTCATGCTTTACATGAGTAATTGTGCTAATCCCTCTCTCTGCTCATACAGTATATTCAGATTGAGGAACTGTGAATAAATGTGTGCTTGTATTTAGCATTAGATTAGTCAAGACCTGATTGACCTTGTTCTGTGATTTTACTTTACCAGTCTGACTTCTTTAACTGTAGTAATGCGGTCGTGTGAGACTCACTCAATTTTCAAGGTTTCTGAGTTCAGGAATGAATGTATGAATGGCCCATGAATGAGTTTCACTGACTATAAAAGCCTGTGAAACCCATTCAAAATCCATTGTATATTTTCAATAATGCATTTGATTATCCAATTAAAAAAACCATTCTTAGGAACATACTGTAACTTTTTACAGATTACAAGATTAGAGGATTTTATAGCTCACACTGTTCATAATAACCCAGAGATAGTATAACGATCTCTTCCTAGTCATACAGATTTCACCTGCAGCCACAAAAGAAAAGGCGGAAAAAGTCTCCTACTTCATTATATTCCACCAAGGCTTTGGATGCTAAAACAGGAGAGATGGTTTAAACTATTTTTGTTTTCTCTTACTGTTTCCCGTCTTAAGTGACAGCGAGAAAATTGGTAAACTATTGCCAGACAGGATGCCAAATTCAAACTGACATGGACTACTTCACACACACAAAGTGATGGATCACTGATTGATGATGGGCACAAGATCCACTGACATGTTTTTGTTTTTTTCTCACCCTCTTTTCATACCTACCCTTCCCGATCTGAGCCCTCTCTTCCTTCTTCTTGTTTTTTCCCCCCACTTTCTCCGTGCCCTCTTACCTGCCCTCCCCTGTCTTCTTCCACCACCCACCCACCAACCCACCCAGCCCCTCCTGTATCTTATCCCCCCTCTCCTCTGCTCTGTCCTGTGTCTCACTTCATGCCTGGCTAGCTGCTGTAATTCCAGTCTCACCCAGCGTGATCAGAGGACAGTGTAGAAACAGATGTTTCACTGGCAGATATCTGACAACACAACACTTTACAGGCCAAGCACTCTATCATTTGTCATCACTGACAGCTCAGTGAAAAAAAAAAACTGGAGGAGGAGACGGGGATGTGGTCTGGGGGTTTTGGTTTGGTTATAAATTGGGGGACATAAAGAGCTATTTACACCACACACACTCACATGTGCAGTAAGTGTTTGGTCAGCTTCATTGTTCCCTGATACTCGGCACCTCTCTTGATAACTCGGACACACTCTTGAAAACACAAGAGGAGTGAGAGGAGAAAGTGTAAAAGGACAGAGGGAGTTAAGAGGATTAATGGCAGCAATTGTTCATTTAATTATGAAAAGGTCAGGTGGAGATGAGTAGATGAGCTATATGAAGCATTAATGCAAATCACGACGGACAGTATGCAAAAACTGGCATTAAATAGAAATGACCTACCTGTGTGTGGTGATGATCAGGGGTCAGTGTATATAAACGAGTATATTTGCACACACATTGTTGCCTGTATACAGAATGTGTGAAGTCTTTCAACAGATTAGATTAATTAAAGCCATGAAGGACACACTACAGGTCAGTTTCTCCTGTTATTTTAAGTGACTATAACTTGTATTTTTTTTTGGCTCTGAATAACAATAATGAACATCCTTCATCTGTTCACAGTTCATGTTTCAACAGTAGTCAAGTTTTTTCTGGGGGGCTTGAAGCTGACAAGCATTGACCAACCACCTTGGTAGTTTTGTTGTGGGCGGGTCTTGAAACCTTATAAAGCTGTCTAGACATATATTATTGACTGATTAAGTCCATTAGCAGGTGACCTGCATACTGTCAAAAGTTCATCTAATTTTAACTTTTTGACAGGCTGGATTGTGACATTTCCACCTTAGTTTGTCTCATCTTTCAGTGTTTAGGTCTCATTGAAATACATCAGACATCGTCTGTTTCCTGGTATATTTTAAATGCTAATGGAAACTCAGCGTAAATCTGGTTTCAGGAGCTTTTAGGTCACTTATTGTCATGTAATAATTATGGGCTCAAAAATGTATTTTATTAATGTTAGGGGAAGAATAAGGAATACTTGCTTTTTTAATTAGCAAGTACATTAAAATTGTACCAAAGGTCACAAACATTCACATCCATGCTAGAGATGGGGAAGAGGATGCTTTTAGATTGTTAATGATTGTTAATGTTAAGGACACCTGTGCTTCCAGTAAGTTTGGTTTGCCAAGCATTTATTCCTCTCTTTCAAAACGTTGCACCAATGAATAAATGAAGCTTCATATCAGAAGATGCTGCTAAGCGCGATGTGGAGAAGGTCTAAGCACCACATGAAGGACCATACTTGTGTTTTTTTTTTTTATAGCCCATTTACTATGAATGTAGTATATATCACTGCTGGCCATGTTCCCAAGCATGCTGTACTCGTTCGTTTTTATTGTGTTTTTCCTTCAAGGCAGCCAGTGGGTAACATTCACTTCCCTACAACATGAAAATAATCTTGCAGACTTGAAAATGGTTTGAGTTAGATAATCACAGTAAATATCTTAGCAGCTTTTATTTTTCTCAGAGTTGTTATAGTTCAGTCAGAGACAGTTACGTCAAGGCGCTGACCATTAATAGCAAATATTTATACAGTAAGAGTTGGCAGAAAAGGCTCTGCTGTTTGAGGGAGCTCTCAAAGAATCTCAAAGAATTCTGCATGAACATCTAATCAACAATACAAAATATCAAGATTATAATAATAATAATTAACAACAATTTTATTTATAGCACCTTTCAAAACAAAGTTACAAAGAACTTTATAGTAAAACAAATAAGTAGATAAAATCCAAAACGTAAGATAAAATAATTACAACAAATAACATCAGTTAAGAATGTGAATGAGCCAATGATTGTGAAGTATATTGGAAACAGCTGATGCGAATCAGACAATAATTTGTGCAATGTTACAAAATATTGACAAAAAAGCAGACATAATGTTTACTGTGATTAAATATCTAATTTAAGTTTCTGCACGTAAATTTTACAGCTTTAGAGAAATTAACTTGGAAAGGACTTGGAAGGTAGAAAAAAACACACTTTGCTTTAAAAAAACAGATGACATAAAAGTTAAGTATAAATGGATATATGGGCTTAAAATAAATACTGGTATGGTTGTTTAATTAAGTGATTTCTTTTTGTCTTTCCGTCAGGTCGGGCCATCAAACATGTGAAGGAGTCTATTTTCACCGCAGAGGCCGGAGCTAGAAGAGGCATCCCGAAGGTCCTGGTTGTTCTCACTGACGGACGTTCGCAAGATGATGTCAACAAAGTGTCCAAGGAGATGCAGATGGATGGTTTGTATTTTATTGACCAAACACAGACATAAAATACTTTGTTAAAGTTATGAAAAAGTCCAGAAATCATGGTTTATTGACACTAGATGTAGAGTATGTGATTCATTGACATTGATAAGGTAAGTTGTGTGTGTGTGTGTTGGTACAGTACAGGCAAGATGGAGGACAGATCCACATTCCCCCTCTCAATTCTTGGGTGCTTTATGTTCTGTATGTCACATTTTACTGTTATAGGATATCAGACTCTTCAACTCCAACAATGTGTTACATCACTCTATTTAAGCCTTTCCATTGACTTTAAACTTGTAATGATTTCTCTTGTTTAATTACATTCTCAGGCTATATCATCTTTGCCATTGGCTTTGCGGACGCAGACTACGGGGAGCTGGTGAATATTGCCAGTAAGCCCAGCGACAGACACGTCTTCTTTGTGGACGATTTGGATGCCGTGAAGAAAATAGAAGAGCAGCTCATTACTTTTGTCTGCGAGGCTGCCACTGCCAGTGAGTAACACCACCTTATGTTTAAAACAAAGAGAGGGTAAGAGACCAGGAGGAAAAAGAGTTCAGAAAAGTCAAACAGGGAGGCAGACAGAGTGAAAGAGACAGAAAAAGGATTGAGAAAGGACTCTTGTTTGTGGAGAGACATAGAGAATAGCTGAAGAAAAAAGGATTTATTTGATGATTGAGAATTTAAAATATGAGGACGAACTAACAGACTCTTTTCTGTCTTTCAGCTTGTCCGTCTGTTTTGATGAGTGGTAACACAATGGCAGGTAAGAGGTGCAAATGACAGGAAGACCTGGATAGAAAGCTAATGATGATGATGATGATGATGATGATGATTGCATGGATGCTGATTTGTGTCTCGCAGGTTTCCGCATGATGGAGAAGTTTGGCCTAGTGGAGAAGGAGTACAGCACCATACCTGGAGTTTCTCTGGAGCCGGGTTCGTTCAACAGCTTCCCCTGTTACAGATTACACCGTGACGCCCTGGTGTCTCAGCCCACCAAGTGAGTAAGGACACGTCCACGCTGAAGACATCTGAAAACATAGTTTACAGTTCATGTTAAAATGACTTCTTATGTTTTGTTATAGCCGATCACACAATTTAGCTGTTCTCATTTATGTATTTTTCTTTTTTGTTATTAATGCAACCTGTTACCCAAGGCTAACAGTAATCCTCGGCCGACAGCATATGCTTGAATACATGAATCAACCTGTGCTGTGTGATCGGCTATATTGGCATACAAAATAAGTGATAGTAGACAGAGCTGGAGGTGACAGTTTGTTCAGTGACAGCTTTATTTTTTCAAGTGTAATTGAGATTGAGATCTCTTTTGCGAGAGACGTCTGAGAACAAATTACAAATACACGAGGTGAACACACAGACACATTAATTAATAAATCACTAATTAAAAATATCTGCATGTTAAAAAGTGAGTATCTCTAAGTTGTGGTGTGCGATTCATTCCAGTAGTAAGACTTTCTTCTACACAGGCACACATATATAGTGCATGCTATTCTACCTTAAGTTTCTTCTGTTTTTCATAGAGTTATTTTAAACCTACTCCACTGTTTACCCACCGCTGTTTGCTTGCCGCTCCTATCCTGGACATGGGGAGTGGTGACTGTCGGTGGTCAGCGGGACACAAACACCAGAGGACTTTGAATTATCAGCCAACAGTACACACAGGGTCCTAGAACTATTCAACAGCCCTGCCAATGAAAATGACTCCACTTTCTGGCTAATAGCAAACCACTGGGGGACTAACATGAAATCTAGCGTGTCAAAGATTTTCCCCATTTATCTTTGTTTGGATTATCTTTCAGGGCACAAGGGTTCAGGTCCCGCTCACAACACCTGGGCTGTGTTATACTTGCTATCTTGCATGTCCCACAATCGGTACTTGCCCCCAATGCTAATGACTACAAATAGGTCTTCAAGATTGTAGAATTTGAGCCTGTTACTGTGACTGTTAAAATAATATTAAAGCAAAACTGTAAAACTGCATTTCCATATATGTGGTAACCAAACTCTAGATGACACACATGTATCTGATGAATTAATATAAATACACTTTATGTGCCCATTAGATAGTTCATTTTAAAACTTTTGCAGAAAGTCTAATCTTTTTCAGAACTTGCAGAAAAAATGCTGTTTTGACAAATCAAATTAGCTAAAGGCGCTGAGCAGAAGCAGATTATTGCAGTAATATGTTAAACATGCAGTTTCCCCTTATCCCTGCAACTCCTTCTGACAATTAACACAAAAAGCAAGTTAACAATTTCAGATTATTCTCTCTTAGGGCCTCAAAATTAAATAATAGAATGTTTTTCCAAAACAATCACAACCTGTAAAACCTGCACCTCCAGTGTCCCGGGTACAAGTTGTCATAGCAGTTCACCAACAACTGGCAGGGTCTACAGATTATACAAAAAGCTAAACACATAGATTTGTATACTAATTAACATTTACTGCACATTTAATGCCCTGTAGTGTCCCAAGGAACAGACTCTTTCTGCAAGGTGCTTCTAACGTAATAAACAATTATCAGGATCAATAATTCTCTCAGGCTGTGATTGATTGTCTGCTTTCCACATATGGATATACACTGTGCATCCTAGTGTATATCTCTTTTCTGTTTAATTTTCATAGCTCACACAGGACACTCTTAAGAGCTATTGTAGCATCTAGTTTGATTAGACCATGCCCATCTGTAATTAATAACGTATTAAAAGATTGAAGGTGTTAAGGTCATGTATTCAGGTTTCATTAACGGTTCACCTTGTGCATTTCAAGTGAGTTTCAAATCGCAGCTTTAGACCATGACCACTAGTAACTGAGGCTTTACAGCATTAAGAGACGCTGGAGACAAATGACTGTCTCTGAGATGGTTGCAGGTGCAGGTTAGAAGCGTTAATGTCTACCGCTATACCACAGGGAAATATTCAAGTCTAAAAACCATCCATACACACACTTAACAGGAGCATTCAATGCATTCAAATGTGCTCCCGCAATGTCTCTCCTTCTGTTATGTTGTCATTTTGGAGCTTTTTTCTTGGTTTTTACCGCCAACCAGCTTTAACTTTAGCCTCTTGTTCTGCGACTGTTGCGTTTGTGAGAAGTGACATTGACGAGCGCTCTGTGAAGTTGAAGCTGAGATAATTTGAACCTGAAGTGCTCGAAGGCAGCTGCACAAAGAAAGGCTAGGCTCTGTGATCAAAAAGAGGCTCGCACTCAAAGACAGTCTCAGGCAGCCGAAAGCACACTGAAAGCATTCACAAGAGCTGAAAAAGAGACAGTGGCACTTTGAAAAAGACACCTAGTGGATACATGCCTTTAGAGTACAGCTAAGCTCACTATCTTAATGTGTGTGTGTGTGTGTGTGTTTGCCTGTTCGTTCATGCGTGTACCAGGTACCTTCACCCTGAAGGTTTACCCTCTGACTACACCATTTCTATGATGCTCCGCCTACTTCCTGAGACTCCGCAGGAGCCCTTTGCCTTGTGGGAAATCCTCGACAAGCACAGCGAGCCATTGGTGGGACTGATCCTGGACAGTAAGTTTGAATTCCTCGTGTTTTTGGTTCTTCATCTTTTCTTTGTCTCATCTGCATCATAACACATCACAGGTTGACAAGTGCAAACTGAAACAGCTCCTGCAGTCCCAAAGTCTCCAAATAATCCATGTGAATGCATAATGCAGCAGATTTTAGAGGTGAGGCTGGAGAGAAATCGCTGATTACAGCTGGGGTACAACTACATTTATGATCCAATATAATGTAAGTTTTTATCTTACCTTGCTTGATTGAAAATTAAACATAAAACAACATAAACACTACCAGCCAAGGTTTTTAGGAGTCAACAGCAAAGATGGACTTCTCTACCAAGTAGTCCATTTACTAATGTTTCTGCTTTTCATTAATAAGATGCAGAGATGCCCGAGCTCTTCTGTTTGTGGAAAGCCTCCCTTATTAACCCTCCCCGAATTGGACCCACCATTAGTCTGGGAAAGCACCGTGGCCTCAGACTTAGAGGTGCTGATCCTCAAATGCTTATAAAGCCAGTTTTTGAAAAGCCAAAGCAGATGGGATGATGATGATGATGATGATGATGATGATGATGATGATGATGATGATGATGGATAATGTGTCGTAAGTGGCTGTGTTTGTATCAGGCTATGATAAGCGATGTCACAGAAACAGTGCACACACTAGGTGAACTCACCCCAGGCGTCAACCTTCAGGGGTGTTTCAGACACCGCTGACTTGGAGGAGACCCAGGGCAGACCCCTGACCTGCTGCAGAGATTATATTACCAGCTGGCCTGGATGACCTTGGGATCCCCGGGAGTAGCTGGAGGAAGTTGGGAGAAAAGTCACTTTGGTTGCTCTGCTTTCCCTGTTGACCTTGTTACAGCTAAGCAGCAAGAAACGGGTGAAAACATTGAATCACAATTTGGGTTCGGTTTGTAGTATACAGTAGAATATTTGGTTGCTCCTGAGAGTTAAAAACACCCATGTGAGAAGAATCCCTGATTTGTGGAGAAATGTTTCATGGGCTGAAATTTAAAAGAAAAGCAAGGAAACATGTTGACACACCTGTAATGGAAATAAGTTTTCGTCTTGACTACAGTAAATTGGTCCAGAGGTTTGAAATAAGCTTACAGAATTTTAACAAACATTGTACCACCATTATATGTACTTTTGTGCTATGTTAAATATTGAAAATTAAACATAAAACAACATAAACACCACCAGCCAAGGTTTTTAGGAGTCAACAGCAAAGATGGACTTCTCTACCAAGTAGTCCATTTACTTCTGCTTTTCTCTTACAGAGACACAAGCAATGAAAGTGTGACAGTCTCTGAGCTTAGTTTTCATTGACGTGGTACAAACTAATGGGGAGGGCAATATACTCTTGCCTGCTGCAGTCCAGTGCTTGGTGAAAAACCTTTCCATGAGGAACTTGTTACAAAATGATATTATAGGGTTTTGCAAATTAAAAATGTCAGATGTTTCATGCCTATATATCACAATGAAATGAAATGGAATTATTACATTTATCAGTCAAAAGGACATCTGATCTTCACTAGTTCACTGATCTTTATTGGCATCTAATAGCAGGAGACAGACAATAGTGTGCACAAGGCAAGTTTCTACTTGATGTGAACATCAACCTCCTCACCACCAACTCTGTCCCCCCGCAGACTCTGAAAAGACCTTGACGTTCTTCAACAGTGACCACAGAGGCAACTTCCAGACCGTCACTTTTGAAGGAAATGAAATTAAAAGAATCTTCCACGGCAGCTTCCACAAGGTTAGTCTTTATTATACAGTACGTGTGCTGGGAAAAAAGGGGAAAAAATTACATTTGCAGGTTATAGTTTCACGTTAATGTGCTTGCTTCTGTTTCATATCATTATAATAGGGTAAGATGTTTTGAGCTGCTGGTTAGAATATGTAAGAAAGACAAAATGGAGTGTAATGTGTGCATGTGCTACTAGGTAGTTAAAGTCCACTAGAACGAGAACCACTTCAACGCCAGTTTGTATTACAAATCAGGTTCCCACTGACAAACAAACCATCATTACAATCTTTAGGTGTTAGTTTTTCAGATAAATGTCCAGATCTGCTGCATTGATACTCTGCAGAGCGTAAGAGGGACAGAGAGAGAAAGAGACAGAAATGAGGAAGATCGCCTGTATTTTTTGTGTTTGAAGTTGTGGAGCCTGCTGGGTGGTTTTCCAGTGGCTTTTGGGCTGGATTTCTTCTCTTGACCTGTCAACACTGCTGTGGAGAGTGTGTGTGCAGGTGATGATAGCCCTCCTCCCTCTCCTCTCTCTCCCTCCCACTCTCCACTGCTTTTTCTACACCCATTTGATTTTATTTTTTAAACTAGTGGAGTGTACAGAGTGGGAGTGAAACTGCAGATTTCATCACCCTTTAAGACCTCTCTGTGGTCTCCCATGATGAAGTTATAATGGACATTTGTCATTATTTTTTACATTTACCGACTAAATTGTTAAAGAAATCAGTAGATGACATAATAATCCCAAAGCCCTTTTGCCACAGTAGGTCTTATAAGTGACATAAAACCTCCAACAAAGTACATTGATGTGAACACAATATAGACCAGGTTTTGGTTTCCTTAGAAGTTCTACAAAAGCACTGTACAAACATCATTATAAAAGGCCAAAATCTGTGGTAGTTTCCATAATGATGTTGTTATTACTATTCCCTGGTGACCTCAGACTGGACCAACAGAGACGATATTAGTTTGTCCTCCCAACTGATTCTCTGACAAAGACATTTCACATTTCTCTCAATCACTGGGGCTCTATCCAAATATTTTTATGTAAATTATGTTGTATCAGATTAGTCAGACTGAATGGAAATGGCAAATTCCAATGACTTTCCCTCAATAAAAGACAATTTTCTGCTCACTTGAAACGAGAAAGTGTTTTGTGAAAAAATAAATTATGGAATAAATGGTGAAGCAAATACCTCTTCTGAATAAATAATGACATTGGTTTGGCCTCAACCGGCCCAGGGAATGACAAATTCACATTGCCAAACACTTTGGCATGAAATATCAACAACATTAGCGGAAACAAAATAATAACATCTTGCCAAATAATAATCAATTCTTTTGTCTTTGCGGACGTGTTCTTTGAATTAACCTCACTGTTCAGAAGGTGTATTTACTTCAGCATGGCTGATGGAAATGGGCATTTACATGTATTGTTTTGCTGCAGTTAAAAAGAGTGGTTAAAATTTGCTTGACAAATGGATGGAAACATAACTTGAAAATTAATGGAGTCCAGGCAAAGTATTTCTAGACAACATTGTTTTTCGCTGTAGAGCTGCTGTTGTGTACTTTCTTTCCTCAAACTCTCTGTGGATTTCTGCTGAAAACAAACCAGCCCACCAACTCTGTCTGTCTGTCTTTCTTTATCTCAGTTCTCAAAATGTCAGGGAGTAGCTGTCCATCATTCCCTTTGCCTTTTGTCTTCTCCATTGTTTTCTGTCTTTCTGTTGGAGAACATGACAATGTTGAGAGAGGGAACAGATGCAGGAGAGTGCCTGGCAAGAGGAAGTGTTTGTCTCCGTTTAGACAGGATGACAAGTGAATAAGAGGAGTGTCCGTGTGCGTGTGCATGTTTGTGTGTTTGTTATAAAGGGATTACCATATGAAGACACCTTGTGTGAAAGCAGGAATACCCAGCAGGATCTGTCACTGCTCAGCGAAGCACACACACAAACTGAGAATAAGGCAGAAAAGAGAAACAGGTGAAGGAGAGAGAACTAGATGTGACAGTGATGCTCGACAGGCAAAGAGAAATACAGGCAGAAAAATACAGAGACACACGTAGACATAGAAAGGACAAGTAGTGAGAGTTATCTTCAGGATAACTTACCAACAAGTCCCCAACCTAAACGACATAATAGGTCGTTTTCCAATGACTCCCAAAATGACATTTATAGGCCTACCAGACCTTCATTGTCATGGTAACAACAACAACAAAACATGGTTAATGTTGTGAAACAGTCGCAGTTTGGTTAGGTTTAGGCACCAAAACTACTTGGTTAGGTTTAGGAAAATATCATAGTTTGGGTTAAAATAACTACGTTAGTTACGTAACTTAACTTACAAAGGCTACGAACAGCGGTCTCCTGGGTCGTCCTCTGATGTTTGACCCATCCATCCACCCTGACCTCCTCCTCCCTACTTTGCTGCTCTTCATAGGTCGCCACCTAACAATAAACGTAAATATGGGTCTGTAGCGTACTGACTGCTACCCCCCTGGGCCCGCCAACAGAGACACACACACCGATTGCGTGTATAACCCGCAGGTTTCTTTATTTCCGATTGCCCGCCTCCTAGGCTCTCTCTCTCTCTCTCGCACTCGCACACTCCAACGGCCGTGGTCTCCGGTCCTGAGTGTCGTCACCGTGCATCCGGTCCATCCGACCCCCGTCCTCAGGGCTGCTGCTGCTAATAAAAGCACCCATCAACACCTGATGCGCTGCACCTGCGCCTCCCCGGGCAACCCGCCCTGAGCTCCTGAGCCACTCCCCCACTTCTCCCCCTCTGCAGCCACGCTCCAACCACGCCCCACCACCACAGGGTCGTAATAAGCTGCTTGCACAGACGACCTATATGGCAGTATTTTTGGGGAGGACAGTCTCTAACTTAGATATTGCTCAGAGCCATATTATACTCGAGAAGTGTATGAACACTTTTTCTGTATCTCCCAAAATGATTAAATGCCTCACATAAAAAAATGTGCTTAAAGCGGTCCTTGCACGCTGTAAAACTTTACACTCAGAAAATCATTTGCACCAGTGCTTTTGGAGCTTTCCAGCTTACAGTAATTCACAATATTTCACAGAGTGAAATTCAAAATTCACTGTTAATTCATTCGATGATTATTATATATTATTATAAAGCTGTTTCCATAAATGTTGGGAGCTTATTGGAAAAGAGAAGAAGAAATTATAATGGAGAAACAAAAGCAGCAACTCGAAATAAATGTGCTGTGTCTGTTAGAAGGACAGATTTGTGTTTGTTTGTAGAAGGAAAAGAAGAGATGGTGTTACAGTATGTGGATGACAAAGTAGTATGAGGATCTGTTTTCTGATGATTAACAACTTTGATTAATCCAGATAGAAACAAAAATGCAAAAACTGCAAACTTATTTACTTTTTAAAGCTTTTCAAAGTTTTATCTCTGAGCAGTTTGTGTTCAACTGCAGGCCTACAGATCATTTTTGTTATGATAGGGTAAGAAAGTGCAAGAAGCTTGTCTAGTTTATCGGGTCTGGGGCTTTAGGAGACTGAGGAGATGGGAGGAATTAGACAGTGGCATAATAATGAAGGGATAAACTGGATCACTGGAAGGGAAATGCTGTACAGGACATTGACATTTTTCTTGTAGGTGACGTGGACACTTTGAAGGTACTTAATGAATGTCAACACTCAAGTCCACCTCAACAATTTGAATTCTTTAAAATTAAATCAAGTATGTTTTTGCCTGCATCTGGAAGGACAGTATTATTATACACACTAGCATATGTAAAGCAAAGACTCAGCATTATCAAAATTTTATGTTATATACTTATTACTGCACTTACTAGTAAGAATAACCTGAAAAAGGAATAACTCAGGAACAACTCTCTCTCAAAGCAACATTTCAAAGAATTAAGAGTGTAACCTGAAGCAACACCTGAATTTTATTAGTAGCTATATTGTGTAGGATAATTTAATGTGTGGTTCTTGTTTACATTTGAATATTAGGTGCAAACTAGACCAAAAAGAATTGCCTGATTTTTATTGTCAACACACTGAAATGTGCACAACAAGTGTTTCTTTCTATCGTAGACTTAAAAAAGTAATTTCATGACCTTTGAGTTGCCTGTCAACACTGCAGATGTTTCTTGTTTTTTAAACCATATTAATCATTAAAATAGTTTCCACAAAAATCAGGGGCAGAGATATAGAGCCAAGCTTATTTCTGTTGTGACTGTTGTTTAAAAAATCCACGTGACAGTTGCCAAGTTCGTCATTAAACACTGTCAGATGTCTCCAGCTGTAATGAAACTTTAGTTATGTTTGTTTTTTTTCCCCACATAACAATACATCTGCCTAAGGAGTTGTCATCTCTGGACTTAACAGGAAGTCAGACACACATGAGCGGAAGAAGCAGTTTATTGATTGTTAGTTATAAAGTTTCATCCATTGCAAAAGCAGCATTTTAGGGTTGATTGTTCAAACATTGCTGAGAAAACACACACATTGTACACACACAGGCAAAGAGAAAGTGCATATGCGTACACACATATGTACATGTATGGATTTACATGCTCAAAATATGGTACAAGCTTTATAAGCAGCCATTCACATACAAAAGCACACTGTATGCACACACACACACACACACACACACACACACACACACACACACACACACACACACACACACACACACACACTCATTCAAGCAAGCATGCATATGCACACTTTTAAGTGCAGGTCAGAGACAGCTGAGTCAGCACACACACTGATAGCCTCATCTTCAACCCACATAATCTCACACAGCATGTTTAAAAACTGCCATAACAATTTGATTGTGTGTGTGTGTGTTTGTCTGCGTGCCAATTTTTCACTTCCATCGTTGTATCAGAGACACTACTTCATTTTGTGTTTAGAAGTTGTCAAGAGATGAGATAAAGTGAATATGCTGATTCTACCTCTCCTCTTTCACCCTCTCTGTTCTTCCATTTCTTAATGTTTCTCCCCTGTTTCATCCTCTTCCTCCACTCTCTCCTGCTCTTCTCTTCTTCTTGCTCCTCTTCTTTCATATTTCGTTGTTACGATGGTGATCCTTAGAATACTCTGGTCTAAACTTTGCTCTTTCATCTCTTGGAACCTGCCATAAAAGGTGCTTTCAGGAACTATAGCTTTCATTTCCTTAAGACGTTAGTCAATCTGCATTGAGCGATTTAAGAAAACTATTAAAGAAAGTCCAAGCTGTCTAAAATGTTGCACAAAGAACACTTTTCAGTTTTTCACTTACTGTTGAATTTTCCTTGTTTTGACTTTTATATTCAGCAAAGATAATGTTAAGTTGATGGCTTACTGTTTGAGGTTTTTGCTATCAAAGTACAGGCAGACTTGTTATTCAATTTGCGAGATTACAACAAAGTCCTACGTGCAACATGACAACTATAATGTAGCACTGTGTTTAGAAAATAAAAAGTAATTTGTCTGAAAAAATGATAAGGAAAAAGAATTCTGATAAAGAAAAAAATAAAACCATCTGCTGACACAGAGAGACACAAACAAATCAGGTGCTTTATATTAAAGAAAGATACTGCTGATGTGTAAGACAGCAGTAGCATTAGAAAATACCAGACTGTGTATCTCTGAGAGGCTAATTCATCTTGTGCTGGCAGTAGTATTAGCTGTGGATGGATCCTGTAGTTTCCAGTCAGACATCTGACCTGCCAGGAGCAGCACAGAATGAAAAACATTACGCTGCTGAGATTTTTTTGATTTTATCCTCATTTCTTGTGGTCAGGGCTTTTGTTTTTCTTTGTTGTGAATAAAACTGATCCCAAGTTTTAATTTTGAGGTTCGTCTCTGTCTCATGTCAGCCATATAATGACAAAAACAACAACAAAACATGTTGGTAATGTTTAAATTAGACAACGCAAATGTCAGAAGCCCATTTAAAATTGTAATCTATGTAATTCTGCACTTAATTTGCACTATATACTGTCCTCAGATACTGTCATGGTGAACATAAATAAGTGGACAAAGTTGAATTTTACCTGAATAATAAATGTATGGAAGGTTGTGACGTTCTTGTTTGCTTAACTTTTAGATATCAGCTACTTTTAGCAAGAAAGGCTTAAGAACGCGGGTCCTTCATTCATTCACTTTACACTTGCTGGAGTTAAATAATCCATCATTACTGTTTATTTTCATCAGGGTCCCATTATTGTTGCATGGTAATGTAGTGCAGACAACTGTATTACCGTGCATGTATAACATAACAACATACAACAATAAAAAGCCATGGTGTTCACTGTGAGATATAACTAATAAAGTCTCCACAAGTTGATTTTCATATTGAAAAAAGGGAGAAAAAAAGGAAAGTAATGGCTGACTGGAAGGAAAAACACATTCCCAAATCTAAAACACAGGGGCTGCTTGTATCATGTTCACAACCTGTAAATGTCCATATATTTTTATATGATGTTTTAATATGCAGCTTTTACAGTAAAGAACATTTTTTAAAAGGACACTGGAATACTTGCGTGTACTGAAAGTAGTTATTTTATGTTTCCATATGTTTTAGTATTGGGCAAATTATGCTAACCTGTGAGAATACAGCCGAAAAGAAAAAGCAGTTGCTTAAAGATAAACAGCATCTTTTCTGATGGCTGCTACTGTTGGCCAGGTATTTCAGATTTCATGTAGCTCAAGTGTTAGAGCAGAGGAATGGTTCAAATCGTCCATTTTCAAGAACAAACTTCCTCCAGACTGAAAATAAGTCTGAGTCACTGCTGGAGTAAATAGAGGGACCAGCTAGCCTGAAGGAGAGTGACTGGCATCTGTAACACACACACACACACACACACACAGAAACATATACATTTATACCGTAGACATTTCAATGTCCTATATTCATTCTCTAACCACTAATGTTAACCCTAACTGAAACCGCTAAATGCCACAAAATACCGCCAAAATGTCTGCACCTTAGAGGATTTTTTGCTCACAGACACACACACACACACACACACACACACACACACACACACACACACACACACACACACATCATGCCCAGTGAAGTGTGCAGAATGGAGGATGAGAACAGAAAGTCATTATAAAGCAGCTGTCCAGACGTCAGCCGAGGAATGGGCTCTGACACTCGAATATGAACTTTGTCTAACTCCACATTAGCTGCACCTTGCTACCCTGTGTGTGTGTGTGTGTGTGTGTGTGCATGTGTGTAGAGGTTTATTCTGCACACATGCATTCATGTTCCGACTTACACTGCATGTGTATTTTTATTGAGGGTGTGAAAGAGAGAAAGAGTGATAGGACACCTCCCATAACGGTGAAACATGCAGGTGTTAATAGTCTAGTTTATTACCATCCTTCAGCAGGACGCAGCCCTCTTTGCTCATTAACCATGCAACCAGTTGAATTTCACAGTTCGTCGCACTGGCACTGGTTTCCTCTAAGGAGGCAGTTTGAGCTCACAGGCACTCCGACTGGATGGGCCAATTTGTGTGCTTAGATGCTTTTAGCCTGCGTTTATAAAAGCAAAGGAACTCATTGTCACTGTGATGAGTCAGTAAAGAGGTGGCCTATTGTTGTTGGTGCACATACACACAAGAAGTAGTCGAAAGTTTTGTATTCTGGCTGCAAGACCTGTGAAAATGTTGCACTTAAAATGATGTTACACTTCTGTTTTATTGATTCTGTCTATTCAGTTGTTTGTGTTTATGTCTGGTTATATAGTGAAGGGTAATACGGACTAAACAAGGATTGACTATTGAGACAAAATACTTGCTAAAATGATATGGATAGCCCATCTGTATCTCTGTAAACTGTTTTATCATAATCTCAAGATATTTGGGTCAAAAGACATTTTCCCATTTCATCTGATGTAGCTGTGTAGTTTGGGGAATACTCCAAAGTCTTTCTTATGCATCTTACCCTCTCTCTCCCATACAGCTCCATGTAACCATCAGCAAGACGTCTGTGAAGGTGGTGTTAGACTGTTCTGTCGTTGGGGAGAAATCCATCAGTGCTGCTGGTAACATTACCACCGATGGAGTGGAGATCCTCGGAAGGATGGTTCAGTCCAGAGGCAGGCGGGACTTGTCTGCTCCAGTAAGTATGAGTTCTTGTCTGCATCCTTGTTAAGTGCTCTCTGAATAGACAGTGATTGCATACGTACGTTCAGGGTTTCCACTGGTCTTAGAAATGTGATAGGTGTTCTTCAGACGAAGTATAACAACCTTATCAGGGCAGTAGAATATGTGAGGGTCGGCAAAATCAAGAAATTGACAAAATCTTAAAAGTTAGACTATCATGCCAGAATTTATTTCACATTCTGTTTTACATATTCATGAAAATAAATGCTTGTTTTTATTATTTCCTCCCACAGCAGGTCTGGCTGTATGCCATAAACCAGTTAAAAAATGATAAAATGAAATTCTGCTTTAATCAAGTGATAATCATCTGGCTGGTATAATTGTCTCTTGTGCATTGACTGCAATAATCAGTCAGCAATGTGTTTTTGTGAACCATTATGGCCTATAAAGTGGCAACCATTAATATCCAAAACTGTGACACACAGAGGAGGAGGACTCAAACGCAATGACTCTGAGGCAGACGAAAAGTTAAAAGGGTTTATTCCAGGGTTCGGTACACAAAATGTCAGTCCAGGTAGAGGTAAACAAAGCCGACAGGGATAAGGCAAAGCGAAGGTCAAAAACAGGCAACAGGTCGTAACAATAGAGCACAAGGAACAAAAACTGCTGGAGAGTTTTGACACGGAGGTACAAAGACAATCTGGCAACAGACAAAGGAAAGAAGACTGGTATAAATACAGAGGTGGCTGATTGGCTATGGGACACAGGTGAGTAATTAAACACAGGTGACTTGGGATAATAGACGGGGGGAAAAAATGAATAAAGACAGGAAGCAAAGCAAAACCAAAACAAGAGCAAAACAGGTTACCAAAATAAAGCAGGAAACGGATAAGACCAGTGTTGTAACACAAAACCATTTCAGCGAGTCACTCAGCGGGAGTTCATTTTATTTATTGCAAGTGGAAATGTTCAAAGTGCTTTACATATACTTTGTTAGCTTTTGTGCTCTACATATCAAATAATGCAAGCCCTCAAAAAAACATTTGGCACACAAGGGAGAAGGTGAGATATCCTGGGCTTCTGGGAATACTGAGGGCTGCTATAAGTAAATTTATACTTCTTAGCTGCCCCAAAGAAAATTATCAGCTGGAAAATGCTGCATGAAGAAGTTTTTATGAAGGAAAATAAAGAAAAATGTGACATTTTCTCCACTTACCACCAGATTGTTCTTTACTGGACAGTAAATGGTTGGATGGTTGCTGATTCAAGAATATGTTGTGTCTGCCATACAAATCAGTCACTTTATTCTGTTTTACTGTCTATACTTTCAGTTGGCCAGAAGCGAAGTCTTTAGCTGAAGAACTACTTTGTTTGAGGCTCCACATTATCCACATTTCTTTTTATCTAGAGACTCTTAAGTTGTGCGTGTTGTTGTGCCCATTCATAATGACAGCTGAGCCTGTGGATTTTCAGGTGATGAGTTAATTTAGAGGATTACAAAAGTGACAGTACATCAGCATGACTAAATTAAATCATATAATGACAATCATGACATTTTTCTCAAGGTTTCAATCAGCCGGCCCAGAATTTCTATGAATCTGGGTCAAAACCCCAAACAGTTCACATTGAGTCTGTATCTTTTGGGTCTCAACATTAGTTCCAGTTTGACTGAGGCGGCCTGGCTCTTTCAAGTCTAAGACCCCCTGTGGTGCTTTAATAACAGGACTATAATTACTGGGATAAGACCGTTTCACACGGGCTGCAGGGCGGTAATTAAAAACATTTGACTCAAATTTCCATACATACTGTTAAATTGGACTATTTATGGTATTTCATATATGACTTTTGACAGAGATGAGGTAACAAAGTACACTGACTGCTTTTAAACTTGGGAATGACCCATTGGGGGCCCTATCTGTACTTGAAATGATACACCAAGTAAACACTAAGTAAAGATTAAACCTGACCAAAGCAGGTACAATATTTCCATACAGAAGACTTCTCTTTACACAAAGTAATGAAGATTATAATTGTGTAACTGAAACAGCGGCAGAGAGAAAAACAGTTATCGCCCAGTTTTCCACTAGCCGACAGAATCTCACCCAAGTCTGCAGTCATGTGTTTGTGTCTGTATGTATTTAATTTCCTAGATAAAACAGTTTCACAGTCATCAAGTCAAAGTGGGAGTTTTCCATAGTTTAGGTTGTGTCTGTGATATATACGTGCATTAAGTTTGATGTAGATCTTTGTTGAAGGTTACGGTAATGAAACGACTGGTTTCTGGATGGGTGGGAGTGTAGATACTAGAGAAAGAAAAAAATAAACAGTATATGTCACTTTAGAAGTGAATCAGACTCAAGCCTGTGACCTAATTTATAGCCTGCTCTATAGTTTAAGACTAGTGGAGCCTCCAGAACATTCATGTTGTTCGTTGAAGCTGTCAGCCAGACTTCATGTATCTATCTCCCAGCACTTTTCAGCCGGTCATTAGAAGCTTGTCAGCAGCCAAACTGTCTCTGTTGCTGTTTGTTATCGACACAGAAACACCACAAAACCACATCATTACAAAATACCATGCTTAATATTCCCTTTCTAATGTTGCCTCTGTTTTATTTCTGCATTTTGAAATGTGTTAACTGATAATATTGTAATTGCGGTATTAATGGAATTGGTTTGTGTGTGCGTAAGTGTACTCATACGTGTGTGTGTGTGTGTGTGTTTACAGTTCCAGCTCCAGATGTTTGACATCATCTGCAGCACATCCTGGGCCAACAGAGATAAGTGTTGCGAGCTGCCAGCATTGGTAAGAAACTAATACATGCATATACTCTCTGACACACACACACACACACACACACACTTTAACACATAATTTTCTGCCTCTCCTCTCTGAGTGTGCAGCAGTTTAGGGCTCTGAATATAACAGGCTTAGATAATTAGAGTGATAATTGTGGTTACGATCAAATTGAGTTACGATGAAACCAGAATGATAAAAACCAGAATTAAAGCCAAATTACTTGGAATCTGTACGAAAGGCTATTAGCACTGGCAAAGAAATGCCACTGCTAATAGTGCCTGTGGTCACAAGGGTAATTTAATTTATGTGATAGAAATGCACCTAATGAGCACCTCGAGAATGACCAATGTTGTCTTTCTTGCACATGTACAAGTCAAGTCTGAGTGTGCCTGTATAAGAGCATCAATTATCATCATGATCAACAGGCATAAAACATACCCACACAACAAACAGATTACCAGTTAATTAGGTACACCGCTGCAATACAGCAACATTCAGAAAGGTCAGAAAAGCTGTGATTCAACTTTGTGGTAATTATTAGGCTGTGGTTAGTGGTGGTATTGGATAGCATTACTGTATATACTTGAAGGTGTTTCTTATATTTTGTCCACCCCACATACATGAGGGGCACAGTGTATTAGAAACACCCCCAGTTTAATACAATCCCATAAACTCTAACGAATATTTAAATGTTAAAGCAAGTGCCGTTTCTGAAAGATAAGATGAAGATCTTATGATAAAATAGTTTATCAGTAGTCATGGGGACCAAGCAAACACTGATCGTTTTGTACCACAAGTTTAATACCTGAAGCAGCTCAGACAACTGGGATTCGAAGACCTGATCCAGAGACCTGAGACAAGTTGGCGAGTGATGAGCATGTTTCACCATCGTTATCTTGTTTGCTGGCAAGCTCCAGGTGTATGTAGGTGAAGTTTTAAATGAGGCCTTGCCCGAATACAGAGTGCGCTGTACACTCGATGTGTTTATGTGTGTTTTCAGAGAGTTGAGGAGCAGTGCCCTCCCATGCCTCATGCCTGTACCTGCTCCCAGGACAGCAAAGGACCTCCAGGACCTTCCGGACCCCCCGTAAGAGCTCACTTATTCTTTCATTTAATTACTTATTCAGACTCTTGTGCTCAATCCAGTATGAAGACCATGTTTTTCAGTCTATTTCTGCCTTTTATCCCTCTCTGTCCTTCCACAGACCTGTGTGGAAGTCTTTATAGATGTCTCCCTCATTATCTCTGCGGTTTTTTTCCCCCCTCTCGTCTAAAAAAGTTTCTTTTTCTGTTGTGGAATTTACAATTGAATGTTAAGGAAAGTAATCAATGTAAGCCAGCTCAGTTCAACTGTTAAATTCGTCCCTCAAGGGGCAAATTGAGGTGAGCTGGTCTGCAAACATAAAAACACAAAAAACTATAGAAACCATTTATTCACACACATAAATACAATCTAAAATTCCAAAATGTGATATTGTAAAGACTTTTTTAAAGTTGAAAGATACAAAAGTTAATGGCAGTGGCCAATCCATACCTGTCCACCACTACCAAGACACATTATATCAAAAAGTGCAAGTTCATTCATCACTTTATACACAATTTTTATTATCCAGACACAGTTAGTCTCTTGCCTGCTGATAAAGTTATATCCAATAACAGTTTTTCTTCTAAAGTTGATATTTTTATGAATTATAAATCTTTGGGCGTTTTCTTTGGGGTAGCAGTATGTTAGAGAGACAGAGAGAGAAGAGATGGAGCTTGTGGAGAAGCTGTATTCCTCTCACGCAGTAGCAGGTAAAACCTGATAGAGGCTGAGAGATGAGAGCAAGTAAATGAGCTCATTTACAGCCTGAGACTGTTGTCTATATTCTCTCTTCTTTATCTCTTTTTCTCTCTCTCTCCCACTCTGCATTTTCCATTCCTTTCTCTCTTCTTTTCCCTCTATCTCTATATCTCTTTTGTTTTCTCTCATTTCTTCTCCCTTCTTAAGTTTCCTCTCTCTTGTCTCCACCCTTGGGTACTGAGGGCATGAGAGGGCTGTGGATCAACACTGGTATAGTTTGAGAAAGTAATTATATGGCGATTCCATTTATCACAGCCGATTACAATCCCCCCCAATTTTTATCCATGTCCGACGTTCCAGATCCACTTACTCATCTGTAGGGTTATGTCCACAGGCCACAGCCCTCCTTTCTAGTTTTCTACATCTCTTTGTTCTTGTCTCGGTCCCTCTTTAACGTTTTATCCTTATACAAGAAACATACATTTCACTTATTTCTAATGCAAGATACATACGTTGCTAGTTGATCCAAGAATTGCATTTAAACTACCCATTGTTGAACTTAATTTTCTCTCCGCTCTCCATACTGTGCATTTACTTCTGTCGCCTCCATCTCTTTCCCCCTTTTCTCTCTTTCACTCTGACGCTCTCTGTCTAAACCAGAGATCAATAGCAGTACTGTATAGCTTCATTGTCTTTCTGTTTTCTGTTTTCTCTGTTTTCTCTTTTACTTCCACTTCATCCACCCGCCTGAGACTGTTCTTCTCTTTCTTTCTTATTTTTTTTATTATCATTTAATGCCTCTCTGTGCCTGTGTCTATCTCTCTGTCTGTGTCTGTTTCTCTCGCCGGCATTGAATGGGCTTCTTAAATCACATTTTAACTGCAGCATATGGGCGTAGATGAATGGTTTAATGGCGAAATCATAGCCACTTCTGTGCTAAAACTGCACGCTATAGTCAGTGGGGTTTTGAGGAATGAAGAAAAGCCAGTGCCATTCCCCTTGTTAACATAATATAATGGTTGTTAACACAATAAATGCATTGTATCCCCTGTGGAAGACAAGCTTCCTACAGACAGGAGAACTTTTCAAAATCCTAACAGACTGTGAAAACAGAGACTTTCACTGTAAACAATGGATGTGTACAGAGTTTGTTGTTGTGCTGCAGAGACTTTGCTCACTCTGATAAACCAAGGAGTGTGAATACAGCTAAATAAATACCTGGATCTATGGGGATACCTGATGCAGTGTCTAAACACACAGAAAAACTGCCAGGAAAAGACAACCGGAAGACAAATGAGCTGGAGAGCAAAGAATTTGTTAAAAAGGATTAAGAAACTTTAGGAGTTGCCATCTGATCACAGAGATTATTAGAGCTCAAAACAGTTCTATTAAAAGTGACCTTTTTGTTTGGAGTCTTGGTGTCAAACTGAATATATTATGTACTCTTGTCTATAACATATCTACACAGACAAGACTGTAGTATTTTGGCAATCTGAGTCAGCTCCACACTCCACACTGTTGTGATTTTCTTCCTGAGAGTAATTTCTGTGTTTGTGTTCACTGTCAGACGTATGTCTTTTCCTCGCGCACAGCAGCAGGCCTTTTCAGTTCTGTAAATCTTTGAGTCATATTTGAAATAATATTGATTGCCCCAACTGAATTGCAATCTGTGCCGCCTGATTTGGCACATACTCGTCTCAATGCCGAACATCAGTCAGCAATCAATCTGACATTAAGGAAAACAAGACATGCGCTGCCTGCCATCTCTGTTTGTTAAAACTGAACTGTGCCCATGCTGTCTGAGACCCAAGTGTTGTTTAAAAAATTTAAATTTAAATTTTCCTTTGGCATCAAATTGCTCAGTCAAATGATAATAGCGGTGTAATTTTTCACCATTAAAGGCACATGAAAAATCCAGACACAATTATTTGTACTGTTGCTGTTGGAAGCTAATTTCAGTTTCTCTGCAGGTTTGCCCGACCTCCAACAAGTCATGGGCTCACGTTGTTTGCAAAAATCCATTAAAAACAACTTGCTGAGACAAATTGCTGAATTGACGAACATTATCAATCATTCTGAATAACATGTATTTTTTTTCCTAACATGAATTTACAATAGCAACAATTATTGCATTTGAAAAAGTATCGTAGTTCCATTCCTTACCTAAAGTTACATTTTGTCTCTTCGCTGCCAAAAGGAGAATTTGAAGGATTGCTTTGGTCTTTATTTCAGTTCTCACATACTATATGTAGTTGAGAGAGTTATTGGTTGCTGTAGTCCTTCCTCTTCTCCATACTGGCCGTTAAGCGATCCTTTCCCAGCACCACTCCACTGTTGATGGATGCTGATGATGGGGGATAAAACTCACAGTCCTCCTTCTGTGCAAAAAGGCATTTCAGTTCAGCTGAAGCTAATATGAGGCTTCAGCATTCTGAGTTCGAGTGGGTATCGCTGTTCTGGCTGTTGCCTGCAGGCTTATTGTTGACTTTGTGACCTGGCAACAAACCTTCATAAGTGTTCCTCCACAGCAAGAAAACATACCTGGAAAATACGAAGAGGTAATTTTGTGCTAAAAAGACTGTAATGTTGGGAGATACATGAAGAAGATACCACTTCATCTGTCTAACTCAGACTGCTGAAGTCTCATATTAGAACAAGGACTGGAGATTTGGTCCCCTGCCTTTTACAGTGGAACAGATCACTTCATGGCCAGTATAAGACAGGAGGAATCATCACAACAATAACTATTTCAACATACAAATGGGCATGTGAGTTTTATATTAAGATAGACTTGAAAACAGTATGCAGTGGTAGCCAATGTGGAAACAGGCCCCATAAACATCATGTACAGCTGCTTAATACATTCATGTTAGTAATAAATACCGATACATGTCCTGTTTAAAGAGACATGCATCAGTCAGTGCAGCAGATTCTCTCTGCAAGCTGTTTAAACCGATCTTGCTAATGACTCCTGAGTGGTAAAGCAAACCGACAAACTTCATACTTGGGTCAAAAGTTTGATGGGCTTTGACTTTTCATTGGTATAAATTTAGAAACAAATGTATCTATATAAATATGGTAGAAACAAGCTTATGATGGTTCCATTAGGCTCTTGCTTTTGCCACATCTGTGCGTCTCCTCTCATATTCCTCCCTCTTCTTCCAACCATCCCTCCTGTCCCCTCTGGCTAAATACTGTAGGAACTACCTAGTCGCCCCCTCGTTCCCAGGGGAGACCTATTTAAACAAACACAGGAAGGATGTATCCCAAATGGGCCAATGACTAACAGATGTGTGTAGTGTGTCCCCGGATAAACCTTGGGGTGAGAGGGGTCAGCCCGAGGTTTACAGCTCCAGACTCCTGCTGTTACTTACAGATGCAGCGTAATAAAGTGCAGAGCTCAGATGGGCAGTTTACAGCACAGATCAGCGTTGGCCTCTGTCCATCAAATTCATAATCCATTCATATCAAAGACCTGCACAGTTCCACTTATTAGATTTTTTAAAAATGAACTCCAATTTCCATGTTGGAAAAAGAGTCTCTGAGGGATACATATTTTTGCTGAGGCGTGTTTCGTAGCCATTACTCTATTTCTAGGAGCACAATTTTCAAACAGTGATTATGTTCTGTCTTTACAGTGTGTGTGTGTGTGTTTCAGGGCGGTCCAGGCATAAGGGGAGCCAGAGGAGACCGAGGAGAGCCAGGAGTGACGGTTTGTAAAATGCACTTTATTTCAGAGACCATTTATTCTTCTGCAAAACCTTCAGCACATAAAAAGGCTCAAATTGTATCTATCTTGCATCTTTCATGTGGTTGAGTCACATGTTCCCTGCTGGGGAAGAAGAAGCACCCCGGGAGTTAACAGTAATGGGCTGGTCGGACCGGACTTCACCAGGCAAACTCTTCTTGTGTGCTGTGGCGAAAAAGCAGCCGGGACAGGAAATATCATGGACATGGTTGTAAACTGTGGGAGCTAGCATCATTGCCATTATTTTATTGATGAATAAATTGAACCTTGATTTTTTTGGCTGAGAGCTCAATCCCACCCCCTCTCTCAAACATTTCAAAGTTGAATCAGGGTGAACTCTACATGAGGGGTCAGTTTGCAACAGGAAGCGGATACACCTCGCCCCGTTCCTCAGTGAGCCCACCAGACTAGGCGAGACTCTCGTTTGTAATACATTTTACTCATAATCTGAACATACTGGTCCACACCTCTACCTCCAGGGACAGAACAGCCCCCATCATGATTAGATGATAAAAGGAGTGAGGGGTATTAAGTAATGTCCCCGACTCACAAAGAAAGAGCCTTCTGAGCGGCGGCCCACTCCATCCTCCAGACTGGATGTGAAGCACCCTTGGGCTGAAAGAAGTGGCTGTTCTGGAAAAGCCTATATCAAACTTGGCCTCAGTCTTAAGGCAGGCTCTTATTGCCACTGCGGCTATCCTGTCCTTAATAGACACTGTTCCAACAAATCTGTCTTGGACTATTAATGAAAGATTTACTGTAGAGTTTGCATCTGCTGTGGTTTTGTAATGGCAATCTGTTCCAAACTGTTACAAACCATCCAGCTGTGGCAGTCAGTACAAGGCCTGATGCTGCTGGAGATTTCTCAATACCAATACCAAGTTCCCACGATTGTAATTTAATCTTGGATGTAGGAAAATATGTTTTGAAGCCTTTCTTTTTTGAAGGAAGCAGCAGGGGTGCTGCCACTTCTGCTCAGATACGCAGGGCTGTCACTCAAGAAAATAAGACTGTTTATCTCAGCTGTATGATTTTGTTGAGTGACAGTGTATCGAGTGCAGTACATGAAGTGGCCCACCCAGAACTTGCTAGCGCATCTTGCTAGAAATTCCCAAGAATGCAGCAAAGACGGGATCAAACTCATGCAAGGCTTTTTCAATACAGGCCATGTGTGTTGTGTTTGATGGGTGTAATTGTGTAAGTTTTGGAGTGAGATGTGGTTTTCTGTCTTGCTGGCACACACATACACTACACACTTAGTGTATATGAATACATGCCTGCCAGCTCAGCAGCATTTGTACCTCTGCAGCTGTAGCCAAGCTTATTTGAATAGTTGGATTATTCTGTTGTCCAGCTCCTCTATGAATTCCTCCTTATTCATTCTCACTAATCAGTTTGGGTACATTACCTGTTTCAGTACAAGCGCTGATAAATGGGAAAATAAATTGTGCAGTTTAAAATAAACCTCTAAGTAATTTGAATTTCAGTCATCTGTAAATTGATTCATCTCTTCATGTAGTTCGGCACCATATTTTAGTGATATTTATCATTTAGTTAAACATGACATAACACATTTTAGTCCTCTGTTTATTTTTCATCCCACTCCATTCGTGTATGTTTGATCCAAAGTTTCTTTTGATTGTTTACATGGATAAGAAAGACATGAGGCCAGTAACTGTATGGTTGAACAGTAAAACAATAAATACAGCCAGAGTGAAGATTACTTTGGCTACCGCGGCTGCTGAGCCAACAAGCTACAAGTGCTGTGAATCTGCGGCGGTTTGCAGGAATTCCTCTTTTCTGACTCCCGCTGCAGGAACCCTGTCTGCAGCTCGTACACATGGATCAAATAAGCCGCCACACCAGCACAACCTGATTACAGATGGATGGACTAGTATCTAAATCTATTTCCTCATTATGGAAGCAGCCAATGGTAGCAAAAGGCCCACCCCAAGCATGTAATAATGACGTTGACCAGAGTTTGTAGTTTTAACTTGATGGACAATGTATGGGTTGAGAAGGTGCTGCCTTCCAGGAAATGGGCACACATCCATTACCTCAGTGGATATAAGCATAACATTGTCATATAATAAAAATTAAACAGTTATAATACAAACTAAAACCGCATAGCTAAGACCTGGAAATGTCATGTACATCTAATATATTTATATTTTATATTTTTTGTTTTCTGGAAAGTAAATCTAACTTGCATATAATTTAAAGTGCAACTTCGGTTCCACATTGCTATAACTGAGAGCAGAGGGATTAAGAATTTGTACAGAGGTTAAAATGCATTTCATGAATATGTGGTGTTAGCTTAGGTTAGAAACTTCATTGTCCACGATGGTGAAAAATTGTCTTTGGCTTCATCAAAATCAACACGGGTTGATGGCTTTATTGATTAATGAGCTGATGAGGCTTCCAGCAGGTCAAAAGATCAACGATCAAAAGTGGAATCCTTACTAAATGATCCTTTGTGCTGACAACTCCTTCGCACAGTAAGGTCCATGTAGTAACTGTAACTAGAGTTTTTCATCACATCCCATGATCTTCATTTGGAGTTTGCTAAGTTGTCATGAAACTGAAGTTAATTACCTTTCCATTTTTTCTGAGCACTTAAAGGATTTCTCGTCCATGTTGCTTAAAGATTGAGTTAAAAAAATGTTTACTTTGAAACACTGAAATCCATTGTGTTGTTTTCACAGGGACCTCAAGGGCCAGTGGGAGAGATTGGCCCTGCTGGACCCTCAGGGCCGCCTGGTCCTCAGGGACCCAGTGGTCTCTCTATTCAGGGGCCCCCGGTAAGACTTTGCTTGTGTGTGTTTGTGTGTGCTTAGTGAAAGGCAGTATAATGTCATATTCTACGCCACATCTTGGAAATGTCTACAATTACTTGATGATTTCAACATTAAAATATCGTCAGCATAATTTGGCTAACTCTCCCTCTCAAAACAAACAACTGCGGATCTAATGTTTAGCTGGAATGTGTTTGTGATAAAATGTTGAAAGAAAAACATTCTTAGAACCAAAACTGGCACAAGAACGAACATTTCTGTTATTCCCAAGCATCACTGCTACATTGAATTATGATGGAAATATAGTCACAAAAAGTGTGCTGTTTACCATTTCCCTCCCACCTCTCTCCAGTAACGTCACAAAATGTGTGCAAGTAGAAACGGACCTAGTATTGAGTTGTCAACCACCTGTCACTATAAACTGACAAATGTTGACCAATGCCTCAAATAGGACTTCAGACACTCTTGTCCAAAGCAAGCTGAAGCTGCTCTGTGGCCCAGCATCTTATTAAGATAACTGATGTTGGTTTTTCCAGTCCTTTGGTAGCTATCGGTACGACCGCTGGTCCAGCAGAGATGTAATGACATTGTTTGTTTTACAGGGTGCTGCTGGGGAGAAGGGAGAGAGAGGAGAGATCGGCCCAGCCGGACTAATGGTAAGACAACATTTCCTAAAAAATGGACACAAAAGTAAGACACAGAGGTGAAGTGTGTGTTGGGGCGCGTTGATATGATTTCCGACATCACAAAGTAGAACCCAGAGGGACATCTATTTTCCATATGCAGTGATTTCTCCTTTGTGACTAAATATGCTAAGTACACACACACACACACACACACAGTAGGGTTATAACAAACCCAACTGTGTTACTGTGTGTGTGTGTGTGAGAGACAATGTTTATAAATTGTTCTCCTCCGTGTGTATGTGTGGAGAATACAAATGAGTGCTACATCATTATCACAGAGGTGCCATGGCCCTGCAGGCTCACAGAAATTAGACTTGTTGCCCTATAAAGGCATATTTCTGTAACTTCAATCCATTTTCTTCGTGTATAAACATTTAAATCTCTTCTCTAAATGCCTTATATTACACCATCCACACACACATTTATATATATATATATATATATATATATATATAGATATATACATATACACACACACACAGTATATATATTATATATATGTATATATACTGTATATATGCTATCTATATATTTTTTTAATATGTGGACTCATTTTTGAGGTGGACAAACAACCTGTGTGTGGAAATGTGAAATTTGTTGACTTGTTTATAAATAGTAAATATGTCAGGGTGCCAAAGAATGACAAATTCATTCATTTATTCATTTGTACTGCCCTAAAAGCAGAGAGCACTATCTTCAGAAGCATTGAGGTTAAGAGTAAAGATTTTTGGAGTTTCAGTATGGCTGACAGAGAGCTAGTAATGCGTTTTTTAGGCTGATTATTTTACCCAAAGAAATCATTGCCATAGAACCTATATACAATACCTAAAAAATCTAAAAGTTATCCATCATAATTGGATTTAGCTACTTCCTCTGTCTCTGAGTGCACTAAGTGCAAACAAAAACAAAAATGATTACACAGTATCTATTACACTTTTGGTTATCCTTGATTTCCTGAAGGTAAAGGGCCATGACAAAGGTCTTTAAGATTTATGTTAATCAAAACATTTACTATTACTACTTTAACTTTTACATGCAGCTTAAGTAGTTCTATTATATTAAACAGTTATATGTAAGCTTAGATTTCTTGTACAGTTTTGTGAAAGACTGAGAGACCAGGAGAGTGGAGATAAAGTAGCACTCTGTGTGTGTGTGTGTGTGTGTGTGTGTGTGTGTGTGTGTGTGTGTGTGTGTGTGTGTGTTCTTTGCTGACACACACGTGCACGTGGACACAGACACAGGGCAGTCTAATGGAATCGAGATGTGAATAATCATTACCAGCGTCTCCATTATTGTGCAGTGAACCAATCAGAGGTAATACTGAATTAATTTAATGGTGCTCTACTGGGAGCCACGGACATCAGCAAGGACAGAGTCAGTGTTGTAGTAACTCTGTACCAGGAGAAACTTGATTTTTCAAGGAAGATTTTGTCATTCATGTGTCTCTCAGAATTGAGTGGGGTTTTTTTTTTTAACTAATTCTGTATGAATTTTTTAATACATTCCTGTAAAAATATCTTTCTTGACACACTGCAGTGCATGTTCCTGTTACAAACAGTAGCTTTGGTCTGCCTCATATTTTTAAGGCCATGCACACTCACACAGCTGTTAGTTATTCTGCTTAATTAGACCTCTGCTCAGGTTGACGTTGGGTAGCGTTATGCTGGAAATTATGTAACCAATAAGACATTTTCTTACTTGTCTCACTTTAACAGGTGCAACAAGAGGGTCTATCAAGCCCAGCCTGAACACACACTCACACACAAACACAATCCTGAGAAGAGATCTAATCAGGCTAAATAAGCTGTGCTACTTTATTACTTTATTTTTACTTTATTCCCAGTAGGCTGGTGAATTAAATATGAATGTATAAATTAAATAGTAAAATGTAAAAAAGAGGACTTGATAACACACAGCAAAATTACCGTACACAGGCAACACATGTTGTTATTGTCCATTATAGTGATATAAATGGACTAATAGCAGATAAATGATCTGTAAAGACTGAGTTGCAATATGTCTCCTAAGGCAGCCTTTAACAGCACTAGTACATGGAATAAATCTTGGCTTACTATGTTGCAGAGTGCTCCCTGCCAGATAATTTTCCTAATTCTTCTCAATCAGTTTTACTGTCTTGGCTGACTACCTCATTATCACCACATTTGATCATCAAAATGTCCTTTAGAGATTAAATCAAGTGTACAAAAAAAACAGACATTGTGCACATGTTTCCATTAAGCTTACCACTTTCTTGTACATGTCACAAGATATTTGTTTTGCTGAATTAACTTTAAGTGATTTCTTCAAATAGTTTGAAAGCGCAGAATGTGGGAGCCAGCATCCCCAAAAAGCTCTTTCAGCTGCATCTCAGTCACACACCGAGTCAAAGTAGATCCTGATGCAGCACTATCTGCCCGTTGTAGAGGCAGTGCAGGTCTACGAGTACTTTTGCTTTCATCGAGCTTATGATGAAAGCGAAGAGATGGAAGCTTTTTTTCCCCCTTGAGAAACTCCAGTGAGGTTTGAAGTGAGCAGGAACCCTTTTACACGCATAGTATTTATGTAGGTGCATCAGCTAGTGTCGTCCATCGCTGTGTGAACAAATTAAATAAGATGGTGGACAGATTCACTACAGGATGTCACAGATGTGCTATCCAATCTGACTTAGGTACGGACTGGAATAGTTTTTTGCACGTCCATATAGAAAAACATATTATAATGTATTTAATATATGCTCATTTGTTTGGCAATGTTCATGTCAGTGGTTAACACCTAAACTCACAGTTTAGAAGGTGCAGATCTTTTTTTTGTATTTTTTCTACCCACTGCATCCTGGGGTAAGCTACTACAACAGTGAGCTGCATAGGTATAAGAAATTTCAGAGGACGAGTTGATAAACTCATTTTAAATTCATTACAACCAGATTTAGCTGCAGTCAGGCTCTCCATGTGGAGCTGACAGTGCAAAAGTTTTGATTTTGAGGGACAGCTCCTGCAGACAGCATTAAGGAGCGCTATTATTTTTTTTTCCGCACCAGGGAACAACTGGTTACAGTCACTGCTCCCATGACACAGATCATGTCAAACTGATACATCGATCTGCCTTCAGAGCGCACTGTAGTATGATGGGATGGTCACTTTCTAATGGTTTCCTTTAATAACCCCCCACTTCCATCCTGTGCTTCAGTATGGAGCTCACACTCTGCAGGGTATTACGTCACGTAACGTTTTAGAGTAGATTTAGTGGCTGGGTAGTAATGCTGATTAATTACTTAAAATACTCAAGGTCTTTTGTGTCAGCAGGGTCTTAATTATAATACTACATTTTACAATGATGATGATGATAATGGCAATAATATTTACTGTATTGGACAGGTGTTTATTATAGTGCTGATACAGATAAACAAACTGTTGTTGGCAGAGGCAGCTGTAAAGACAATTTGTTGCTATGCTGATGCTGATAATCATGTGCCTGATGATTATAGTTTGTTCTTTTGGAATTTTTATCATCTATTTATATTTATTCATCTGGCTCAGGAAATGACTTGAATCAGTTTCTTTTGTTGAGAGTTTTGTTACCTGATGAGCCGAGAATTCAGCCGCTGATTGGAAATAATACTCAAAGTGTTTTCTGCCACACCTGTTTAATTTCTGTTTTGCTCAGAAAGGAATCAGCAACAACCTCTTCTCATGAAGAGAAAACAACTAGCCTCTGGACCAGCTCACCCAGACCTGCAACACTTCCTGATGCAGCACTATCTAGCTCTCTCTCTGCCTGCATAGTCCTATTAATAAAAGCTGGCAGTGCTGCCCTGTGCTGCACTATGTTAGCGGGTAATAATGTGCTTTGTCAGAGAGAGGAATATGAATGGGTGTGTGTGTGTATGTGTGTGTGTGTGTGGCTCAGTGGGGGAATATTGTAGCTTCCAGGGCCCTGTTGTAATATACGAGGGACCACAGAGAATATCACAACTCTAAAACATCAATTACCTCTCTCTCTCTCTCTCTCCGTCTCTCTCTCTCTTTATCTCTCTCTCTCTCTCTCTCTCCGTCTCTCTCTTTCTCTCGCTCTCTCGCTCTCTCTCTCTCCGTCTCTCGCTGCAGTAAATACAATGTAACCTTGTCATCAGCATCCCCTCCACCTCTGTTTCAATTTGACAGTGAAAAAAAATGCCGCTGCAATGAATAGCAAAGAGTGTGTGTTTGTATTCGGGTGTGTTTGTCCATCTTCCTCATCCCTCTCACTTTCATTCTGTTTATCAGTGTGTGTGTGCGTGTGTTATCAAGTAATAATTTTTGTTTTGTCTGAGAGAGGAATATAGATTGTGTGTGTGCGTGGCAATACTTTAAACTTGGTCACCTTCTAGATCTTCTGCAGATGTGTATAGTTGCCCCTCTGTTAATCTGTTGGACATTAACAAACTCATTGCTGTGCGTGTGTGTGCATTTGTTGTTCTGTGGTAAAGCAATCCCAAGGCTGATGTGTTAAATCAGAATCACTTGTGCACTTGGATTATGATCGTTCATTCCTTTGGCCTTCTCACTCATATTATAAATCCTGCTTGAGAGGCTCAGATTGGTGTGTGTAGTGTTTGTGTGCACAGAAAAAACCAGGAACACTTTACTTTTACTCTTTTTATTTTTTAGCATTTGTAAGGAGTATAAAAACACTGTAAAATAACATTAATAACACACTATAATGTGCAGATATAAGAAAATTGTAACTATTTATAAATGTTTATTAATTCTTCAACAATTATAACTTCTGGTATGAAGCATCTGCATCTGGTATATAAACAGTTTATAAAGAGTTATTGAGAACATAACATAGATGTTATATAATATGTAGTTACACACATTAACAAATCTTAATTATTAATTAGTTAATAATCAGTACTTAATATGTCATCTGTTTATACACAAGTTATGGATGCTTCACAGGAGGAGATATAGTTGTTGACAAGTACATTAATAAATACTTAAGAATGTCCTTATGTCTGCATATTATGGTGCGTTATAAACATTCTGCCCCTAAGCACTAAATAGTGTTACCCAAAAACCTCCTTATCCTTTTTTCTAGACATTTTAGTGTGAAATTGATTTACTAAAGTTTTTTCTTTCTTAACACAAGTGACACATCAAGTTTAATTTTTCTTGATTAGTCTTTATTGTTTAAAGACATGAAGATTTCTATAAAAGTCTTGAAACAAATCAAAATACCCTTCAACTGCAGCTGCACTGGCTTACTTCCCTGCTTCTTGTGTGTGTTGAAGTTTGTAGATTGACGTGTAAAAGCAGCAGGAGAGATATTATTGCCAGTGTCTTGGGAGAATGCACATTAGCCAACATCTAAACAACGGCACATCATTAATCATACGAGGCCTGTCCTCTGCGACCCTGTCCTATAATTTGTAGAACCTTTAACGGCGTTAACTGTCCTGTTTTATGAGCTCTCCACTAATACTGGAGTGCAGGGATAAATCACCTCAACACTTAATCCATGACTGTATTTTGGAATCGGCTGTGAGCACTGACCTGCAGAGAGGTGGATGAAGGGGAAATGGGGCAGGAGATGGAGCAGCAGGGTGGCCTGCTGGTACAGAGACCGTCCTGTACCCTGAGGGTTAGAGGTTGGCTCTTTCCACAAATCACAGTTATGTCCACTGCTGTCAAAGTCTCATTGAGCAAGACAGCAAACCCTTATCTCCTTTTGACCTTTGCTTGAATGTGTATGTGCATTTTAATTATTATGAGAAAAAAGACATTCCTTGATATACAGCATGTAATTTGACAGATTAAATACCCTTTAAAAATGACAGATTCTGTAATGGACAAGAATTAATACATGAAGTAAATCAAAAAACCTGATCTTATGGAATGGCAACTTGTCATGACTGAAAGTAATGTGAATTTCCTTTTAGTTTCCGTCATGAAAAGTTTATAATAGCAGTTTAAATCCTGCTTTTTTTCTTCATTTTATATCTTTAGCTGCTTGTATGTGAACCACAGTTAGTGTTGTAACAGTGACTGAAACCTGCTTGTTTGTGTTTTGTTTAGGGTGTTCCTGGAAGCCCGGGCTCCCCTGGTAGAGACGGCCCCCCAGGAGGAAGAGTAAGATAATACACTGACATTACCTCTATTGATTACTGTTACATAGTGGGCTACGGTGATTCTTGGGGATATACAGTATAGTATAGTGATTTTGTGACGCATATATCTATTCTACTACAGTATCTATGACATGCAGTATATGTAGATGGGGATATTGTATATAGAGATGTAGAAAAAATAAGTTTTTATTTAGTTTTGAGTTAAATGAGGTATCAAAAACACAATCCTGAAAGTGGGACTTGAAGGCAGTTGTTTTGGTGTAAATAAATAAAGTCATACAATGGTCAAAGATACATGTATATACTGCATGTACTGTATATGTATATATGATATGAAATAATGATAATAGCATATCTTTCTGCTGACACCATTATTACTAGTTGAAGCAGGGGCTCTAAGATATGAAAAAAGGCCATTTGGAAATTGTTTGGAGAAAACACATGAGGGCAAAGCAACTTCAGAGATTTAGAAAAAGCTTTCTATCCTTTGGAAAATGTATTGAGCAATCATGAGGATGTAAAAAGTCTTTTTACCCTCCATGTTGGGGCTTATTTAAAAACAAGGCTTGACATTTGTTCGATGGTGCTACTCCAACTATCAATGGTTTTTCAAAACTATGATCTGCAATCAGCGATTTGTGAAGCACTTCTGTGGTTTTTTACACATACTAAATGCATATGGCAAAGGTGAGGTGACAAGAAGATGTGTAAAGATAATAAGTTTGAATGAGAGAGGATAAGGAAATTCATTAAAAGTGGACAATGCAAAAGTTGAAAACACAACATTTGCACAATCTTGGTTCTTATTTTAGGTGAGATTTTAGGTGCGCTTTAAGATACACACAATAGTCTCTTGTGAAAATATTTATGGTACTTTTCCAGCTGTGTAGTACCTAAATGTCCAGCTGTGTTTGTCTATTTGCTTTTATGTGTCTTCATAAAACCGTACGAGTCTTCCCCCAGTTGTAGAAAACAGACTGCCCAGCTTTCAAACATTCACAATAGATGAGATCCCATTCATAAAGGCTCTGTGATACCAGCTGGCTGTAGTTGATGCTGACAGAGGAATCAGGCCTTACAATACCCAACTGGGCTGTAAATACCAAAACGGCAACGCAGCCAGAGCGTAACGTGTCGGCAAGCAGAAAGAGGAGGTTTTATCCAAATACGTAATATGATAACAGAAGAGTTTTGTCCTGGCCCGGCTCCTGGCGAGGTGAAAGACTCTACACATAATCCATCTGCTGTCTCTCTGCTGGCTGACAGGGGTCCAGACGCTCATCCCCTCCGTGGTAGTCATATGTAGTTGTCAGGCTTGTCATGTGGTTTCCTTCAGGACACTTGTGTGTTGGCTGGAGGTTCTTCTCACAGTGCCAGACAGGTTTAGAGTTCATGAACTTTTAGCAAGAAAAGCATTCACATTCTGTTTTGGTTTAATTAAAGGTGCCAATAACAACCACCAACCAACATTGTAAAATGACATCTGAGTTTTGATCATATGTTATGATATCTGAATATTACAAACAAATTAATTAATATCAAGGAGTGTTTGTCTCTGTTTGGCTCAAAGATGTTGCTAAACTAGCCATCGGTTGCTATCTTTTATTGTCAATAATACTTTAAGTGGCAGCAACCTGAATGCTGAAACTGGTGCAATAATGACCTTAAGATATAGTTCCTCTTACAGCTACTAGAGATCTTAAAGAACACTGTATTGGATTGACAAGGAAAACTTAAATTAGCCAAATGGTTAGTTTGAGTCTTTTCAAGCTACAACGTATAGTGATTTCAGGTATAAAATTTTTCTTACAGTCTCACAACATTTCTTTTAATTGCTGTTTGTTTCATTGCTGAGCTGTTATCTTTGGTTGTGTTAGCTAAACATCTGTCAGTCCCGACCCATTCAATCCAATCCTAAACCAATGCAAGAAGTGTTCACGTCTTCAGTTTGATTTTTTTTTAATGACGCAGTTTACAGCCCTGTTCAGCATTTTACTGAATCCAGTCCTCCTCACATTTTAGAGTTATCAGCCCGCACTGTAACACACCCACGCTCACAGAATACAGTGCATATTTACTAATGTAATTATTGAGCGTAATCATGTGAAATTACTAATCATGGAGCGATGCTAGCTGCCATAAATTGGGAAAGACATCCCCTTTGCGGCACTGATTATGACAGGCCTCCCACATCCGTATTTCATCAAGATGCTACAGATCTGGTGTGTGTTTTTATATTTGTGATTGTTGTAGAGACGAAGAAAATTCCACAATGTTTGTAGAATCACAAAGAGCTAATTATAATTTAGTTTCCATACATGACAGGAAACATCTTAAGTCAGTACTTTTATTGCTGCAGAATAACTGCAGCGTCACACTCTGATGTTTCCAGCAGCGTGCACAGGCTGAATTCCTTTTAAATGTTTGTTTTATTTCAGTAGATGCATTGAAAGCAGTAGGGAAGGGGACGCAGTGAATACAGATGAGAATCAATTCACAAGAGGTTATCAATGCAACAGCAATTTCTGCTATCACTATGCATTTGACAGTGATAGAGAAAGTAGAATATAATTGATAAAAGCAATTATGAACAAGAAGCAGCTTTTTAAAATGAATATTCATTCAAAATGGGGTTGCCACTTAATGGGGGGGTTATCCCAGCCATTTGTCTGTATCATCCCATATGTATGAAGCAGAACAGGGGAAGCAGATAGTCCATTGTTGATTCACAGTCACACGTATCAGCATTGCACCGGTCCATTGTGCATACACACTATACACAACTTTTTGCAAGGTGTATAAAAGCCATAAAAAAAAGTCTGGCCAAGACTGAACTGCAGTGGCCAGTTAGATCAGTTGAAACAACAGTAACTGTCTCCTGGGTGCTTTATTTGTCCATATCACAGTGAAATGGATCAAGCAAAGCTATAAATCTTTATTTTGTCATTGATTCTTGCATTACAGACTCAGGACCAAACTGAGAAGATGTAGCATTTTTTTTTTCTTCAAGATACAGGCACATAAAAACATCCATGAGACCCAAAAAATACACGTCCATGATTTTATTATTTAAGATTTACTTATGACTAAATTATAGTAAATTATCCAACACTGAGAAGGTACAGTTCCCAACAACATTTTACTTGAGCATGCAAGCTCACATCAAAGCCCTTTGCAAAGAAAGTTTAATATAAATAAAAAGTTGATTATTGTTATTGAGGTTACACCGAAATAACCTGCACTTTGTGGGTATTCCAGCATACATACAAAAATCTGAATTAGATTAGCCTCACCCCAGTTTCTTAGACTATAGGTCAGATTGGTAAACCTGTTGCAGCTTGACTCTCAAAATATAACAGCACTGATACATTTTCATGAGCCTGACCCCTCTGAGAGAAGGCAGGAGGCTGAATTTCTTATTTGAACCTCAAATAGAAAAAGATTGATAAGGTCTGGATTAAAATATAGCCAGTACTGGGAGTGCATATAGTGTGACCACCAGGCTGACTCTTGTCCCAATGTCACATCTAATGCTGGTTTGCTTCACAGTGGGAAATTCTGTGACCTTTTTTGTCTTAAGATGGGGATTCTTCGTGTTCCAGATGTGCTTCTACTCAGTTTGAAAGGATTTCAAAGTAAAAAGTGTGTGACATTGTGAGACTTGGATTTTGGGAGGAACTAAGGCCTCCTCCAGAGTCCCATTAGTGGGTTTACCCAGGCGAGTGTTTACTGTGTGACACCAGAGTGACTCTCGCGGAGGAGGTTTTCTGATGTCACACCACTGGCTCAGCTTTTCAGAGACGCTCATGCATATGTTATTGTTTAATAAATGCAGATTTTTTTGTGCAGTCAAATACTTGTTTTTTTTTGTTTTTTTTGGTATATTTATTTGGAAGGAAAAGATCCCCAGGAGAATTTAACTAAGCTTGATGCGCCACAGGGGAATTTCCTGCTCCAAGATGTGCTGTCCCACTTTGTCTCATCAAATGGGATTAGAAAAACTGTACAAGCAAGACATAACACATGTCCAGAATACACGCTAAGAAATCAGAGAAAATGAATGCTGTAGTATTTGCTTCATTGTTAACGATTAATCCTCTTTGGGTGGAAGGCTGCCCGAGGTCATGATATGTCTTCAAATTGAGAAACTGCGATTAGCTTTAAATGGATCACTTAAAAAATATAATAGAATCTGGCTCCCCTTCGCTGATTATGTGGAGAATCTATCCTTTGTGGCATCTTGATTGCTAATGTCTTTCATAAATAGATATTCACACAGTTTTTGCTTGTGGATATTGTTTTACTTATATTTATTTTTGCCTTGATCCTTATATTTTTGTAGTGCACTCCCATAACCACATATTTATGATATAAAGGGTCCACTGTAATATGATCATTAAAATATAAAAATGAACTTTATGTTACTCTCAGTATGGGATATGGGAATGAATGAATGAATAAATAGTGTTAAAAAAAAGAAATATTATTTTTATTGAAATATCTAGCACAGCTGTGTCATTCTCAAATTTTAAACATTTTCATTGTTTTTAATTCATGGCTTATACCCTTACACAGGTTAAACTGAGTACTGTATACGCAGAGTGTCCATGTTGAAAGGGCATCAGGCTTAATGTGTGACCACAAAGTAACTTCAGACATCCAAGCTAAAATGAAAGGATTAGCTGAACCTCAGGTTAAGCTGTTTTCCAGGAGTTCAGCTTCCAAAATATGTATTAATAGCACTGAATTTGTTCAATTTCAATTACCCATAAATATTGAGCTACAACAAAGCCATCATCATGTTATTATATATCATGTTATTATATGACATACATTGACAAAAACAGACCTACATACAGTAGTAGGTATGAATGTGCTTCTAAAGTGAAAGCTGCAGTTTCATATCCATGTGTTCTCTTCAAACCGCAGCATCATGGAGAAGACATTAAATGGCAGGGCTGGTTTTAAACACCTTGAGGCAACTGAAATACAGATTGTGTAAAACGTCTTATTGTGAAAAGGCCAACAGTCAGGAAGAATGCACCTGTGTTTTGTACAAGCTGTCTAAAAGTAAAACCAAACACAAAGGTTTGATTGGAGGCAGTTGCTGGCAGATTTTGAGGTTGGACAAAAGTAGCAGATGCAACAGCTACTGAGTTTCCATCAGTAGCCTGTATGTTAATTGCATTAGAAAATAACAGTGTTACTGTCGGTTTAGTCTGCAGACTTGCAGGAAATTCCTCAGGCCATTTAGACAGAGCTTGTGCAAAACAAAGTTCAACCTACAATTACGAAAGTGCACCTAATATTTAATATACTGAGTGTATTCATCTGTGTGTCTCAGGGTCTGCCGGGTAATAATGGACCACAGGGACGGCAAGGACCTCCTGGACCCAGTGTAAGTCTTTTCTTATATTATTCCCAGCACCGTTTTGTTTGGCAAATCACCCTGATAGACGTGCTGACTGATCCTTCTGCTTCCTAACACCTGCCTTCTCCCTCTCCTGTCTCTTTCTCTCAGGGATCCCCAGGAGCACCGGGAGCTCCAGGATCTGGTGGGTCAGCAGGGCCTCAAGGAGATCAAGGACTTCCTGTGAGTGAAAATGTTTTGTTTCATTTTGTTAAGATTGGTGTGAAAAAACGTCTGATACTGGATTTGCTCCAGACACAAGAACTCCATTGAAATACATGCAACATAGTATTACTGTGTGGGCTGGGAAAATATTTTTGTTTATAACACAGTCATTGTGTTACTGTGGCCTGAACCTCATTTAACCAACCTTCATATAAATCCAAATAAGATTTAGGAGCTTTAAATGCATGTTTGGTTTAACTATGGTGTCGACTGTGTACTAGACGAACACATTATCCCTCCACTCAGCAGAGTTTGACATAACTTATCCAAATTAACAATGAAACAAGGAGGACATGACCTCTCCACTTCTTCCTCCTCCTCTCCATTTTCTCTTCTTTAGATATTTTTCTCCCATCATGCCTCCCTACATTTACAGGAGAACAACAATAATCCGAGCTGCTTCACGTAAAGTTACTGATTTGTTAAAATATAAATAACCATGTAGTTTGGTTCCAACGCTGACAAGGAGCTCATGCTTCGCAGATTGTTTATTTTTTCTCTGTTGCACTTCCTTATCTCCCTTCTGCTAACTGAAAACAGCCTGTTAGTATTGGACACAAGCCTCTTAATAACAAATCATTTATTCTTAAGATAGTTTTGCTAATAAGGCTGATCTTTTCTAGAATATCCAAAAGACAAATCCTGGTACACTTATCTCATAAGGTGACTTTTAAAGGAATAATAAATAGTACAGTGAGTCAGTTTGTGTTAAGCTCTGCAAAAGAAGAAGAAAGATGTGCAAGTGACACAACACAGGCACAGAAAAGGAAGTGGAGGAGAAAATGTTGAGTTCCAAACTCTGTATAATGCTAACAGGAACAGATGATACTGTGATGTTGGTGACAGCTAATCTAGTCTGGGGTCAGCTCTGCAGGCCAGCAGCAACTTTTGGCTCAGAGAGGGAGAGCTATAAATCACTTACAGACACTCTCTCCCACTCACACACACACATATACAAAAAAAAAAAAAAAAAAAAAAAAAAATACAGTGAGAGATCACATCTGCCTCATCTCTCTCACGTAGAAGACACAGACGCCCCGCATGAATGCATGCACATGAAGCAAACGCACACAAACGGAGACAAAAAAGAAACTCGGATCTCACTTTCCTGAGCCAAACATCATAAACTTTTAGTTTATGATGTTTGAAGTCAAAATTATTCTCAACTTTAAATTGCTGATTCACTCCCTGTTCTGCCCCCTGACACCCTTCGCCAGGTTTCTGCTGCAAGAGAATATTTTTCTTCTTAAACAAGTGGTTTTTATCTGAAACAGCAGCCATTTAAATCTGCAGGGAAATTTTGCATTTTGCTTCATCGTGTCGCAACTGACCTTAAAACGTGGAAGTCAGTCCTACCAGTTTTGTTGAGGTGGACGCAAAAGTGCCTGACATCTGCCCCACTGCACTGAGACATTTGTTGAAGGACAGTGGATTTATACCATCGAAGCCGAGATAGAGTGTGAAGATGCAGAGGAGCAGGATTTCTTGAGCTTATGTCCCAACGTCTAATGTGAAACACAAAACAGCTCTGTTTTAGGAATGACATGATTCATCTGGAAATGTTATGCTCTATCTATCAAGATCAATATTCATAGAACTTCATATACGGTCCAAAGCAAAACATATTTTGTTTGTAGCTTATTGTCAGGTCCTTGCAAAGTACAAGTCTATATGAGAATCTCTGGTCAACTGGTCCAAGTTGTCTTGAGGAGGCAGAAGTGACAGATGTCCCTGGTCGATAGCAGCAAAATCCATCTTGATTAGGCATTTGGATCAGTGATTAAATCTGGTTTACTGATTCACTGACTGTTTCATATACCTCTGTATTTACAGCTGGCCTCACAAGTCTACCAAGTTGTCGTAGCACTTGATGATGCCCTAAGTGTGCGGCAATGAGTTCAAGTGTGTGTCTGACCTGGACAAAATACTGTTTCTGAATGTGGTTTCCAGTGACTCAGCCACCTGAGGGTTTTTTAATTTATCTTGCTTGACTTGGTAGCAAGCCGCCTTATGTTTGCCAGTTACAAAAGGAAAAAAGCAGCCATCGTCTTGTGACTGTTTTATCAGTCCACATTGAAGTGCTGTGCGCGGGAGGGAATAAACGTACTTCCCTCTGCGGATGAACTGTAAAACATTTTGAGTGAAAAAACATTGACTCTGTAATTTGGACAGACATATACGGGGCACTATGGGAAGAAGGTTTTGATAAAATAATAAAAGAAATCAGATTTTTATGTGAGATACTCCTGTCATTTTTAAGCTCAGATACTTACTTTGGCTCTTCCACAGTTTGATTTGGTTTTCCCATGTCACATTGATAAGACGGTAGACATTTATATGCCCAGGAAGACTCAGGAGATCCAGACAGACACACAGAGGAGGTCCAGGAGAAGACGTTTATTGTGGAGACCTGCACTCCAATTCAGCGGCTGTGTCAAATGTTGGCACGGGATTTCTATCATCTTCAATATAATATGCATATGATATGCCAGGCCTGCACACACACATTTTCTCTATCTTCCACCAACCCACTCACACACAGCCAGCCAGTCAGTCGGTGGTCAAGGACATGTTTCCCCCAAGATAAACAAGCCTTTATTCAAAAGCTGTAACGGCATCAAACTGATATTTATCATATCAGCACATGGTTCTGTGGCCAGGAAATATTTGTCTTTTATTTGCCTCTGGATTACAATGCGTTACACTGTGATGTGCGTCCACGGGCTTTGCGTGCATGGCAGGTTTTTGTGTGAATGTGTGTGTTGTGATCAGATATGCATCTGTGTGCTTTACAGTGTTGGCAGTAGCAGAAAGAGCAAGCCCATCCAGAACACAGAAATTACTCTCTGTTTGTGGGCACACAAGCTTTTGGACTGTGTGTGTGGGCCTTTCGGACACACTGTCAAAATGTAAATGCATTAAGTTATACCAGCTGTTAGATCAGAGATGAAAAAGTGTGTGTGATGAAGAGGCATAAAGAAAAGGAGAGAGATGGAGAGTAAAGGAGAAGAGGGGAAGAGGGATGACAGACGGCCATTTCGGAGTACACATCCCAGTCGCATGTTTATTCTCCTCCTGTGCTTTTCTGTTCCAGGGTCCTGCTGGTACCAAAGGCGATAAGGGAGAAAGAGTAAGTCATTCCACTCTCACACTTCAACCACTGTTTAGGGCAAATCAAGTTTTACTGCTCCATTTTGCAGAGGGAATATTGTTATTTTGCTGAAGTAAAACTCAGACAGTTACTCACTGATGCTTCACACCCTTGTTTTGAAGAAACCAAATTACTCTCCAGTACACATTCACTGCTTCTTGTTCGTCTTGTGCACAAATATTCACTTTATTGCTCTCTATCCTCTCCCTCAGCCTCGTTTAGAGCAAATCAAATCAAATCAAATCAGTGTTCATGATTCAAATTCGCAGCCGAGCAGGGTCTGTATTTTTGCTGACACAGTAGCCAGGCCATCGCTGCCGAGGGCTTGAGAGACATGCAGCTTGCCAACTTGAATCGAACCTGTAATTCCTGTTTCTGCCCCATTTTACCAACTGTTAGGGATATTTGTACCTCACTGCAGTTCATTTTCGTGGGAAGACTCAACATGAAAGTCTCTTAAAAAGAACATGACAGGATTTTCTCCTCGGTGTTGTGCATTGTGTGGGGTAGCCCAGTTGTGAATAAAGCTGGTTAGAATCTGGTTAGTATCTTGTAGTGTGCATCTACCCTAAAACTATAATTTCAGTGATTTATACGGTAATAACTGAACAGGGGAAAAGTAAACATTTACTACAAAGCTTTTCTCCCTAATATATTTTTGCCATACACAGTAATAGATGTCACATCAAATGATTGTATGAAGATGGTGATGATTAGTTCAAGGCAACTGCCAGCTAAACTGATGTTTGAATTCATTATAAACATCGAGAGAGCTAAACCGAGAGAGCTATCAACTGCATTAAGGTTGATTTTATTCTGTAGACTAGAAGTTCAGTGGCAGTACAGTCAAAGTGAGGTTATGCCCAAATATGTTATACAATTAGATTTTGATTTCTATTTAATTGTGTAATTTACATTAATATTCTGTTCCTTTCTCTCATAAGTGTGTTATCTGTGTTATCTTCAGAGCGTGGAATAAAGGTGGAGTACACTCAGTAAAACACCCGCCCACCAATTAATCAACCACTGGTCTGGGCGTTTGTGTCCCTGTGGTTGCTCAGACAGAAAAGTGGTGTATCAGTCTACTGTGTGGTTGTGTAATATCAGACCGTAAAAGCTCCGTGTTTGTTCTTCAGGGTGATGTGCAATCCCAAGCTGCTGTGCGTGCCATCGCACGGCAAGTGTGCGAACAGCTCATCCAGAGTGAGTAATCAGTGATATTTATACATTAACACCACATGTTATTGAATACAATTTCAGCTGAATATGTTTGTCTGACCTCTGCTGGCTTCACATCTTCTCTTCTCTCTTCTTCTATTCTTTTCTCTTCGATTTGTGGTAAAACACCACAAAAAAGAAATAAAAACCAATAAAAACAATTCTCAAAACCTCAAAAAGCTCATTCTAAATCATTTCAAACCATCCTCTACCCTCTTGCAGGCCACTTGTCTCGCTATAACTCCATACTGAACCAGATCCCCGTCCAGTCATCGGTGTCGGTCCGAACAGTACCCGGACCACCCGGAGAGCCGGGTAGGAGAGGTCTCCCAGGACCTCCGGGAGAGCAAGGCCCATCTGGCAGGCCAGGCTTCCCTGGTAGCAACGGCCAGAGCGGACGACCGGGAGAGAGAGGTGAGAGAAGAAGATGTTTAATGATGTGTTTATAAGTAAAGACAGAGTTATTTACAGGATGCACAACACGTCAAGAGACAGAGGAAAAATATACTTGGCAATTTCCAGGTATATATATATATCTATATATATAGATATATATCTATATCTATATCTATATATATATATCTTCTTCTCTCTGTAATGTGCAGACTGATCACAATCCATCATCAGTCCTTCACTGTTTGGTTTGTGTCTAGATGCTCTGACTAAATGCTATTGTTTATATTAGCATCAGAAAGAGTGCAGAAACATTTGAGTGTTTATTAGACCGCCCTTGTTGCAGTGACCAGGTGATAGTCCAAACTGGAAAATAAGATGACAAATAAAATGAATAGAAGTACAGTATAGAAGAGTATGCAGTATGATATTAGAAAAACGCTGACTATAAGGAGCTTTTAGGTTTTATTTAATGTTTTTTTGGGGCATTTTATGCCTTTATTACAGAGCTCACAGGAAATGAGGGGAGAGAGAGATGGGGAATGACATGCAAGAGGTCTCTAGCTGGACTCCAGGGACATTGTGGCTTATGGTTTATGGCCAGCGACTTAAACCCCTAAGACACCGGGGAGTTTGGGTTTTCTGTCATAGGTTACAAATAACAAAGGAGTCCCTGGAAGGAGGAATTTCTTTCTATTTAGTTAAAGGGGAAGTGCATGAATTTTACACATCAAAGTCTGTTTGCAGGTCCTGTTTAAAGTTGTATACAGCCTTTTTAAGGGAGCAGTGTGCAGGCTGATAAATTGCCTCAAGTGATGTCATTTGAGTCATGAAAATTTTAAAGAAATCTGTGGGTGTGGAGTTAGAAAGAAGTGAGCTTACCAGACCTCTGTAGCCTGCTCTTCATTACTGCTTGAGGCTAGAAGCTCAAGGCTATTTTAGCAGCTACCAGCATAACACACTGTCCAAACTGTCAGCGGTCAAGTTGCATTGTGGGTAATGTAAGCACCAGATTTGATATGGAATAAAAAAGACGATATCTCTGGTTCTGCTGCATCGTTTTGATCATTTAAAAAAAAAAAAAGAAAACTTTCCTGTCTGACAATGTTGCTAAATCTTTACACTTTTTAAAGGAGTACTCCTTTAAGTGGAATTAAAAACTTCAATGTCTTCAAAAACAGAGTGCATGTAAAAATGTGTTGTGGCCATTCTAAAAACAATTTTAACAATAATTTTAGCCCATTTTGAAGCAAAACAAAATGTGTGACAACCAGATTTCTGCACAATAGGAACGAGTATGTCTTTTGCAAGAAAGTAGGTCAAGCAGCTTTGTATCTATTTTGTCTTCACTTCCATCTCTGCTTTTCCTGTTGCTGTCTTCTGAATGAGTGACATGGCCAGTTATTTTGGATAAAATTGTGGTGCGGCTGTAGAAACCTCTGCTGTTGTAATAAATATTTATGTACAACAGCAGTGTCCAGCCGGTGAGAGCAGTGTGGCTGTAAAATAATCAAGCCAAGTCCTTACTGTATGTAAGGTGATGCATTTTCCTTGTCGGCAATGGCCAGGGGCTTTTACTGTGAAAAGAACAGAAAAGACACGGAAAATTAGACAAAAAAGTCTCAACTTCAACCTGCCTGCTTGTTTGCTGCTTTTCGCCAGAAGACAGTAACTCCAGTATCCATGAGGTCATTCCCCTGCCACGAGCCCTTAGACGAGAAGCAGCCTTTATGAGGCTCCGTCTTCATCACTAAAACACGCAACCCCACACTAAAGAACCACATACCGAATGAGTCTGCACACACAGAGGGTTAGGAAAGCTGAGAGCAGTCAAACGGCTGTCAGGAAATGTCCAGCATGGTTACCTCCTCCTCAGCGGTTCAGACCTTTTGATTCTCCCCAATAACATTTATGATATGCAGCCACTGGTCCACCACACACACACACACACACACACACCTTTTTATTGTTTTATAGGCTGAACTGAAACTAGAGAAGGCCAAATATTATGAAAGATGGCTTACTTAAGAAAATTAGACAGATTATTATTAAGTCAGATGCTCCAATGAGGAGCAAAGCTGTGTTCAGGCTCAACGTAAGAAACCATTTCTATCCCACATACAATAGTCCCGAACATAGAAAGACTCTGCGTCAGCTAGCAGCTATCATAAAGAGAGAATATCACAAGACCAGACCGCCAGTGTAGAGAATAAACTTTTATTTGAGGTAATGTAAAATGTTTTCTCCTCGGCCTCATTGTGCTTACTTCCTCTTTACCGATGCAATTGATTAAGGCAGCCATAAAAGCAGCAGGACAGAAAATCTGCAGATCACCAGTTTTATGTGCTTCTCTAATATTAGAGTGTACGAAAAAATATTCCATTAGGTCATTCAAACAGCTGCAGCACTGGACAGCAGCGCAGAGCCGACTCTGGGTCTACAATACATTTTATTAAACTGATCATCCAGGAATCATTTATCCAGCACATTTCTACTAAAGATTTGCAATGTAATACCGAGGTTGGAATAGAAAGTGGTGGAAGAATTATTCAGATAATACTTCATTACAAGTAAACATCCTGCATTCAAACTTAAATCAAATCAAAATTACAGGAGTGTTAACAGCAAATTTGACTTAAAGTATCAAAAGTAAAAGTACTCATCCTGAAAAAAATGGCTGTGATGTATTTACATGATTAGATTGTTAATACTGATGCGACAATGTGTACGTAGCATGTAGCTGGTCAAGGTGGTTTATTCAAGTGGTTCCCAATCTAGGGGACAGGCCCCCTCCAAAGGGTCACAAGATACATCTAAGGGGTCCTAAGAGGATTAATGACGCCGGAAAGAAGAAAAGCGTATGCATTTTTTGGACTTTTCCCTAATCTTTGCTTTTTCTTTGTACAATAATGGATAATTTGACCTCTTTGGGCCTCAAACAGTTACTTAAATGAAACCATGTGAGATGTTTAAAGTTCAGAGATCTCTCTCTGATGGAGCTGCTAATAAGTCATGGACATCTGAAGGGGTTTAATCTTTAGCAATGCATTGTATTGTATTTTATGAGCTTATTACAATCTATAACTATAGCTGTCAGATAAATGTATTCCCCTCTGAAATGTAGTGGTGTAAAAGTAGAAAGTAGTAGAAAGACTCAGGTAAAGTACAGGTATTTCAAAATTGTACAGTACAAGTACAGTACTTGTAAATGTACTTTCCACCACTGGGATAGTCAATTTAGCAAACCGTTAATAAACCCATAAGCAGCTGTGTGTGAATGAAAAAGGGCAAAGTGATTTGGAGTTTAATGTGGATCTCTTTGAACGGTGTGTGTTTCCAGGTCTGCTGGGAGAGAAGGGAGAGAGGGGGAATCCAGGGATTGGGAGTCAGGGACCTCGAGGACCACCGGGACCCCCAGGTAAGATACAGAAACGTATACACAGTCCTGAGGGCGCTTGATAAGCTAAACCAACTGAATACACTCTCTCCAGTCAACAATTGGAGTTGCTTCTAAGTCTGATAATGTAGCATTATTCTGTTCATGAACATTTGTTTTTGGTGTTTTCCAACTGGAAGCTGCAGCTAGCTATGTGGAATGTTTTCCATTGCGTTTCCTCTGAACAAAACCAAAAATGTTTCGAATATTGAACCAATAGAACAGCACAGATACCGAATGGATCTGCTTTACTCTCTGTTAAATTCCTGTCTGAGAAAAGCAAGCAGACGTTTTGGACCATGAATATAATTCCCTGTATTGATTTCCCCGTGAGCTGTGTGGAGTTTGAGGTTTGTGTTATGAAAATATGTCAGTGCTGGGATTTTCTGTTTACTGTTGTGCGATCAATACTCACAGAACAAGCTGACAAAACTCTCTGGAAACTTTTCTATGATCAGATAACTGCAAAGAAATTTAAAAAAAAAAAAAAAAATCCCCAAACTTCAATATATGTAAAAGGAAATCTTTTCTGAGTGAAATGTGTAGAGGAGAGCTCTCTCCGTCTTCATCTGCTGTGCTTTTCTGGAATATTTGTGGGATGATAATTTTTGCACTTGGCAAATGGCGCTCCCCTCAAAATATTGATTTCATATTTCTGCTGACTGCTGAAGTGAGTCCTGATGGAGCCGTTTCTCTTGTGTAAACAGAAAATAGAAGCCTCTGGCTGAATTTCAGCTAAGATCTGTGTTGTTCCTGCTCCTGCCCTCAGGACATTCACTATCATCTTCCTTATCCAGAAATGATGTCATGTTGTCACAGCAGCTGAGGGGGGGATTTAGAAGAGATTGAAGAGGTGATAGCAGAGTGGCAGGACGTACCCTCGATGGCACAGTTTCACATTTTCCTCCCCCTAACCAGGGGTCAACACTGCCGGAGTCCTTTTACCAAATGTTTAGTGATGACTGACTGTGTATTCGCACATCTTTAACACAGTCTCTTCCTCCATCCTCAGGCCTGCCTGGTGAAGGACGGACGGGCAACCAGGGTCCCCCTGGTCGGCCCGGTAACCCAGGGACACCGGGGAGGTCGGGGAATCCAGGTAGCACAGGACCAGCTGGCCCACCAGGATACTGTGACCAGAACTCCTGTCTGGGCTACAACGTCGGAGGTAAACATCATTCAGCTGCTATTTAAGCTTCGCTAACATTCCTGACGGAGGAAACATGTGGAGTGAAACAAAAGTTGAATGATGCTATCAGGCTATCATGATTTAGGCTAGCAAGATTTATTCAAAAAACAGAACATGTCAAGTACCAGATGGACGGATTTTTGACAGGAAAGAAAAGAAAAACAGGTGAGCAGCATCAAATGTCAAATTCAAAATATGAAGAACCCATCTTGCTCTTGTTCGCCATCTTTTGTGTCTAAAAACTTAAACAGTTTGGGCAAAGTTTAGCTGGTATTTTTCATTTGCACAACAGAAATGAATGAAAAACACGTTGATAATCTTGTCTTAATTTAGATTTCTTTTTTCGGCTTCCAAAAGGAGGCATGACAGAAAAAAAGGTTAGGAGCCACTGCTGTAGACAAATGAACACAAAAGCCCACATGTGCACTGTAGGTCAGGTTCTGGAAACTGAAACAAAAATAACATTTTGACTGGAATATCTTCCCAAACGTAGTCAAAACACAAAATATCCAGACTTTACAAAAACATTCTTTGCTGTTTATTTAGACCTTATTTGTCCTTTTGCAACTGAGTATTAACTTAATTCTTTTTATTTCATTTTACACCTTCAAAAGACTTATTCAGAGTAACCATCAGCATTACTAAAGAATTAATTCAGACATTTGGTTATATGTTTTATTTTTAATATTTACTCATTTATTGACATAAACAGTTCAAACAGTGCAACCCTGCCCAGTCTCTCCACCTTATAAAACCATATTTTATACGTATAAAACATTGAAATATTGTTTTAACAGTGACAGCCGGCTCTGAGATAGTTATTGTTCTCATAAAACTCTCGGAGAATTGGAGAGTAATCTGGCTTTTATGGTTGTTCCACTGTAAAGTTTATACATTCATGTCCACACTGATGGATTAAGAAGTTAACTGTGTCACTGACCGAAGCTATTTGTCTGTATTGAGATCTAATAAAATATGCCGTTACACACGCACATTCAGACACACACGCACACACTGGGCGTCTTTGAATATCCATACAGATGAGGACCTTGCAGGTCTTAATGTGTCCATTGTCTCAGCTACGACATTACACGTCTAACAGCTTCTGACGAGTCGTCTTAATGAAATATCATCTGCTAAAAGTAGCTGATGGATGAGACATTACTTCATCTACTTCATCCATCAAACCAGATTTATTTGATATAAATGGATTCCAGTCAGAATGTTTTTTTAATTTTATGACTTTGAAGAGTCTTTCCTGTTATTCTCAACCATGCAAGGATGAAATGCAGCCTCCCTGACCACTTAAAAGGAAAATTGCTATTATAAAATAAATTTTAAAAAAAAGGTATGTGGAGTAGTATTGTTCCTTTCACAGCAGCTAGATTTTGACCTTAAATTTGTCATTGTGACTTTTAAAAGGATAGTTCAGTTTACTAGTATTTTTCCTACTTACCAAAACCCATTGTTGCCCTTTTTTTAAGATTAATGTTTGGTTTAAAGCTTTGTGAACAATGAGGTTAGCCTGTCATAGCTCAGTTACTGGATGTCAAGAAGATCAGTGCTGCTGGAAATACAGCTTTGCCTAAGACGAGGGTCTAACCTTCAATAGCCAAGCAATAACAGTTTGCTTAACGTTTTCATAAAATCCCTACAAGGGTACATTATTTCTTTTTAATCACTGGCTTTGAGTAAACAAATAGATAAAAAAATAGATAAATAATTCCACTTATTTAAAAAAAGAAATTAGTAACTTTATAAAATGTGTAAATTACTTCATGTAGTTCAATTAATTATTCCTCTTTGGCATGGGATAAAAGTGCATTTCCCCTATTTTTGAGAGAGGCTGCTACTTTCCAAAGACAGTTAGCAGTTGAGCTAAGCTAGGCTAAATTCAGCATTAAGTGCATCTTGTAACTGTATGGAGATACATAAAAATGGCATCTATGATCATATATCATTAGCTGATCTTTTTTAATATCTTTTTGTTTTGGAAATACACTCCTTATACAGCCGCTTAGCTTTGCTTAGCATAAAGACTGAAAACAGAAAAATAGTCTGGAACATAACGTTTTTCTCAGTTTTTGTATGCATTTAACAAAAAAGACATGTTGATTAGTGAGCTTTAGAGGTGCTGGTAGGCTGTTTTCAGTCTTTATGCTAACCTGAGCTAATTGCCTGCCAGCTGTAGCTTCATACTTAACGCTCAGGCATGAGAGAGGTATCCATCTGCTCATCTAACTCTCGGAAAGAAACCAAATGAGCATATTTCCCGAAATGTCCAACGATTGTTTTAAGCACATCATGGAACTGCATGCAGGTACATAAAAAGGGCCTCTGAGGTTGTCCTACTCTGGTTAGTAGGACAAATAGTAGCCATTTAATACCTTCATATCATACGTCTTATTTCTTAAAATATAACTCACTAAAACTCATACTTGAGTGTAGCATGAATCACCTTCAAATGAGTGATGGCTGCGTTTGATTCAGTATTACTCACATAGCATGTTTTTCTTGGTTTACCCTGAACACTCTTGTACTACTGTTCTGTTAGAAATCTTTATTTGCACTTTCTCGTGTACAGAAAGAGAAATAGAGATCTGACACATTTTCTATCTTTCCAAACATTTGATATGAATGTCTTAATATTTATATGAGCTAAATGTAAGAATTACTCAGGGTGTGTGTATTTTCTTCCTCTAAAAAAAAAAAAAAAAAGAGAGAAGCGGATTCCAACACTCATTTTTCTACCTCTAATCACAGCCCAACAGCTGGGGAGGTGCTGTCAGTGTGGTTTGAGATGTTTAACTCTTTGGTGTCGGTGGGTTTCCTCCTGATATGAGGTAACATCTTCTCTCTGACTCTTTTTTTTCCTCCTCCCTGTGTTCCCCTCCCTCTGTCTCTTCCTCTATCTGACTGAAGTTCAACAGGACTATAGGAATGATTACTGAGGAGCATTCTCCAACCTCCCTCCTCCTCCTCCTCCTCCTGTGCCCTATACATAAGACTAGAAACTGAGGAAATTTGATCAATTATTCCTTCAAGGCCTCCATATTTCTTGGGAAAGATAATTACTCCTGACCCAGGTGTTTAACCTCTAATCCCTGCAGCAGTGGTTTTTAAATTTAGTTTCTCCAGAGACTTTCTTTTTCCAAATTACTCTTGCAACCAACACGTCATTTTTGCAGGATTTTCTGTAAAATTATCTGGATTAGCCTGAAAAGTTTCATTCACCCGTTTAAAGTTAAAAAGCAAAGTGGCTCCATAATGGAACAAGAGATTTTAGGCAACTTTGCGCCCTCTTTTTCGGTCCGGTGTGAGTTTTTAGAAACATTATTCACACCAGATTTTCAGTCTTTCAGTGCTCTGTGATTCCTTAACTGGATTAATTTCTATTATCAGCCATCTTTCTTGATAAATTTGGATCGTTAATCTGGCCGTTTCATGATTTGACAGTCTCAGAGACAATAATGGCTTAGCTTACCTTCCCATGAGACCAAATAAAACCCCGTAACGCTGCTGCGATGATCACCACCACAGATCCCAGAGCCATCCGTCAACAAATACTCGTGTACACAATGCTTTGCTGCAGCAGCCTCTGCTTCAAGCTCAAATCTCTCCAAAGCTAATCTCATCTTTCAAAGCTAAATAGTGATGAGTTGCTTTGATGCTGATTGGCTACATTCATTACTGAACAACCCCTCTATCTGTACATCTCATATGCTGTAATCTCAATTTTACCCCCTAATGTGACCCAGATGTGATCTTTTTATTTCTGGAAAAATTATCAGATCTGGGCAAAACGGAGTAGAAACCAGATTTTTCTTCAATTTCATTAACACACTTCCTCATTAACCCAATCTTCTGGACACTATCGTGGGTCCCAAATCCACCTGTTCAAATTGTTTTGTAACCTTTTACCAGTGCACTGCCTCCTCATTGCTTTTAAGTGGTGGTGGTGGTCCCAAAGTCAGCCTTAACTTCACTCCATGCTCACCCGTGGTGGTTTTATGTTAACTGTGGTGATCCAGAAACATTCACTCAAAGTGACCCTAAATATTCCCACCACCCCAGTCCAACCCCTGCCTCACGGCGGCTACCAGCCCTACAACCAGCCGTACAACCCTGCTGCAGTGGCTTACAACAACGACCAAGAAGGCGAGGAGGAGGAGGAGGAGGAGGGAGAGGAAGAGCAGGACCCTTATCACCGTGGTTACCCCCCTCAGTACTACCCCCAACAGCCCTCCCAACTGGCCCATGGTTACCGCTCGAGCCCCACCCACTCTGAGGACACGGAGCTGAGGTCGCCGGGAGTCGCCAGGAGGTTTCCGCGTGACGTCGTCGTCATGAAGGAAAGTGAGGAGGGAGGACTTTATAGGAAGGATGGACTCACCTAAAGTGCTTGAGCCCTGCACGCCACTACACACACACACTGATATTCACACATGGAAACAACACTGACATGCGCACACACACGTCATCCCCCATCTGAAACTGTGGTGAGATCCCCCCCCCCCCCTCCCCGTGTATCCAGTGGTTTTCTCCACCAGGTGAAACAATGTAAATAGTTCTGTGGACTCTTGTACGATATCTCTGTAAAAGGGGGGTCCGAAAAGTGCCTGATCTATGTTAGCATCGTCCAGTGGTAATGTAAAGGTAAGACCCGTTTCCTCCCATCTCACAGCTGATTTCAGGACTGAACCCTTCTTTTGGTGTGAAGCTGCATGTCTCCTTTGAGCCAACCATTGAGTGTGTAACTGGACACGTGCATCTTGTTTTGGTTGTATGTAACTAGCTAGATTATTTTACAATTCAAATTCGAGGACAATGAGCCGGCAACATTTGTACAGGCTGCTTTTTATAATGATGAATCACTATTCCCCCGCTTCCATGCCATCTTTATTTCAGTGTGTAAAGGAATGTTGAAATGTTTTTGAAGTAATTTTCTCCGTACAGTATTGTGTTGAGTTTGCTTCTTTTTTTTTTTAACCAACTATTATTGGAGTTAATCCACCTAAATTGACTGAGAAGCATCAAATTTCTGTTTAACTTTACCTTAACACTGTGCAACACAATCAAATGAATTTTTTAAGTTAGTTACATTTTGTCCTGCAATATTTCCTTCTGTTGCTACAAAGATGGACCAGGTCTGTTCTGGGTTTTAATACTCTGACTTCTGGTGAATTAAGAAGACAAATCTGTATTGTTTGTGTCTTGAATCTTGTGTCGCTGCCCCAGTTTGTTTCGTTTGTTGTTCTTATGCAAAGACGGGCCTGCTCACTGTGGAAGCTGTTTTGCTCACTGGTTGACCTCTGACCTCTTGCTGGAATGAAACCTGGATCCAGTTTTTATTGAAAACAGTCAGTTGCCTCTCGGTGAAACCAATAAGGACTGAACCACAAGTGTAAACTTTCCCCCTCTTGCACTGCAGCCTGAAAAAACAAGCACTAAAGTAACTCAAAGTTAAGCTGTGAGCTGGCCCTGGTCTATTTGAGATTTAAACAGTCGACCTTCAGCAGTTTTAATAAGGAATGTGTTTCACCACCACGCCCCTTAGTACAATATGAACTTATTTATTTTATATTTTGTTTGCTTTTATAACCAATAAATCTGTAATGAGACTATAACATTGTGTTTTAGGTCATTTGTTGAACTTTAATGACACAAAAAGGTCAAACTTTAACTAGATTTTACAACATTTATATAAAAACACTACTTGATGAGAACAGGTTTATTAAATTGTTTATTAGTCTATTTTACAACTCACATAAACAGAATTACTTTAACTACACTGCTAAAATTTCTTACACACTTGCAAGACAAAAAGCTCAGGATTTCCTGACCAAAGTAACATTTTCTACTGACACCACACTGATGGCCTGAATGTTGTCATAGTAACACATTAACTGGTTTCACTGTGAACCAACAAACCTTCACAAGGCAGGATCAGCTCCAACAGATGTCATTTTTATGGGCCAGATTTGATCATTTCATGGTTGTATAATCAGAGGAAACCCCACAGAATCTGATTTTCTCTGATCAGAGCTGAGCCACATGGTGAAATCTCAAGCTGCTGCTGGATAATTCAGGTCTGCTGTCAGGGGTAATGCAACTGACAAAGAGGTGTATTGTTTATAGAGTAGCACGGAGTTTGTGTTGATGTTTGCATCGAGGTTATGACTTAATAGTGCTTTAGTAAAGTCCAGTCAAGCCTTGATGCCAGTGCTGTTGCCTGGATTAGCACAAAATCGGACTGTTTTTGTAACGTTTCATCTGAACAGAGAAAATCAGTTTTGTGTGTTTTTAAAAATAGATATCTCGTTGAAAATCCTATTAAAAGGCCTCAGATTTTTTACGCTTTGTCACGTATCATAATCAAGGAATCTGTTGCTTTCAGTGTAGTGTTGATGTGAAAAAACCTTTTGAGCTTTGGTCATGTCGGCAGCCTTGATTTCATTTCATCTTGTAGTTTTCAGGTCTGTGGAGAAAACACAAGACAACACATTAGTATGGGGAGGCATAAAAGTCTGGAAAAAGAACCCATTACAGGGAAAAACATGGAGAAAGTGACGGATGAGAAACCAGAAAAATCTTATCTTTTTTTTTTCTTTTCAAAAAATGAGACCAGACACAGCATCCTCTGTGTTTTTTTCCCCTTTAATTTTGAGCAGAGATTGCAGCAGACAGATATTATCAGGGCATGCTGTATTGGTTTTGATACAAAGTACAAAAAATTTTATCAATTGTAATAGCTCTGCTATCAACTACAGCAGCATGTTTATGTTGGTGCTTGTCTGTCTGAGCACTGTGCGTCTGAGTCGCATATCCAATAATAATCTTTTGCCTCTGCTCCAAGGTTTTCTGAGGGAATATTAACTGTTTAATAAAGGGCAACGATTGAATCGCCCTTGTTGACCTCAACCCCATCTCCTGACACACACACACACACATATTTGATCAGTAAAATGAATAAGACAAGAGTGTGAGAGAATATTAACTAGGCTAAGACCCATCTCTTAAATAAATCAGGATTAGCTTGACCTTGACGACCACACAGCGACAGGCATGAGCACGCGCACTGATTGGCTGAGGAGATTGGGCCAGTAAACAATAAGAAGTGGCTCATTTATCACCATGGGCCCACACACACTGACAGCAATGCCGGACGCAATACTGACATGCTGTATGCGTCTCAAGGCGCGCGCGCACACACGACAATAACTGAATGAAAACTGTTTGTGGATCAGAGCTCTCTGTGTAGATTCAGCGTCACTGTTTTTACTTAATTTCACTTCAAATATTCAAACCAAATGTGGGTTATGTTTTGTTCAATGTGTTTGAAGTGCCAGATGGAGTGTTTAATACATCAGAATTATTGAAATGGTTTCAGGATTGTAGTAAAGTGTTGTTTTTAGGTTTAAAAGGGTCAGTCCACCATTACAGCAAAAATTATCTCAATTGCCTCTTGTGGTAACCGGCCATGCAGAATTGGTTTTAGTTGTCCAGGTTTTGAGAGTCTGAGATTCCACCACAGTATAATGGAGGTGAATGGAATTGTGTTTACATTTAGAAAAATTAAACCGCAGCATTACTTTAAGAAACAATGTCAATGTCCCCGTTTCTCCAGATAATCCACAGAACATGCTGTCCAGCGGTTTAATTGGGACTATTTCTTCAGTAGAAAGTCCAAAGAAAACAGTTTCCAGTGAGGTTTTTTGGATTTTCCAGGGTAACTGGGACTTGATTTCTTGAAAGACATGTTGGTGTTCAATCTTTCAAATGTCATTTTACTTTGAGTAATATAAACAGACCTCCATTGAATTGAGGTAGATGTAGACATTACAAAGGACAAAACTGGCTGGCTGGCTGGCTGGATACCTTTTAGGAGGCAAGAAGAGGGCTTTTTTGTAATTTTGTTCTTTAATAAATTGACAAATATTGTTGTCCTAATATCCTGGTACTCATTCCACTCACACTGTAATAATTTTAAGAACTGTTTGCAAAAAGTGTATTCAACACAATGAAAAAGCAACTCTAGAAACTCATAAAAGTTGCATGATTGTGTTTCACAGTAGTCTTGTTAACTGGGTGGTTACTGTGTGAAATAACCTGGAGAGTCAAAGTGTATTGACTGCAGTAACAACAATGTTACTGTACATTATACAGCGATGCAGCTAAAAGTTGAGCCCCAAGGCAAACCTTTTTCTATTTACCACAAGCTCAGCAACAGTCACAATCAAAACAACCAGTGCACTTGGGTGTTGAGCCACTGCTCCTGCGGATGAAGATGAGCAACCCTGACCTGGATAAACAGCTAGAAGACGGATGACTGGATGGATTGATGGGCGGTAAAGCTAGTGCTGAGCAGGTGGAAGAGAGAATGCTCTCCGTTAACCTGTCAGGATGATGTTTACTACAGGTGAGGCCAGAGAAATGCAACAGGACGACATTATCATGGCAGCAAACCGCAGGTCAGTCACAATGTCAGTCTAATCTCCAACCAGAAAATACTTCACTGAAAAAGCAATGAATATGATTATGGAAAATAACAGATGCTCTCTCACACCCCACAGAGAAACCCTGTATGTCCAAACAGGCAGGAAGTGGTGGAAAACAGCTGACTTTCCCCACATACGTTTGTGACATTTTACCATTTATATTCAAAGGTTTGGCACAATACCTAGGCCAGGAAGTACAGCTGAGTGGGCTGTTATATTGCAGTGCCCTTCAGTTGATAATAGCATGATGTACAATGGTAAAACACAGCAAACGCCACAAAAATGTTTATGTACAGTAAATAAAAATGTCAACTTGGGGGAAAAAGGTCTTATATTAAAAAAGGTACTAGAGCTGCATGCTAGTTCCTACAACTGAAGTCACACAGGAGCAAATATCATGCGAGTTTAGAGAGTCTATACTCTGGCGGCTCGTCCAACAGCCAGCCCTTGTTCTCCGAGCGTCACGTCACATACTGACAGCTCTTTGTTGGCTGACAGTCATTCACACCACAGCCACATGTGCTCGTAGTTAAAATGAAAAATGTTGCATCTTATTTTTTCCTGCACGAGTAAAAAGTGTCAGAGTCAAACTGGCCACAAAGCTTGGCAAGCTTTAGAATTGGATCTGTTCATGCATACGTTGCTTAGTGAGACCACGGAAATAACGCAGAACCCTGTAAAAGCGCCTGCACTGTTCACTGCTGACAAGGTCTGAGCAGGGCGAGTATTCAGTCCCCTGTGCTCATCAACATCAAGACTGTACTGCTGTGATTAACGGTCAGTGACACGCCACCTAGTGTGCCTCTCCTCTAAAGTCAAGTTCACCATTTTGTTGATACCTACACCACCAATTTTTAAACCTGCATTTCTTTTTGAATGCGAAATGCAAAAATGTATCCGTTAATCTCGTACAGGCTTTCTGTTGTCATTTTAAAAGTATTTTAAATCATTATTCATTTTGAAAGATATAACCGCATGACTAACCGCAATATCCCAAACAATCAAAGAATGTAACCTAATGCTACTTTATGTCAAGTACTGTATCACAAAGGCAGGGTAGCTGATATACACAAAGAGGGTATGAGAAGTAGCAATGTGACATGGTGCATCAGATCAACATCGCCCCCTTCTGGCTGTTCCTCATCAATACAAGACAAAAATATGACTGTGTGTGCACGCGTATTACTCATTATGGTGCAAAGATCAAAGGAAAAAAAGATGAGGAAATGATTCCCAAGTGAGACACTTTAAAAAGTTTGTCAGACAATTAAAACAGCCATTTGAAGGTAGAAGTCAAGCGTTAGCATTAGCATAAACATTAAAATGTGTAATTTTCTGTTTAGTTCAGTCAACTGAATACAAATAGCACTAAATAGTTATTACAGATTTATGTATATTTTCTCTACAGGAAATTCATTATGTTACATGCCACCTTGTAGCAACTGAACCACAAATATTAAAAACTGCTCGTTTGTACATACGGTGTCCACAGCCTGGGGAAGGCGTCTATCTCCTCCTGCGTGTACTCGCTGAGTTTCTTGGGGATTTCTCTGGGCTGAGGCAGCTCCTCCGTCAGGTTGGCTCGGATGTCTTCTGGTAGCTCCTAGTGAGGGGTGGACAGAGGAGATATTGAAATTGAAAAGTGTAGGCAGGACAAGAAATTCAAAGAGAAAAGAAATTGAAAGGAGGTGACATGAAAAAGAAGGTGGTAATAAAGAAGAAGTTACCATTTACACCTCAAAAGCAGCTCAGACATTCTACTCAAAGACTTGGAGGGAGCTTTAGGTCCAACACTTTCCAGTCATTCTCATTAATATTCATTACAGGTGGGTGTGTGCCTGCATTAAGGAGCGGGCATAGAGATCAGACTAAAAGACCAAAATAGTGATTAAAAAACACCAAGCTTTCCAAAATACTATGTTCTGAATTGCAGATGGAACCACAGACCTTCACAAGGCTCAAGCCCATCTGCTTGTAATTAGGGAAGCTGGTGGATATCAAGTCAGGAACAAAATAAAAGACACATCTGACTTTCCTCACTTCTACATTCTGACACCTCATGTATTACATTAGAAGTGAAAACTCAAATATCTGATTTTCTTCCTTTGTCACACATTCCTGGAATTAGCCTAATGATAGTGTTCTCACACATGGATAAGAATTACACCCAGTTAATATTTAGGCAGGCCGCCCAGGTCAATTAACGGCCTGTCAAGTACTTTTTTGTTTCAATTCATTTCAGAAGCTGTGATGTGTGACGCCGGTGGTTCTCGCCAACAGAATTTTAAAACAATCACAATTTTAATGCTACCAAATGTCAGAAGTGCTGTCTGTGAACTGCAGTGACCATAATTCACTGCACCAATTACGCAACACAAGTTTTCTCTTTTGAATGAAAAAGTAAGAGGAGACAGATTGATACATTGATGGGAACATATTAGTCACCCAATGTTACAATGTGATCACAGCAGTATTCATTGGGTTTTTTTTTTTTAACAGAACAAGCTACATTGTTGAACATGTTGCAGAAAACACAAAGCACAACATTCACTTGCTTATTTACACATCCAGCAGCCTCAAAGAAACATATGCATTCATTGAGAGTCGTGTTTCTGGCAACCCAGCAAATGCAAGTCTAATATTCACTCTCTTTTGGTCTCCACCAACTCCTGAGTGAAATATCTGGCTCTGTAGCTGCTAAATGCTCCACAGTGTTCACCAGCTAGTCGCCAACTTTGTCTGTCTGCTGTTTGGTGCTGAGCAGCCGGTGTACTGTGGGTTTTTAGAGCGTTTTCACTAAAAACAGCTGCCTGTTGCGGCTGAAAACAACACTGACGAGAGCAGTAAACAGTAAAGTTGTGGGCTGTAAAACCAAAACAATGAGCTGAAAGATGCTAAATTGCTCCGTAGAGCTGAGAACTGCAGAGTTGGGTGATCATTCTCTGTGGGTTTGTCACTACGAGTGACCCCTTTCACATACACAGAGTCATTTGACCTATTGTTAATATGAGAATATTGACTAATATGTTTTATGTTATACAAATTATATATAAAGAGTGAAAGTGCTGCTGAAGCAACCTCACAGCCAGCGGGAAACACTAAAATGCCGTCTCATTGTCTACTCAAACACACATACCAGCTGAGAAAGTAGGTAGGTGAAGAAAAGGCCTTACACTCTCCTCCTTCAAAGGCAACAATCATGTTGAACTACATATATTCATTTTATAGTAATTAACTGATATTAGTTATAAAGGTGACCTGGATGAAGGATGATTAAAACTGGCTCATTTCTTTTGTGCGAGTATCTGCAAAATGATATCCATGCCCCCCTTCTCATAATGTGCCCTCTTTCTGATTGTCCTTAATAAGCCTGGATGATTAAGGTGTAAGAGTGGCTGTCTGAAGACTCATCAGCTCGGACTTACTTCATCAGGAAAGATGTGTAATCGCTGCATCATGGTGCGTCGGTGCAGATTCCTGGGCAACATGCCGTAAACCGCTAACTTCACAATCTGGTGAGAAGAAGCACATTGAAAAGGTTGACATACAATCTGCTCACTGTTTCTTGTATAAAAAAAAAAAGCCAGTGTCTATAGCAACCGTACATACTTTTTTCCACATTTTTCTTACATTTGCTCCCAAAATTATGTTTCTCAATGTGAGGCTAGTTGCATAAATGTGAACACGACTTGGACAGACTTACTGGACTGAGACATTGGACAGAGATATTGGAGAGAGATGTTGGACAGAGGCAGTGCTGACAAATCATTCATCTGTCCAATTCTATTTCTCCCTCTTCTCTCGCCAACCCTCAAAACCTCATTTTAACTAAACCACCATCAGGACACACGTCTGTGGTCACCGCCTGGACTAAAACCTGCATCAGCAGAGAGCCAACAGCAGAGTAAATGTCTCTCCTGGTTTTGGATTGGAGACCAGAACAGGTCATTCACCTACTTTTAGTGAGTCCCACGCGGCAAGGGTATTTTTATTAGCCTACACTAGCCGCACAAGGGAAAAAAAAAAATCTAAAAAACACTTGCTGTGTATGGCTTAAACACCCCCTGTGTTCCTCTGATTAGTCTGACTAGGATTTATGCATGTTGTACAACGCAGATTGAGCTGGGGAAATGGTCAGTCAAATGTTAAAAAGAAGCAATAAAGAATAACCTGATGTAACTAGAATTACCGCCCCGCGGTTGTGTGCCTATGTCAACCAGTCAAGCTGCAGTTTTACATCCTTTAAGGCATAAATTGATTTTAAAAATAAAATAGAGGGCAGATTCTTAACTGGTAATATAAGACAGGCGTGGGAGGGACTAAACACATTAATGGGCAGATCCAGTAAAAAGGGTGATAGTCCTGTAAATAACAGTCAAACCTTTGTTAATGACCTGAACACTTTTTACTGTAGATTTGACACTATTGATGGCAGGACAGAATGTGATGAGACATGCACAATTCTCCCTGTGGAGACATCAATAGGTATCAATGAGGATGACATTGCTGCAAGTGTTCTTAAACTGAAGCCAAAAAAGAAAAAACCACTGGCCCAAATGGTCTAAAAGCCCGTCTTCGAGTGCCTCAACTACAAGGAGTTTTTGCAAGGTTGTTTCAATCCCTCCTAGACTCATGCACAATGCCAAAATCATGGAAATTCTCAGGCCTGTGCCAAAAAAGTCAAGTGCAAGTATGCCAAATTATTTTCAGCCTATCGCAATAACCTCTATACTTTGTAAAACCATGGAGCGAGTTGTTTGTGGATTTTAGCTCAGCTTCTAACTCAATGAAGACACATATTCTCCTGATAAGGCTCATTGATCTCAACATTAATACAGGGTTAGTTCTCTGGTTCAGAGACTTTCTTTCCTGCCGCCCAACAGAGGGTCTGTGTCAGGGGGAGCATGTCAGACGAGCTCAATGTGAGCTCAGGCTGCCCACAAGGATGTGTTCTTTCCCCATGCTATTCTCTCTTTATACCAATAAATTTATGATCAATGAGAAACATTTTAGATTGTTTATACATGCTGATGACATGGCTTTAGTTGGCCTCCTACAGAAAACAGACCCTGTAGGTGAAGCTGCCAATCTGGCCCACACTAAGGCCCTGACCAAGTACAAACATGGTGTCGCATTAGCCAGCTAGAAATCAATGTGGCCAAGACAAAAGAATTGTGCATAAAACAAGATCTGAAAAACTCAGCTCATGAGTTGTTTCTCTCTCTTCCAACAAAGCCTCCATGTTTTGTAACAAAGAAGTCAATTGTCGGTGGCTCGTCAAGTACAGTATGTAGGTCACATCAAGTTCTGAATGTAATTATCACTGTGTGTGTGTGTGTGTAACACAATGAACCCTGAAACCATGAATATGCAACACGACCAAAACCCCAGGAATTATCCATGAACTGACATTCTCGTACTGAGTTTCAGAACGCACCAAAGACCACCGTCACCAGCTCAAATCCACTGCTGTTTAATCCCTGTTCTCTGCACTTCACATTAATATGCACGAGCAGCACGTGTGAAGGGATAAATGTCAAACCACGAAACACCTACTCTGCACGGCATGTGGCAGACACGGACATTTGACTAATCTCCAACAATGTGGGTTAAATCATACATACAGTATAACAAATGTCCATGGTGTGAGGTATGTGGCAGTGGCATATCTGAGATTTTAGAATTTTCTCTAAATAATAATAAAAACATGGAGAAAACTGATTGACGACACTTACAGCTTTTGGGTCTTTTTGATGCAGCTGAGCAGCTGTGACTTGTTTGAATCCACCTGGATACCTTTGGGGGAAAAAAGACAAGCTAAGTCAGTCCTTGTTGTGCATGACAAACTAATGATGAGACCACTGAGCTTCAACATCCCCGAAACTCCTCTTGTATTCCATTTACAGCTATTAGATATATATAAAAATGAAAGTATGCAAGAGTGTTTTGTTTTTTTTCTGATCAAATTGTTTCTCTTTTAAACAAAGGAAATGCATTAGCCACTTGTAAGAAATGGGAATGCATTTTAACTGCAGACTTCACCGTGTGCCCCTTCAAAGTGCCGTATTACAAGCAAAACCACTGGATATCTCTCATGTACATGAATAAAGTAATATAGAGGGGAAAATTGATTATTTATTCCCAACAGTTTACAGCGTCACATCTGTCCAGAATAAAAATGCAGCACAACTCTAACCAACCACAAAAAGCTTTAGTTTGCAGGCGGACAGTTCCTCTCCTCGAGTATGAATGTGACAAGGGGCCACGATCTTCTCTAAACTAGACAGGGAAAGTGAAGTATCGTACGAGGTAGTATGGACTTACCCTGTGTGTGATGAGTAGACTTTCTGCTCCCATTTGTTTCCAGAGAAAGCTATGTTTTTGGTGTTTATTACTACTACGTGGTCACCACAGTCACCTGCGAAGACGGCCAAGATGTTTGTTTTCAGGCTTATTGATATGCTAAAAATGATGAATAATTGACTCTATCTTAACAGAGACACAGCTGGTATGCCAGTGATTACAGTTAGTTTGCTGGACCAACAAAGACTAATATTCAAAAAAAAAGTAGTATTCTGAAAATGTCACTTTATAAAAGGAAGCAAATATATTCATAACGTTTATCCTCTACTGCCATCGTGTGGCCAATCCATACCAGAACAACCTTAAACTAAGGGAGGATGGTGGTTTGATAACAGAAAAAAAAACAGTAGTTAATACGTAGCTTAGGTTAGAAAGTTGCTCATGGCTCACTTAGTGCATGGTAGATAGGCTTGTGTTTCCCCTGTAATCTAACGGCACACATGGTCGCGATCTTCCCAGGAGGCTGCATCCTGGCATCGATCAGGAACCAGGATCGAGCGAAGGTCGCCCATTGCTGAAAGAAGAAATGGAGGGAGAGAAAAAAAAAACCGGGCTGAATAAACTGACAGGCATGGGATCACCGCGGGTTTAATGGTGTGAGAAACAAAAGATTTTGACACGTCACACTAGGAGTAAATAATGATGGCTGCATTCAGGTTCAGAGACCTGGCGGTGTGCATGCTGTGCTCTTGAACGCAACACAGCCACCTTTAATGTAGCTAGTGACACCTGTGCCTTTTTCCCGCTACGACAAGTTAAAAGACGTGAAGGTTTACAGGCTCTGACGAGAAATAATAAACGCTTCGACATCTTTGACTCTTTGTTATTTCTCTAACAGCTGAGGTCCCCAAGTTACACTACAAACTAAGCTTTACAATAGCGCTCACATCACACCCACCGCGGCCAGCTCGTTAGCCGACGAGCCGCCTTACATTAAGATAACCTAAACGCACTTAACGGTCATAATATGAGATTTTTAAAAAATAAGATAATGTGTACGCTTACCTGGGCAGATCTGGAAAAACTCGACATTTCGATGGCACTACCAGCACATCCTCAAAACGTTTGACCCTCAACGTGAGTGGCGATCCGTTTGGTAATTACACTCGGCTGAAACAAGATTTGAGCCTTCCCGCGTTACAGGTTTATTTATGTTACGCCCGTGTAGCAAAGTGTACCACAGTTTCGTGGTTACGCTCACGTTGATCGTTAGCGCATCCCGACGACAACCTTTAGATAAATGCTCGAGATTAACTATTTTGGCGTTAAGCAATCTGTCAAATAACAGCTTCGACCCGGATCCTATTTTGACGTCGCACCACGTCGACGTTGCCACACTTCCTTCCCCACGGTAGAAGGAGAGCGGGGGAATTTGACAGTCTCCGAGTACTTAAGTAAATCACTACATTTAGTAATTTAATACATAGCAAAAGGGCAGCGTGTGACAGTTGTTCCGCGAGTCAAAACATTGCCGTGTGACCCAGAATGAGAACTTTGGAGGAGGTTCGGGCCACTCTGCAGATCGCCAAGCTGAAAGAGGAGGATCTGCAGAAAACTGTTCACTGCCTGTCCTTTGGGGGAAACGTTTCGTCGGCTGACTACTGCCTGATGGAGCTGGACGACACGCTGTGCAAACACATCGAAGCTGGGCAAAGGTAAGACACCAATACTGTGAATTAACGTGCCCATTGAGTCTGTGTACGCGGCGAGAAACACCGACAATAAGGTGACATCGTTGCTTGATGTGTTTGTGTTCTTCTGGTCATTTCATTATAGATTAATCAATAGATCAAAGGTAATCGCTTAATCTCTTTAAATGTCAAAAATAATGAAAACACTCTTCACAAGTTCCCCAAAGCCCCAGGTGACCCCTTCATTTTATTTTGTATAGATTGACTAATCAGTTAATATACTAAGAGCACACACTCTGTAAACTACTGTCTCCCCTTTCTTCTTTTTTCTTGTTGGACACAAATGATTAACGTGGTTGAAGATAATTAAAGCTGGCCTGCAGTGTGGCACAAGATGCATGGTCAGGATGGATGTAAACATATGTCGATCTAATTGATAAATTATAACTAACAATCATTTTGTGTCTTTCCAGTCTAGTGATTCGAGGGGATAAGGATGAGCGTGCGGTTCTCTGTAGCGGTGACAAGACCTATGATCTAAAAATAGCCGACACATCCAACCTGCTGCTGTTTGTACCAGGATGCAGAACACCAGACCAACTAACTAACAGCCAGGACAGCCCTAATGTGGTGCACGCTCAGGTATAGAAATGACACAGGCATACACTCACAGGTACCTGCCTGGTATACTGTAACAGTCACAACCTTAACATAATGGTTAATTGCATTTATGACCCACATGCACTAACAATGTCCTACTCCTGTTGTAGATCTGGGGATTTTGTAACAGCTACTGGGAACTGAGGAAACAGCGTCCTAAACTGAAGAAACTAAAGAAGCTTTTAATGGAGAATCCTTACGAAGGACCTGCTTTAGGAGGGCAGGAGGAGAATACAGAAAACAGGGTAAATACATATTCTATAGTGAAGTCATTAATCATAATATCCTGTGTATATAGGGATAGGGCATGAATGTTAAGTCTTTACTCTTTCATTAGCACCCATGGTATAAATCTGTCACCATGCTATCTGCCAGGAAGATGTACAATAGCGGTTGCCTTGGTAAAAGTGTTGATCTACAATTTGTCCTGTAGTAGCAGCTTGTACATCATCATTCATTCATCTTTTTTTTCTCAAATGCTGTAAAAAATTACTGGTTTCAATCCTTAAAGTACAGATAGTTTCAAGACAATTTTGCACGCTAAAAATATTTTATTATTACAAAAGATTTCTGTTGGGTGAAATATCAGCGCGCTGCTAACCAGCGGGATCATGTAATGCCTCTGGTGAAAGAATGTTGGGCTTCTATGTCAATGTCTGTACATGGTTTGTCCTCTCCTGATTGGACGTAAAGGGCTTTTAAACCATACATTTGAGTATAGGTGCCTAAGATGACGGTTACATTTTGAATGTTTCAATGTTAAGTGTTCCCCTCTTTGGCATGTTATTGTAGCTGTTAGTAAGTGGTTTTCCCGTGTGCCTCTATTACTAGTACACAATGCAGGATCTGTTGGAGAGGATCCAGGCCAGTGAAGCGGAGCTAAAGACCCAATTAGAGATCATCCATGCATGTCACATAGATGGTAAACACTGGCATTTTTTGAATAATATCTACATGTATGTTAATTGTTAAAGTTGCTTTTGGTAGAAAATCATTGTCAGTGTAGTGCTCCTGAGAGGTACAGTGACGCTTTAAATATAATCTCTCTATTCTTAGCTATACTTACTAATATAAATAACAAAACGGATACATACCAGATATTTAGAGAGAGCATCTTTTCTGTCTTCCAGGCTACTGGCGCGTGCTGGACTTTGACTACGAGATGAAGCTGCTCGGTCATGTGACTCAGCTGGTAGATTCTGAGTCGTGGTCCTTCAACAAGGTTCCCCTTCAAACCAGTCTGGAAGAGTTAGCTCCACTGGAACCAAAGTAAGTTAATGCCTGTATTCCTCATGCTCATGCAACAGGAAAAGCCAAATATTGACAGTTTAAAAAAGAGTTGTGTTGAAGCTAACAAAAAACGACCCTAATAACTTAACCAATGAGGTTATACTGACTGTCTGATCATTTATTATAATGCTAGATAAGTGTTATAGTAGATGCCCAGCCAGGTTCCAATAACTTCTCTTCTCTCACAGAGAGATGATCGAGCACTGTTTGAACTGCTATGGGAAACGCTATACTGAAAACGGTAAAGAAAAGCAATCTATGAAGACTCAACTGACTGACCTTAAGTTTTCATCAGTAAATTGGTAGTACAATCCTACACAATCTGAAACTACACAGTACTGACGTCTCTGTATCCTTCTTTCTCTATACAGACGAAGTTTTTTATGCGCTACACGAGGATAAAATATGTCGGGGCGTGGCGCTGCTGCTGCTGCAGAACGCTGTCAAGTTCAACCTGAGGGAGTTTCAGGAAGTCTGGCAGCAGAGCGTCCCAGAGGGCATGAGTACAAGACTGGACCAGCTAAAGGTTAGCCGGTACTTCTCTTATATACTGCAATATGAGTAGAAGATGGTGCTGGAGTTTTCTTTTTTCTCTGTGTTGCAGTTACAGTATAAGTTGTGCATTTTGGACACAGGTTTTTAGTACAATCCTCAAAATATTTTAAAGAGATGGTAATTTACTTAAACTTTCAATACTTAAAAATATTTTTTTTAAAATTGAGACTATCTGAAAAACACCTTCCTCTCAAAAATGCAACTTCATAGTGTCTCTGGTTACAGTATGGCACAATCAGTCTATGCATTCTTTATAAAGGACAATAAAGTTAACTAAAGTATGCATCAGATGGCAGTTTGACTGGAAAGAAAAAAAAAACAGAGCCCTCAGATCACAGTGACAATCTGCATGTCAGTCTTCATCTTTAAAGATGCAGTTTCATGTGTTTGTGTTTTTTAGAAGCTTTCTTTCCTGATAATGAAATGGTATGTCCACGTTGACTTGAAAACTGTAAATCCACTATAGCATGGAGCCAAAACATTGCGTAGTGCTATGGCTTCTAGGGGTCAATAATCCATTAAAATCGCCACACTCTTCCTCTCATCTCATTGTTCTTCTATTTCAAGACACTTTGCATTTCCTTGTACCTGCGGATTCAGTTTCCAACACTGAAGCAGTCTCAAACCAGCCTTGGATAATCAGGCTCTTGTAATTAAAGAGCGACTTGCTGCAGCTGTTTTTATTCAATTCTACTGACTTCTCTTGAGAAACTGACCGCAGTGCTGACGGCGTTGTAAATCTTCCAGAGCGTCGCCCTGGTGGACCGCACCTCCTTTCCAGAGACCATCTGCCTGCTGCGGGTGGAGGATCTCCCAGAGGACACGCTGGAGCGCTTCAACCACCTCTTCACAGTTCGAGAGAAATGGACAGAAGACGACATCACGCCATACATACAGTAGGTGTCATCCATTTAGGAAATTATAATTTTCATAGATTAAAGAGACAAGAATTTGTCTTGTCGACATTAGTGCAGAAACAAATCACATAAGTCATTTCATGAGCTACCGGATAGATTATAATGTGTAATGCCTCCCTCCTCTCCTCGCTCAGGGACCTGTGTGGAGAGAAACAGACCAGCGGAGCCCTCCTGACCAAATATGCCCGATCTTCAATGCAAAATGGCATCAAGGTCTTCAACTCCAGAAGGCCTGTGGCTACATGAACGTGTCCACTGCATTGACATTTGAAAATTAATGTGGTATGTTTATTCCCAGAGTGACTTTTGTAATTGTCAAAATTATTTTACTCATAATTAAAAACTTGCAGCAGTTTAACTAGCTAACTTGTAAAGTGTATGATAAATATAATCACTTAAAATTCATGTTAAAAAAGGTTTTTGTCACTAGAACCAAACTTGATCTTTGTTATTTCAATTTTTATTTTGTCTGTAAAAATAAAAAAAGCTACATGTTGGTAATAAAGTTGGACAAATTAGCACGCTTTTCATTTCCAACAGGAAAATGGAAATACAAGGAATTTACTAGGTGCTGCTCTGCTTGAGTCTGTCCACAAGGTGGTGGCCTATGCAGAGTATAAGCTCCACACACTGACTGGATAATACAGTGTGTACTGGCTGATATCCAGCTGCATTGTTGGTTGTGTACTGCATTCAAATGACAATTATTTGTAACGCAGAGATCATTCACAGAACCACACAAAATGAGATTGTTTTGGTTTCCTGACCTGCTTAAAGAGGCCATATTATGCTTTTTGGGGGTTTCCCTTTCCATTAGTGTTTTACATTGCTGGTGGTGCATGTAAAACGTCTGCAAAGTTACAAAGCCCAAAGTCCACGTCGAAGAGTTATTCTGTCCAACAGACAGAATCTGTCGTTTGGAGTCCAGCCTTTCCCTCCGTTACTTCTACGTTCACACTGCAAGGCTTAGTGCTCAAATCGGATTTATTGCTCAGATCAAATTTTTTTGTTTGGCTGTTCACATTATTTTTTAAATGTGGCCAATATCAGATGCTAGTGTGAACCGATCACAGTCCTGAACTTACCCACAATAGGAAAGAAGTCACGCAGCACGCTGTTGTACGGGAGTAAACATGGAGGCCGATGAAGTCAGCGTTCACGGTTTCATTCAAGTTGTGCAGTGGAAGCTAGCGAATTCGTGAGCAGATGATAACGAGGATGATCAGGAAGAGAGAGAAATTTTAAATTTTTCTATTTAATTAATGTTTGTATCCACAGAGCAACTCCCGCCAGCACAGAATTGTGACGAATGTTGACCTGGAGTGACGTAAAAGGATGCCGTGTGTTTGCACCATACTGGCTGCTATAGGGGTCCAATGTGTGCCTGCAGTTTGAAAAAATATTAGTTTAATCTAAAATCTCATACAGACCTATAATTTCAAACAGTCCTGTCAGATGTCTAACGATGCGTGCATGTGGTTTTCTACAGATCATTTCAGCGGTGCTTATGTGTGACTCAGTGAGTGTTTAACATCCACAGACTGTGTGTTTCTTTCCTAACACAACTGTCTGTGTGAATCAGTGTTACTGACATGAGGAAGAGCTCAACAGACATTGGTTAAAAGTTACACAGCTTTGTTTCAACACAGACGCACACCTACTCACACATCTGTGTTTCCAAAATGACTATCTGCATTAGCTGGCTGACTAACCCTGATATCACCCCTCAGGAGTGCCGACTTATCAGTTCACGGAGTAAAGGGGTCACAGCTGTGTGTGTATGTGTGTTTTGTATCTGTTGTATTGGTCTGCATGGCGACCACAAAATGATTAATTCTCTTTACTTCCTCTCCTCCTCTGTATGATCTCTTCACCCATCATACTGCCTCCTGCTTCTCCATTCCTCTTTCTCCTTTCTATGGACTTAATGTCTCATCTGTCATCATCTCTGGTTTTCCTCTTTTTCTGACACAGAAACTACATGATCAGCCAAATTCAAAGTATTACAGCAGAAGAGCAGATAAGAGTAACAGTGGAAAGGAATGATTAATACTTTATTGATTATATTACAACACTGCAATGATTTTTTTTGTGTAAAATCCTACAGAACATCCAGTAAATGTGGCCACAGTTCAGCAGAATGCAAGCAGGAATTATAATACTTCAAACATTTACCACACCAATCTAAAAACAAATAAACGATAAAAAAAAAATACTTTTAAAGATGAGGTTGTTCTTTTTGAGAACAGCTGACAGAAACATTGGGAAATTGGACAGCTCCACAATTTCTCAACACACTCTTATGAGCTCACTGTTACTAGTTTGACTACAGGCCAACATTACAAGAATCACTCTCACAGATGAGTAATTCACAGTGTGGAGGTGATTTTCTAGACTTCCCAATACTTTATTAATTTCTACACTTAGAAAAATCCCTTTTGCAGCACATTAGGGTATCAAGACAAGTACAGTACATTAGAAGGTCCATTATTCCCATTTTATTGGTCTTGTCAGTAAACCAGCATTTGAAAATCAGCTTTTTACTTGGAAAAAGATGTAATTTCTTCTTCATTCTAAGAATAGTGTATTCTTCTCTGCTGGAAGTCATTAAAATCATTATGTAGCATGATCACATAAGCCTCTTATGTTGCTTTTACATTCAAGATATTGGATTATTTAAAAACAAAATAGTTTTTGTGAATGCTTTAATTTTATTGTAAAATCTATTTATGCGTCAATTTACTATTATTCAACTGAAACACAATGTGCTGATATCATGCAACTGCTAGTGGTTAATAAATAGAGGAGTCACTCAATCTCTTTTTTTATCCTCTCTCAGATGCACTTGTTTATCCAAGGGCAATTCACATTAAATTTGTAAACAAAAATTTCTTAATCCATTCAATCTCAAGTTTTTGGCTTTTTTAAAAGTTGGATTTGACCGTGTGTTTTGGAATTAACCGGTCCAGCTGTGGTTCACAGTGATCATCCTGTGTGCCAACTACCTGGGCAGCATGTCCTGCAGGTCTGCCACGACATAGGCAACCACGGCCCACAATGCTGAGCACAGGTCCATGTCTCGAGGGTCCTGAACGGTCATGGTATCACCTTCACTGTGGTGGAACCAAAAGTATCGACTGTCTGCTACATGGAGGCTAGCACCTGGATGAGAAAAAGATAGATCAAATACAAACTGTTCCACTAAATATTGCATGTTGAGGAATCAACTGTTCAAACAATCCTGGACCAAACGTCATTCAATTTTACATCTGAAAAGAAACATCTTGCATCTGGTTCAGTCCTTTCTGTGGAAGGGGAATGTGGGTCTGACTAATACAAGGAGTGGTTCAATTTCTTTTAACAATAACTCATCAAAGCTGTTGGCCTAGTCCCATCCCAGCAACTTTTCTTTAGACTACTGGGCCTGCTTTGATTTGCTGATGTATTAGGAAAGAATCATTTTAATAACAATGTGTTGGCAGAAACATAGCTTTTTTTTATTACTTTACCTTTTGGTATGTACTTGTTGCATGAACTGGGAGCTTTGGTTTATAAGCAAAAGCTAACACCAAATCTACATGTTTGAGATAGGGAATTACATGTAGAGTACAGTCACTTATTTATACTTTCAATTGGTTGTAGTCCCGGTCTATAGTATTCATGGCAATGGCAGTTCTCTGCCTTATTCTACAAAAGATTTGAGTTTATGTGGCATCTGGTTAAGTTAGCAAAAATGTTTAATTTTAATTGAGCTTTTTTAACTTGTTTTTTTTACTTTGGCTTCCTGCCCATGTAGATGTGGAGGACAATGGAGATGTGGAAAAAGCTAGTACATGGACATCAACTTTGGATTGTTTTGTCAAATTACAATTTGTACAGTCAGTCGGTTGAAAACACCAGAAAAGGCTAGATAGTGGACCTTGAGAGGGTTTTTGTTTGTATTGCCAATCTACCACTCCACACTCCAGTCCAGTAGGTGGCAGTAAAACAAAAACAACTGGCTGGCCAACTGCCAATTAATGGAAAGAAGGAAGAAGTTGAAGTTAGTTTGTTTTTAGCTTGGTTAGCTGGTCCTGTAGCCTGTCAGAGTCGGCTGTAAAACATGGGTCGAAAATGCGCTTATCCCGAGTGCAAAAGCGCGGAGGGACTGCACTCTTTGCCGTCCAACAGAGAGGTGGCACACCGCTGGCTGCATGCTATGGGGCGGCTCGACATACCCTCCGCTTCTGTTTACGTGTGCAATCTGCACTTTACGCGCGAGTGCTTCTCTAACTATGCAGAGGTGGAAATGGGATTCAGAAGGCACCTTCTCCTAAATCCCGACGCTGTCCCCACCCCTGCAGAAGTGGTGACACAGGTGAGTGAGGCCCCCAATCCCGGAAACAGTAGATTTACAAGCCCCCTTCCTACAAAGAGGGGACACATTTTCCATTGGCCCCCCCCGTCTGGGTAACTCAAGTGTCCGCTCACAATCAGCTCATTTAGCCAACCTGGTCCCCTTCAGCGTCCCTGCATCTATAGATCTGGAAAAACGGGTTAAATATTTTTTAATATTTACATCCCCATTTTTGTGTCCAAACCATTTTGAGGTGCTTTTATTAATGCGGGCCATATCAAGGCGAGGTTCGCCTCAAAGTGAACGCTCAAGGAAGGATCGACCCCCACTGCGCAAGACTCAAGCGTAAAGCCAGAACCCGAACCAAGAGCACTGTAAATAGTCCCAGAAGACACTGTTTACGTTGCTCAGATTAGCCTGCTCGCTGGATTAACGTTGGTTTTGGGAGGCGACTACAGCGTTTCCATGCTCAGTGTGTCGCCGCCAGCCTGCACTGTGTAGAGAGGGCGCAATGTCGTCCGCGACGTGGCCTGAGGAAGATGCACTGCAGGGTTTAGCCCCCGACCACAGCAGCAGCATCTAATGCCAGGCTAAGCGAAGTGGGCCAAGTCTGGTTAGCATCGGGTCGCGACTCTGCTCTAGCCACAGGGGGGCAGAGTTGCTTATTACGGACCCGTGAGAACCCAGAATAAGCTTTTTGTCTCCCACGGCCTCCAGGGATGTCGGTACGTGACGCCGAGTCAAATAAAACTACTGTCGTATAGGCCAGGGGCTATCTGTAATGTCGGTGTAGCTGCTACCACTACTACTACCACTGCCACTGCCCATACTGCTTCCTCTCCTTGTCTTTACTGTATTACTGCCCTCCCCAGGGCAAAAAAGGTATATTAAAAGCCACTCATATAAGCGGGTACAATCTTGTGGCTTATAGAAACTGAACAAAACAGAAGGTGTTTGAGTGTTTTTCCATGGTTGGTGGTTCTCATGTCAGCCTAAATTTTAAAGAAATCCCTGAATCTGACATTACCTTGAACAATGTTGTATTTCCTGTAGTTTAAAACAGCTTGTTAGTCTCAGAACTACTACATTCACATAACATACTGCTGTTAAATGTTTCCCTTCATCCCACAGTGCTAAAGCCACAGATGTTAAAGGATAAGTGTGGTGATACCGGTAGTCTATATTTTTTTTCTTGTCAACAAACCCCATGAAAAGACCAAAACCAACAATGAATTAATCTTATAACTAATTATTGTCTGTGTAGCTAAATGATTATTCCTCTGTGCCATAGAGCTCCATTGTTGTCCAAAAACTACTAAACACATTCCTTCATCATGATGAACAAGGGCGCTGTAGTTTATTTTGAGTCAATCCCTCATAAACCTTTGTGTTGCCGTAAAGCGCACCAATTCCGCCACTGAAAGTAGTCCCAACAAATGCACTGTTTACTTCTGTTTGAGTAATGTTTAGCTTTTTAAACTACTTGTTTAGCTTTTTTTTAAATGAAGCTAAATATTTTTGACCCAATTTTTTAAGATTTACATTTTAGGAATGCGCTTGAGAGACGGACTAACGCTCTGTTGGTTTGTCATGTGATTTGTTGACAATAACAAAAATTTACTGTAGAATATCAGCAGCATTAATCTTTTTATGATTTTATGAGCCACAAGTGTATAAGTGTATGAAAGAGAAGTAAATAGATAGATAAAAGAAAAGTACCAATTATAAAAAGTTTAAGAAAAAAAGGAACAAAGACAGAAGAAGGGGAAAAAAAAGGGGGGGGTAATCTTTAGCCATTTAACAAAACCTTGGACAGAACATTAATGTCTCCCTCTAATCTCATTTTCCATCTTTTGCCACTCCCCTTTTAATTCTCACTTTTAATTGTAGCATCTGAATTACACTCCTGCCAAAGGACACAATAACATCTACTGCTCATTTCAATAAAGTTTACAATTGTATCTGCTTTTCTTATTTCTTTCAACCCATAGAATAAACCCAGAAGTCTTTCACCTCACAGCCAACCCTCCCATCTATTAAAGAATTCAGTATTGACTTAAAAGATGTCACAATTTGAGGTTTGTTTTTGCTCACAATATAGTAACTTGTAATTTGTTGTTTTAAAAATTTGTGATGATGGATGCATAAAGTGTCACTGTTCCCTGTCTCACTGTGTAGGGCACCAGTGACAGCACTTGTCGAATTCTTCCTGTACGACACGTAGCCTCCCAGACTGACCCCCCAGAGAGAAAATCAGTCAGCACTCAGCTCTCCATGAAAACTCTGCAGAATCACTTACGAAGTACAGGTTTGTAGCACTACATATCATCAAGTCATATGAAATTTAGTTTAGTTTTTGTTACTTACTGTAATAGTAAGTGTTCAAATTGCTGCTGTAGACACAACTGACAGAATTATTAATTTCTTTGTCTGTGCATTGAAGCTACCCAGGCGAGAGTGCCCAGCAGAGACTGCGGCGTGTGCACTCTCACCTTCCCCTTGGACAGTCCATTACTGTTACTACAACCAACAATAGTAAAGAGGCCGTCCAAGAGACCTCGACTCAGCCTTACAGACGAGGAGGAAGGCCCTTCAGAATGCAGCTTGTCTATGGTGGTTCATGAGGACTCAACATGACTCTGTCTTTTTTGTATTTACCTTTTTGGAAATCTCTTCATGGGGAGGACTCGGTGAATAACTGATTAATGGAGTGAATGGAAGAAATAAGAATGCTGGATTGTGGTGGAAAACAAGTGCCATGAAACAATGATACCAGTTACAAGGTACTTGTACACCACATTATTTATGCCGTGTAATGGGCTTAACAGTAACCTCTGTCCAGCTGAACTGGTACTTGTCTAAGTTTTCATAATGGGCAATTCATAATGGTTTCCCCTTTACGCCATCTGATACATATGGAAGTACACATCTTAATATCCCTGAATCACCAGAACAGAGGAAGTACGCAAAAAAAGATCACATCTGTTAAGATAACTGCCTTCAATGTGCCCTTCAGCAAGGCACCAAGCCCTCAGCTGCTCCATTGATACCGTTTAATAATAGATAACTGAACGTCTTTAGGCTGCTAATTCTCCTGTTCGGTTGAGGCTTAAAAAAAAAAAAGATGATGTGTTTGTGGTCTGCCTGGCTGAAGGTTCAAATGTTTTTGTGTTCCTTGTTTTCAGTTCCTCCTTTACAAGTTATACCACAATGTCTTTCTTAGTACAATGCGATTTCACTTCTACTAAAAATGAGACAGAGGTGGAGAATATGTTTGGACTATTTCATCTCTACCAATACCACAAAGACGGAAACAGACAAATATCTATGTCAACTATCAAAAATCCATTATATCTGAGGCAAACTGCTATGGCCAGGTACAGTTTCTCGCCAATACTGCAAAACAAGGGATGGTAATTTAAAATCAACTAGTGGAATGAAAATTTGGGTTGATGTACAGTACAAACTGTGGCGTATTTATTTTGACAGTAAGGTTCCGTTTCAAGTGTTCCTTCTACAGCATCAAGTTGGTTCATTTACAGTATTTCATGTCAGAAATGTATAAGAAATGGTGACTAAAAATGAAAAGAAATTTCCAAACAAATTTGAATGTAGCTTTTGTGTGAAGCTACTGGTAATATGTGCCAGAACGTTGACTGCATGAAAACTGTAATTTCACTGTCAACTGGTACACTGTCCACAGCCTTTGTAAAGCTGGATCCTGTTATATGGCTTTCATCATTCAACTAGCTACATACAGAGCTGATTTTCTTTGTCTTTTTAATAGGAAAAATATAAAACACATATACAGGTTCAGTAGATGTGTTGTAATAAAACAAAGTTATGTTATACTGATTATGTGCTGTTTCTATTTAGATTTTATTTAGTCATTATTTTTAGTGTTTACAGACCTGTATTGTCTACCCACGGTCCAAGGAGGAAATCTCAGTGCCCTTACTTACTTACTTACTTACAACTGATAAAAACTTACAATGCCCATCCATTTTCTAAACATCTCGTAATTTCAATTCAGATTTATGAGAAATACAGTCCCTGAAATCTTGACTTCCACTAAGTAAAGCTGAGTTTAATAACCACATAAAAGGCCATATACAAAAAGTGTGGCTGGTAAGAATATTGGGAGGATGATAATGAAACAGGAAGGCATCTGTAAAAAAACAAAAGCATGTTGCTGGAAGAATACAGGTCAGGAACTGGGAGGAAGATACTATCATTACTAGTTTGTGTCAAGGACATACAAGTCTCAGTAAATCACTATAATGTATGTACACTATAATGGAACATATATATTAATTTAATTAAATATTTAAAAAAAAGAACTTATTTTTTAAAAATGTTATCTGACAAGCTTCCTGTTTCATCAGCAATCCCTTCTTGCCTGGAAGTTAAGCTTCGTCCACATCGATATAACTATCGGGAATAAATCTCTATGTTATCCTTAACGGTTCCACAGATGTACCAACAATATTTTGTCTATTTTTGATTAACATGACCTTAAACTGTCCCATGAGCTTTTCATAGCTAGACAATTTCCCCATTCCCTTCAAATAAGTTTTTCCAATCAAAGCCACCCCATCTAATCCAACTAAAATTTCATAACCTATTAACACTTTTCAAAACCACAACTGTCACTCACCACTTTTATCTGATAAAAGATACACAGATATCTGTAACTATGACAATAACACGTAACGAGTAACACAGAATACTTCATTATTAATTTTCTAGTTTATAGCGGAACAATCTATTACAAACAAATGTTTTTTGGTTCCCAACCTTTTTTTGTCTTTTTTATTTCTCTCTTTTTTTGTACTTACATGACAGTTTTTAAAAGTACATTTCTTTTTTTTGGATTGATTTCTAACATTTCACTTATTTTATTTCATTATAAACACTTTTACATTCTAATGTTTAACAGGTTATAACTACACTTTAGTTTTATTGTTTAAAAAAAAAAAAAAAAAGCCCTAATCATTCATTAGTAGTGAGTGACGTACCGCCCATTCAACATCATTAGTATAAGACTAGTTAATGCCAGTAACATTACACTAGCTATGAGAATAGTTACAGTAACCCATTTGAATAGATGTTATATGACTTTGACGTATTTTAATTGGAATATTTTGTTACTGCTCAGTTTAATTAAAAGTGCTCATTCATATTGCTGCTGTAGACACAACTGACAGATTTACTCATTTCTTTGTCTGTGCATTGAAGCTACCCAGACGAGAGTGCCCAGCAGAGACTGCGGTGTGTGCACTCTCACCTTCCCCTTGGACAGTACATTACTGTTACTACAACCAACAACAGTAAAGAGGCCGTCCAAGAGACCTCGACTCAGCCTTACAGACGAGGAGGAAGGCCCTTCAGAATGCAGCTTGTCTATGGTGGTTCATGAGGACTCAACATGACTCTGTCTTTTTTGTATTTACCTTTTTGGTAATGTCTTCCTGGAGAGGACTCTGTGAATAACTGATTAATGGAATGAATGGAACAATAAGACTGCTGAAAACTGCCATGGAACAAGGTGCCTGTGCAGCAAATTATCAACTTGTGTAATGAGCTTAACAGTAACCACTGTCCAACTGAAATGGTAATGTGGGCTTATCTAATAGTTTTTCTTCACTCCTTCTAACATTCTTAACTTAATGAACAAAGTAAAAGTCCTTAAAGATAGGGAAGCAGGGCTTTAAAAACATCCCCGAATTCCTACCACCAAACCCTCACCTGCTCCACTGGAACTGTTAAATGTTTGTTAATGGAAGACTGTCACTGTATCAACGTGGCACACTCCCCTCCTCCAACTAATTCTCTACTTCTACTTCTACTACTTTAAAGCAGGAACGTTTGTGGTGCCTGGTTATGTACTTGTTTTTCAGTTCCTCCTCTAAAAAGGTTATACAACAATGTTTTTCTGTGTACATTGCAATTTCACTTCTACAAAAACTAGACAGAGGCAGAGAAGATGTTTGGACCACTAAATCTCTACCAAAGCCACAAAGATAGAAACACAGATATTAAGCAGATATTAAGCACAGCATTGTTGAGGGTTCAATCTGTTTTCACTGTCAGTACTATATTGTACACTATATTGCTATGGCTTCATACAGTCTCTCATCCTTACTGCCAAACTAGGGATTTAAAATCAGTGGAATCTGTGCTTTTTAAACATGTGTTATTTAAGAGAAAAGGAGATGGAGCAGGTCTGTAAAAACTGTAAGAATAAACTGTCAGCAGTCTTTGTAAAGCCTTATCTGTGTTAAATGAGTTTCAATATCCAACCAGCAATGTACAAAATTATTCTTTTTTTAAAGGAGCATATACAATACCAGTACAATTACACTGGTTCAGTTTTGTGTGATCTAATACTACACAATTTTATTTTCTTCTGTTTTTTTCTATCAGTTTATGTGTTTATATGCTGACTGTACACTGTGTACATTCAAAAATCTCTTTACATTTGGTCACAAGTTGGCAGTCTGGCTCGGAGATTCAACTTGAAAACTTCCCATACGTACGTTAAAGATATGCAGTTTCAATTCAAATTTTTAAGAAATCCCACTTAACGTTAAATGTCTGCCCCCCACTTCCCTCTACTATACTTTACTATGTTCATAGTTCATCAATGAGGATGCGATTCTGTGTACACAGCATTTTCAGGAGAAGAGAGGTTATTTAAACCAGAACCACAGAAATTAGTTACTTTCTTTTTCAACTGGGCAGACAGACAGACACACAGACAGACAGAGACATACTGATTCAACTGACCTGGTACTCCTGCCTGCATCCACGGTGAGATGTCTGTCCCTTCTCCATCTGTCTCCAGTTTGGTTGTATTAATGGGAGCCAACAGTTTGACCACTTCTTCCATCACCTGTTGATACAGACACAGCTAAGTGCCTCTAAGCTCATCACACAGTCTGTCATATTGTAATGCCAAGATTCATTGTCTTATTTTTATTTTTACATTACATGGCCATTCAGACACCAAGCCCATAGTAAACATTCTGTGACCATGTAACTAGATTACATTCAACTTTATTGTCAATGCACAGTACAAGTACTGAGACAATGAAAAGCAGCAGATTTACAGTGCCACATCTACATAAAAGATGCAGTAGTTCTGTGGTTAAGCACGGGTTTTCTGCATTTACTGCCGTGGTTCCTGTGGCAGAGACTACTTTCCTCCTGCCATTTAAATGCTCAGCATAGACTACACTGAGGTTAAATGGAAAGTTCAATGTTGGGACTAGTTAAAAATGTCCAATCTAGGAAGCAATTGTCTAAAGTTAGGTGTAATGTGAAGTAGGGAGTAGATGAGGAAAAGACAGCACATTCACTGGACTGGATACTAATTTACGCAAGCTTTCAGGAGCTGTGTTCTGCAGAATTCTGACTTTTAAGCTTGAATAAATACTGATCACTGTCTGACAGTGTTGTGTTTTCAAGCCTACCTTTCGTGCTGCATCACTGCCAGTAAACTGCAGAGCCACCGGGGTAAATGTCCCCAAGTCAGACTCCATGACCAGGTCGAAGTTGGACATGTTCACCTGGATGGGGAGAGGACATAGTGAGGGGAAGGAGACAAAGCAGATAGTAGAGGTGAAAACCGAGAGAGATCAAGGGAGACATAAAAACAACACAAGCTTCAGTCAATGGAAAATGGGGAGCCACTCAATAATCTTCATATGAGGCCTCAGGAGGTGTTAAAGTTAAACATTTCAAGCAGAGCTACTTTCAAACCAGAGCAGACACACTCAACCAATCCGAGTTGCTAGTGCAGCTGCCTTAACTAATTGAAGCCATTTCAATTCTAATTATATATTAAATGTAAGAACTGGACAGTACACTGGGGAGTTACGGTACTTTGGTGTGCACTAAACTTGTTCTTCTGTTTTCGAGAGTGTAGTTTATTATGGCTCAAGGCCTGGTAGGCTGCCAAAGCCCAAAAAAAAAACTCGCTGGAAGTACATTTCTACACTCCTACACTCTAAACTTTCACCACGTGGTCTGACCCTTCCTGCCTCTTACTAACAGGAACTGTATTTGCTTTACTGCTGTTACAGTGCGTTTCCTATTAGCTACTGCAGTAACAGTAGACAGTACCTTGTGTAGATTATAGTACTGCTGCGCTCCGACTCCTCCCTGCTCTTCAGCTGTCCACAGCACTGTTCGCAGGGTTCTCCTTGGACGCAAACCTGGAAACAGATAAACACTCAAATAAACACACAAAGCAACAGAGTTACAAATATATACAGAAAGAAAACCGCTCCAATGAATGAATCATCATGTATACTGGTGAAAATGCTGCAGCTTTTCTTTAGAACTAATACACTAAACGTTCACTGTATTCCTGACTACAAAACTTTTTATCACTGGACCTTGTACTCTTGTTTGGATGAACATGTTCCACTATAGGCTTATTCAGTTGCATTCTTTTGTCCATAAGAATACCGTACTGTATATCCGAGTCTGTTTCCTAATTATGTGTGTTCTTGTTCCTCTGCAAACAGTTGGAGGAAATTACTGTTTACAGTCTGAGGAATTGTTTTGTAATTTGTCCCCAAGTTTGGAACTGGATACTCCGCTCCTTCTTCATGGTATTCACTAACTGGCCGTTGGGAGTTTATTGAAGCACCAATATAGAAAATTTTGTTTTGCTCACTCGTTCATGGAGCTTTACTATATTTTGCTTTTGTACACTGTTCTACCAACTGTTAAAGAGTTGTACTTTTTTTGGCCTGGTTACTTGTTTAAAAAGAAAACTGTTGATCTCAGTGGGGCAAGCAGGTTACATTAAGCTAAATAACAAAGTAAATCATTTACTTGACTTTGTTTATGAGCGTGTGTAAGCTTGCTGCTGTCAATATACTTTTGTTTTGCATTTCTACAGTATGTAAATGTTTCTTTCTGTCAAAGTTCATCTGTGTGGAGCCACACACTGTATATGTGTGTCTATACAGTATGTCTGTCTCTATATTACCCAAGTCTTTGATGAGTGACAGGGCCTCCCAGGAAATCATGGCTCCACCTCCGTCATCCATGGCCCCTTGGCCCACATCCCAACTGTCCAAATGGCCGCTCAGTAAGACGACCTAGCAGATTGGACACAAAGAGATATAAACATAGAAACAAGAGACTGAGACAGTCTGGACAGTTTTGTTAGGTGCGTATCCATGGCAACTTAACCATTTGTCTGATCTGAAGAATAAAGAGAATAGGATCAGATAATGCTATGTGACCCATATCCTGTCTACATTTTATTACAGCACACATGAACACACACATCATATGCCTAATATTTGACTCAGTATCTATGGTAAAAAGAGCTTTTTATCAGCAAGGACAGACAGACTCAGGAAAACAAAGACAAAAACACATAGTTCAGCCCGATATCCCTATTTCCAGGAATTTTAAGGGGTGGGATTCCCGTCAGTGGGATGCTCCTGACCTGATGTTCCAGGTTACAAAACATTTTCTGAGTGAGCCCAGTCTGGACCATGACCCAGAGGCCACACATTCCATTAAAACCTTATATAACAGAATTGCTAAAAATTTATGCATTTGTATTTTTTTAGCCAAGTTGGTGGCTGTCTGTCAGTCGGTCAGTCCACCACTCTGGTCCAGACTGAAATACCTCAAGAACTGTTGGATGGATTGCCATGGAATTTGGTACAGATGTTGATGTCTTGTTATAAATTAAACCTTTACATAAATATTTTTTATCTGCTTAGAGCTGAAGGTGCCACCAGTATAGCTAATAAATAGATTAATAGTATTAACATATGTGCAGTGTAGTGTAGTCTACACACTTAAATTCTTTTAGCATGATATAGGAATACACATTTAGTACAGAGACACAAAGACACACAGATATGGTGCTGTATGCAAGATCCATGAATCACTGAATTTGTTTTGCAATACCAGAACTGTCAACCTCATGTTAGAAGAAATTGATTTAGTTTTCCAAATAAGGGTCTATCCCAGGTTACAGAATGCATCAGGGATTTTACAGTCCAGCCTTTCAGTTGGAATTTGCTCTTAAACACACTGATCTTGTGTGCAAAAAAACAAAACAAAACAAAAAAAAAACTCAGGCCACCAGTAGCATTGAAATATCAGGACATAAAATACATCTAAATCCAATGTGGGTTATTTTTCTGTTGTACAGCTACCTGACTAGTACTGCTATGTCTGTTTCTGGCTGCTTTTTACAATGTGTCGTCAGTGGAGACAACTAAATATGTTGTAATTAACAGAGTTTAAATCATGAAAGGTCAACAAAGTATGCCAAAGACTGTAGCTGTGGTTCAGTGACATGCAGTTGTTTAGATGAGGATAACAAAAACATTTTTTCCCCAGTCACCGTCTAGCAACATGATTTGTGTTTTAGGCATAATTATTAACAGAAAGTCTACACATCAGGACATCTTAGATTCAAAAAGTTGAAATTTTCATGAAAAAAAGATGGAAGATGTAGATGTTGAGTGGGTGGAAAAACTCCCAGCAACTCAACACTCACAGATGACTCTGACTGGCTCTGAAAGGCTAAACTGTGGAAATGACTCACTAAACCTCAAATGTACATCGTTCTATGAACGTGCACACACACACACGCACACGCACACGCACACACACACACACACACACACACACACACACACACACCAACCACAATTGCTGCTACTGCCAGCAGGAGCACAAAGTCACAGAGCCAGAAATGATGTCAACCATGCCATGTGTTTCATTTCCCTTTTCTATAATGAGTGACCAAGAGTTGGTTCCCAGATCAGAATAGTAACAGATTACATCAGCGATGTTCCTCTAATCCAAGTCTCCTGACTGATTTTTCAGTTCATTCCCCTTTTTTAAACAAATTAAACCAGAGAGACAACAGTCTGTAAAGAACAGAGTTCACTTTAATTACACACATTGGGAACTGCTGAAATATAAAGGACATCATACCATACAAACAAAGTTTGTGTTCTCTGTTAGTAATCAAAGTCAGGAATCTTGTGTTCAGCCAACTTGGACTGTAATGTTAGTTAGGATATGATGTTGCAATTGTTGAATCAGCAGGCCTTGTATTTGCAGGCTCAAGAGGCTGTGAGGGAGTAAAGGCGTACACACACATAGTTCATAGTCACACTCCTGGGAAATTCCAAGTGCAAATACCATCTACTTTCATCTGCCAACAAAACATATCTCATCAGACATTACATGGTGTACAGAATCCTCTGTCCCACGTGCAATATACACACTTCCTTAACAAAAACAAAAAACACCCAAGCTCCAGGCAACCTCCACTTACATACAGTGCACACCATGATTCACAGATGACACTGTGGAACTTTCACACAGGCTTTAAGTGTGATACATAAAAATGGAAAATGTTAATTCGAGAAGCTTCTCCCCCATTTTCCTTATGTTGCAGTTATGTTCCACACAGGTTTCACCACTCATCTTCTCACATCAGTGCAACTAAAATTTCTATACCCTGCTCCGCTATTTAGGACATGCTAGTTCAACCCGACTGGGTCTGTCCCTGTGAATGGGAAGTGTTGATCCTGCTTCTCATCCACTTCTATTCAGACAGATGCGACAACTTAGAGCTGACAGTATGAGAGCTCCAGACAGTTTCTTCCAAGGACTCCAAGTTAAATCTTCCCCACTAGTCCTAACTGTGTACCCACATGGGGCAACATGTGCCTTGGTGCTGAGTATGCCACTTCTGGTATGCTGAACCAACTGTACCATGTCAGCCCTGTCCACTGAATGACAGAAGCATTAGTGGGATTTTTTTTCTGGGGCATCATACCGCCTCTTTTGCAAACAGAATGTTTCTGCATGCATTTGCACATTTGTGCAGCAGCGCCTTATCTGTTTATCAGATTCGACCTGCTAAACTTGTCTCGGTCCTTACCCCAAATACGTGGCTAAGGACCTGTGTGCCACACTGCACGTCATAGCTTGTCCCTGCTAAGCAACACTGTGCATCCACACTGACTCAAAAGTTTCATACACAGCATACTAGTCATACTTGACAAAGTCTGAAAATGAAAAACAAATGCTAAGAATGATTGCAGGTTCCAGTATTGCAGTACAGGAACATCTGCCCAAAAGTACATTTAAATCATCATTCTGTGTGTTTACATTAACATGTGTTCACAAGTCACAACTCTGTTCATACCATAAAAAGATAAGTTAATTTCAGCAAGCCTGTAATTTCAGTTGAGTTGTTTAGACTCACCAATAGAAAAAGATGCAGTGATCTGTGAAAAATGCAGTAAAGTCTGGCTTGTTGTAATTTATATAATAACTATGTAGTTAGAGTTTGGGGTTTCATTAAAATAAGAAGCCAGTATAGGGTCATTTCTTAGGAATTTTCAAAGGAAGTTGAACTAATTCCTCTAAAAGACTTTCAAAACACATCCAAAAATATAATTAACACATTAATAGTTTGTTACACAATGATGTGTTTCTATAGAAACCTACTTTTTTTTGACTGACCAAAAGTGACATTTCTCAGCATTTCCAGCTGAGCCGAGCCTCAGCGCTTCTCTGGAAAGATTAGATCACACACCGGCAAAATAAAGGCAGAATAAACAGCTGTGAGAATATCTGGAGTCAGCAATAGGAGGTTTCACCATTCTTTCCTCGTCCCACCAAACGGAGGAAGAGACAGAGAGAAAGACTAATTAAGAGAGACACAAGAAAATAATAATAGTCATTCTTCCGAAAATATAAATCTCATAGGGCATCTGTTTCCCATAAAATTCATTTGGAACCAGCCAAAAAGATCTCCCCCGACACTAAAAGACTGGAAAAGAGAGCCCGTAGCATGACAAGACACATAGATAAACAAGTCAGACAGGCGGGCGTATGTCATGGGAGAGAGTTCTACCTGTTCCGGGTGTTGCCAGCCTGTTATCTCGACCACTGTGTTGAAGGAGTCAGCATCCGGCAGAGTCTTGGCTCCCATTGTGAGTCTGACCACGATCCTCTGCCCCCTCTGTGCAATACGCCACATCAGCTCAGCATCCTCCATGGTGATACAAGCTGTAGGGATGCGCTTCACTCCATCTTGGTAGTCCTGCCAACCTGTGTGGGGACTAGAGAGGGAGAGACGAAGACAGACGTATGCCAGACCCAGAGGCCCTTCACTTAAATGTAATTTGCATTACATTTTCCTCATAGACAGATAGATAGATTACCTGTTAATAGAGAATGGAGTAATAGATCGAATGAGTGTGGCCACAGCTCCCACTCTGGCTGCCTCAGAGGCACCAGAAGCACGGTAAGCCACCGTCTCCCCGTAGCTGACAAATGGCTGGTTAAAGACCACTATCCTCCCTATGGCCTCGCTGGCTCTACGCTTCAGTTCCTTAAAAGACTGAACCACCAACACCTCTGCCTCGATACCTGGAGAGATTAGAGTGAGACGGTGAGGAGATGACAGGCATTAAAATGATTTTATTCAGTATAGTTTTTACCTTCAGGTGGTGTCCCTACACTGCTACCCAGTCCCAGTATAGCCAGACTTTTGGCCCTGGGCACCACCATTTCTGCACTCTCCTTCCCTCTCACCCAGTGTGGGATTTTGACTGGCTCTGGAGAAGAAAAGGGTGAAACAAAATTACCGTTGCATTCAGCAGAGGGCAAGACATTGCTGAAAGAAATCCCTTAATTTGTGAAACTTATGTCTGCAATTTATCCTCACTGCACACTTCTCACATCCTGGATTCAGCGAGGCAGATAACGTAAGGCATACTCACCTAGATGTACGTCCAACCCATCCTGTGTCATAGCATTGTGCATGTATTTGATAGCCATCTCCAGGTTGTGTGAGCCACTGACACGGTTCCCTATGGTATCCGTGAAGTTAGCCAGTCGTCTGTAAGAGCGGTTCTGGGCTGCTCCGAACACAGCCAGGTCAATAATCAGTTTGGCCACATCAGCATAGCCTGCCACCTCTGCAGCTATGTCTGAGACTGGGTTCACACAGAAACACACAAAAAGGAACTCAGGTTTTATTTCCAAATCTTCTTTTTTTTGTTGTTGCTGTCAAGAATATCTTTTAACCTTTATCACTGTTATTAGTTCATAGAGTTTGGTGACATGATGCCATTCCCAGCAAAGCTCCACCAAACTTCAACCTGAATAGAGGACTAATTAGCTAGAGTAATTGAAAACACCTGTGTGGGGGTGCATGGCCTTACTTAAGAAAATCAACGTGTTTGAGTGAATCAAAAATAAACTGAGGTCATCCCTGATCCCCAAACATAGGGCTCTATCCTTTACTACATGTGTAGGAGGGGTTGGGTTACCTTTCCTTTCAGTATGATTGGATACAGCCCTGGCTGCGGCCACTGAACTCATGGGCCAAGCAGAGTGAGGGTGACAGTAACACAGAGATGATAGCATGGAGAGAAACATGAAGAGGGAGAGGAGAAACGGCAGCCCACCCTTCTGAGTCATCTGCAGACAGAAAAAAACATTAGTGTGATTACAAATCTGACAGTCTCTTGGAGCAATAGCTGCTTAATTAACTTTAATTTCCCTGTAACCAGCAGTACATCACTGATCCAATATTGTAACAAGTTAATACTGACAACAGATACTACAGTATAACTGAATCACTTTAATGGTAAATTGTTAGTCTTATTTACAGCTTTGAGGCTAGTCAATTATACTTTCCAAAGATCAGTAGTCTATAACTAATTCACTCTAAACCCTAAAGCGCCAAAAACGTAATGCTGTATAACCCCACTGAGACTATGGTGGAGTGTCAGTGGCACTGAGAGTTTTACTTTCAGTCCAGGCCTGACAACGTTATCCATTCAAATCCACCACCAGGGTCAAAGTTAACAAAGTCAAATTCACTGAGCTTCATCTTTTATCAACAACCTCACGTTAAGCCCGACAGACTCAGATTTGAATACAGGCGAACTGATGGAGAGAAACGCTACGGCAGTTCTGAGAGTAACAATGAGCTTAACACTTGATTTAAAACCTCTATAAAATAACACAAACACAAACCCTTCAGGCCAAATTAGAGGCTTTCTTATCGTTGACGTTACAAGATTTTTTTTAGACAGTTTTAAGAGTACTCTACACGACCGGAACAAACACCGTTTCCGTGCTCGTGATTTCAGCGTGCCTAACGAAAGTAAATTTCCGCTCCGACTTGTTTCACAATAAAAGCGCCCTCTCTGTAGCAGTAAAAGTACAGAAAAAATAAAACCCAAAAATCATTTTCCACATAAATGAAAAGGGAAAATATGCAACGACTGTAAATTAATCTGTTAATATAAATTAATTGCACTAATCAATTTGTTTAAATGAACCGTAGGCCTACTATAGTCTATTCAGATTATGCATTTCATTTGTCATATAATCCTACAGGCCAATATTAGGAAACACACAGATTTAGGCCCAGATATTTAGGGAAAATCATGACAGACTCTCAAAGCCAGCACTTTAACACTGGCATTAATCATTAGATAATTAGGATTTGGGTTCATATCTGACATATCTGTTCAGCTGTTATTTCATAAATAGATCATCCTTACCTTTAACTAAAATGCAGACAAAAAAAATGTGAAATGCCAAATGTAATTCCACCATAAACCAAGTGTTTGACCTCTAATTAGTATTCTGTGAAGATGTTCAGAATATTCAGCATAAGTTAAGCAGCTTTTGAACAAAGGGAGCATGTTTGTTACAGAGAAGTGCTGCTGCAGAGCAAGATACTCTTGCCAAGGAAACAACACAGCTGGATATATAATCTGTATTGTTCACACTTTGACTATTAACTCCCAATCAATATTGCCTGCTTTTATTCTCACATTATACAGACCACCAAATTACAAAGTGTTTGGTGGAGCACTTTTATGTAATGTCTCCTCTTCTGACATTTCCATATCTCCTTGTCAACAATGTTAGTTGCCAATGAGATGTTCAGTGCTTGGACTGTATTGTATCCACGCTGTAGAAAACACAGCACTTCTGTGGCCACAACCCAATCTGCGGTTTTCATCCCCCATCCATCTCTAGCACTAATCTTCTGCGTTCCTCTGCAGTCATTGGCACTCACTGTAAACGTCCCACCCTGTGATAAGGGTCAGATTAATGTTTACTTATACTTTACTTACACTCTACTACCACCACAACATATGACTTTATTTATACAATATTAAGAACGTATGTATGTACAGGAGTTTAACTTTCAGCCATTTGCTTTTTACATAATAATATACGAGATTCAGTGTCTTCCACCAGCCTCATTTTTCACTGCCATTTGTTTTTTTTTCTCTGCATCATCAGGTTTTGAAAAACATGCTTGGTTTAACACAGTGGTATGAAAACTTTTTTTTTTTCCTGTCACCTGCATTTATGAGAGGATGTTTGTTGAGGCTGGGAGGACGTGTTTTTCTGTGCTACTTTGCAAACAAGAGGAACAAAAGCTTCAACTGAGTGCTTTTACCTGCAGCTGACCTTTCAATGTAGGCACATTTAACACGTCATGACCAATAGCTCATTATAAACTCTAAGTATCCAATCAGAGCTTTCATCTTTTGACAATGTAAATTTCTGTAGCAGGATTAGACTTGCTAAAGAATCTGGGCTTGGGTTTTGCCTTTTTTCACACAGTGACAACAAAACACAAGTTTATGACAACGCAGAGGTTTCAAAATACTGTGTGGAAACATAAAATCATTGCTTCACTGGCCAGTGAGTACACACCTTTTGTTTATGTGTCAGTGAAAGATGGATAGAAAGGGGGTATGAAAGGGAAAAAGGTGAATAAAAGGGAGGTGGGTGAACATTAGCACACATGCTGTTGAGTGAATGAGTCTGTCTTGTTGTGCTGTCCGTGGATGCATGTCTGTGTGAGAGAGAGAGCGAAAAAGGAATGTATGCTCTTATATTCAGACCCATCCCCAAAGCCAAAAAAATGACAAACAGTTTTAGAAATGCTTTAAAGCCACATCTTTTACTCAGCAGTGAACCTCATAAGATACACCATTTCAGCAACACAGTTCTCTACTGGCCACCTTGTGAGCTCATGTCCCCATTTTATCTGTAAACTGATTTTTGGTTGGTCCCCAGTATTTTGTGGGTGTTTTATTTGTTCAAACCAAGGCTTTAGTCAATTCATATTCAACTTCGATTAAAATGAAAATTAAAGCTGCAATATATTTACAAGGAACTTATGATTCTATTAAAATGCATTCATAAGAACAACGTATTTTTAAAAAGCTAGGCAACTTGATAATGAAATTGAAAATGAATTGACACAAGGCTTGTCAAATACACTAAAAACATAAATATTAAAACAAACTGAGCAGTAGGCACAAAGAGGCTTCCACAATGAGTAAATACTGTACAATCCTAATTTATCACTGAAATATTAACCTGGATTGTAGTCTAAGCAAGTATAAAATTAATTTAATTTATAGTACATATAAATTATAGAATCATCAACAGACTGTATAAACTTAGAGTCCTTTTTCCTAGACCACACTGGCACAGTGGAGTCATACCCAGAACTATTACAGTTGTGGCTCTGTGCAGCTCAAAAGGTCAAAGCATGACACTAATACTGTGAGAGCACTGTAAATGAATGTATGCAATGTATTGTTAGGTGCTGAGGATTCAGGTGCCCAACAAATGTCATGTTATCAACAGTAAGTCGCAGTGGATTAGTGATAAGATTGTCCTGTTTATTCCAGCCATAGTGAATAGGTAGTTTGCATTTGCTTTCAGATAATCTAGAATTGCTTTTAAAGTCTTTTCTATTATAGCAGAGAAAAGTATAGCATGTAAACACTATTAAGTAGCCTTGATTAAAGGACAAAAGATAAATGTAGCCTCACACACACAAACTTTCGCTGACGTTACATCGCCTCATGAAGGAAATCAAACTGTTAGTAGACACAAAAATCGCTGCTACAAATTGTGGGGTCGGTGACCTTTGACACAGGAGAATCTAAAAACAAAATAGCCATTACAATTCTTTACCAATTTAACGTTCGTTATGTGACATTAAGTCAGAGCAACAGAAATAAAATCTGAAACCAATGTGATTTCAATGAGAATGTGTAGATATGGGGCAGGTCTACTCATCGTTTATCGTGTATCGACCACTGATCCCAAGTATCTTGATGACCAAAGTTGGTTTAAAAAAAATGTGTATTTGACTTTTTCATTAAGATTGTAAGGCCACCAATAGAGCTACTTCAAGACATTTCCCCCATTTCAGTAAGAGGCTGATATGAAAAGTTTTGTTCTTTGACACATAATAAGCAGTAGGTAGCTAAAATTCATCAGAGACTATAATTAGGGAAAATCCCCAATATATAACATATATTTAACAGGGTGTATACAAATAAAAATGTGCTATCAAAAGAGAATACCACCCTGTTGTCGTTGCTGTTAACTGCCTCTTGTATCCTTAATGAAACTCTAAAAGTCTCTAAAAGGTGCTGTGCTCCTTCGGTTGGCGGGTTGAGGTAAACACTGATAATTATGAAACACGTGTTTGAAACCTGATATGCTTACACTCAGAGTAGTATTGTGACTAATTAAAACGTTTTTGTAAGTAGTGAATACATTACTGTTTTTGGATAATCCAGTCAGTTACACTGCTTATCACAGTTGACAGTTAAACACACATATAATTGATTGCATTTTTAACTCTCCCATCCTTCTGTATGAATAAGCCTTGACTCTATAAATCACAAGAAACACTAAATGCTGTCACTGTCCCTTTAAGTTCATAGTTCAAACCTGCTATTGTAGCTGTATACAGTTGACCATCAGAAAGGAATGTGCTTTGGCTGTCGTCAGAAAGCGTCGGTCACGTCTACGGTTTCTGAATTATAGTCATCAGACTTGGCTCTACTTTAGCCATCCTGTCCCATATGCTTGCTGCACTCAGTCGCCAAATAAAATAGTCCTGAAAATATTACTAATGTTAGACAGATGCAAGCTTTAGGGACTTTTACCTACTTAAGGCTACCACTGTATGAATACAATGCAAAGAAATCTCTTTTTAAAAATGGCTTACTGAAATAAAATCTCTAAACATCAAAACACAATGAAAAAGTACTCAAAATAATTTTTCCCAAAGACAAATAAAGCACATTTATATTTGGTCAGTTCTATAAGTGTCAAATATCTATGAGATAAAACAAAACAAAAATATGTACCTGCAGAGTAACAATACTGGACCAATACTGGACAGCATATGAAAAAACATATTCATTCCTCATAACAAAAAATCTTCAATTCAGCAAAGAAAGCATACAGAAAATGAAATGTAACGATAACAAATGCTAACAAACAGAGCAAATTTGACCTCAAATAAAGGAGAAAAGGGTTTACATTTTTAAAGGCCATTTGTAATACTAATCCCTTATGTGGTACTGTTTCTATTAACAGCATTCAAAATGCGTTAAGGCTGTTCATGTTTCTGTGAACTTCCTCAATGCTGTTACGCTGAGCTGGGACAGTTCAGGCTGTAGCTCTGCTAAATGGATTTGTCTGTAATGCAGAACTAAGTCTAGCCCAGTGCAGATCAGCTTAGAGAAGTAATGTAGGTCTAAAGGCACAGTGATATCAATACTTTGAAGCTGATTTCTTTCCTGACCTAGAACAGCTGTGATCCATCGTGACACTCTAGGAAAGATTCCTCTCTTAAAAATTTAGGATATATATTTAATGTCTAACTCCATCCCCAGAGTGGAATGATAGGAATGTATTTTAATAGTCTTACTTGTTCTTTTATAAACTCTTCTTCACAAACACTGACCGTTATATATAGAGATGTTAAAGGGTAGCAGAGGAGGAAGGTAGGAAAGAAAACGACAGAAAAAAACCCCGAAGGAGCACTGCAGAAAAAGAGAGGTGCTTGACTTCAAACTTCATCAAAAGGAATCATCTTCAGTTGTTCATAGATCCATTCTCAGTCCTGATTGGGAGGAGACAGTTTCCATTTAAAGTCCCTGTTGGTCAGTTCAGGCATAGAACTCCTTGGTAGGCGCTTTGTGATAGGTTGTTGAGGAAAGTTTGGTTTCTCCCAGGTCATAGCTACCTTCGTCCTTCTTCTTCATACGGTAGGTGAGGAGGAGGAGGAGGAAAACGGCACAGAGGAATCCAACCACTCCACATGCTATCACCGCTGCAGAGGGCATAAAGAGAGGAGAGACTGAAATATATTTTCTGGACAGTGTCCCACACTTGCTGCAAATGTTTCACAATATTTGGCTTTAAGCTGAATGTCAAAACAATTTTAAAGACAATTCAAGAAAAGAAATCACTAAAATGTAAATCTTAATATTACTATAATAAATGTATGCTTCATCATAAAAGCCTTTATGTGTTTAATCTTTAGATACTATTAACTGTCAAACTCTTAATTACCGAATTACCGCATTAAACCAGACATGTGGGGACAACAAAGATGCAGTAAAGCCTTGAGGAAATCTGCCCTTACCTGCCAGGACTTCCGTCCTCTCCCACAAGTTCTCAGAGGTCACCTCTTCGGGAGAGTCTATCTCATATCTTCTGCTGCCTCTGCCGTCTTTGGCCAGAATATCATTTTCAGCCTTTTTGAACTGGACTTCATCTACACTGTCTATGGGTGTTGAGACATCCAACCTATCCAGACTGTTGTTCTCATCGGTATCTTTGGTAGTTTCACTGGGAGGCTTGCTGGTGGAGGTGAGACTGGTTCTCTGTGTGAACCAGTCAGCTGTTGGGCCAATACCTGCCACCTGGAGGAAGATACGCATTGGTTAAACACATGATGCCCTGGATAACAAAGTAAGGCTGAAAATAATCTGAGGCATAATGTGGTTTTGAATACTTTCTTGTTACCACCGCATAGCAGTTTCACTTCATAACAACTCTCAGCTCACGTCATAAGTCAAAATGCATTTTATGGATGTATTCTTGCAAGGGTTTTCATAGAGAAGATGTTGGAAATATATAATCTTGTAAATTATTTACCAATGTTCGAAGAAGTTCCTTGACAAGTACACCATTTGTAACATTTGTCTGAATCTTTTAAATAGTCTACTGTATATTACTAGTAGTGTATTTTGGGACGCAAGTCATAAAGATTGTCTAACTTTGAGATAAGGATTTGTATAAAAGGAAAAGCAATATTCTACCTCCTCATCCTTGTTATCCCCATCAGGGGATATGAATGGTGTTGTTTCAGTGTACTTCACTTTAGTTGGTGGATCCTGGCTGTCTGCTGCTGTGGTTGGTGGGTTGTCAGGAGAGTCTGCTGTTGGCTGTGGTTGCATTGGAACCATTTCTTTGGAGACTGTGGTTCTAGAGAAATTGAGGAACCTCCTGAGAAACTCCTCTTCATCTAAGTTGCTGTTACCTGAGATAGAGGAAACAATCAGCACACATTCTAACTGATTTGTGATTTTCCTTTCAACCTAGCACCATTACTGATTTTGAACCTAATTTTGGCTAGAGTCAAAAAATCTTTGTAGATTTAGATTTTTTTTCACATATACTGAAGAATTAAATGTGACTTTATTGGTTGAGAAGATTCTCCTACTTCATAAGACAAATAAATCATTTAAAAATCCATTGCATTATCTGAAAAAAAAAAAGAAGCTACAAACAGTTTTTCTAAGCTCATGAAAAGTTTTGGAGAGACATGGTTTTTAAAGCACAGTGGTACAATGTTAAAATACGCTCTCAGGGTGTTAATTAACTGGTTCCTTTTACGTGCAGGAGGAATGCAATCTGTTAGTTTTATAACGTTATGGAATGTACCTAACCACATTTTAGTTCAAATTGTGATCACACTGAATGTTCTGAATGAGCTAAATATTCCAACACATTATTCACTGTGGGCATAAAAATGAGTCATTGACAATAAAGGCAGAGAGTAATCTGACATCTGTGCACGTCCAATAAAATTTCACAACTTCACATCACCTCAGGACAAACACCTGGTCAACTGTGAGTGAGGGCTTCTGTGTCTGAATATACAAACACTTGTCTACAGTGTGTCTACAGCGATGCATGTATTGTTCATTTATCTGACATGAGATGAGGAAAACGTTTGTAAAACTAACTGCCTGTAAGGAAATTTTAATTTAAAAGACGTATGATTGGAGGGTTAGAGAAGTCATAATCAGAACTATGAAGTAGCAATTCTGCCATTGTGATGTCTAGAATCCTACTTTATGCAGATGTAGCACTTAGGTACGGTAACTACACAGAAATATGGGCCCATTTTCCCAAAAGCACTTTAAGACTAAGATGATCTCAGTCCCATTGTAGGTCTATGGGCTGTTGACGTTATGATTTGAAAAATAAAAATGGAAAGTCCACGAGATTAATTTTCACTTTGTGTTAATGTCGCTCACAAAAAAAAAAAAAGGAACGTGAGGATGTAACCTAAATGATTTTTCATTAAAATCAAAATAACCAAGCAAAACGATTACAAAACAAAGACAAATGGTCTTCTTACCGTAGTCTCCTGATCCAGAGCCCAAGTCGTCGTCTTCACCATCTTCATCATCTATAGGGAGGTCACCTGACGTTTGGCCCTCTAGGTACAGGTCATCTGCCGTGGAAAAGGATGACTGGGAGGAGACGAAGAGCTAGAAGAGAGAAAAAATTACAGATATTATTATTAAAAAGGAGAGCAGGAGAGAAATACTGACAAAGACAGCAAAGGAGGCACAGATACACATAGACCTCCTCTATTCACACTTGCAGAATTCCTTCCACTAATTGAAAACATGTGAACGTCTCTACAGTGAGGGAGTAAGACAATACCTCTCACTACCAATGACCTATGCTGGTCAAATGCCAGAGCGCTCACTGGTGTCTGCGAGTTTAACCACAGTGCGTATTGCATCCATACTGTAGCCATGTACAGTAGATGGAGGCTGGTTTCTGGTTCATTTCATGTGTTGTGGCAGTAATATGTGATTCTTCGCAGAGCCAGACAGCAGAGATCTAAGTGTGTTTATGAGGAGGAGGGAGAGATAGAGAAGCTTCAAAGACAAGTGGACACACACATGGAGGAAAAAAAACTCTTTCATTTATAAGATTGTAGCTCAGGAGAACCTTCCACTAACCCAAACACTACGCAAAGGAGTGTGATGAAAACCAAAACCCAACCTGTCTCGTCATCTAGTCTGACAGGGGAAAACTAGGCTTCAGCCAAAGAGATGAGGTACTTAAATAGATGAAGTTATTCATCAGCTTGTTGAAATATGTCTCTCTGAAGCAGAATAAAACAAGCCATGGTATCCTCAGAAAGACGGTAATGTAACAAACGGCTCAGGTGGACTAAAAAAACCCACACGAATCAAAGAAAGCAACCTGAAAATGAGTCTGAAATTCAAAGAGAGGAAAAGGCTCAGCAGATGTTGGTAGTAAGACAGCGAGACAGACAGACACACATACACACACAGACATGGATGAATATGGCCCATTGAGACCTGAAGTATGTCTGGTATGTATACTATGCTTCCACTAACACAGGTGCTGGGAGAGGGAGAAAGGAGGGAGACTGCAGAGAGGAAGGAAGGGAAGGAGAGAGACAGGGACAGTACTATATGTTTCTGGTAAAACAGGTGCTGGTGGTGACATAGGAGAAGATGCGTGAAGAGGTGTACCACTTTTAGTGCCATAAATATTCACACTTTTGGGAAGTAAAGGTATAAATCAATTCTTAAAGCAAGAGTCTTCTCATGCAAACACTAGCTTTTCATTTGGCAGCTTTGGTCATCAAAAGGCAACAAACAAAACCCAACAAATCAAGATTAATATTTTTTTCTGCACGTGAAGAACAGAAAGAGTCAAATAAGCCAGACATCAGAAGTGATACAGATCTAAAAATCTAAAATGTGTGTATTTATTCTATAATAATATAGACCTATGTATACCTATTTTTGGTATCAATAAACTCCTGTAGATCAAGGCTCAAGACAAATTTTTCAGCTCAATTTCCCTTGCGACATCTGGGATATCCAATTTTTATTCGAGCTAACTGAGATGTAACAAGAGAAACCCCATTATGAGATAAACCAGATGTTGTGTTCACATTGTGGTGAAACAGGCCAAACAGAAAATCATTAACATCCACTTTCAAAAGACAGCAGAGTCTCATAATGAGTGTGAATAAAATAACAGAAGGGGCTCTCACATTCTTGCTGTCTTCAACCAGGGATTACAAAAGCAGATGCTGTGCTTGTCAAAATGAAACACAAGGACACACACACACACACACACAAAGCTGGAAAGGCTGCAGACATACAAACATGATGTTCATAATGCCTTCCTTGTATGCGTTGCTGATACCCTTTCTTTAAACTCTTTAAAAAGAGTTTAAGCTTAGAGCTGTGATATATTTACAATCAAACTCACAGCTCAGGGTTTGACATCACTGGTCTTGGTCGTCTGGTTTCTTTGATAGCTTTGAAAGAGAGCAGCTCAATGCTCATGAGTCTATATCTGACTGGACTGTCCCAGTGAAGGAGGCACACAATGTACATACTGAAAATGAGCAGGATTGCCTTTTAAGGCCACAACAACAAGTCCTACTGTGACGTCAGGTGCCGCTGAACTGATGGACTGCCAAACACACCACCGCCACCACGTACATGTACTTTAAACAGAATCCCTCACATACACAGTGAGGTAGGGCAAGGCTATACGGTTGAAATCATTATCTCCATTAATAAGGATCTATTCCGATATTGATAAATATGACAATATGGCATATGTACGCACAATCACACATAAAATAATCAAACTGATGTCAAAGCAATGAACTGTTTTTCACTGGTTTGCATCACATGACACCACTCTTCATATGTGTAAAACTAAACTTATAGTGTGCTCTGGGAGAAAGAGAACAGAACTCAAACAGAAATTGGTACGAATGATAACATGATAAGATCACATTTTAAGGATATTCCACTGAAAGTCTTTTTTTTCCAATTAATAATTTTTAGTTAGTAAAATGTCAGGAAATAGTGACAAATGCCCGTTCCAAAATCCCAGCTCAAGGTTATGTCTTCATATTTCTTGTTATGTCCAACCAATAGTCCAAAACTCAAACACATTCAGTTCACAGTGAAATAAAACAGAGTAAAGCAGTAAATCCTCAAATTTAAAAAAGATGGACCAAGAAAAACTTTGACATAAATTACTTTAAAGATTAATTGATGAGCAGAATTATAGGAGAATCATTTTCTGTTGATTGACTAATTCATTAATTGTCTGTTTTAAGTCATGTACAGACAATGTGACATACAAAATGAAACACGAAGGCAAAATAAAATCAGCTATCACTTTCTCTATCCATCCCCCCCTTGCCAGGAAGAAGTTATGCATTAGGGCTTTACTGAAAGACTTGACTCAGTCACTCAGAGGTTACGCACATCTGGAAAACATACATATGTACATAGGTCACACAGACCGTATATAACCATCTGGTATCCTGGTGCTTTGTCAGAGTGAAGACAGTTCTCTGGAAACAGCCAGGTCGCAGTGATAAAACACTACAGACATGCAATAGGGAAGGTGTATGAAATCTTAAATCTCAACAAATCCATATTTTGTGTCCTCTGGATTAACAGTTAAAGTAAGATATTTCCCCAGTGAGCTGATAATGAGAGAGCAGTCGGGCCAAAAGGGAGGTTGTGTAACAGCCAAAAGTACAGCAGCAGACCTGTCATCACCATCTAGATAGCAGCAGCACACATCGCTGTGTTCGCTGTGTATGTTTGACCAAGGCCATGAGTCATAAAATGTCTGACCCCTCAACATGAAATGTATCTGTTTAGTTGTTCAACAGCAGTTATAGTTATTCTCCAAAGCCCTCACAAAGGCAAAATTATTTGACAGTAAAAGAAACGGAAGCCAAATGAGGGTAAATAGATATTTTAAATTGTTGTTACAACTCTGTAGGTCTGGACAGAGTTTAATAGGATTGTACAGAAAGACATGGGTATAAAATAGTTTTTCCAAATGATACTAAAAGCCAGAAAGTGACCCAATATCTACCTTTTATCTTACACAGAGAATTTTATGATGTCCTTAATTAAGATACATATCAGTTATTTGAATCTGCTGACCCTAAACTAAAAAAGGTCCTAGTCCACAATATTTGGCAAAAGATAAGATTTTTATCAGTTAAGAGGCTTAAAATGTTAAAAGCTCTGTGGTGGAGCAGTAAAAGAGAGACTCCCCTCACCACCAATATGTGTTTAAACCCTCACTGGTATTTCCCACTGTAAAACACCTAGTTAGCTCTGGTTTTAACACTTATTCAGGTCTAGTTGTACATAATGACAATGGTGTGAAGGTCCCTCAAGGACATGCTGAGATGGAAAGACATACAACCAACAAAATCACAAAAATATAATAGTGCGACAGCCAATCAGATGCTGTCCCTTCATATACAGAACAGTGTGACTAATATGTTGTGACTAATACCGTGCTACTGATAAGCTGAGAGCACATGAAACTTCAGGCAGACCACACTGTATACCAATTCTCCACAGGAGAACAGGGATGTCAACCTACCTTTTACATTCATGGATTATCATTTACTCATTTCTTTTTATTCTAATGTGGTTTTGGTAATCTGTTTCAGAAGTTCTGTGAAAACAATAATTAATAAGAGCAGGTGTTACACTCTTCCTCCTGCCTACTTTGGATAACTGCGTGTATTCCACGCAGTGCATGCTTGCCTGGACTAGCCCAGTGGGACTCACTGTGAGTCATCAATCCATAAAATGACACCACTACCGGCTCACAAGCCATCAAGGGCAGAAAGCCTGTTTCAACATTCATCTTTCAGATATGAGCAACACCACTGACTGACTAACCAGTAATTCTACAGCCACACTCAGAGAAAGAGACAGTTTGAATATATGCCGTAACCCATCACGCCCAGCAATTTAGGACTGGAGCCTGTGAATCAGTAGCATGAAGTAAAGGGGAAACAAAGCATGTGTAGAGCAAAGTATGACGTTTTAACAGTTAAGAAAAAAGTTATTTTTCTGTAATCACATCCAGTTTATAATACATTATGTTCTCAGATTAAAACTCATGGAGAAGGAAATGACATTAAACTGTATTTATTCCCTTTGTTCCTCTGTATTTAGCTAATGTTTACTGCCTTGCCAGTTCCTGCTACACATATCCAGCAGGACAGTCTCAGGTTTCAGCTCTCTCCCTTTCACAATATACAGTCCATAAATCACAGATATCATGCATTTCTGGAGAGGCGGCAAAGTTCTCTGGCTCTCATTTGGGACATTTACAGTCAATAAATCATGAAAGCAGGATATTTTGGCACTTGTGACAATGTACAAGAGCTCTGCTTTAGCCTGTCATTTCCAGGTGTTTTCCAGATTCACAACAGACGCGCACACACATGGTAAGGAGGGGACAGACAGGAAGAGATCTTTCTACTTTGGGACAAGACAGACTTGTCAGGTCAGGCAGAAAGATTTTTTCACTCTTAACATTTTTATTCCAATTAAATATTCATATTGATTTTCTGGTACAGAATTTAATTGAGCAAATAATGACATTTGAAGACTTGACCCAATCTCTGTGTGGGTGAGTAATTCTGGCCAGGTCTGGAGGTTTGGGTTGAAATGTCAAAACTGTGAGCTAGAGGCTGAACAGACTTTGGCCCTGTGTGGACCTGACACCAACTGGACGCCTGAACTTGGCTTGAACACACAGTGTATGGGTGAATAAATATCAGTAGGCTAAACCCCGCATTAGTCCGCCATATAACATAGCCTATCTCTTGTGTAAATACTTTTGCTTCCTCGAAGATAAGATTTGCTTATTTTCATGTTGGTCATTTTTAGCACAGACTTTACATAAAAAACGTCCAGGTGGACCAATTAGAGATGTGTTAACAGAATAAACATACCGAACAAGCCAGGACGGTAAAACATTGTACGTAGGGCATTTAAAACACTTCCCCATTGTTTTTATGGGGAACACAAACAGAACTGGCAACTGAACAAAATTAAACGTTACGGAGGGTTGCCTTTTCTAAACGTGTACATCAACGGCTAATTTGTGCCCTTTTTTCGGGATAAAAGAAAGACACAATGTCAACGTTATTGAGTCAAATAACATTCAGGTTTCATATGACGTTAGTTGTTCGATATTTTAAATAAACTCGCAATTAAATGCTACTTACTTTTTCACTGATAAACCCAGTCGCCAGCCCGACGAGGAACAACAACCGCAGATTCCTCATCTTAACGTCCAATAAAAAACGACAGTGGTAAGGGGAGAAAAAAAGTATATATAGGCCAGATGAGAAAAAACTAAACCGTATATACTCAAAACCAAAATTATGTCGTTCCGCTTATTCCTCGTCACGTTTTCGCTGGTGTTTTCGGCTACTTTGTTGAACGGCTGCCGGGACGCGGTGTGATGCGGAGCTCTTCTGGAAAAGTTGTTTGGACTGGCAGTGCAGCGTGGCTCCGCGGTGACGTCAGCACGGCGTGACGTCCATTGAAGGAGTTACAGGGATGCGGGCGTTTCTCAATAGGCACGGCCACAAGGGGAGACCTGTGTGAGGAAAGAGAAAAGGACTACATTTTAGGAATGTGACGGGAGGTGATTTAATGGATGGATACTTTTTTTTTTAGAAAAGCATTTATTCACACTGTTTTCTAAACATTTAAAAGTCCATTGTCCTAACCTAACTTAATTCAGATTGACAGTTTATTTTGTGGTAAATTACTTCACCTCTTAACAGCCTATTAGGCTACTGTAGGGGGGTAAGTAAACACACGTTAGGGAATGCCCATCATGGCAGGTAGTATAAAAAAACTCTGGTGCTGATTCTCTTTTTTTTGGTGACTATTAATACTACTTAAAGGAAACCTCAAACCTCACCACAAAGCGAGAAGTTACAGCAACTTATCTGAAAACAATGTAATATAGTAATACTGGAGAAATTAGTAAATGAGTGAACTTTGATAGCCTACATAAAGCTGTAAGCCCTGGCTGCTTGTTATGACATATATGTCGTATGTTATAGCTCAGAGGTAGACTCGTGACGTTTCTACTTACACATGGCAGTGTTTAGTAGTCATTTTTAAATACATTCAACATTTTAGTATGCCAAACTATTTTTATTGTACTCGTTTTACACCTGAGATAAGGGACTGACCAGTGTGTGCTGCCACTCGTGTGCAGAGAGAAGCATCAACTGATGAATGCATTTTAAACTGTAGATATGACTCCCTCTAATGCAGAAGAGTGGTTATGACAGAAAAGTACAACATAACATCCAAGTCACACCTGACACATAAACTGAAATATTTAAAACAAAACAAGAACTTTTAACTTTTTTGTTTTCTTTGAACCAAAAGAATTTTCCATGCAGTAAGTTCCCTTTCTTTAAGTACTTTTGGATGAAAAATATTCCACATCCATGAGAGAAAATGTCACTTTCCTTTGATGTTTTTGTCATCATCTACGGACTAAAATCAGCTGCTAGAAGGTATTGCTTAATGTTTATCAAGTTCAATTTGGCTCAGCAACATAAGAAAGAGACTTTTGACATTATAGTTTAAATTAGAGCCACTGTGATTCAATGTGGTTAAAAAAACATGAAAAATATCAAGAATGCTGAAGTTTTTTTTATAGGCATTAAATATGATAGTCAAAAAAAAGGTGCAGGATTTTGCCAGCTTTGTAAGATAAATACACTGTTCTGTAAGGCAGTGCTTTCCAACATGTTTGGCTTGTGACCCCTGAAAATGAAGCATAATGTACTGGTGATCCCTCGTCACCTGTTGCAGTCTGTCGGCTTTGACCAGTTCAACCAAGGACCCATTTGATTTATTTGACGACCTCTTGAGGGTATCCTGAAATCCAAGTTGGAAACCACTGCTGTAAGGCATGAGTTGTCAATGTGTATAATGTGGCGGCAGTTATTTATGGTACTTGCAATAGTTTGCTTTGGGTTAAAGTACCCCAGAATGACAAAGCTTTCCTTTTGTAGAGCGTTTTTCCATGTTGCCATTGAGGTTCTGCCTTAAACATTTAGAATACTAAAACAGCTTTCACGCAAATAGGAACGGGACAAAGTCAATAACAGCTTTGAAGGCATACTCTTGAAAGTTCCTCATGCATTAAGACACTTATTTTTTCCATTTCTGGGCAAACATGAATTTGAGACACAGTAACAAAGTGAGACAGAATATCAAAACAAACCAAAACAAACTTGCAGTATGCTTTTTTCGGACTAAGTAATAATTGCTGATGCAGCTCAGCCATTGCTCCGTCAGAAATACCTGAAAATGTGCTTCTGCTTTTAATCAGTTATGTTGACAATCACATCAGGTACCATTATCATCTCATAAATCCTTGTTTTTCAGTCCTTATTGTCTAACTGATGTTATAATGTTGCACTGTACCTACTCAGCTTAACAAAGGCAAATTCTTACTCACATACTGATAATAGAGGAAATAACACTTTATAAACCTTAACAATAGACTTTACGCATTCATTTGGTTCACATTTATTGAAATTAAATTAAATGAATAGGATTTAATCATTTTAACACACTTATTTCACCTATGAAATGAGTAGTTGGGTTATTTGTTTCAGTTCCAATGTTGCCACTCGCCCAGTCATCCATCCATCCACTGGTCTAAAACCAGTGATGACGGAGCAATACTCTGTGCCCACATGGTTTGTCCACATATATGAAGATATGGTATCTGAAATCACCCCAACATAGTACGAAAAATATATTGATGGGGACACAGAAGAACACATAACACACTGGAGTCTCCAGACATTTGGATGCAGTCTCAGCCTCTGCTGTGGGCTTGGGAGAGTGTTACAATAAGCTGTGTTAAAAAATGAAACTCTCCAGCCTTTGTAGAGAATTCAGGAGGTCCAGGGTGGTAAAACAATCGTCTTTAAAGCTGCAGAGTCTGTAGGAGGTCTGTGGCATTTTACAGAGCGGAGGAAGAACATCATCTGACTCCTGCCTTGATGTCTGATGCTTTCATATTTCTCTTCCACACTGGAGGGATCTGTATCACAAACAGGAGGAATGACACATAGGACGTGATCTTTAACCACTCTTTCATCTGGCATTATTAAATAAAATTACGTGCAGAATCTATATCAGCACTTTCGGGTGAGGAGTGGCCTTAGCACACGCAGAGATGGAAGACCTGTATTCACCATAAGAGTTGCCATAGTGTACACATTAAACTGTAAAGGAATACACTATTATATTAAGCATCTAACGAAAAAAAAAAAAATGCTGAAAGGCCAGTGTGTGTGTGTGTGTGTGTGTGTGTGTGTGTGTGTGTGTGTGTGTGTGTTTGAGTGCGAGTATTACTAGTGGAGGTATTGAAGGTTCTAGATGTCGTCCCAGAAATGACAGCAGTCGTCTCCATATCAGCCCGCTGCCCAAGAACATGAAGCCTGTTACCAGCCAGAAAACACGAGGGTCCTGGTGATAAACACAAACAGGCAAACACATAAATATATCATAAGACAAATGTATACAGGGAAAAACATACAAACTCAGATAACATTGCAGCAACACTGTAAGACAAAACAAAACTTTGAAATTCACTTTTATTATTGATTTATCTATCAACCATTTTTTAATTAAATCAATTAGTCAAAAATGACAAATGCCCATTAGAAACTATTCGAATCCAAAGGTTTGTCTTTAAGTTGTTCGTGTTATCAGACTAACAGTCCAAAACACAAAGGCTTACAACCATATATAAAACAAGCAAGAAAATCCTCCTATTTGAGAAGTAAACAGCAAATACAGCCGTCAAACTCTAGATATGATACGATTCTTTGGCAGGAAGCCGTCTCACCTCTTCGAAGGACGACGTCAAATTCATTCCAAAGGCCACCCCTATCAGACCAAATAAGGAAAGGGAGAAGGAACCCATCGTCAGCTGCAGATTCAGGCGCATCATCACGTTACGATGGCTGGAATGAAACAGAAAGCACATGTAGAGCCAACAAGTCATTTTGTTTCAAGAGGACTTAAAATATGTCTTTCATGGGTCAGCTTAAAGGATGGGTTCACCGTTTTTCAAGTCACAAAACCAGTAAGGTGCCCATATGAACATTGAAACAGGTTTTGAATTCATTTTTTGCACAAATTGAGGACTGTGTATTTTGTCACACTAGGAAGGGATCATTTAATGGCCAGTATGAACATGAGAAATGATTACAGCAAGAAAAAACTGTTTTAATGTTCATATGGGCACCTGACTATTGTTTTAAGACAGATTGGGAAAATTGTGAACTTATCCTCTAACCATTTTCTATTAATCTTCTTTTTTTTTTAGAGTCAGAGCTAGAGGAAGAGAGAAAGATTGTACAACAACTGCACACATTGTACGTTCCAATATTATCAAAGCAATTTCAAACAAAATTCTGTAAATGTTAAGAAATCATGCTAAACAAGACAACTTTTATGGATACAAATTGTGAACAGTCCAGATATTCTACAAAGAATATGATTGGGTTTATTAAATGTGACTGAATGTTCAATTTTAAAATGGCAGCTCCCCTTATAGGCCTTACAATCACAGTGAGTTTGCAACTATCCAAAAATATGTATGCACATACTGTATACCCAGTGTGTGTGTGTGTGTGTGTGTGTTTGTGTGAGAATGTACCTGTCCAGATTGATGAAGATGACACTCTCAGAGTCATCAATTAGCCCTTTCAGCTCTCTGGTCTTGTTCCCCAGCTCCTCAGCCTGTATGGAGTTTATTTTAATAATTTTAATGATTACAGATTAATAAGGAATAGTGAAACATTTTTATATCTAATAGTTAATTAATGTTTGGGGGCTTTAGATCAGTAGCACTACCTGCATATAGTAATTCTCCAGTAACAGTTCCATCTCCTCAGCGTGGTCAATACCCAAATTGCTCTCCTCACTAGAAAGGCAGACAGACACATAAAATAAAAAAAAAATAATCAAAATACTGTTTTAGAAAAGGCTTATTAGTTACCAAAACTTTCAGCAATCAGTATGACCATTTATATTTTGAAATTGCTCTATATTTAAATTTTTTAAAAAGTGTTTTAATGTAAAACCTTTTTTCCTTCAATCAAAAAAACGGAAAACAGAACTTTTCTGCAGAACAAAAACGACAAATGTTGACCATTTTAACACCTCAAAATACGTGAAAAAATGTTTTGTCACATAGTCATAGCCAGACAATAAATAGTGGAAAAAATCTTAAAATATCATATCCAAAAATCAATAGGCCGCATCCTGTATCTAACTTACCTTTTTCTGTGAGGTTTGGTCAGATTCATCAAACTCTCTTAAAAGCACAAACTGGTCGTAAATTGCTCGTTTTAACCTGATGAATACCACCTGATTCACGGGTAGCGTTAGGGGCGCGTTCGTGGGGTTTGATCAATAGTGTCAGTCAAAATGTCAAAGGAAGGATTTCACACCGCGGAGCTTCGAGTCCTGCTGGCCGAAATCAGCAGACGTGACAGTCAGTAAACGCCCTGCTGTATCAGGTGACCCGAAACAATCAGAAAATATTAATACAGCTGTCGACGACGTAACCTAACACTTATATATTACAGAAGTAAAGCGTCGGTGGTTTTGACGGGAAGTTAGATGCTAGAAGACTAATTGCGGTCCACAAAACTTCAACGGGAGGCATGAAGATGGACGAGAGAATATACAGCAGGTGATGTTACACACGGGTGTTACGTTATAGCAGACGTTGTTCCCCCTGGCAACGAACTTGCTGAACAAGTTGCCATGGCAAAAAGAAGTTGTCTCTCGGTAAAAAGCCATGGTGGTGGTGATGACGATAAGTTTACATATTATTACAACTGCAACATGTTTTATTTATTTAGTGTTTTTTAAATGTATTTAATATTTACTTTAGTTGATTTTGTTAAAGCATGTATTCCAAATTCATTCAGATTTAGGCATTATACGTCTTGAGTATCTTTCCCCCATCGAGAAAGGCAGGCTATACGTGACTCGTACCAAAGAGAACATTATAAATACGAGGAACTTCGTTATCTTAAATCACTCATGCCACTGCCATTTAACAACAGATCTGCCCATAAAAGTAGTTCCGGCATGAGGCCCACTGTGTGAGCAACCCAGCCAGTGCACGTGTAATTGTCTCATAGAGTGGTTACTTGACCGCGTGGCCTAATGGATAAGGCGTCTGACTTCGGATCAGAAGATTGAGGGTTCGAGTCCCTTCGTGGTCGTTTGTTTTGAGTTTCCTCTTGCTATACATCTTTGATTTCTTTTATTAGTGAATGACTTTCTGGCAAACAAAAGTAAAATATATTTGTTCATGCATAGCACAAGACATGTAAAAGTTGAAATATTTCCTTATTTGGTGTAATTTATGGTTATTTTGTATTTTTACACCATAATCAAATGTTCAAGTCTAGTTTGTGGTAAAGAGAAGGGTTACCGCTTGCATTCTTATCTACAATCGGGTTTCAATGAGGTCAGAAAAAACTCAAAATACTATTAAAAAAATTGGCAAATTTGCAATTAGACACATACAGCAGAAACAAAACACAAATGGTAACCTGAACCCAAATTTATCCCTAAACCCAACCAGCTATCTCTGCGACCATAATCTACCCCTAAGCCCTAACCCCAACTAATGAGGACAATGGTACAGAAAAACACTCTTTGAAGGGGAAAAAGACTTTAGCATTCATCTAAGTGTATGTGAGTACATGCGTAACATACAAAACTCTTGGGTCCGTCCACTTGGTCAGACAGAGTTCTTCTATGATCTCGTCCTCATCCAAAATCTTCAGCAAGGAATCTTTAAAAACCTTTATGTCCGTCTCCAACTCTGATAAGCTGTCAGAGGCACAAGAGACAAGAGGGGAACTGAGAGACAGACAAAACCACATATGTGTATATGATGTGTAAATGTGTAGGTCTAACGCTGCCATGTTGAGGCTGAGCCTTGCCACATGTGATTAATGAAGCTTTATAAAAGTAATCAACAAAGGTGAGGGACTATTTTGATTGACTGATGAAAACCGGTCCAGTCGCAGAGATGCTGACCCAGTTCCTCATATCCATAATTTAGAAAAGCATTGCAATCCTGATGCTATCTACCCTCATATATAAGAGCATTTGCAAACTATGTCAATGTATATGCTTGTGTGCTTTACCTCTTGCTGTTCTGCAGCAGTATATGTAGTTTACTTCTATCAGCGGAAAGGATTTTAGGATCCACTAGGGATTCCAATGTGTCCAATATTACTGGTTCGACATCATTCAGCTGGGCTTGTAGAGTGTTTACCTGTTGACACAAATACATGAAGACATACAGTATATATGCACAAGCATGCTTCACTATAGCAGAGCCTCACATGCATGTCCTTAATTTACAGGCAGGTTTTATCTAGGTTAGAACATGCTTAAACACACAGACACACAGTGTCTCACCTTGTGCTGCAGTATGGCCTCCAGTGCTCTGAACTCGAAAGGCAGAGAGTGCGTCTGTGATGCTAGCTGAGGGGCCAGGTCCAGTACCAACCAACGTTCCAATCCAAGACCACGAAAATCCAACACCAACAGGGACTGCGGGGTCACGATGGCTTTCAAAGACTGTGGAGAAACAGAGGAACGAGGGGGGAGGTTAGCCGCTTTAGAAAACACTGAAACATGTAGTCCGATCCCCAAATACTTTTAGAACATCTTCATTCAGAATTTCAGGCTGTTCATCAAAGACTTAAAGATTGAAATGACTTAAATGTTTTGTAGCAACTGATGCATGGCTTTTTATAAATTGTTTTATCTATATGACATTTCATACGTGACTGAGTCTGTGCTCTGTGTGTGCACATACAGCCGTGTATGCAGGACTACATATGGATCACTGCAGTCCCAATTGTTGACTCTGATCTGTAAATATTTGCGGCGAGAGACCTGACCAAAGAAAAACTCTTCATCAAGCGCGCTGAAGTACACTTCTGTGTTTGTTTTCTAAAGCCACAGTTAGATACCCAAATCCGCCACACCAATCAGGATCACTGATCAGATTCTGCATCCTGGGTCTCAAGCAGCATTCACGCCCAGCCAATGTATGACTGAAGCTTGTCAGTGTGTCACAGTGTGCAGAGGTAGATAGCCCCAAGACGCAGCTACAGCACAGAAAGCTTTCAAAACTTCAGGTAATGTATCTGTGTTTTGGTTCATTTAGCACATAATCAATTACAGAACCAGAGAAACATGAAGCATGCTGTTAGACAAAAAAAGCAAAGTACAGGAATAAGCACAGTGACAGGTATATTTGGCTACTTGTTGCATTAGTCACTTATTACAGGTAATTACAGTCCTGCTTAAATTTGTTTATTTGTTTGTGTTTCTAACAGTCAAGGTAGGTTTTTTTTCCCAATTTTAAACAGAAATATAGTTGATATGGTTTCTATCCTTGTCAGGAAAGGGGTATGTAGGTATATAGTATATTTTAAGAGTTAATAAATTTAATTAAGAAAAAGATACAAAATTGCCTTAAAAATGTAATGAAATACAAACGGCATCTTCACCATTTACTAGTCTAATAAAGGATTTCTCTTATTTTGCGCATGTTATTCTTTATTTTAATTTGTGGCCCATTAAACTGAGAAGACAAGTGAGCCCCAGGAGTTCTCCCTCCGTTTGAGGCCAGGTGTGAGCCAGTCCTTCCCCCTCACTATCACCATGCCTACAGACCAGCCTATCACAGAGCCGACTATGGACACCAGTCCTGTGCCAGCGGGAGTCAACATCACATTCAGTAGCATCACAAATGGAAACCCCCTGGTCGTACAGGTCAGCAGACAGATAGACGGATATATTGTACAGGAACAACTTCCACGTATGAAGAGCAGCAGTCATTTTTGCTCTAAGAAAATACAAATAATTATAATAATTAACTTTCCTCTAGGTGAATGCTGAGGCTGCCCGGTGTCCCAGTGAGAGCGACGACTCAAACCAGACGCAAAACAGGACTGGGCCCTGATCTGTCCACATCACACCCAGAAGCTTTTCACAGAGTGTGAAGTTAGAGATAACGGAGTGTGAGTACAACTTCAGACAATGAAATAAAATGAGTCCAATAAAGACTGAAATAGCCAATAGGCTGCTAAAAAAAGCATGCATTTGTTTTCAATTATGTGACAATGTTCCCCAGGTCAGTGTGACTGCACGAGGAACCGTGAGGAAAACAGCCGTGGCTGCAGTGGCAGTGGGGCTCTGGTGTGTGGCCAGTGTGAGTGCTACGAGCCTTACGCTGGACAACAGTGCCAGAGGGACACTGATTTGTTTTTTTTCATCAAATGAAGACTTCTGTCGCTCAGGCCCGAATGCCCCTGTGTGCAGCGGTAAGGGGAAGTGCGTGGAGGGCTTCTGTGAGTGCGAGAAGCGAGTAAACCCAAAAGAAACATACAGCGGACAATTCTGCGAGTGCAGCAACTTTGACTGTCCATACCACAACAACAGGTATAATATCTGATGATTAGGAAACACTTTCTGTTCAAGAACTCTGCATTTGCCAGGTGATATTGTCTTTTTTGATTCTACTTAATTACAGAAATAGACTTATATTTAAAAATTTCATCTAACAGAATATGTGGAGGCCATGGCATGTGCGAGTGTGGAGACTGCATTTGTGATGCCGACTGGACCGGTGAAGACTGCAGCTGCTCCATGGAAACCACTTCCTGTATGGCAAAAAACCAGAAGCTGTGTAATGATAGAGGGATGTGTCAGTGCGGAACATGTAAATGTGAGCCACCGTACACAGGCCCGACCTGCGAGACCTGCCCTGTCTGTCAGGGCACATGTCAGCAGCACGTGGAGTGTGTGGAGTGTCTGGCGTTTGGGACAGGAGCAAAGAAGGACAGGTGAGAACTGGTTTTGGCCTTTTAATACAGGGTGTTGTGATAATATGGAAAGAAACACTTTAGCTGTGTTGAGGACACTTTTATGATTAAAGGCCAGTTATAAACTCAACATTAAAATTAGAAGACAAAGTATGTGGTGCACCACAACTCACTCTTGCTGCTTTTAGTATCAAAAATGGATCAAATTATTATTTCAGGTTTTTGACGAATTAGTTACCTCCCAACTCTTTGTACACAGTATTGTGCTGCAAAATCCACTACAATCATGTTAATATATTATTGAATATTAGTAGTGTGAGCAAATAAATATGTAGAAACACATTGACGTAAAGAGATTACAGTATTAAAGTAGAATTGATTTATTTAATGTTTATGTGTATAGGGACAAGTATATAGCATGTACCAATGCCACATACGTTGATGAATACAAAACTGAAATCAATAATGAAGCACAAACCAGTTGTCAGAATAGCAAAAAGCAAATTGCGACTTGGAAATCGCCTCACTTTGTCCAATTTTGCTGCAATATCATCGCCTCAATCTTAGAGTTTGTATACTTTGAATCTCCAGGGGACATATTTCTTGAACTGACTGTGTTCTCTCACTCATCATCATCATCATCATCAGGTGTGACCAAGAGTGCAGCTACCTCACCGTGACAATGGTTTAGACCAAACAGGATATGCCTCAGCCCGGAGAAACCATTGCATTCTGTAAAATGATAAGCCGTGATGACTCTTGCTCCTTCTACTACACCTTCTCCAGCACGCCCTCTGGAGGACAGTCAACTGTGGTGCGGGCTAAAGAATGTCCTCGCAACTAAGTCCAGTTTTTCCCCCCCGAGTTTATTGTAACTAATGGTCCAAGTCAGCTTCAAACATCGAGTTTTAGTTCACTAGATATTTAGTTTTAATGTCTTTTTGATCAGCCTTATTTGTTTTCATTATTGTAAGAAATAGGTAAATAAAATTATTTACAACACTGAACACAGTGCGATGATACTACGCCTTCATACATTTCTCCAGTTTTCATTATTATACTGCACCATAACATCCTCTTGGCGGCATCATGTCTCATTTACAAAAAGGCTGAATACCTCTGGTTTAAAACTGTTATTATCAACAGTGTGGCTTAGACTTATGGTCACAGAATGTTTCCTAATCAACAGCCAGATCAAAGACGATCTAGAAATGTCTCATCACTCACAAAGTGTGCTTATAAGAGAGAAAGAGAGCATACCTCCATTCGTATGATAATGCAGTTGTTTCTAGCAGTGAGGCTGGTACTGTGCTGAAAGCGAAGGTCTCTGGCCTGAAGACTCAGCTCCTGGCAAAGCTCTGTTTTCTTCTTCTCTGTAAGAGAAAAAGAAATAGGAGACAGGAGTGAATACTTCATATATTTTTGACTCCATATTGGACAGACAGAGGTTATAATATATCTACTGCTTTCAGCATCCTTGTGACAGGTGCAATGGAAATTTGCTTTGTATCTGTCTGTAGCTGACCTTTCTACCAGAGACAGTGGGAGATTGTTGTGAGACTCTCTCCTGTGTTGTCCTAGTCCTTGAAACTGCTTATCTGACTGGCGAATTGTTTCTTCCTTGGGAGGATACAGTGTGTGGGCAACTGAGGTAAACCTGCATGCAGCTGCAAACAGTAGATAGCCCAACCTTCAAATGTAAGATTTCTCTATAAAGACAATGTAACCACACTTCTTTTCACCCTCTCGACTGTGGCACCCGTTGAGTGCACATCAGTGGGTCCTTTCTGCAGAAAGCTTAATAAATACTCCAAAGACTTTGGTGACTCTTTATTTTCAGATTTCCACCACACAGGACAACAAACATAACAGAGCGAGGGAGCTAACACGACCCATTGAGGGATGGTCACACCACAGGTCACATCAATGGTGAGCAACAGTGTACTGTATGTCCAACTGTGCATGGCTAAGAATGAAAAGTGTATTCCAGGGATGTACGGAAAATGATACCCTTTGGTGGGAGTGGTCATATCACAGGATAAGAGAGATAACCAATCATCAGTCTCAGTGACAACCTTGATTTTGCTCCTCAAATAAAACATGGCAGGCAAGTTAATCAAAGATTAATAAGGTTTATTTTCCAATACTTACCAAATGATGTCACATTTCCCTCTTGGTCAAACTTCATCTGTGAAACAAACAAGAAACTGATTACCGATAACATGTATGACAGTAGATTGGTGGATGTTTGATAAATCTGGGTTAAATCCAGCTGATAAAACTGTGAAATCCAACAGTCTGCATCAGTGTCTCCAAAAGCATCTTGCCATTAAGTACATTTGACTTGATAGTAGTAACAACTGCTCAGTAACCACTGAAAGGTTTTTGGCTGACTGCCATTGGTGCATCTCTTACCACCACAAAACATGGAGGCACACTGGAAACAGGGGTGTCTGTCACTCTGCGGCGGACAAAGGACACTGTTCAAAGAAAAGATTAAGTTAAACCACATGTAAAGGAAAATGTTTCACACAAAGCCGGAGAATTGCAACTACAGAGTTCTAAGCACTGCAAAAAGGTTCTGTTCATTTTCTTTCTTTGACTACAGCAATAAAGAGAAATAAAATATGAATATACTGTGCTCTATAATTGTTGGGACCATAACAGTGTTATGTCTATGGCTTGATACTCATCATTGAGTTCATTTAACAGAAGTTAAATCACTATGATAATCACCTACAAGTTCGGGGGGGAGGGGGGGGGGGGATTCAGGGATACTAGATTTAGTAGAAACCTACACCTCCTGTACTTACAGCTCTATTTCAAGGTGACAAAAGCATATGGGCAAATTGGCATTTATAGTAGCTACAAAACAAAAAGGCAAATTAATTGTATGTTAAAAAACGATCCTGCAGTGAAATAACTTCATTCATCATCACCCTGCCTAGCCTCTTTGCATTTCAACATACCTCTATCAGGGTTCAGCGCTGATACAATTCCATTATATGGACGTAACACTTTATTACCAGTTTAATAAAGCAAAAGTTTGGACACAGGTTAGCATTAGGTCTGAGCTACACTGTAACTGTTCTTTCTAGTTTCTATCTATATTCTTCTGTAGTATGTAGTTTCCATGTATGTATATTCTTCTAAACTTAAAAAATGTCTCTACAGTTAGTTGAGTGATGCTGGATTGTTGAGACTGATAAAAAATATTTGAGAGTTTAAAAAATACATTTGATACATGACATAAAAAACACGTTTGGTTATTAAAGGTATGTACTTAGGAGGACATTTTACAGTTGAGGGATAAACTGGTTAGTGCTCTCTGTTGGACACACTATGTAATGAACAAGCTGTTTCTAGATCAACAATTAAAAGACTGTCAAAAGTGAACGATGTAAAAGCATCAGATATCTAAAAAATGTGAATTCTGCTGTGAGACAGATTGTGTTTTTCAATTCACCTATCGTCAGTATGCAGACTGACTCTCTCACTCTTACCAGGCCATGTTGCACCTCCTTGCAGCAGGTTCTTCTTTCTCACCGCAGCAGACCGATGTGTCCCTGGTTGACATCTTGACACAGGCAGTGTTTGACCGCAGAGTGCATTTGAGCCAACATCGCTGTAGCTCCTGCCGTACAATCCCAGTTTCCTATTGCCAAGCGGCACAGTGTACTTCAGTGGGCAGGGTACTCTGCGAGCACTACAAAGGACGGGGGTTCGAGTCCCACCCTTCCTTGAGGAAAAGGGACTAACAGAACTGAAAAGGCGCGTCGGATAAAAGTTCCCACCAAATGGCTGATGCATCCCAGCGCAGTTCATACAGCCAGCCAGCAGCACCCTGTGCAGTCTCATCCCCGAGCCACCACAACACACAGCAGGGACCGGTGGCGGAGGAGGAAGGGAAGGCAAGCTTTAGCTTCCATAGAAGGGAATACAGGAGTGGAGCAAAAAGACGAGCTTGTGTGCAATCCTTCAGTCATCTCAGCAGTGGTGCCCTCGAGTTGTCAGTGTTTGCTAGAGGAGACAGTCCGTGTCAGCAGGTAGAACAGGAATGAAACCTCGTACATAATAGTTAGAGTTACAGTATGAGCAAGGGGGGAAAAAATAGCCTCCTGTAACGCTAGTCCTATGTTTTAGCTCTGCTGCTTATTCACTTTCAAGAGTGCAGCTGCGCATGTTGTGCTAACGTTAGTTATCGTAGCAGCTAGTGTCGGGACAGCTTGTGCTCTCAGTAATTTTCCGCTTAAAATTCGAAGTGACAGTAAACGAAGACACAAGTAACACAGGTCAGTTACCTGCCGCTAACTACAGACTGTCCTGAGTCAGCACGCGAGGCTGTGTTTTCAGTCCGAAAACACAGTTGTGCAGGTTAGCACGACGGAAGGAACTAGCCATCAGGAGGACAGAGGCAACTTCACCGGACCATAATGCACCGCGGTGCCAAAGATCGTCTCTCAAAAAAGTGAGTCACTCGGACGGCAAAAGTTGGCGTACAAATCCTTTATTTGTTGCTCTGCAAACCTACAGATACTAAAAAAAAAAAAACCCAATACGTTTGTGACTGTATATAGCCTAACTCCTGCTAAACCCCAATTTCCCCTGAAAACATATATCCAGGACATGACTTCGGTGTCCGCCCTAGGCACAGGCGTTGCCATAGCGACCCGTCTGGTTCTCAAAAACCGTCCGCCACGCACAGGCCGAGCTGTGGATTATATGCGTGCGCCACAAATTATTTCGGGCTTTGTGGAAGTCGCAAAGCACGATGCGACGTGTGTTTAGCCCGTGTGTGGGCTACATGTGACACGGGATTGGGTAAAAACCGGCGCTGTGGCGTCAGCATCAGCATCTCTCCGCCGGCTAGATAACCGGAAGGATGCTGTGGCGGCGAGGAAGCGCGGGGACTTTACTGTGTTGACGCTGCATCCGATTATAAACAGTTACGTCCTCAACCAGACCACGTCCATTTTTTTTAAAAATTTTTATTTGATTCTTTCGCTGCTGATATCAATAGCTGCCATGTTCCCATCGTGTTATTCCAAACCCGCGGACAGCGGCGCTAAAACGAGCTCCGTCGCTAAGCTGCTGCTCGGGGTCTTCGTGGTTTATATGCTCCACACCGTCTGGCTGCTCTACGGCTTCCTCAACACTAAACCCTGTGATGGAGGCTCGGGAGAGCTCTGCATCGCCTCCTACCTGGCAGCAAGACCCAGACTACAGGTTAGCACAGGCCTTTGTTTCTTATCCCTCACTCCTTGTGGCAGGTAGACGAATACCAAGACTCAACTTACATGAGATCTGAGATACTGCATGGGCCTGATTATTTAGTTGACAGGCTAATAACTAAACAGAGTGCACCTGCCTTTTTAGGATGTTATTGCCAGTAGCCTATACTGCTCAGCATAAGTCTTGTGTTATAACGGATTATTTTGGTTTCGGCCTCTAGTTTTTTTCAGATGAGCTCATTTCTTTAAATATAAAGAGATAACACGTTTTTCAGGCTGAACCATCAAATGCTTTGACGGTTTACACGATGGAGGATGAGGATGGTCAGTTCAATCATTAAAATAAACATAATGTACACATATTTGGATCATAGTCAGGTTTTTCTGTTTCTTTTTCCTTTCAAATTTCATTTCTGCAATTGCATCTCATTTTGGAATTGGACTCAAAGCTTTTCTAAAAATGGAAAGGCTGCTTTGAATCTCTTCTTCCCCCCCCCCCCAGCTGAGTGTCTTCACCTGCCTCCTGCCAGACAACAGCCAGCTCAACCTTGCCGTAAAAATAGACCCGTTTGACCCACACTCCACATTTGAGAGGTGGGTTTGACATGTTGATACATCTGTTAATTGTGCAAATTTTAAATCACACAAGCTGCTCATTACCGCCATAAGAGTAACACTGTAGAAACTACGTCCATGGCATGAAATGTTTAACATAGTGGAAGCAGCAACATGCTTGTTATATAGATATATATATATTTTTTCCCCATTTACTGTAAATAGTAACAATCGCAGTCACTGTAGTGGCTGCAAACGGAGGATAAATGTTTATTAAATGTTTATTGAAAGGAGTAGTACATTACCATTAGAGGAGAGAGAGCATTAGCCCGATTAAGAGCAAAAAAAAAAGAATCTTGTTTGTCCATGAGACTGGCCGTTTTACTGTCTCTCTTTCTGCTTTTTCTCACTTATACATTTTTCTCTCTCTCTCTCTTTCTCTCCATAGGCAGGTGAATGTCTCTCTGCCACAGGAGACTCGAGATAATGGCACTCTGTATGCGGTCGTGTACGTTCACAAAGCCGGTGTTTCACCTCTGGAGGACAGCAGAGAAGTCCACTACGCAGCTCAGCTCACCACCTACATCCCTCCCTTACACACAGAGGGACAGAGAGAAACGCAGAAGGTGAAATGTAATTCAATATCTGTCACGGTGCTATCATATTTCAGCCACCGTGTCGCCTTTACAGTAGATTTAGACATGAGGCCTATCTGCAAATAAGTTATTTTTGTGGCTCCATCAGAGGCCGAGTCCCAGATCAGAGAATCCTGTATCCCACTGGAGACCTCACCTGTCAATTACTATGATGTCAGAGGACTTCACCTTCAGCAAAGCAGGGCTTCCAAGTGATGTGCGGCGCTACATGAGAGTGTAAGTCACATGAAGCTTCGGAGGTCACAGCCAGGTGATCAGTCAGAGTGTTGCTGACTTCTGCTTTATTGCTGCAGGATATGCCAGTGCTGGAGTGGCTGTGAGAAAATCCAACATATGCAGACATTTTTTCTGCTCTTTTTGAATACAATTTATTAAAAATAGGAAGTAAAACACGTAACTGGTGTTCTTATGTAATATAATAAATTATATACAATATATAACATCAGGAAAAGCAATTACAGCCTCCAATCTGTGCAATATTCATTTACTGAGGAAAGCGATGTGATCCCGTGGAGAGATACCCCCCAAATTGGTAACCACTGGTATATATAGTTTTATTTTTCTCAAACTACACACCCCTAAGACATCAACTAGTCTGAAAATATGCTGCAGCATTACCAGCATGATTGCTACTCTGTAGAAATAAAAAACTTGTGAGTGGAGGGTTGACTGTTGATCAGAAACTTTCTTCCTGTCTCTCCGTGCAGCTCTCAGGATGGCCGACAGATGATCTACCTCCCTCTGCTGCTGGTTAACGAGCTCAGCTTCAGAGTCAGAGACCTCGTGGTAGGACGATTTTACACACTTAGAATAAATACTGGGTTTTGAATGAAATGACTGTGAGCTGAACGTCTATCTGTCCATACACTCATAGGAGATCAGCAGCAGCACAGTTCAGCTCCCTCTGACTGTGTCCTACGAGGGAATCTCTTTAAGAGGATTCAGGTTCTGGGTGCACCTACAGGACGTGGTTTATTCCCTGCGACAGTTTGGTACGCTGGTACACATATGTAATGATTTGAAGAGTTATTAAATGGGTTCTCCTGCAGGATGTGGCCTTCAGTCTGCAACATTCTGGTGTATGAAAAAGTCTTTTTAATAGATATTGTAATTAAAATGTTAGAGGATTTTTTATGGTGTGTTATAGTTTTGTAGACACACATATCAGTCTTTGGCTTTTCATATCACATAGTCAGGAGACTGAACTAAACTAAATCCCTTGATACTGCACCATTGTGTTTATCCAGGGTTCACCGAGGAGAACGTAGATGAGATTAAAGAAACTTTGGTGGGCTCCAACCTCTACCTGTTAGTGTTGACTGCACTCATCACAGCTCTACAAGTAAGAGAAAAAACACCATACCTTTCATATTAGAATCCACCTGATACATAGTCTCCTGAATTATTTTATAAATCCCAGTCTCTACGAGTAGCTTAGTGTGTCATGAGGGGCACATGGCAACTCATGCATTTTGAAAATTAAGCATTGTAAAGTTAAAAGTATGTTATTTTCTGTGGTTTTCTACAGCTCATCTGTGAGTTCTTGGCTCTTAAAAACGACATCAGCTCGTGGAGAAAAAAGAAGAGCATGGCGGGAATGTCCAGGAAGTCGGGTAAGAAAAGCATCAAATTATACAAGCTTGACTTTTTAAACTAGTTTGCAGTACTACATGCTTTGTTGCACAGGGCTTTCCAGCAATTATGAATAGCATTAAATTATAGTTTTGCTGTAAATGATCTGCCACAGTAAGGCAGTGCCTGGAAGATGTTTAAATGCCCAACTGTTCCCTCTGTCTCTCCCCTCTCTGTTTGTAGTCCTGTGGCGTAGCCTCAGTACTTTGCTGATTTTCCTCCATCTGCTAGAGGAGACCAGTCTGCTGGTGCTGCTTCCTGTTGGACTGGGAGCGTGCCTGGAGGTATTTAGTACAATCGGTCATCCTCCAACAGAAAGTGTCAAATATAGATCCAAACGGACAAAACTAAAACACAAAACTAATCTGTCATCCCGTCAGGTATGGAAGGTGTTTACTGTGTTTAACATCCAGTTTCAGTGGAAAAGCTCCAAGCTCCATGTGAGTAAAGTGCCATTTAGCCATCTATAGTTTTAACGTGTAGAGTGATATAATATAGCAATCTAAGACTGCCTCGTCTCTCGCTGTGTAGGTAAATAAGCTGGATGAAGAAGAAAGGAAGACAGTGGAGTATGATGCACAGGTATCAGTGTTTCTATCTTTTTCTTGTCTGTTAGAGCTCTGGTTTTATATTCTGCCACAGGCTTTGTTTAATTTGAATATTTTGTCTGTGGTTTTTTCTCTAGGCGTCCAGATACTTGTCCTACTTGGTCTATCCTCTGTGTATCAGTGGAGCTATTTTCTCACTGGCCTACTTACGTCAAAAGAGGTGAGCTGATCACCGTATTATTCACTTGTCTGCTTTGCCCCATAGTTTAAATGTTGCCTTATTACACAGCTACCAAATGTTACTCACTCGTTTGTGCAGTCTGCTTTTGACATTTCAGTACAAACGCTTTCCTGGCGACACCTTGCTTCTTTTCCTCCTGCTGTACTGAAGTGTTTTAAGCAGTCAGACTCAAATCAGACCTGAATGTTTCTTGAATAAAAGCAAGATGTTTTTGGCTTTAAAATCTGTTCTAATATGATTGTCATTATGTACACGGACTTAGCAGCTACTACACATATAGAACATATTAACACATTAAAATTGTATTATGTTGACAGTTACTATTCCTGGTTGATCAACAGCCTGGTGACTGGTGAGTTGACTTACTTATCTGTTTGTACCAGTGAAACAAGCTCATCTATATGATTCATCAGTTAATTTGTTAGGTTTTTCAATGTACTTCATTGAATTCTTGTCAGTTTTCCTTATTAAATTAAGCCGATGCCTTTACTTTTATATTAACCCCTTGTGTGCGGTGTGTTTTGACACTTTAACTCTCCTGCTCTCAGGAGTGTATGCCTTTGGCTTCCTGTCTATGGCCCCGCAGCTCTTCATCAACTACAAGGTCTGTCCTGCAACTTCACCAGAGGCATCAAAACCTGGCCTTTATAAGTGTATTGATTACCTATAGTGCTGAGTCAAATTGAATAATTTACATCTTGTAAATCACTGTATGAACTGTCCTCTGCTGTCTGACACTTCCTCTTTGTGTTTCTCCACCCCTCTCTCTGGATCAGTTGAAGTCTGTGAGCCACCTGCAGGGGACAGTGTTGATGTACAGAGTGAGTGTGACCATTTCACTGGCTCATTCACAAACATTAACGTACTTTGTGCAGCCAAGAGCAGATTAGCTATGTGTTTTGGTTCTCAAACTATTTCTTGGATCTTTGTATTAAAATGCTTTCACTTTGAATGTTGTGTATCCTGCTCTATTTCACAGTGAATTCAGTGTTTTACTGTTGTCAGATAACAGTGGGAAACCCATTTTAATTCAACTCTAACCGAGATTTGAGTCTCTAGACAGCTTTTGCAAATCACTGAGTTCATTATTTTCTCCCTCCTTCTTCTCTTTTCCTCTCTCCAACAGGGAGTGAACACACTGATCTCAGATCTGTGCTCCTGCGCCTCCTTTTTCTCCTCTTCTGGATCCTTCTCCTCCTCTCATCAACTTTCCTGCTTCAGAGATGAGCTCTTCTTCTTCCTCTACCTCTACCAGCGAAGGTAGGACACTCCACACACAATACTGCAAAACATACACATTTACACAGAACATGTAAACACCGGGGGACTCTGGTACCCGGTAGTGTTTTCAGTCCAACCACCTGAATTACTTTTGTCTGGATTTGTGTGTGTTCCAAGTTGCTGAAATAACAACAATACAATCCTGCTTTCATCTCAAATCTCCACCAGGCGTTACGCCCCCAAGGCCAGAAGGCGAGAGTCCGGGACCCACAGCAAGAAACTAAAGACTCAATGAGGACAAGACAAATTCTTCTCCTTCCTTTTTCTCAGAAAGTGAATGCACAAAACACACAAAAACTCATCTTTGGAACAACACTGAAGACGTGAAAGGGAGACTCAGGCAGGACACTCGGCCGTACGTGCCCCACAGCAGCTTCAAACTGACCCAAGATGAGCTGTTCTGCTTCTGATTCTTCACTGCTGCACACTCATGGTGCTGCTGCTTTTTGCTTGGCATCAGTGAGGCTTCCCCTTTACTGCTACAGTGACTGAACTCACTCATCTACAGATCTCTCTGCACTCAGAACATCGACAGCATCATATCAATAATCGTAATGTGCATTTGCTTGATTCTGCTCTTTATGCACACATAAGGGGGGGTTACCTGGGTCATAAGCTTGAGCCATGATTCTTCCTTTTAAAATTTACTTTAAGAAAAAAACAAACAGTTTTTTTAACATATTGTTTGTACAGATCTATACACATACAGTATATTCTGTACTGTATGCTTGTTACAGGATCTCCCTGAAGCTGGGGCGGCCCCCTAATAAAGGCATAAATGTCCATTAAAATAATTTAGAAAAACAAAAAGCATTTCATTGAAGTTATATGAAGCTTTACGCTTATATAATCTGAAATATTCAAACCCAAGACAACATCATTTTTATGGTTGCACCGTTACATCCAGTGAAAATGATTCTGCACAATAACATAATGTGGTTTGGTTTCTTTGGAAACTTTGTGATCCTGACTAGAATATGAAATAATGTCCTGTGGTTTGAACATTGCATGGCTTTGCAACACAAGTGTGTAATGAGAGACGCGCAGGTGGGTCCTGCAGGGTTGCAGATAAGCGACATGGCCTCATACAGCAATGAGAAGATTAGACCAGCAACACAAAGCACTTTTTACTCTCCACCCAGTCGGATCTGCCTGATGTGTAGATTTAATGTTAGTCTCGTATATCTAAACTATCATTAGATGAAGTCTTGTATTTTGTCATCCTTAATGTTCACCCTCATGTATTATATACTGAGTTATCTCCACTGTCAATATACTGTACAATTATTTTACAAAGACTGACTTTGCAATGTTAACAGAGACTACTATGTTGCCAGCAAGTTGACCACTTACTGCAAATATCCTGATGGCATGTGTGTATGAAATCCCTGCAATGCATTTTGACTTGCAACATACAGTATAGCTGCTTATTTGAAGTATCAATCTGTTCCCTTTCACTCAGCATACATAAATGCATCACACAGTATGAGAAACATTTACCTACGGAAAGCATAAACACAGAACTGTAAATGAACCATCCAACTCTTATCAAGCTGTTTCCTGTGCTTGTATTACACTGATCTCTGTGCTAATTTCTGCTTCTTTGCTGACTGAACTGCTTGAGCAAACTTCAAACGCATTTTTTAAATTATTTTTAATTTTATTGTTTTGGCAATGCACCATGCATGTTACATTTTTTTTACAAAATGTAATAAAAATAAGTTTTATGCAAATGAGAACAAATCAGCTACTGTGTGGATTGATGTGTGCGTGTGCCAGTGTGCCTATCAACACGTGCAATCAAGAGACAAATCGTCACGGACAGCGGACCGGTAACTATGGCGACTGCTTGACTGGTTTCTGTTAAGGAAGTTTCATACTTTGCTCACATGCTGTGTGTGTGTGTGCCTTTGTTTTTGTTGTCAAACCACTTAAGGACTGTGTCCCATTAAGGTTCAGGTTTGGTGTCAGGAAATACTTGACAGAGAATCTGAAAAAAAGTGTGTTATGTGTGCTAGGCGTGTACTGGGTGTGTGTACGTGTGTGTGTGTTGGTGCATTCCTCTGTTAATACTAGACAGATGTGATATGACATATGAGGACGGCATGAATCCACATATTCATTTTGTAACAAATTAATTGACATAATTCTCATTTTTGTTTTTAATTCATAGTGACTGGGATGGCAGTCATTGTTCACTGTTAGTCAGGGATGGTGTGATGATGTTGGTCAGGTAAGTTTTTTTTTTTTCTAATTTATTTATTTTATTTAATTTTATAACTGAAAATGTTGTACTTCCGGGTTATGTTCCGGGTTCAAATCCCACTGACATTTGTAACAATACTAATAACTAAAAATACAAAACCTTTCTCAACAGTATGTCATGTGGCTCGCTTCATGTGTTTAGATAAGGACGGTAGTCTTCTGAAAAATCTAATATTGCTGTTAATCCAATATTTATGTTTTTTGTGGCCTTTTCCCCATTTCTTATAAGCCCTGGATGTTAAGTTATCCTTTATCGATCCCCATAGGGAAATTAATTCTCTACATTTAATCCATCCTAAGTGTTAGGAGCAGTGGGGCAGCCACTGGGCAGCAACTCCAGTTCTAAGCCAATGCTTTCAAGGGCACTGACAGGAGAATTAACCTGAGTCAAGGGGTAGCTCAGACATGTCTGTAATAAGCAGGACAGAGAGGACTGAGCGCTGCAATATTTTAGACAGCAGAGATTACAGCTAGACAGTTGAAAAACTAATCTCCGTAAAGCCGAGGGGAGCTGCAGATTCAGGTGATAATTTCTCTTTCACATTATCATGTTGTTTTCACATCGTCCTTTGATACATAAAAATATAGATTATAGCTGCTTTAATGCCTCCACTTTAATCCTGTTTTTCTTATTTCAGTAGTTTCCCCTTCTACATGTATTCACAGAGGTTGTTGTTAGAAATGGAAGTTGCCTCTCGACTAAAGAAAAGAAAGCCAACAACACTTGAAGACGTCCTACAGCACAGGTTGAGCTGAACACACTGAAAGTCATGACATAACACTTGTTTCCTCAGACACAGACGGTGTTTCAGTTAGCTGCTGCTTTTGCTCAATAAGCCACGCTGTCTGTGATTGACAGTAGATAAATAAAGGGCAAGTATCTGTGAAACCATAGGAAGACCTAAGAATGTCCCACACACACACACACAATGACACAACATTTATGAGATGCTTCCTGTGCCATGCCATAGTGGTGGATGATGATGTGGGTGGAACTGCTGTGAAGTGCTTCTGTAAAACAAACAATAGAAACACACACACACAGAGCAGGACACACCAGGTTTGACAGCAGACAGCGGAGGTTCAGGTGGTGAACAGACACCGACACCTGTCATGGAGATGCTGCTCAGCTTCGTGCTCGTCTCCCTCCTCGTCTCTCCAGGTATGTAAGTTAACCTCAGACTCCTCAGTCTGTAGGTCGGAGGGGTCGGGGGCTTTTTTTCAGGACCAAACTTACTTTTTTTATACGTCGGCAGGGTCAAGACATCAGGGGCTTAGCTCAGAGGCATTGACAGTATGTGTACATCTTGTAGGGGAACCAAGAAGGGCATCAGAGTCAGGGCTGCTAAAAACATCAGAGGCTAAAATCACCTAAAATCAGAGCTCCCTTGCTGAAAAAGTCTGCCTCTTTTTGTTGTGATTAAAGATACAGAATGCTTTAGAATGACAGTTAGTCGAAGTGACTATAGCATAAAAGTTAATCATCAGGTTTTTCCACACGATTGTTCTTGAAAGTACACACAAAGTTACTACATAATAGTAAATTAACAGAATATGACAGATTTATCCAGAATAATCAAAGAATAAAAAACAAACAAAAAAAACAAAAAAACAGAGAGGGGATTTATTATCAGGGTGGCTGTGTTGCTGAAGGAAATGTTGTGTATTTATCAGTGCATATTTTGCACTGTGATAGAGTTCTGCTGTTTTTTAAATTAATAATTAAATTGTGTCAGAGGTTTAGGCATGTTTTTAAGACCTCCAATCTCCTTGTCGTTTGTTTCGGTGACTCCAGAGTGAATGTAGTAATACTGGAAATGTGTAACTCACATAAACGTTTATTTGAAGATTTGTAACTTTGGGGACTGAAGAAATAAGGATCCCAGTATGGTGCATATACTGTATATAAACCTTAGATGTGCATGTGTTTACTGCGATGCATCAGCTGGATGACATAAGAGAGCAGAACAATAAACTCTGAATGGGAGGAGCAGTAATACTTACTGCAGCCACCTTTTCAATACTCTTTATAATTAAAGAAGCAAGCCTGACAAGTTTGGACAGTGCTGTGTTAGGGAGTAGCCGTCTTTCTATTTTAGGGGATGTTTGGATGTGACTTCATGGTGTGTCAAAGGTTTCTCCAGTTCTATAATTTTCTTCCTCTCCAGTCAGACTGAAAATATCTAATAAGTCCCAGCCTGCCTGGGTTTCAACATGAATTTGGCATTTTAATTGTGATTTGAATGCAGGAGCAGACAATCAGGGGACTGATTTTGATTCCTCATGCTTGCACTGTTAGATAAGGAACAGCTCTGTATGCGTAGGTGGTGCGTCACTCTCAGAAATATCTGAATTCCTTTCACAGAGACTTGAAGACTACCAGATCCCAGTCCAGTCCTGTGAATTCTCTTCTAGTCTTTTATGATTTTTAATACCAATTCTCAAAATGTTTTTTCAAGTAGACACTGACAACTTTTAACTCAGTGACCTAAAACGAGTGACTGAGTGAATAAATAAATTAAGAGGAAGTTTATATTAAAACAGGTTAGGTTTTCCCCTGGCCCCTTCTATAATCACATGTAGGAACGTGCACCTAACCATCCATAACCAACCAAACCATCAGCTCTTGGCTTAGGCCTCTGAACATCACTCAGTGGTTTTCCACAGAACTTTTATCAATGGACTTAATGTATGTTGTGCACATCTCTAAATCATGCACTGGCTTTCATGGCTTACAACTGATCTCTTATTTTTTTAATCTGTCTTCATGTGTCTCCGTTTCTGCCTCTTTCCTCATTGCTGCAGGGCTGTTGTTGGAGTGCTACGTGTGCAGTTCTTCTGCCACCAATAAACAGTGCAACAGCAACAACACCACTCAGGTGTGTCAGGTGCCGCTGGACACGTGCATGACTATCGTCGACATTTTAGGTAACAATGAAAACACAATATCAGATCCCTGGTCGAGAAAGTAAAGGATTTTTAGAGTCCAGAATCTAAATGCATCTCTTAAGTTCCTTTATAGTAGTAGATCTGCATGTTTTATTGAAGGGAATTTTAATGAAAGCTTTGGTCTTATATGTCCATTGAGCTCACTTAAGTCAGCTAAAGCACTGTGCAGCCTCTAATAGGATTTCAGCCCAAATAGCTCACTCCAATACCCTGCTGTGCGTGTGTGTGTGTGTGTGTGTGTGTGTGTGTGTGTGTGTGTGTGTGTTGTTCAGGCTTTGAGAAAGCCATAGTGAAGCAGTGTGCCAGCCGGGCCACGTGTACAGGAGCCGCCTCGGCCGCCTCAGTCGACTCCAACGGAAACGGAAACATCATCAACTGCTGCAACAGTTATAACTTGTGCAACTACAGTGGAGCCGAGTCCATTCACATACACACAGCACTGCTGCTGCTGACTGTGGGTGTATTAGTGCTGCTGTCACACTGAGGTCAGTGGGATATACCAACGCTGCCGAAAGCTGTGGAAGCTACAGGCTAAGTTACGCTGCTGCTCTCTATAGAAAAGTGTGGGGATGAATGGCTCTAAATCTATCTCAATAGACTGTAATATTATGTAATATAATGTTTAGCTCTGTAATACTGTTGGAGCTAATGCTTTAAATGTGACTGTTGTATGTGAATGCTAATTTTTATGTTAAATTAAGGCTTTGACTCTCATTGAATAAAGGTTTTTCAGCACTTATTTCCTTTGAAATCTCAGGGACTTGAATACTATTCTTAACTCTTTTATGGATTGTCCAAACTACAGCCTAAAACCACTTAAGAGGGTCTAAATGTATTTTAATATATACAGCTTTACATTTGTCAGTTTGCTGGATTTTGGCTTCAGTCGTCTCCCTCTTAAATCCTACACCCGCTGACACAAACATGGGACGACCAAAATCACTTAAGTCTCATTGTTGGCTTAAAGACTTTATATTCCAGGCACAACACTGAGACTCTGAAACCAGGAAAACAATTCTGAAACAAGGACATTTTTAGGTTTTATAGTGGACTCAAATCGGTGTCACTCTTTTGAAGTTAACGGTTTGAAGATGATACTAATTTAGCTCACAGAAGAAAGTACTTGTCAGGAGAAGTAACTCCCTGCAGAACTTTAATGAAGTGTCATTTTGTGATCTGGATGTTTTAAAACAACATTTATATGTAAATGGGATACAAAATGGACCACAGTAGGGAGCCTCCCTCCACAGGCCAACATTAACATTAACTAAAAAAAACTCTGTAACTCCAGATACTGGAGATATAAAACCTGAAATGCAGCGCTTACAAATAAATCTTTATCGTGAATAAGATTGTGGACAGTCTGATTTCCATTTCGTCATGATTTTATTTCATTGGTTTTTTTCCCTCCTATTTGACAAGATGGCTGATTTAGCCCAGAAGACAAAATAAAAACCAGTGTTTACTAGTACGAGTTCTGTACAATTCACCAGTGATACACACCAGTATAGCTTACAATATACCAACATGAGCAGATTTACGCAACAACAAGGAGATAAAATATTGTTTTTGGTTTTTTTTAACATTTTGTATCCCTATAAAACCCAGATAGTTGATAGTGTAGTTGCTGGCTGAACATGGAAATCCAATCTGGGTAAAATTGGGTTAAAAAACTTATGATATTTTTTTTTTTCTTTTGGTGCTGTGCAAATATGCTCTTCTCCATACCAGTATATCATGCTATACCAATACAGTCACAAGTATATTTCATATAGCAGTATGTCATACTCCATGTGGGGTCAGTATTAACAAAGACACGTGTGATCTGCTGTATTTTCAGTTCGGTGTTTTGTGTCTGCAAGACAAGTTCCAGTCATGTTGCTCCACATTTCATGTGTGTTTGTTTCCCTGTTGTTAGGAGGGACATATTTAAAGAGTTACACCTGACAGAAACTGGGATTCAAAGCACAAAGGTTCCAGTTGTGAGGTTTGTTTGTAGCCCCAGTAAATTCACTTTGTGATACCGGTGGGTGAGGGGACAGCTAAAGGTGCGACACCAGTTTTATATGAGGAACAACTGAACGATATTGGGACTGTAGGTGAGGAGAAAGAAAGAAGAGGAGACACAGAAATAAGCTATAAGTCAAGCTCAGTGACCAGTCTGAGACATGATGACCTGCTCTTCCTCCTTGACGAAGACGAAGGATCCAGTCACTCAGGCTGGATCCTCAAAATCCACCTTCAGTGGGGTTTTTTTTTTTTTGTTCCATTTTTGCTCCTCAGAGTCGATGCTGGGATTGAATATCAGTATAGAGGAAGAAGACTGTGATGACTGAAAACAACACAAAAAACATGGAGCCAGCCGATTAAAAAAAGAGTAGACTAAATTGAGTGCGAGTAGGGAGTGTCCTGTCTGCGGTGCTTACTCAGACAGATTTTGGATTCTTCACATTTGGAGTCTTTAAAACCTGCGCAGAGATGAGCTGAGGAAGACTTCAGGAAGGAGAGGAACAGAACATGAGAGAACACGAGAACAAAAGGAAAGAAAAGTGAGTGAAATAAAAGAGGAAAGAGGAGGAGAGTGTGTTCTGTCTTCAGGAAGTAGACCGGCGCTAGTCTGTCCAAAAGTTTTAATACGTTCTCCCCGTCTCTCCCTCCGTCTCCTCCTCTGCAATTTCTGAGTCTATAAATAAAACCTGGTGAGACGGAGGGAAGACGGGAATGGATGGAGGATGACTTATGGGAGGAGCGATGGAGGGCGGGAGACTGCTTCTCCAAACCAAACCGGGACTGTCTTTACTGTGAATTTCCTTGTCTAAGCAGCCACTCAAAACACCGCGCATGACCAAAGCTGAATAGAAAACATCTGGTTTGATCTGCCCATTCAAACGAATCCATGGTGATGTGGAGGTATTTCAACAGAGGAGAAAGTTCACATCCAGGGGTCAAAACACACAATGACACGGCTGCTGGCTGGCTGAAGTCCATTCCCACGCTGACGTTTCATGCAGATGCGTTGCAGATCAAACACAGTCCGATCAGGTTCTGATGGTTTTGCTTGAGAGTTGTATTCCACTAAGACTAATCCACCCGATGTCAACAAATCCAGATCCAATCGCTCCCATGATAGTATTTCTGTCAGAGGTTTTTAAACCTTTTAAACCTGGGACCCCAGGAATCAGGCTCATATCAGGTCCAGATCCTTAGTCATCACTCCTCCTCTTCACATCATTACGTGAAGCTGCCAAGTCCCTGATTCAGGAAGTGTTTTTGCTCTGTTCTTGTATTAAGAAAGTCACAGTGGTGGAGAGTTTTATCCCAGATGACCCGGCTACCTCAGCTTACACAGGATTCAACATCTAATGATTCTTCACGGACTGTAAAAGTATCAGAGCCATTGTTTTTCTCCTTTGATGTAAAGCACTCGGCTCCAACAGCCCTCACATATCATGATTGACGTCATTAATCTGGGAGTCTTTAGTCCTCCGCTGCTCAGCCGACGTGGGGCTAGTGTGGGCGGGAGTGGGCCATCATCTTGAGCCGTGATTGGTCGATGACATCTAGCAGGTTCTTGGCATCAACTGCAAGAGCGTGAGCCGCCGTCAACATCTGCTTCTTATAGTCCTGTTGGAGACTAGGACAGAGCAAAAATATGCACACACACAAACATTACTCATACAGGTCGGTACTAGTGGGTAGATGAATGAGTGTAATATAAAAGCTGATATAATTTCTGACTTTGGCGCCCCCTTGTGATAACATTAAAAAAGCCACTGTGGCAGAGAGCTGACGACCTCTGGTGGAAAATGTCTGTTACTGTTTTGACATTTTTCCAGACACTGACTAAATATTATTTCTTAGTCTTTCACTGAATTTATGAGTGTCCTTAAATGGAATAAAGATTGACTTTATCCACTATACAAACACAAGAAACTGTAATAAAATACAAGTAAAGAAGGCATGTGTCTATTACATGGACATTTCAATGTAAAGGAACTGAAATAAAACCATTCTTTATATTGTGTAAAGTTAATATTTGAACCTACCTGGTCATCACATATTGTTGGGCTAACTTCATCTTCCCAATCAGCTCTGCCAGGTCAGAGTTCAGGAGTTTCTGTGCCATCTCGATCTGTGGAAGAAAACCCAGAGCATTAAATATCAATCTGATACCAACCAATACTATTGCAGATGTGTGATCGCTAGTGTGATTTACTCAATTTATTTAATAATAATAAGAAAATGTAAGTGATTCCACACTACTCAATGAGTGTGTGAGTGTATGTATGTGGTTAGTGAGTGTGTGTTTCTACCTCTCTGTGTGTACTGGCTGGAAGTTGTGGTAGAGTCTCATCCACTGTGGCCAATAACGTCCTCAACGCCAGACCCACATCCTGAAACACACAGACACAGACCGCGTTGCTCAGAATAGATTAAAAATTACACAAAACAGGAAGAAAAGTAGGAAATGAATTAATATGCAGTTTAAAAAAATATACTGTACGCTGTATATACATGTAGGTTTATAAAAACATGTGAAAAAGTGATTTAGGAAACAGCAGAGTTAGATTACAACAATATTTCCTACACAGATAGAGATAACCTGCGTGGAGGAATAAAATAAAATGTTCTAATTTTAGAGAGTGTAAGCCAAAAGGACTTCAGTTCATTTAAAATCAATATCCAGCGAGGTTAAAAGGTCAGATCTGTAGAGTCTGGTTGACATGAATCATCATCACCAAGAAATGATTCATCTGGAAGTAGGAGTATCAGAATTCAGCCCTCTGAAGAGCTTAAGAACTCGTTTAATTAAAACAGGGTGTCATGGCAGACAAGGGAACTTAACATAAAACTGTATAAACAGAACAGCACTAATCTTTGTAATGCTTTCAAATTTTAAGGTCAAGGTTTGCAGCTCAAGAGAGAAAAACAGAATATTCAGCGAGCCTCTGAGGAACAATGATGAATTCAAAAGCTGCTGAGAAGCGAGACAAATGTGTGCTTCGGTTACCTTGACCATGGGAACGTACTCCTCTGGGGGAGCTGGCTGAATCTTGCTTGACATCTCGATCACGGCTTTGACCAATCCTGTCACGTTCTCGTACACCTTGTCGTTGGAGCGGTCCAGATTGGCGGTGGGGGGCGGGCTAATCTCTTGGGGCTGCAGCTGAACCATGAGAGCACAAAAAGCAATGAGTGACAGGCAGACGGAGGTCTGTGTGGGGACTGGGGCAGTGAGAACAACACACAGAAAACAAAGTGAGACAATGTTGATGAAAAATATGACCCTTCTAATATGAAAACATTTAAATAATTGTTCATAGTTGACTGTACAACTCCTGTAGGATCATAGAGACGTACATGAATCATGCCTTTGCTTAACTAGGGAACATCTGACCCTCTGCACATCTGGTGGTAGAAAGTGAGATCATTTTAAATGTACATAACACTGCTTTTTAAATAGTTAAATAGATTAATAGTTTGAGGTGAGGAAGAGCGCTGTAACCTTACAAAGAACAAACTGTGTCATACACGTCAGTGAGTCGATTAATGAGTGAGTGAGTGAGTGAATGAATGAATGAATGAATCTGAGTAGGTTTTTTAGATTAATGACATGCTTTGAATACATGTTGCTATGTGTAGTTCTGTATTTTGACCACTAGATGGCAGTAACACATTGGAACAACCAGATATAATTAATGGCGTCAATTTAATCCAAAAACTGATACAGCAGCGTTCACACCTTAAAAACTGATGTATCATAAATGTTCTTGTTAGTATATTTCTCAGCTTACTCTGTCTCTTCCACATGTTCTGTCCTCTGACCTCACTTGTCCCTGAATTACGTGTATACTTTCAAATTGCGAACACAACCTTTCACTTGCCTTCTTCTCTGCTACTAAATTAGCTTTTTAGCACCGCAAAATGTAATCCTGTCTACCTAACGGCATGCTTTTCCACATATTTTCATCTCTCCTCAATCACCCTCTACACACTCCTCCCTTCAGTGGGAAATCGCTTTTGCGTAATCAGTCACAGTCACAGTCACCCCCTACAGTCAAAACACTACAGCTCTGAACCTCAGACACATTATGGCACGATACTACTGCATCAAATGTTGGTCTAAAAAAACAAAAAAACAAAACTAGCTGATTCTACTGCGGCGATTTTAAGACTGCAGGCAGAATGTGTTTGACATGGGACACCCTCTGTCATTAAGATGAGAACAAACTCTCCAAAAAACCCTTAAATGGTTGGATAAATGGGAAGAATCCTTACATAGAGCAATAGAGGATGGATCACATGTATTTTTTACTCTATCCTCTGATCATATTCAGACGATAAAGACAAACCCTCCGGCCTAAGATCTAACAAAGATTTTCACCCTAGCCAGGAAAACGGCATGATTAATGCATAAATAGTTCCAAATGTTTTCTAGTAAGATTAAAGTAAATGAATTCTGAAGAATTTCCAGTGTGAAAGAGGGTTAAATATTGTTAGTACAAGAAAACAAACACTATGGTGTAGATTTAGATGTTAGTTAGGAGACGGTAGAAACAAGAAACCTGACTGGTATCGACACAACAAAGGGAACTCCAGCATGAAATAAATGTGTTTATATGTTTATATGATGACACTGTGGATGATTTGATTTGTTGGACAGAGAAATCAAAGAGCCGATGGAAGAAGGAACCCAATGAATTTACGTGTGATTAACTAGCAGACAAGACGCACAGTAAACACACACAGACGGTGTGCCGCTTACCCGCCAGGGCTAGGGGTCAACAGTAAGGCAGAGTAGAGCAGGAGGAGGAGGAGGAGGAGGAGGAGGAGGAGCAGCCAAAGGAAAAGAAGATAAAAGGAAAATATTAAAGCATTAAAAAACATGCAACCTGAATATTTGGTGAATGTATCCTTGTCACTTCTTGTAGGTTGTTTCTGTACATGCTTAAGTGTTCTTCTTTATTAGTATGTTTGTGTGCATGTATTTTTGTTTTGGGTTTGTGTGTGTGTGTGTGTGTGTGTGTGTACCTTGACTCCATCGTTGTAACTGTCTCCAGTATTTAGACAGGCCAGACTGCCCACTTGGCTCTGGGCCCCGGGTCGAGGGGGTTTCTTTGGGGGCGCTGCATGCTCTGCAGGTATCAAAAAAAGACGTAAAAGTGAAAATGATGCCTTCTCACAGTTTTAGAGTCTCATACAAGTTCTGAACTAATTGTACTTTGGTCCCTCAGCGGCTCTCAGTTTAGAGTCTGCACTCTCAATGGTGGTCAAAATCAGTAAAAAATCTGTAAAAGGCTGTAATGAACAATTAATTTCATTATCTATGAATGTTTTTGATTAATTGGTTTAATCTATGAGATGTCAAAAAAGTAAAAACAATGGCTGTCACAAGTTCTAGGAGCCCATGATGACGTCTTCAAATGTCTTTTTTGTTTCCGACCAACAATCCAAATCCAAATATAACCAAATATATATATAATAATCCTCACGTTTAAGAGGCTATAAAGTCAAAATTTGGCATTTCCACTTGATTAAACTGAAACAATCAAAATAGTTGCTAATCAGTTATCTGTAGACTGACTAATCAATTAATCAATCATCAGTTATTCCAGCTCTATCTACAATCTGTATGAACAATTCAATGATCAAAACACCCCCCAGTAAAGGAGAAAAACGCAGTTCCTGATATAAAAAAATGCAAACAAAATCTCCAGACTGTAAAACTATTTGAAGCTGAATGTGTTTCTGTGTTCTCTGTATTCGACTGCTTGCAGGGTGGGCATATTCACGCTCTGAGCACACGACATATTGAGCTTGACATGCTGTCTGAGTCCATGTAAACAGAGGCCAACAGGCTGCAGAGTTCACAATCAGATCTGCCATATTGTGGCAACAGACTGTAAACTCTGAAAGCAGACACTGACACACACAGACTGAGACTCTGTCTGCTGGTAGTGGGAGATACAGAATATATACAGAGCTAAACAGAGCTGCGTAATGCTATATGTGTGAGCTACATACTTTGGGAGATTAAGAGACAGAAAGAGGAGAGAGAATAAAACAATGATGGTTGTGTGGCTGTAATTAGACCGTTACGGGCCTGTCTATTACCTGGTTTGCCAACGGGCTGGTATATGTGCTGGTTTCCTGTCTGCACAAACAAACAAACACAACAACAAAACATTGGGTTAGCAAGTGCTCCGTCACACACATAATCAGAAGCTTCACAGGAAATTAGAACTTCACAGGCAAAAACCACCAGATGGTTCTTCAAAAAAAAAAAAAAAAAAAAAAAAAAAAAATGTAGGGAATCCAATTTAATTTTCTTGTCACACGACACCGCGTCTCAATTTGTTCTTATAAAACACAGCGAGTTCACAGCCGTCTCTGGTCGAGGAGCTGTTTCTGTTTTCTGCGGTGTGTGGTCTAGCACTGTGTTACTTATGTTAACAAAAATAATCTGTCTGGCTACACAGGGAAAACAAAAAAGAAAGTGTTTCCTTTGTTGGTGCTACCCTTTCAAAACCAAAAAAAAAACCCCTGCAGCCTTGTCTTTATGATTTGATGGTTGTGAGCATAAAATGATGCCACAAAACTCTCTAGCAGTGCCAGGCATGTTACATATTTACTTTGTTGTATTATTACTGAATCTTTGTTGTTTTCTCTGTGGCTTCGAAAGCCTCTGTGCCATCAGAGTGTTGTGGTCTGACAACCACCAACACCCAAAAATACTCTATTACAGCCTTTTACACACACACACACACACACACACACACACACACACACACACACACACACACACACACACACACACACACACACACACACACAAACACACACACACACACACACACACACACACACACACACACACACGAGGGAGATTTTCCCACCACAAACCACAGCCATTCAAATGGGAGGAGGAGGACAAGCAGAGAGATGAATTACAGAGACAGAAATATCTGGCCCATGGCAACTTCAGACTGCTACAACAACTTACTACTAACATAACAGACATCAACATACAGCTCTGTGTTCAGCTCTTGAGATTCCAACTTTGGGATAAAGTTTCACAAAAGCTCTGATCAACAGCATCATTTAGTTTCAGGAGAAGAAGCTTAATCACAGAGAAGCTTCAAGAAAAACATGACGACTCCAGTTTCTAGTAAAAAAAACCCAAAAAATAATTACAGGAGGGAAAAAGAGATGAAGTTACCTTTTGATACTACCTGTGTTAAAATATGTTTCGACAGCATATAACCACCGTTATGTTTGCTAAATGAAATTGTGCATCTGTCACCGTGCAAATCATTTCAGAGTAACACCACAGCGCTCAATGTAAAAAATGATGTGGTTAGCTCTCTTAAGCGATCACAAATGTGAAAGTCAAGAAATGAATGTCTCCTTTCACAAACACTGATACTGCAGCATGTGTGCAGATATTCATGTGACTAGGGCTGCAGCTAATGATCACTTCCATTATCGATTCATCTGCTGATGAATTTCTCGATTGAATAAATAATTGTTCTCGAAAATGTCAGGAAAATGACAGCGCAAAACCCAAAAATATTCAGTTCACTATGACATAAGACAAAGAAAGCAGCTAATCCACATTTGACAAAGATGAAACAAGGAAACGTTTGGCATTTTGGCTTGAACAATTGCTTAGACAACTAATCAAAAATGAAAATAGTCACTTCTGCCAGCTGACTAATCTTTTAATTGATTATTCAACTACTTGTTTAAGTTTTACATGAGGTATATTCACTTTTAGGGCAAATTATCACCCTGTATGTTATAGCAACAACCTTGAGGCAGCCGACACTGGCTAACATGTTGAAAACAACATCCTGTTAAATGTCCCATGACTTTCTATGAGACCAGCTCCACCATATTTTCCTCTAATGGTGCTTTTGACACTCTAAAGTTTTACTCTAAATTACTGGTGGACAGACTTGAGCAGAGCACAGTCAACTACAGACATGCTGAGTTACTGCAGGCAACACTGGGACAGAGAGATGAATAAAGATGGCTACTACTTGCAACAGCGTTCTATTAATAACTGGTGATGTTGTGGGAATCCACTGACCCCCTCATTGCTGACCCCACCCCCCACAACAGGTCACTTCCTGTCCCTGTATCAATCCCCTCAGCTCTAATCTAAACAAACACACGCTGCAGCCAATTGCAGCGAGTCCAACCAGAATGTGGAACAACGTTTGTCTTTATCAGACATCCTCCTCTCTTAAAAACACAAACCGGTCAGAAAAATAACTTCCCCTTTTTTTCTGCGGTTGGAGCGGGAAATGGTCATGAATTTGACAGCGAAAATTAGAAAGAGGCTATGTGAAGTAGAGTTCATCCATCCACAGTTCAGCTCTTTCTGAGCTAATGAATGACACCAACTAACAGTGAGATGGATGGAGACAGATAACAGTTATTGATAAAAAAAAAAGGTAACTTACCGGTGGTTGGAGTCCACCTTCTTCTCTGTCCAGACTCCCTCTAGAACCTCTAGAGTCTGGTTTCTAAACACACACAAATAAACATAAAAAATATATCTCCATCAACAGTATTTAAGATCAGGGTTGGTTTTAACGCTAATTTTCTGCCAGACTATACTATTAAAAGATTAAAACTGCTGTATTTATAGTTATGCAAACTGATTGTGATTGTTTTTCCAATGAACAATAAGTCATTTTGCTCTTCTGTTTGTGGCATTATTGGATTTTGATTCCTGGGAATTTCACTGAGACAAATACCCTGTCAGAATGGAGCATTACATTGTGCAAACTGGATTGCTTAAACTAGTAGCTTTACTGATTCACTGAAGATTTACTGATCTGACTAAGGTGAAAGTGAACAGACTCCAATTCTCCAAATCCAAGTTTAATCTTAAGTCTTACAATGATTATGTGAATGAGGAAATGAATGAGTGAATCACAGCAGTGAAGCTCACACAAAAACAAAAACAAAAAAAACTCCCCAACACATGCATCCAAAACCAATCTCCCGGCACGAGACAGGAACATACTGTACAAAGCTGCAGGATATAAAAGCACAGGTCCTCTTACACACAAACAAACTTTTTCCAACACGAGCACAACTTTTCAGATTGACATTTGGCCGCTCCAAAACACCCACAAACAAAGCCAAATTAAAACCACAAACACCTCTACACACACACAACCAACCATCCCATCCCAGCAGCCGCGCTCTCTCACGCCCGTCCTCGCCTACCAGTTTTCCAAGACAGGACTTGAAGACCAGCATTGCCAATGAGTTCATCAAAGTTGTCTGATGAACCGTTTGTGTCCGAGTTGTTTGAGGTGTTGTGTCTGTGTTGCTGTCTGGTTCTGATCTTACTGTATCTCTCTCTATAGCTCTGTCTGCTTCTGTGACTGAGTGTTTTCCTGTCTGTCTCCCTGTCTGTCTACGAGCCTGTATCCTCGTCTGTGCCAGCAGTTTCATCAAGACAAGAATTCAGATTCAACTCCGGCTTCCTGCCTTCAGCACACTTATACTCTGACTCTGACGCACAGAGAGAGGGAAGGAGAGGAGGACGAGAAGGAGGAGGGATGGAGCACGCTGCCAACGAGCCATCAGTGTGCGAGCATGTCTACCCTTCTTTCCCAAACCATTCTTCCTTTCTCCCCCCTTTCTCTCACCCCTCCCTGAAGTGACAGTGTTATAAAAACCAGCATGCATGCAAAACACACACACACACACACACACAGACACACACACACACACACACAGACACACACACACACACACACACACACACACACACACACTTCCCAGCTTTTCAGTAATCTTGTGTGTTGTCAGTTAGTGGTTGTGGGTCAAAGACAGACTGTTGACTGGGCTGTCAGATTCTCTAAGCCTATCATTAGCCTGGAATTCAAACAGGCCACACCTGCCTACAAACTCTCTCTCACAAACGCACACGTGCAAGCACGCACAATAAAATTCTTGAGCAAAAAACCCCAGACATCTCCTTCACAGAAAAATGTATCCTACATGAAACGTCCCCCCCCCCCCATCAGAAGTAACATTTTTCACACCAGACAGCAACAAACACTGTGTTCATTTATCTTTGTGTGTGTCAGCTTTACTAGAATAGTAAGTCCGTCATAATGAATTAACTGTTAAATAACTCACGTCCAGTTGGCCACTGCTAACATAGGTAGGAGAGATGGCAATGGTAGTCATTTCCTAATAAAGAGTAAGGAACAGGAAGTAGGAAATACCATCTTTTTGGGCATTAAAAAAGTATGTATTTTATTTTATGCCATGTTAAATAGTCTCTGGAGAAATGCCATCCAGAGCTAAAGTCAATTATGTTGAAAATCACATCCAATTTAAAAAAGTTTTTGTCCTTGGTAACAGTGTAACCAAATGTAGTTGATCTCTGGTCACTAATTATTGTGTTGCTATGGTTACAATAGGAATTTAATGCTCCAATTTAGAAGAAATTTGTAAGCTATGTAAGCTAATGAGACTTAGGTACTGTACATAATAGTGTGTATCAAATCTTATCAATCAAACAAAACAACAAACGTAAAACCCTCAGGAAATTTCAAAAACTCTTAACCTCTGATGGAGACAACTAATATTCTCAAACATGTGGTTAACTTCCAAATAACGTGGTTCGTAACTGATCCCAGAAAATCCTGCTTTTAGTTTAACTCATCGCTGAAGGTCAGAGCACGGCCACCATGACAGTCACCCTTAAAAAGGGGTAAGGTGTCAATATCTTACTCTAGTACACTTCAACAGGATCCAAATATCAAGTGTTTCCCTAAACGTCTTATCAGTTTCACAAATACTGCAGCTGAGGACGAACATCAGAATTGCTGCAATCGTGACTCTGATCCTAATAACGACTGAAGTGATTTGCGATCTATTTAGCTTACGCATCTAAAGATTTTTTTGTTTTTACGTTTATTAAATTTATTGATTGTGATGAATTTCAAAGAGTCAATTTTACAAAAACACAACAACATGCATCATGGAACTAAAAAAAAAAAAAAACCTCAACAACACAAGTGAAAAGTCAAAGGAAACTAAGCAGGACAGCTTTGCATTACAGGTGACGATAACACTGTACCATGCACAACAACATCACACAAAAAAAGGACTCAGTGGTTTTAAAAATGTATCTCTTTCTCTATATTCTACTCTTCTGCAGTGAAATGTTCCTGGTTATGCAGATTATATGTACACACTCTAGTGTTTTGTAATGTTTAAGCTAATCTGAGTATGAAACTGGTCTTATATTTTATTTGAAGTAGCATTAAAATATCCAAATAGTCTTATATTTAACTTGCAGAAACATGTCAGCAGACCTTTGTTAATTGCCTCTGAAATAGAAATTGATTTTATTTGTCGTGCCTAAAATACAGAAGCAATACCAAGCCGCTAACAGAGTACAATATATCAAGTGAAATCTAAAGTTAAATGTGCTGTTACATCCAAATTGTTGTGTACGTATTAACTGTGAGTGTATTTTCAAATGTGTGTGCTGTGTGTGTTACCAGCAGCCTTTCCTCCTCCTCCAGCCACCTCTGGTCCTCCTCCATCTGCTGTTGTTGTATCATCAGCTGTTCCTCCATTAACAGGCACTGCTGGCCTACACACTGCTGCATGTCTACTGCCCTGTCCTACACACACACACACAAATACACAAACATGCACCAAAAGACAAGCATAGCAACAAATGTGCACACAAACACAGGGACACATGCACAGTCACAGATGAAGAGAAACATGCGCACACACACACACACACACAGGACAGACACGTACACCAGACTGATGAGAGGCTGAACTTAGGTGATGGACACACACACACTAAAAATAATGGGTGTCAATGGGCCTTTGATTTTTACCATTTAAATATTTGGATAATTAAGTACATTTGGGGACTAGACTCATTAGGTATGTGGTTCTTTTTCATCAGTCTCTTCAGGCTGCCAGCTGCAACAGATGTTATTCTCACTGGTGAGAAGATTTTGTCTAATAGGACAGCTTTGTATGCGTTTCAATCCTGTCATGACTTACCCAAGTGTGCATATGTGTGTGTGTATGTAAAATTGGTTTCTTACCTCCATCGCAGAGGCCCATAGCGCCATGTCGTGTCCATGCGGCTGGGGAAGGAGCTGTGCGTGCAAGTGTGTGTGGACGTGGTGGCGGGGGTGTGTGTGCGCGTGGTGTGTGTCCAGCATCGCAGCCTGTGGGGGGTACAGGGCGCTGGGCACCGAGGGGAGGGTGTGAGGGCCGGGGTACCCTGCCATCTGAGCCGGGGAATGAACAGAGAGAAAAACACACACCGTTAGTCTGTTATCAGTTTTCTTCTGATTAATGCCCTTACATCTTTACCTATCTTGTATTTATTTCTGTTTTTATCTTAATTAATTTCTCTTAACATGTTTTTTTATCCTTTAATTTGTGTTTTCATATTTTATTCCTTTATTTCCTGCTTAATGTTATAATGCTTTATTTAAAGCACTTTGAATCACCCTTGTGAATGATGTCAAGTCAACACCCTCTATCCTTAGAAATGTGCTATACAAATACAATTGTCTTGCCTTACTGCAACCCAAAACCCCAAATGCTGCAGACTGGCAAATGCACATTTAAAAAAAAAAAATCCAATTGTATCCTAATTAGAGTTATGTAACTATACACTAAGCACAACAGCCGCAAAAGAGTATTTAGACTTGTGCAGTCTGTGGAGTTTGTCTGCGTACCTGGTAGTGTCCAGGATGTTGGGAACTGGGGTAGAAACCTTCACTCGAGCGAGGACTGGGATAGCCTGGTCTACTTGGCTACAGACAGACAGACAGACAGGCAGACAGAGAGACAGAGAGAAAGAGATAAATAAAAATACAGTTGCAATGCCTATTCATCTTTTTCCCCAAACTGAAAGTTAGAAGACGGGACACCGGGTCATTCAGACAATCAACACACAAACCCCTAGGAGCTGTTTGTGTGGCTGGGTTAGCTGTCAATCAAAACAGGGAACACCCACTGGGCTGCAAGTCCAGCAAGCTGTTAGTTAGTTGTTACAAACATCAACACCCATGGATTACCGGTATGAACTATGTTATACTTGGGGTCGGGGACTATCGACCAGCAGAATCTCTGGTTAGATGTGATGCAGGTGTGTATAAAGTGTTATGGTTGCATGTTCACCAAAGACCTCTCTTTAAAGCACTGGCTTTTCTAATGGGGGTGGGGGGGTGCTGCACATGAGAAGGTTGACAGAAGAAAATGTGATGTCATTTTTTTTTCAGTCTGCATAACAAAGGGAGTTTCTCCTGAGAAATGAGACTTTTTAATCCAAGCTTCTGCTGAACGCTGCTGCCTAAAGAAACAGAGGAGAGTGAGTCTGCTACTCGTCACTATTCTATTCTTTTTGATTCATTTGTTGGGCACCAGTAGCTAAAAACAGAAGTGCTTGGTGAACCCACAGCCTTGTTTCTTCTCTTGGTTTTCGGGTGATTTGTTGAGATGAAGCTGTTGGAAGTTGATGAACAGTTTACCATCTTAGAATGACTGGAGACATTTTTCTTCATGATTTAAACTTCTCTAACACAGAGCTCATTTCGAGCACAACAGTGGTGTAACCTCTACCTTCCACAGCCTCTCATAGTAGCTTTCTCTGGACCACACCTCCGACAGCGAGACAGACACAAAGACACACAGGGGAGGGAAACAGACAGCGAAGAAAGACAGGGAGGGATGGAGGGAAGGAGACAAGGAAAGAAAAAAAAGGATAAAAGTAGAAAGGGAGGGAGGAAAGAAAGAGAAGCAGACAAGACAGAGAAACTGAGGACGAGACAAACAGGAGCTTAGAAACTCTCAGACAGGCAGACAGAGAGGGAAACACACAGCATGTTGTGAACATGCTCACACATGGAAGGACACAACGTTCCTTAACAAGAACAAAATGATATCCTGGAAGTTTAAATCTGCCCCAAACAGATTCACAGCCCTGTGGTGGTCAGTCCATGTAGAGGGAGCTTTACCCAGTTTAAAAATAGAAAGATAAACACAACAGACAGACAGACTGGAAGGTGAGGTTAATGAGACAGGGTAGTCACACTAGGGTAAGACAGAAATTGGTTACAATCTGGAGACTTTTGGACAGATATTTGAACAAGAATGAATGACAAAACAAATAAATAGGCCCAGCCATTATCATCTAATTGCAGAGCTACAGTGTCGGCTTCAATCTCAGCTGCGCCACTTATAGGCAAAACAAGTAACAGCTGCAGTAGTTCACACCTGCAGATGTGCTAATGTGCGCCTTCGACTGGCAAGGAGAATAAGCCAACGCAATTTTGACACTTGCGATACCTGCAGGCCACCAGCATTACAGCTGTTTCTGCTTTTTAAAAAATGAAATAGTTTGCTACAACCTCCTTTCATGAGGTGCTCTGCATCTGATAAAAATGTATGTGGACAGAATAAAAACAGGGATGTGGGCAGAATAGACTACTTTAGTCTAGCGGATTTATGTTGGGTCAAGGTAAATGTAACAAGATAAAACGTGACTGTGGAAAGTCACTTTTCGGGCTGTAAGAGAAACATGGAGCTTCAAACAAACTAAATACGACGTGTCAATTTACCTTAATCTATTTGACATTCATTTTTCATTACCTTTAGCATTTCAGCAGATTGTGTACAACATGTCCTGCCCTGAAATTGTTGCATTTTTAAATAACATAAAGTAATTGGGATTGTTTTTAAAATGAACCTGTTGTTGTGAGACACATACCCGTTACAAGCATGTGGAGCCATGAAGAATTTTAGGAATGTTGAGTAGCACAGTGTAATTAAGATTTTCTTTTTACTTCATGTATCACTCTGAGGCACAAATCATCGACTCCCACAGACACATCTAACACCACAAGGGTCACAGCGCAGCTCTGTAACAGGAATGTCTCACAGAGACTTATAACAGGACTGAATACTGGCTGCTGTCCTCCAGCTGAGGGCCAAACAGAAGATTGACTGATGGTAAGTCTTTCTTACAGCTCGACTATATTTCTGTCATGTTTCCATCACTGATTTCTCTGTTTCCACAAGTATCTCTGATTGTAACAGTATTGCGTATTTTTATTCATGAAAGCGTGCATTTTCAAGCACACAGCTCATGTTTTAAACACTTTCCCAGCACTGAAGTCATAATTCTTAGCAGAAAAAAGGGGAATGTGGGAGGTGAGGTGATGTTACAGCTCAGTGGGAGGACTAAACGCTCACTTCAAAAACAGGGTCACCTACCAAAACAAGCTCATGTGTAGTCCTACTGGCCAGCACCCAACAGCTAGGTCAAGGTGACAGAGAGCCAGCTCAGGCTTATGTAGAGACAGGCCTTTTAGCTAGCTCTGTATTTATAGTAACCGTCTCAATCCTAGGCTTCACACATTCTTACAAGCTTCAGTAGTAAATGCAATAAATCAATGTGACAGAATTCAGTACAGAATGCAGACCCACAGCATTATAATGAATTATACTATATGTTACAGTAGACGCTTTTTCCTCTTAGACATGGCTGATACCCGGAGCCGGGGAGTGGAAAAGTTGTTGCATTACATAGCAGCATTAGTTCTGGACTTTGGGTTCCACCTAGTGTAAAAAATGTTCTTAACATCTGTTTTAAGCTCATTCCATTTCATTAAAATTCAAGTGAAATTTAAAAGCTGACCACAAGATTTCTTTTGGTCAATTCTGTGAATATTTGCCGTAATTTTGACGTACTGTATTTATGCTCCACGTGTGTTAGATGGATCCTACTGTTAGCCAGTGGATTTAGGATGTATGACAGGCATCTCGAACAGGCTAGAAATAGGGAGCAATCATCCGAGGACACATCAACACAATGCCTGACAGAAACACATATCTGTAACTACATTCAATCACGACAGAGGACATTCAACAGCATGTACAGCATAGATAAAGCATGCTGCCAGACTAAGCATAAACATGCTAATTTACAGTCACTAGTGTTGGCAAGCACTGCATCAAAAATCACTGCACTCAGTTGTAATCAATGATTCAAAGACTGGATTGAGTCTAGTCCTACATGATATTTAAGCCATACATTAAAAAATGTTGCAACATTGTTTTCTGAGTGGGATGAACAGACAGGTTTCTGCCAAAGTTGGAAAAGTTTTGGTTATTTCACATGAGAGATTTCTGTACTGTGCTGTACTGTCTCGTATCAATGGTTCGAAGTGAACAGTACAAAAGAGGCAAAGAGCCACCACCAGTAGCCTCAATAGATCAAGATTCAATATCATGTTATTTTGTGCGAGAGGCCTAACTGATCTTATCTGGACTTGCAAATCTTTGAATTTTCCTTTCAAAGATGTCCCCCTGGACATTTGTCAAAAGGGCCATAATCCTGAATGTTGCAACTTTTTTGATAAAGACACAGGTTTGTTTCAGTTAGCTTTAGTGCAGTTAAACAGAACACCACCTGCCTTTAATGGTCTGGACATGGGTCTTTCAGGGCAGGGGATGGGACAAGGTGTATGGGTAGTTACAGGGAGGCTTGGCATTCGGCTGGGTGGACGGGGGTTAGTGGAGGGCAGAGTGCAGGCAGAGGGAGCTGGGAGGACTCTCTCAGTGTGTGAAAGAGTGAGGGGGGCTGCAGGGGGTCTCCCACATGACTGCACAGCAGGGTGTTGGTGCAGGGGGTCAGAGTCAAGCTGTAGTGGGGTACTGGGATTAGTTTGGCAGCCAGGGTGAAAGCTGGGCAACAGCAGGGCTTTAAGATTAGAATTTGACTTAGACTGGATGTTTTGGAGGGTGTGGGGACAAACATTCAACATGCTGTGGGGCAGAGGGTTAAGGTTAGGACTAGATTGGGAAAGGAGTGGGGAGAAGTGCCAGGGACGGGAGTGTGAGGTGTTTGACTTTGGCTGGGATGAACAGAGCAGGTGGCCGTTAGTAGGGGGATTTGTCTCGTGGGGGCAGCTGCCATTGGACATGCTGTCTGAACTGGTGAGAGGTGGAGAATAGAAGTTAGCATGAGACTGTGGGGACAAGCTGGGATGAGCTCTGGACTCAGGATTCAACTTGGTGTTGTGCTGAGAGAAAGAGTGATTGTAGCAAGTGGTGTTTTGAAGAGGAGAAGAGGAAAAGTGACTGGGAAATTGCAGAGTTGATGAGTAGAGTGGAGGAGTGGGTGGGTGAGGAGAGGTGCAGGGAGGTGAAGGATGAGGGTTTCCAAGGCAGCGGGAAAGCTGTGAGGCAAAGCGCTGGTTTGGATGGCAATGGTGGTGAGGAGAAGGAGCAGACAGACAATCCAGACTGAAGGTGGGCTGCAGGGAGGGACGACGGCTGGGCTGCAAACAGAAAGACAAAGGCAGAGGAGGGACAAATGGAAATAAAAAAAGGTATCATAGAAGACAGAGATATGTAGTAGACAGGTGAGAAAGACAGGGAGGAACCAAAGCACAGACAGAAATCTGCACAACTGCAACCAAAGCCATACAGTGACTGTGTTGCTGAAGAGAATAAGATGTTAAAGTGAAAAGACTTTTACCTCCCAGAAAACATTTTAATTCCTTTGTGGTCAATGAAATGAAACAAATACATCATTCACTGAGACCTGCAACCAAATCTAGATTAGGGAAAGGACAACTGCATCACTGAAGGCTTAAAAAAATAATCTCTCAGTCATATGAATTACTCTTCAAGACATATGGCTTTGGTTGTAACCTAAAGAAGCAGTTAACAGATGCTAACAGCAGGGGCATGGGGGCAGTAAGTGAGGGTGAAGCAGACAGCAGCTGGGACAACAAGCTGTGAGGTGGGATGGTACAAGTGGGGGTGGGGTTTATGGACTAATTCAGTAAATTCACCTTGTTTACACATTTGTAGGGAGCAGTTTATGTTACATGGAAAATGTAAAAAAAACACTAATGTTCTGATGGTACATATTGTTCCTGTGTTTGATCATTTTCCATAGCATGTGCAAAAGAGTTTGAGTTGTGGTCAAGGGCTTTCATATGCATATTACACAAACCCAGCAAGTCTTCTTTGTTCTAATCTACGAGACTGTAATATCAACTGACATATCACAAGAAAAAAACAAATGCATCCTGACGTAAAAAGAAGCTGCTTTTCAGATGCAAAAAAGAATCAATTTATTACATGTACAAAAGCTGACAAAAAGTGTAAAAATGTGACATAAAGGTCACATGGTTAATGGGCTTGTGACCGAAACGTTCCCTTTTCTTGTCACATTTTTTCACCTTTTGCACATTCTTTGCCTCTGAAGAGCCTCTTCTTTTTCTGTGAGGGCATTTTTTCGTATAAGACTTAGCTACACGCACCTGAGACTCCTTCTTGAAAAGCCTGGATTCAAGAGCTCAGAGTCATTCACATTTGTTTTTCTTGACCTTGTTTATCACAGTGAGCAAACCCCACTTGTCAACTGTCTTCAGCAATAATTTCAATGAGCATGTCACCAGGGTCCTGCAGAAACCTTGTATGTTAAGAGTCAAACTTGTACAAACAGGAAACATTAAATCAAATGCGTTACCAGTTGAATCATTTCAATGCCTTAATATTAATGGCAGCCACTTGTGTGATGCAACAACATTAACTTCACATGAAAGCATTTCAGAGAGGCTGTAATCCCTAACTGAAGAGTACATGGGACTTGCAATGATCAGGGTGTCTCACTGCAAACAGCACAAACAGATTCTCTTTATTACTACACCTGTTGTACTCATACACACATACACAAACAGACAGACAGAGACACAAACACATGTGGTGTAGTAGCGTCTTACTTTTGGTGGTGCGTCGTCGGACCCTCCAGAGTCCCAAGAAACCGTGACCTGTCTCCTCATCTCCATCCTGCTCCTCTCCTTCTGCTGGAGCTTCTCCTCCTCTAATATCGTGCTAGAAACAAGGAGAGAAAAACAAGACAGAAAAGGGTACCGATATTTTTATTTGTTTGGACTGTCACCTCATTGAATCCAGCACTTGAAAGAGGCAAAAAGAAAGGTGATATGTGATAAATAAATAGATAGAGAAACAGAATATTATCCCATATTCCCATGTTGTTGCTGTCAACATCTCTAGTACAAATGCACAAATGAACATATGACATTTAACACTTTAGTTATATACAGTATTGTGATACAGGATTTCCTGGCATGTTGTTAGCCCAGGTATAAAGTGAATAATGGCTGAAATTAACCAGCTGAATATTACAGCAGGTGTGAAATGTCCTACAGACTGGCTACAATTGAAAAATATCCCTTAACCAATGTGAAGACTGTCAGAGGAGACTACTTGTTTTATAACATCTTTATAACACACATTATGAAGCCACTTCCATCTTGCCCATCATTTTCTGTCAGGTTCCATCTTAAAATGTACCTCATGAAACTGGTAGACCAGCAGCCACCTGACCCACTTGCTATAGAGAATATGAGGTACTAGGTTTTGCATTTAGTACTTTAAATGTTACCTCCTAATATACACTCAGGTAAACTCATACAAACACATGCTCTGACACATCTCACAGCACAGGGTTTTCTCTCAACAGAGAAGTTATTGTAAACTGTCAGCTTAAGTGGTTTTCTACCACCTGCTGGAAATATGAAAACTCACTGACAACCCCATAAGCACACATACATCACTGTGCATGTCAGAGCTTCATTTCTGTGTGCTGTAACACCCACACAAACTCATGCATACAGAGAATTCCTCACACTGTCTGTACAGAGCGTCAAAACACAAACTATAACCTATAGTCGTAAGGAAAACAAATTCCATTTTGTTATAAAATGTCTTATTACTTAGTCTCGTACTACCCATTACAGTTCATCCCAGAGTACTCAAGAAACTCCCAATAATATTCAGTGAGCCAATACAGTAATACAATTCAAGCCAGTGTCAACAGTTCTGGCTTCATATTTGGAAACCAAATTTTGAATCTCTCTGCCTAGTGCTGGGATTGTCGGCTGTTATGATACAATTTTAATCTACTGTAATTTCAATATTACGTCTTAAAAAAAAGACCAAATTTGAACAAAGTTAATGATTCAACTTTTACCCTTCACTGTATATCCACACTAACTACTGATACCATCTCTTTGCTGTGCGAGGCAAATCTGTTACAGCAAACAAAGCAGTAAATCTTTGGGTAATATTGCTCAAGAACAAACTGAATCACTTGGATGCTGAGCAACGTCCCACGCCCCAAACCCAACATTTTTAGCTCTAATGTAGCCAAAGATACCACACTGAATTTACTCGCTAAAATTACCCCCACTGACCTGTTCCCTGGGAAAACTGCTGCTAAACCAAACCCAGACTCCCAGAGGAAGGAGCTGCTGCTGAGGAGTCGATGGTTGCACAAAACTGAAAACTGAATGGTTGAACAATCCAACACACACAGTCACACAACTCCTTCTACTCTCCTTTCCTCAACAAGGGTAAGAGCTATTTCTAGTAACATCATTACCCTCCTGTGCTGTTGTCTCCTGCAGTGTGTGTGTGTGTGTGTGTGTGTGTGTGTGTGTGTGTGTGTGTGTGTTCTTGCACCTGTCGAAGTCGGTCTCCTGTCAGGTCTAGTCCTTCTTTTCCAACACAACCCACATTCACATACATTAATATCAGTACTGAAATAACAGTTTTCTACTCAAGTATTAAGCTGATGTGAAAACAGATCCAACACACTGAACAAACACTGGTTTGAACATCAACTGCTGTGAAGAGGTAATCTATCAGTTTTCATCACTTCTGCATATATTAATTTGCTTTACAGCAATTTGAATTAGTTTGGCTTTAAGATTTACATTAATTTAAGAAATAATAACTGATGTCCATTTCACTTTTTAATTTTCTAAAAGAATTTGGTTGTTTTAGTTTAGTTTTTATATTTTTATAGTTTAGTAGTTAATTTTCAGTTGTAACTTAAGCTTGAATTGCTCTGTAGAGAAATCACTGGCAGGTATTAGTAGTATTATGTGTTTTATGATCATATGAATATAAATTGTCTGGATGAAAACTGTACACTAACAGTAGAGCCAATCCATTATTTTATAATTTACCCAGCCTGACAGCCATGATAACATATATTGTTATGGATATAATTTCTAAAACGTGAATCACACTTATTCTTTCGGTTTACCTTTACAATTTTTCACTTTTAAATTTTTTGGCTTACTTAAAAGTTTTTTCTGTGTCTTGATCAGACCTTTGAGAGAATCCTGTAAATGTTTTTCTCATTTCTTCTAAAAGTTTGTGTTTTTGTGCTGAATTGTATTAATCCTGTGAGTTGAACAAATGAAGACATTAAAACACACAATTGTTTATGTCAAAAGAGCAGAAAGGGCATCTAACTGCTTTTAAATGTTTTTTTTTTCTCTATGTTTTTAACAGAATAACTGTATTGTAACCCTGGCTTGTATATGTAATGTCTATTTCACAAACCTGAATAAATCTGCCGACTTGCCTCACAGTTCAACAGTAAATGACATCACGTATGAATAAGTGTGATGACGATAACATCAGCACCTGGCAACATCAACACTGACGGTCTCCTCCCCCACCTACACCACATCACCACCTGCAATAACAAGGCCTGTTTAGTCTGTTTACTCAGGCTGGGCTGACTGCACAATCTGGGACTTTTCAACAACGCCCTGCTTTACTCTCGCGTACTTCTCACCTGAGAGCTGCCCGGCACGACCGCTACTGATAGAAACTGAGCAGCACGATTTAGGTACCTGGGTTCAAGCGCGCTGGGATGTAAACCGGACACCCCGGGGCAACATCTTTGTCTTATGTGTATGCTAAAGCTGTCACAAAGGCAGGTTCACACATTAATATAAACAATGTCATTTTTATTTTAAATTTGCATACAATCAAAACCTGACCAGTAGATGGATCAATGTAAAAATGATCGAGGCTGATTCCTAGTCCATAGGGGGACAACAAATAAGTTACATCACTGCTGAAAGCAACCTGAATGTTGTCTCTTAAGTTTGAAATGTAGAAAGATTATTCACTAGTTTGTTTTCCAAAAGGATGTACAAAAATATAATTTTCACTCCTCTGATTTTTTGTGAAATAATATATCAATATCTGACACAAATGTATGCATGTTTTCAAAAATGCTCTAAAATATGTTTAAAAGATGCAAGTGAGATACCGACTTCACATTTTATGTATACAACATTACAAATAAATGGGCAGCAGGGTGGCTTTAAATCAGGCTGACATTTTTGGCAGATAGCAGCTACCCTGCTGACGTGCTCTTGAGCATGACATTAAATTCCTTCCAGCTCCGCAGGTGCTGTTCTGTGCCTCAATACAGATCTAGGACGCCTACTATCCCACCACTGCAGCAAGGAAAGGCTGTCTGTGAAAACTGTAACTCTGGAAGATCCCCACTTGATTTGTCTAACACAGACCGCTGAAACCTCATTTTGTCTTCAGCTGAACTCCAGAAAGCATTTTGCTACTGAATGAGGACTGTGGATTTTGTTCTCCATCACTTACACTGAAATCGATTCACGAGGGGATCACTTTGAACCTGGACATGCAAAGAAACACATTTCTTCCAGAGGATCAGCGGACGACAGACAAACAACCAACCATGAATTATGTTTAAGAGGCATATAAAATGGCTGCTCCAAAACAGCTTTGGATTGAACCCACTGGTACTGTAGCATCCACTGAATGACCCCACGGCATTTAGAAAGCCGTGGGGACAATACTTTACCTTAACAACAGGCCAATCCAGCAGCAGCGGAGTATATCCAGTCCAGCCCTTCTAGCAGAATAACGTAGCCACTAAAATGATGAAGGGCCAGTGGCACTCAGCACTGACACGCTACTGAAGGTCAACATGAATAACTGCAAAAGATCCAAAGGATAAAACCTAGTACTGAAGCTGAACAAAACCTCCATAGACTACAAGCTAAAGTCCTTCACCACACATAGACTTCACTATCAGGACAATATGATCTGAGAGTTAGGAGCCTTGGTCTGCTAGCTTTAACCAGGGGAGTACAGCACTGCAGTAGTTCTGTTGCATTTTCCCTTCCTTCTTTCATTCTCTCTGTCTATTTTCTCTCTCTCTCTCTCTGTTCTTTGGAAAGCTGTAGATCCTGGCAGCTGCCCACTGTGTAAACACACACACACACACACACACACACACACACTCATGTGGGTCCGCCATCTAGGAAAACTGTAGTAGTAGCTGAGAGCTGCATATTTGGCAGGAGAGACCTATAATTGATATTATGATATAAAAGCTAGCCAGACCGAAAGTAAACCAAATTGTATAACCTTATATGGCATGACTTTCCCCTATTAATAGCCAGTGACCACAGTTAACGTGGTCAATATTGACTTGGTTTCCAAGACACTGCATGAGGCACATTGAGGGTTCCTCACTATTTCTTCATGCCAACATATCACAGTCAGTTAAAATAAATGTGCTTAATTTTGTCGGATTAGCACTCAAATGCAGCTCACATGTCCTTTTCCACACTGGGTTTTCAGCCCATTAAAAACATACAACCACAAACACACTGTACATGTGTCAGACTAATGAGCCGACCTCCACGATGCGGGGGCCGGTACTCGTTTGGAGCCAAAATAAGAAAGAGAGATCAGGAGGACACAATGTAAAGGTGAAAGAGGTCAGGAGGAGAAAAGTAGAGTTTGAAAAAGGAGGAAAAGAGAGTGTAAGAGGAGTAGAATTGGGGGGAGAGAGAGGAAAGCTGACATTGAGAGAGCTGGAAGTGTAATCCTGGTGGAATTTAAGGTGTGAGTCATGCTGGTTTTAAGCAAACTCATAAAACCACAGGAGTTAAATATGCGCTCTTATTTTCCCGTTTCTGTGTGAGCGAGAGAGAAAGAGCAGAGATGGAGAGAGAATGTGCATGTTGAAGGAAACATTGATGGCTTCTTGCTGTGCTGCTGAAACCTGCGTTGTTCTGCTTGTGTATGTGAGTTTGTGAGTAGAAAAATGTTTCAAGCCTCAACATTAACAATATGATGTTAAAAAAAATACACAAAAGACATCCTTTGAGGTAACTGCCCTCGCTCATATGCAGTAAGTGGTATTTCTAGACTAAATGACTGACTACATTAAAACAGAACTGAGACAGAACAAGATAATAATAATAAAGGGGGGAAACATCTTTGGCGCATTAATCTGCAGAATCTCTTGTGGCCAGTAGTCAGTATAAATGACACGGCTGACACGTGAAATAACAAGAATAACAAGGTCATGTTTAAGCAATAAAAAAGGAAGCTAACCTGGTACATGACTACACCAAGTCCCAGTGTTGAACTAGTGTCTCAGAGGAGGTTCAGGCCCTTACATAATGTGGAATTCATGTCAAATCTGTTACAAATAAGCTTCATCAGCCGTTTCCACTGTAGAGTTTCAGTTTGCACTCTGCTAGTAGAACTTTTACAGCAGCCATCTAAAACTCATACTCTAGTTTTATTTATTTTTATTACCACCAGCACAACTTCTTTTACTACAATCTTGCCATCAGAGGCGATACATCACTTCCAAAAAACTACAGGTCTGTTCATGTCTGACTGATTATGAATTGTTGAGTCATGGCGGCTGGGAAAAGCTCTACTCCTACTGTAACCCTAGTTATGCCTGCTGTATATCATGAGGAAGAAAGAAAATGTCAATGAGCCTTGATGTAAAAGAAATAGTGCTTACGCTCGTTCAATTCTGTCTTCGAGAAATTTCAAATATTGCTTTACCCACTTTAGTTTTGCTTATCGGAAGGAAGGTATGTCTGTCCTAACAGTCCCAATTCTGTTACACAAAGCAGAGTAAAAGGTCTTACCAAGCATCATCATGCATGATATATCTTTAATAGCTAAATTTAACTTGTTCAAGTGCCTGTTTTTGTGCATGTGTACTAGAACAAAATGATGATCTGAGTGCTGGTGATGTCATTTTGACTGTTAGCATCCTATGATTAGCATGATATATAATCACATACTGTAACCTAACACTGGCTGGCATAAATCATAAAAACATGTCAGTTTTATGGAGTCAATCTCTTTCTTTACATGCTTAGTGATATAATCTTTTTCCCCCTCTTCACGACTGACATTGTGCCCCGATGTTATGGGATTTAAAGTAAAAGATTTAGTTGATTGAGTTGCCGATCTTGTGAGTGCAACTGTCAGTACCTTTGATAAAACATTTCACAAATGATTAATTGTCTTGCCCAGTTATTAGTAGGCCATTATATGACTCAGAAATTGGTTGGACCCTTCCTGTTTAAAGGGGAATATCACAGCGCTGATTTACTCTGGGGCTTACTCAGCCAGTTTTGAAATTGTGTCCAGTGTTGTCTGGCTCTGCCTTATCTGATCACAACACGCCCGAGATATTGTCTCTTGATAGATAAGGTCTCTCTCTCTTTGCAAATCTGTCTCCAGGCAAAGCTAGTAACAAGGCAGTGATGTATCATTTAACAAGGAGGCAGGGCGTGACCGAGATATCTCATTCAATCTATCTCTGTCATCATCACATCTCTGTTACCATGCCAACCATAATGTCATCAGCCCAAAACAGGATGCAAAGGGCACTCTGTCAAGTATTTGGACTTTTTTGTTTTGGCTCTGTACTCCTGCACACTGGATTTGAAAAGAAACTTGAAAAGAGACTTTTAGATTTAATTTGAGGACGTTGAACCATGTATACATACTTTGTATACACACTATACAAGGGTAAAAATGTGCTAGGATTCCTATATTATTTGTCCAATATACATGTGATCAACGCCAAACACCTTTAAAGGTGAAAGTGATCACAATAGAGTTCCAGTGTGCTGGAATAGAGCAAAACAAAGAAAAACTCAGCATTGTCCAAATAGTTCAGGGCTGCACTGTATGTGACACTGCTGCAGTTTAATACTTCACATACACTGTTGTCATAGTCAGAAATCCACAGCATGTTTGGGATATTAATAAAATGTGTTGAAAATTAGAATATACATTGTTATATTGGTATCCCCTCACCACTCACAGGTTTTGCACAGGAAATTATTTCCCCGCTGTCTCCACGTCTGTTATTAAAAATGAAAAATGTATGTAGTATTTTAAACTGGATTAAATCAGAGCAGACAAAGAGCACCTCCCTGCCAAGACACTGAAATGATCCATTCTGCCATCTCAATGAAAATAAGAAGGCGTGTAAATGTGAACTCAGCAGGATAAAATCACTGTCTTTCTGCTTACCCGCTTATATTTGACTGTCTACAGAAATTTCATCAGCTTGTCCGGTCCAGCCATCTTTAACGATTCATTCTGGTCTGATGTTCAACCAGCAGCCAAAGACAAAGGCCAAAGCATGTTGCCTCATTTTAAAAAGTATAATACTGGCTGTAGCTCTTTGTCTGTATTAATCATGGTTATCTAACAGGATGAATGGAGCAGACAGACAGTGACACCTGCTGTTGGGAAGGTGTAAGGAAACACTTCTAGAAAATATCATTTACTGTGGCACATTCCTTTAAACTACAAATGGGAAGATACCAAACAGCAACATGCATTGGGATTTATATTGACATATTGAAAACTGAACCTGGTATTATCATTATGCAGAAATGGAGATGGGCTGTGTTACAGGGGTGGTTTATTGGGAGGCTGTCTAGGTAAAAACATTAATTTTTGCAATTTTTAATAACATTTAATATATGTAATGTAATAAATGTGCCACTGGATCTTTTTTTTTTCACAAGTCATATCATTCTTGGAGCTTCTTTCACTCAATGTATTACACTCACGCCTACAATGAAAGACAAAATGCCTGGTGCAAATGGACACAGAGCGGAGCAACAATATCAAGAGATCTTAACTCCTAACACTTGAAACATACATGTTATGCATCCTCAGCTGAGGTAAGGCATTATACAGAAATGATAATTTAACATTCTCACAACGCTCAAGAGGTAGAGCGTTGGTGGTTTGATCCCCAGCTCCTCCTCTCTACATGTCAAAGTGTCCTTAAGCAAGACACTGAACCCCAAATGGCTCACACTTACAGAGACACACAAAGACACACAAAGACACACACACACACACACACACACACACACACACTCTCAAGCCACACTCCATTGAGTACCTCAGTTGTGTTTTGAGTTCAGTGAAGCGTGGCCTCTTGCTGGGATCATACGACCAACACTTTGTCATCAAGCTGTAGAGAGTAGGAGGGCACTGAGGGGGCATAGCCAGTCGCTCGCCGTTCTCTATCCTGCCGATGACGTCGTTGTTCTTCACACCCTGGAAAGGCTTGATGCCGAACATTAGGATCTCCCACATACAGACGCCTATGAAAAGACAGGAAAATATAACACAACTGGCTCACTATGAGGCAGCCACCTACTGGCTCTTAAATGCTGCAAAGGCAGAGAGCAAAGAGTAAAACAGAAGCAGACTTAAAACTAAAAACCTGCTGCTTCAGCACAAAACATCAGGACAAAACTGACACAGAAATGAAGAAAGGAAGAAAACAACAAAGACTTACCAAACATCCAGACGTCACTGGCTGTGGTAAATCGTCTGAAGTTGATGGATTCTGGAGCCATCCATTTAATAGGCAGTTTACCTTTAGACGCTGAAAAACAGGAATCAGGAGAACCGTGCTGCACTCAGTTCATGTCAGTCCTATGAATAATAATGGTGCTTTCCTCTGTGTGTTATGACTAAAGAAAGTTAAAAGGAGGCGGTGAAGTGAGCATTTATGGGAACACTGTGCGTGTATAGAGGTGTTACATTTACCTTTGTAATAAGAGCTATCTTCCATGTATCTTGACAACCCAAAGTCCCCCAGCTTTACACAGTCGACTGTAGACACCAACACGTTCCGCGCTGCGATGTCCCTGAAGAGAACAAAACCAAAATGAGAGGAAAATCCCAGACACATTGACATTTATTCTGTTAATCTGCTTTGACTGGAAACTTGTCACATGAGGTAATCATTTACATCTCTCATGTAGCTTCCACAAAAACAGTATCACAATGTCTCCTTTTTTTAGCAGGACATACATTTTTCATTGCTTAAGATAGACCAGACTGTGGTTTACAGAAAACATGTATTTGCCATAAAATAATATTCTTTCACATCCGACTGCCCCGGATCATTATACATAATAATTTGTAAACAATAATTATTTGGTACATTGATCCACTATTTCATGTATGTTATTTTGCTCTGGCCTATTTATTTTGCAGTGCAATATTAACTTTTATCATTTTAAAACATTCTGGTGTATTGGGAGACCCTAGTGCATACCTGTGTACAAAGCGCTTGCTCTCCAGATATGCCAGTGCCGTGCTGAGCTGGTATGAGTACAAGATGAGACTGGCCAAGTCTAGACTGTACTTCCTCACTTGGAGAAATGACCGTAACTATGGAGAAAAGAGAGAAAAAAACACAGACAAAGGGACATGAGAGAGAGGGAGAGAGCAACAATTTTGACATTGAAAAAACAGAAGATAGAGAAACGCTGAGAGAAATCAGGAAAAGCAGAGGAAGTAGACTGAGATATAATAAGTGAGCCAAAGAGAAATAGGGGGAGAAAGTGAGACAGAGTGGTTTCAGAGTGTAACAATAACTATAGTTTGAAACAAATGTTCTATGTATATACTCTATAATAGTCTCTCTGATGACTTTAATAAGCATTTTAACACATCCATGTAAACTAAACAGATACTGTACACCCTTATACAAATTGTTATCAGTGTCTTACCTCTCCGAGGGTGCAGAGCTCCATGATGATCCAGACTGGATTCTCAGTGATGACTCCCATCAGCTTCACGATGTGGGGGTGGTCAAACTGACGCATGGTCACTGCAGGGAAACAAGAGGGGGGCAAAGGTCAGTTCATAAACAGCTTGCAAGGTTTTCTGTAAATTCTTGAGAGTGACTAATTGTTGGCAGTTAACATTTGAGAAACACACACACACATGAAAAACTTACATGCTTCTTGGAGAAACTTTTCCCTGACGCTGTCTGACGTTGAGTTCTTGCATGTCTTCACTGCCACAGACAGAGCTGGGTTCTCCTGCGAGAAACAGATCCATGCAAACAACATCATCAACATTACAACAGAAGCACCTACATTCAGTGTGCTCATAACTCAATAAACAGGCAGGAAAGTGAGTGAATGGTTCAATGCTACATAACTTGCATGGATTTCCATTTTTGCCATCTGTCATCCCCTTACAGGTAAAGGACCATCTACAGTACGCTATATTAATCAGACTATTCAGATCTAAAGCTACTGTAAATCAACAGCTACAGATATTAAAAGCTCCTGTGTGTGAGAAAGAGACTACATACCGGGCTGATGTAGACTCCTTGGTGGACGTCTCCAAACTGACCCTCACCTATGCAGCGTCCCAACTCAATACGATCCCGCTGAATCTCATAGTCCCGTGCTAAGTACACAACATACATAGACATGAACACACACACACAAATACATACACACAAAAGAGGACAAATAGAGTAGGCATTCAGATCAAACACACACATCAGTGCCCACACATACACTTCTTCTTAGTCAGGCCTTGCATTCACCAAGCTTGTCAGAGAGCTTTACAGCATGTGGGGTTTGTTTAAATCTGCCTTTAATTGCAGAAAACGTACAACTGATTCTGTAGATTATCAATTTATCAACTTTTGAAACAATTTTCCAGCAAATTTATACAAACGTGACACTATTATTACTATTTAAAGGAGACGCAGCTCTGGAAACATTTCAGACCAGACCACACGGTGTAAAACAAGCTTATTTATTTCACGTGTGCAACATTATGTGGTGTCATCTTTACTAGGGGTTATTAGAAACAGAATAAAGCATTAAAATTTAATTATCCTGAATTTAATGAATACAGTTAACCCCACTTCCTACTCTGACAAGCTTAGTTTTATAGCAATCAGCATAGCTCAATGTCAACAGCATGCAACAACAGCATCAGCAAACCACAGCCAGACATGCCATGTAACACAGACGAACAACAGCCAGTAACACTCAAAGTATACATGAACATACATTTTTCACATTAAATCAAATGTAATATGGATAAAGTCAGGTGGATCGAATAATAGTGAGACATGATGGGCAGGAATTCAAAGCTCACAGGCTGATGTAGGACCAGAGTTACATTTGCTTGGCCCAAAAGGAATTTGTATCTCTGTTATTATAGTCAGTCAATTTTCTTCAGTATTTTTTGTCAAGTGAGGCTAGTATATTTTTATATTTAGTTTTAAGAAAATAGGAATCCAAAGGTCTGTGAAATGCTGGCTGTTGAGAGGCTGGTGGTTTTGCTTTGCCTGACGGGCATGGCACTGTTGACCTGACTTTGTCCATGAAACCAGCATATGAGTACAGCATACATGGCGCTATAAGTTCACAGGATCTGACAAATCTCTGACTTCTCTTGTATTGTTTTTATTGTTTTACTGTTCATGGTTGTGAAATGTGCAGCACATGTGCGACCTTTAGAGACAACTATTATAAAATGCCTGTAGTGGGAATGGGACTAAATGAGGCTGCAACATACAGTAACAAAAATATACAGTTGGCCATAATTAATGCCTGTGTGCTCTGCCTCTAAATGTCGTCCATGTAACATGATCTTAGAAAAGTCAATAATTATGGTTAAACAATGGAGTGAGACTACCCTGTTTGTTAGTGGTTTGGGTTTAAAATGTTACAGTATATACATACATACATACAGTATGTATCTATTTAAACCCTTTGCTCTCACTGCACTTCCTCCTCCAGGCCACAGTTGTAAATAGGAACATGTTCTGAGTCAACTTGCCTGGTTAAACGATATATAAAAACTGATCTTTACAATTGTGGAACTGAATACTTTTTTTTTCTTAAACATTTAAAATACACAACAGAAATCATTATCCAACACGTGGGACTCTGACTTCTGAAGATACCATCAATTCAGCCCAAAACTGGCAGCACATCACACATCAACAGAGGGGGATCAAATCAACAGGGTACAGATACAGAAATAAATTCAGAAAGTTTATTTTAGAGTTGCAAGCAAACGTAAAATAAGGGTCACGCAACCACCAAATCAAAGTGCCATCACAATACAACCAGACTTATGGTACGTTCCAATCATTACCTTGATCTAGTCCATAGTATTCTGGGAAAATGGGTTAGTGATAGGAGACAGAAATAACTAGCTGTGAGTACAGAGATCCATAAATTGTTACTGTAGTCTTTATTATATACGTATATGTCAATGTTACTTTAATTGACGTGATGATTGTGGGTGTGACAGTGATGCAGCTAAGTTAGAGGTACTGAATGTCAGTGACTGTATAGGTATCACCAAAGTGTCCCTTATCATATAAAATAACTTGTTCTAGGATATTTGAAGCCATTTTGTCTTTAGAAGATTAATTTTCGTTGTGTACATACAAATAACAAAAGAACGAAACAACGCAAACACAACCTATACACCAAATGGACCCCTTTTATTGCCGTTTAACAAAACAATAAGAGACACTGAAACAGCTTATGGATGTTAGTGTATTGATCTAACTAGATAACTTCTAACTAAAGCAGCCTTTTACATATCAGTCATGCAGCACGCTTGACAGACAGTAATGGTTTTTCTTTTTGGTAATTTACTGTACAGCGTGGACGTCTAGCTTTCTCTGTATGCTGTCTGACTGGCTTGTTCTCTCTGTATGTGTTTGTGTGTTTACAGCTTGTCCACAGGACTATGGGGAAAGCTATAATTTATGAATGGTCAAAAAGCAAAGCCATGTTGATTGCATGGAACAACATGTGCTTATGACACCCAGACAACATTTTGAGGCAGTTTTAAATGGGTAATTCTGTCAGTAAAAACCTTTCACTTAACGTTCAAGATCGCACGTTAAGGTGGTATCACCCATCTCCACTGCCTCTAAATGTTGCCTATGTAGCATCACCATTTATCGCTGCAGTGAGCTTAATATGAACAACAATCCTAAACTTGATGAACAGGCACTACTCAGCAGCAACAGCAGCACAGCAGGCCCTTTACATGTTTACACTCATATTTAATATTTTTCAGGTAATAATGCAATAATAAAATAATAAACCTTTACATTGATGTAACTGTCAAGATGAACACATATCATCATTATAGTCATTAGCAGCACATAGAGCCATTTACCATAATGTAAACATTGTGGCAAGATAATGATTCAAAGCAGTCTGAGTAAGCTCTGATTCTCATTAAATCTTGTGACAACTCACTAAAACAAATATAGATTGGAGGCCTATTAATACACAGGCAGTATGTGGTCCAAGTGGTTTCCCCTTTTATACAAGATTTCTAAATGTGACCGTGGAAAATGTAGATTCATTCAAACCTCAGTCATTATTTTGCAAGCCATACTTTTACCAACCAATCTAAAAAGAGATTCATTCAAAGCTGCAATCTGAAGAGATTTTTAATCAGGCCTGATGTATCATTAAATCCACCTGTAAATAAATATATTATATATATATATATATATACACTAAATAATTTACAGTTGATGGAAAGTTATGGTTTTCAGCTTTAAATTGATGTCAGAAGCAAAATAGTGAGAAAATCTTTTTCAAAGGTGAGTCTGGTTTTTGTAAGTGACTTTAATGCACATTAATAAGTATTTAATTAATAGTAATTATGTATTGTCTGGTTTTGACACAAAAAAATAGTCCAGATAATACCAAGACAAATCAGATCATATTAAAATATTTTTTGATACCAATAATATTACAGTAGAGGATTCTCCCTCACTTATGATCTGAAGCCATCTTAACTCCAAGCACACAAACAGAGACACACAGAAATCATCTATAGTACCACCACACACACATTGATGTCTCCTAAAGACCTTCAATCCTCCCTTCATCACACCACCAACCTTCCCACCGGAGCACATACGAACACACACAGTATGCTACACAAGTCTGAACAAAGACACCTGTCACATTAGCTGCCTACAGTGTTTGTGTGCATGCGCGTGTCTACTTACTTGAAGGCATGGTATAGGTGTCCTCCTCATCTATGATCTCAGCATAGTCGTCCGTTTCTGCCGAGCCAGAGCGAGGTGGGGAGGGGAAAAAAGAGCCAAGAAACGTTAAGCCTCAGTTGGTGACACACAAAAGAAAGACAAAAGAGAAAGAGTTGACGACAAGCTCACATCCTTAACTCCTCTTTGATATAACAAGCTGAGCCCCCTGGACAGCATTCAGAGTACTTAGAGGTTAGCTTCTTTGACAAGACACAAAGCAAAAATCCCATTACCAATACAAAATGATTTGTATGATTTTAAAGAATGGATTTTAAAGAAATGCTGCAATCATAACCCTTGTCAATGTAAAATACTTAGATTCACCACTACCAATATAACAATTAAACACATAAAATCATTGCATGCAGCACAAGAAGTTCTGTGAACACACCTTCACAGACAAAAAAACAAACAAACAAAATAAAAAACGAGTGAAAATGCCAACAGCAACAGAAACACACCATCATCAGACAGATGTACCTTTCCAAAACACCGTCACCATAACCGATTCCAAACACGTGCACAACCGTTTAAATTTTCATGTACTATAACAGCTCACACACACGCAGGAGGAATGTAAGACAGTAGAGTACAATAGAGAGGGAGAGACGTAGAGGGAGAGAGAGACACACAGAGGAGAGGAAAGGGGAGGGATGGAAAGGTTCGTTCTTTCCACAGAAACAAGTTGAAGAATAACATGTTGAGTCATGGATAAGACCGAAACAGTTACAGGCAGATACAGAGAGAGAGAGAGAGAGAGAGATATTGTCCACACATACAGTATCACTAAATGTAAACACAGAGCAGGATTGAGTTACTGATTTAGGACGATTAATAGAAAGAATGTTGTTTACCATCGCCACTAGTGTGACCTGCAGAAGCCACATGCAGCATAACACACACACACAGAGTGGGAAAGAAAGGGAAAGAAGGATTAGTTTCACCGTTATAAGATAAACAAGGTCGCATATATTTAATGACTCTACACTATATTCACGGTAAATTTCATTTATTTCTGTGTAACTGTGAGTTAGTCAGAGGTCAGTAGACAGTCAGAGCAGAGGCAGAGTGACAGTGACTAAAGCTCTCCAAGGGGACATCTGGCGAGACAAGGACTCTTCACTGCACACACAGATGAGGCTTTATAGGGGAAACAGGGTACGCTCACATTTCTATGAACCCTTTATCTAACTCTTAGCAGTCACTGTCATTCATTGACATTTAGAGCAGCAGACAGACAGGCAAATTATCAGGGGAGAAACAGACCAACAGGCAAGGAGAACGCGAGACAGGGAGTTATACCTGAGACACAGACAGCTCTGGTCCGTACTCCGTCCATCCGTTTTTCCATCCGTCTCTCATGATTTGAAACTCTGGACCAGAGATGAGAAAATCATTTTTCACATTAACCTAAACCGATGTATTCTGAATGAGCTTCCAGTCGCAGCTATGAAGAGGATCCGTCCACCTCAAGTCAAGTGTGCTGCTTTTCAATGTCAAACACTATAAAATTAAGAACACAAAAGAGTGTCTATATCTTATACACAACATTATATTCACTTCATGGGCAATTCAAGGAGTTTAGTAACAAGATCAAGATGTTGCTCTGGATTCGAGCCGGGGATTATAAAATTGTCAGCAAAAATTCCCACTCAAATTTCCCTCAATGCAACATCTGAAGTGCCAAACAAAATGAGTGAAACCACAAAATAAAAACCACTTAAGACAACAAAGTTGTGCTGCTAAAAGGAAAGAAATTGGATGATGTTTTCTTATGCATCACTAGAACCTTGACTAAACCTCTTTTATGTCTCACAGGAAAGTGGCACCTTGTTTTTACTTGATAAAGCAACTAATGAGACAAAAGTAGTCCGTAGACTTACTTGGGGATGGAAGGCAGAGCTCTGTCCCCCTCTGCAGAGACGAAATGAACACATGAATTAGACACAGAACAGACCGGCCTCATAATAGAGCTACATCACTGTAACCATTTCTTTGTAGCCATAGTTATTTTTGGAAAAGACCAGCTAAACACAGGCTGGTTATTCAAAGTGACAAGCTTAAAGCCTCATCAGCCACGATCAGACTTGACTACTGTTTGAAAGATGGCTGACAGCAACTTCAACCCTGAGTACTATTTATAGTATAAGTGAATTTTTTCTTTGCTTCAAGTTACTGTTACCATCTAAGCAACACAAAAATGACCACAGTCGTCATTTAGCTGCACACCACTGTACCATTATAATGCTAATTATAATGCTATAATGCTATAGTGAACACAAAATAAATATAAGAGTAGTTGTGCGTCCTACCTTTGTGGACTCTGACTATAAAGGAGTGAGTAGCTGAGGAGACGAGCCGACAGTAGCCGTCAATCAAGTCAGCCATGTTTTCTGCCGTAGTCAGCGATGCCGTGGTGACTGTGAGGGGCTATACCCACACACACACACACAAACACACACGAATTAGTGTAAGAGTGGGACAGAGAGTTGCTTCACAGTGACACAATGAGAGCTTTATTAGGGATAACGTCTTCTACCAGTGCACACATTCAGTCTTACACACACATACACTCCTACACAGATACTCTAGCACTGATGCACACATGCTTTTCCACTAGTAAGGCCTGCTGCAAACACACACCCACTCTCAACAGACACACTCACGCCGACACTCAAGTGCAGATGGTAACACTCGCCTTCACCCTCCCACGTGCTGTTTCCCTCTTTCCCTACATCATTTCCTGTTTTTCCTGCAGATTGTGTTACTACAACTTAAAATACAATATTCAGCAAGCAGAACATTTTTGTTACACATGTAAAAATTTACATTTCTATTTAACAATTGAATGAAAGCAGACATTTCTTACAATATGATGTGCCTGATATCATTATGAGCCAACAAAAATACAACATACACAAAGTTTTAGCTCACTAGTCACTATCATTTTAAAATATGTGTGTTTTGGATGAGTGTGAGTTGGATGATGGATACAGGCACTGGGTATGTAACTCCATATGAATCAATGGTTTGACAGTAATTTACATTTTGAGGCGAAATTCAAATACAACATAAGGCATTACTCCAAACTTAACATCCAAACATCAGGCAATAAGTACTGTTTCACAAAGAACTGCCCCACAATGGAAAAGCCAAGGGATTAGTATGCAATGTGTGTGTGTGTGTGTGTTCACCTCTGGAGCTCCTGCTACGTTGAGCTGCAGCATGCCTTTCCTGTCCTTCTCTTCCAAAGCAGAGTACTGGATGGACTGAACCTGGTTAAAGTTAGCTAAGTGTGTCGGCTGCTGAGACAGAGACAGATACACAGAAATATTTAAAAAAATCACGTACGACATGCTGCACATGTTGGTGCCCTTTATTCAGCTCAGTGGAAATGATCTTTTCAAAGAACTGTATAGCATTCAAGCAAGAATGCACAGGGTTGAGACATTTTTCCATAGCACCAGTTAGTCATGTATTTCTATTTTCACATACAACAATGCCAACCACAGTAATCAGTCTTTTAACACTGAGCACTAGAAAGATAGTGTCATCAAGAGTGAATTTTAATGTGTTTATGAAGGCCGAACAGGACAAGCACTGATTCATTTTCATGCAACGATCATCTTATTAAATTAATTGTTGACATTTTGACAGGCAGTCTGTCCTCATTAAGTTCAAATTAAATAACTCAATTCAAGCACTGGAGCTAAGGGTGTGCAGCTGTTCACTGAGTTGCCACTGCAGCAAACACCTCCTTAATGCAGCTGTGTAGATCTCTTAATCACATCACCTGGTGATCTCACATATGGCTTCTTTTTTTTTTAGCTCATATTACCTGGTTTGTAACAAAAACTGCCTTGCCACTGGCATTTCAAGACCCATTTCAACTTGGGCAAGTGAGCAGAAAATCAGCAAACCAGTAGAGGACAGTATGGTGGATTGCCACTCTGGCCTTCCAATTAAAAGCATGCAGTAGACATTAGTGTTAAAAGCCTACTAAAGTTCATAAAAAATGTAATCTATACTTGGAATAGATACATGAATCAGATGACATCTACTCTTTTACTGAAAACTACGAGTGCAAAGTTAGACCTTGTGAGATGAGCTGTCCGTGTGCAAACTCACCATTGAGCCCTTATCTGTGAGGTAGCTGATTCCTTCCTCTGGTCCGATAGCTAACTCTACTGATATTACCCAACTAGACTAGAGAGGGAGAGAGAAAGACAGTGGGAGAAATACAGCATTAAATTAGACGTCACATTTCATCATATCATCTGCTTTATAAACTAAACAGTGCTGGCAAAAATGTAAAATTGATAGCATAAAACTATTTTAATATTCTCATCTGCTTTAACTACTTTTGACATTAAATGCCCTCTAGGACAGAAGAAGGTTAGCATTCAGTATAACAAGAACAATATACTGAGTGGACTGTGGAACAAATGCAATGACTGCAATTGCTAACCTCACGTTGTATGCTTCTGGCAAGCCATTTAAATTAAAGATGACACTCCACTCTGCATGTTTTCTACCTTACATGCTAAATAGGCTCAACCTCCCACCCTCCTGGCTTAGTATGAATTTTCAGGTATGGAAAATGTATGAATGGACTGTAACATTTTTTTTTGTCTCTATGAAGTGAGTGTGGCCCTACCCCCAAAGCACACTTGAAGCACTCTTTGTCGAAGCGGTAGATGGGAGAGAGTATCTCAAAGAACTTGTGGATGCTCTGCTCGTCGTTGAGGTTAGCAAACTGCTTAAAGGTCTGCTGGATCTGCTTACGAAGAGTCTTCGCCTGACAGAGAGAGGGGGGAGAGTAAGAAAAAAACATTTCCAAGGGTTAAGTCTTTCTGGGAGGAAGTTGGTTCAGAGCCAGGAAACGCACAAGAGACAACTGACAAGGCGAGTGACAACAGGAGGTTTAACTTAATTGCAGACAATCAGATTATCGGACATTCAGCCAGACATCCATTCAGTCATGAAGTCGGTCTCCCTGCCAGTCAGCCAGTCGCTCAGTCAAATAACCATTAGCTCATCGATGAAGTGGGATAGGATTCCCAAAAAGAATTTCTGCCACTGTCACTTCTGTTATCTGGAACTTAAACGGGAGACCCTGGCCAGTTACTCAGGGAGATGAAAGTGGCTGTTTCTACATTAACAGTGGTTTAGCCTCACCTTGAGGGAGTCCAGCAGGCTTTTGGGGAAGAACCTTCTCAAACCAACGTCTTTCCTAAGAACAACAGCATCACAACATTTATCTTTGAATCGCTGAAATATATTTGTTAAAATACATTCAATCTAAATTAGAGGCAGTGTGGACGAAATAAAACCAATCTTACTCTAGAAGTTCATAATTTGATTTCTTGTCCAGGGCGTTGCCTGGCATCTCTCTGAAGAACCTCCTGTATGATTCACAGGGAGAAGGAGATGCAGTTTGTAGACAGAGTATTAAATGGTCATCACTAGATTTTTTTGTTAAGATATTCTGGAAAACATCTCTGATATAAGCAATGACCAATAATCCAGAACCTGTCTAGAACTCTAACCTGAGCAAACAGTCATTTTGTTGATTTTTGTCATGGTTGTGACATAAGAACTCATTTGTGTGTGTTTCTCACCTAATTTCCAAACAGCCCAGTTTCAAAGCAACATCTTGATCCACCTGATCAGCTATGTGTTGCATGTAGTCACTCTTGACCTGGAGAAGCACAGTGTGACAGCACAGCTTTTTATAACAACACTGCTGTAGAGATAAAAGCAGCTTAAAGTTAAAGTATTAAATGTGAAATGTGCAGTCTTGTACAGTAGTCCCATGTAAGAGCAGAGTGAAGTGTTTCAGTTAGGTATGTTTTTAATTATCTTTTTCAAGGTATGTCTGCATTGTTAGACGTAAAAGTGACAGGAAAGCAGATGAGAGAACAGGATCAAGAAAATTATAGATATCCATTAAATCAAAACTTGTTTTTTATTTAGTATAATTTCACAAGGAGGACGCCTCTGTCTCCTGTTTTTATGTGATCCTGCTGTGTTGCCTCACCTGGTGATAGAGGTAGTTGAGAGAGGGTTTGTCTTCAGAGAAATGGCTGAGGTAACCTTTAGGAAGGTACCGCATCCGCAACTCATACCTGAGAATGACAGAGATGATTTGGCTGAATAACCATACAGTCAGTACACACACACACACACACACACACACACACACACACAGAAAATGACATAACATGTAGCATCCAAATTCAACGCCTGTCTGAGGCATAGAGACAGAAGGAGCATGCTTACTCATACATACAGCTGACGCATACTCAGACCTCAGTACATTTTAAAGCCCCAATTCTGGCACGACAATCTCAATATTCAAAAATAGATCTGTTTTTACCTTAAAAAATTGGTTTTGGTCTAAACAACCTTGAGCCTCATTTTATTTAAGTAATTAAGTGTTATTCACTGGCACACAATGCGACACTCACTTTAAAACATTCGGAAAAATGTAAAATATTACAATGTGACCGAAAATTCACCACATCATATTGAGTGATCTGAAAAATATAGTTAAAATATTTCTGCATCTGACTGGCCAGTGTCAAAGACTTGAATAACAAACATGGTTATGCAAGCGGATACCACAAAATCCTGTTGCTGTTAAACCAAAGTTTGCAGATTTACAATTTTGGTAGAGCACACGACATGTTTCGAATTAGAAAACCCTCTAAATAAATCTATTTTAGAGATAATGAAAGAAAATCTAAAGATATATGCTGTATATCCTCAAAAGGCTTTAAAAATAACAAGACGTTTTCAGCTTTATGACACAGCTGTACTACACACAAGTTTCACTGTATGGAGCTAGTAAATTAGGCGTTTATTTGTGCTTGTTTCTTGCACTATTTTCTTCATTCCTCTTGCTCTACCTTCACAGGGAGTTTAAGTCCATGTTAGCTCCATGATAGCACCCATGAAGCAGTAGATTCTCTGTCTTGCTCAAAGTCACCTCAGCAGGGTGGCTTGAAACCAAGTCTTGAAGTTGAAAGAAGCCCTTTCTACTCACCATATGACTGTCCTGGTGGCACAGTAAAACATGATTTCATATTTTGCTGACAGTGAACTAACTGAGAGTGATAACCTTGTAATACCATAACGCCTAATGCGATTCCTGCTGTTACAATTGCCAGATAGCTGTGTCACAGAAGTACCCAGATGGGCCATCATTGTTTATAGTGGCATATTATTTTATGACTGACATATTGCAGCGACAACAGTGGAGAGAAATGGGTCAGGAGAGTAGTGAGCTCCTAGCTGCTGTGATGCTACAGGACTGTAGTTAGGTAACAAAGGAAATCAAGGCTTAAGACAAAATTAATAAATCATCGTCGTTCTATAATGAATGAACCAAAAAGAGAGTGTGAGAAGAGAGAGAATGATGCATGTTTGAGAGAAAAGAGAGAGCTGGAAAACACAGATGTGAGAGATGAGAGAAAGATCAAAGTGAAAAACAGTGACTGCGCGCGCACGAGACAGAAAGAGAGAAAACACGCGAGGAGTGAGATAGAGTCAGTCCATCCCCTGGGCTACTTCTGCTGATCTAACAATAGCTTGGCAGCAGCAGAAGCTCCTGTGGGCTTGCAGCTCGGCTGCATATCCGCGGTGTGAACAACTCGTTCATTTTGAATTCATTTCAATTTTAATGACTTTGGGTGTAACGCATCAACTGCAGGACAACGGACTGAATTGTAAGGAGGGCTGTTAATATCAACTGCAGATGGCTAAGCGCTAGAACAGATTGAATGTAGGTTTAAAATGGACAGAGCTGCTTTCAGATGAGACAGATAAATAAGATTCCCTCATAGCATATTGGGCTACTGCATCAAATACATGGGAAGAATAAGGCTCTATAAATTATAGTTTAATAATGGGCAACAAAAGCAATAACTACTCATTCCATGCAAGTCTGTACTTGTGCAATGAAGTCAACCTTGACCAGCTGAATTTAGGTAAACGCCAAAGTGTAAACCTTTTATTCATTTTGGCTATTAACTCCTCTGTATTCACAATAGGGAGATATGGATCACTGAGGAAACACATTATATGAGGACTTTTAAATCTCAAGAAAATCAAAACAGGGACTGTGGTAAAAGGGAGCAACTCAATACTAAATACTTGGTTGTAATATTTTTTACCGCTTGTACACAGTAGTTCACATAAGAAAATTTCAGGTCTTTGTCTGTGGTTTATTGACAGTATAAAATGGTTTCATAGGGACCATATGTTATGTAGCTGCAGCTTGTAAGGCAGGCTTAATAAAATACTCTTGGTTGGCAGGTTTGTAGCTTAAACAAGTGTAGTTTCCACTAAGTCCAAAGGGCACTTGTAAAGATGACATGTTTGTCATAATTATCAGCCTCTTGTCCTCCTCTGAGGAGAATAAAGTAAAGTTACTGGCCTGCTGTTTGATATTAGCACAACATTAAGGAACCCAGGAGTATCAATCTGCAGCTACCTAAACTACAGACAGAGGCAACCACAATTTGTCAATGATTGTAACACCCAGTCCATGCATACAGAAATATTACTCTCTAGTACCCCTTATGGAAAAAATGAAACAAGGGAAGACATGGGGAGTGGGAGCAGACAGTGAGTGTCCAACACTGAATCTTGTTGTAATTCTACCTCCACTCCTCCTGGGGGTGCTGTTTCTCATATCTCTCCCTGACGTGAGACACGCCCAAATCCGGGTGTAACCAATGGAGAGCATCAGAGTGCAGATGGGTCAGACGGAGGCCCAGAGAGGACACACAGCGCAATTTGTGGATCTCTGCTATCTTCTGGATAACGCCCTGTTGAAACAAGTGGAAGGATGAACAGAGAAAAGAGTGAGAATCACAGAAATGATGACGATGTAGGGCTAAGAAAGTTAAGAAATGTTTGTGTGTCTTACCCTGACATCTGTAGCGTCTCCATGCCTGATATTACTAGCCCAGGTACATGGTTCACTGTTTGTCTCAAAGTAATGGAAGATCTTCAGAACCCGGTCCATGGAGCCCGGGGGCCGCTCAAGGCCTCCGGCAGAGCTGCTGGTGCCAACACCGGTGCCACCGGGCATCCCAGACCGGGATTTAACCCCACAACCACCCGCTGAGGAGTGATTGTGGTTGGGCTCCAAGTAGGAAGATGACGCCATGCCTGACTCAGATGCTCCTGCTGGGGCTAACTGGGAGTCATATTCTGAAAAAGAGCAAGGGACAAACAGAGAGGAGAGAGGTCAAAATGTGACTTCACAGTTGACATGTAATTCGTAATCAGCATGTGTGTTATGTACACTCATTGGAAATACGTTCAATGATCTGATTTTGTGAAAGGAGAATTACACAGTGGAGGAGAATAACAATCAACGGGTTAAAAAAGGCGATAGTATGTAAAGAAAACTACTTCATCAACCCTTTTAAACACACTGCTGAAAGAATAGCTGAGACAGAAAAACACCAGCTGAAATAACTGCTCACCAGTCTGTCATTCATACTGAACTTTATACATTTCTCATGAAACAAAACAGGTTACATTAACAATCTTAAAGGCATAAAAGAGAATTCATGCAGAACAAATCCAAAACCTATGATTACACAGCAACACTGAGACAACAAATAACTGTGGAAATAGAGCAGGGAAATATCCATGTTTGTGTTTATGCACACATGCACATCTGCATATACTACATGCCGATGACTGAGCTCGTGTCTGAGCATGTGTGATGAGGAGGGGTTACGGGTTTCAGTGGGGCTACCAACCAGTCAGTAAAGAGTCAATATAAACCAGCAAAACACTGACACAAGGTCTTTTTAGAGAGGGACCTATTGGACTCACATAAATCAGATGAGTTTAAGTAAATAAATTCTCAACCAGTGGGAAACACTGCGGTCAAACTGGACAGCCAACTGCTATCAGTCTTGTCAAGCACTAGGTTTTAACAGCAAGCCACTCAAACACCAGTCAGTAAACCAGTCTGTCAGTAAACTGGTCATTCAGTCCTACCTGCAGCGTAGAGTGGAAATGGCCAACAGGTCCAAGCCATACCAGAGTCTCTGTGAAGCAAATTTTTACTATTCTCATCTGGCTTGACACGCTAAGGTCTGCTGTGGGAGGATTAGGAAATTGTTCTGGACATACTGGCGTTCACTGGTAGTGGCTCTAAAAGCAGGATGAATTCTTTTCGATATATTCTTAATGATGAGTTTACAGAAAAGACTACAGAATCACAAGATGTCTCATTTAGAAAAGGAGCAAACAATTAAACCCACTTTTAAATTCTAACTCCTAAAAACAAACTACAGCTTGCTTCACATTTACTATATTACCACAGTATGAGGCTACAACCAGGAATAATATTCATACTGCACAACACAAGCACAAACGATCCACTCCCACAGGTTCTTCCTTTTTGTTTCCGACTCTCTCTTTCACCTATTTACCCTCTTTAAGGTTGTTTCCTTACCCCCACCTTTCTACTGTCGGCTCATCTTCACACATCTTATTCTTGCGCGAGACACACACTCTGCGGCTTCCTGTGTCATACTGTCGCTTCCTGGATATCCCTGCAGGCTTTGTTGAGTCATCATCACTACAGTGACTGATTTCAGCTGAATTCTGGCTATCATGTGGTGACAAAAGAATAAGTAAAGTAAGTAAACCGAACCTGATTGATTGACTAATTTTATGGCTCATTTCCGGTATTGGGGAACTAAATCCTTTTGCAAAGAGCTGTCTAAAAATGTGATCTGCTGCATCATCATCTACCAGGTTTAAAGGGCTCATAGAGTGTTAACCCTGCAACAAAATCACTACTTTTAACATCAAATCACTACATTCAGCATTTTTCCGTGTTGTGTTCAGGTCATGGTCAGATCACTTCATACTGATAAAAAAGGGAGAAAGAAACAGAGAGGCAGAAATATGGAGACTGATCCGGGGAAAGTTGTTTCAGCATGTTGACCTGCAGTTGCCTCTTCAACGACAGCAAGTGAAATACTGCAATGACTGCAACAGAAGTGTAAACGAGGACATTATGCATCTGATAACTTGACTCAGCACTCTTTTTAAAGAACTTGCTGTATCAATAGTGTGTGCGTGGCCTGTGCACAAGTCCAACACACATTATTACATCCTGTCTGTGGAGAGGCATTGCAATGGTTTTCCTTTTTGCAGTTTTTACTGTGGTGATTGTTATGACATGAACGCCTCTCACTTATTACTCACATTATTACACCTTTTCTTGGTATTATGAACCTTTTTGTTACTATTTTTTTTATTTGTCTATGAATCAATCATCTGTTACTGCAGTTCTCCTTAATCTCCAATTGAGATACATGTATGCTTTGTAGATAGCAGTTAGCTTTTTTTTGTAAATCAGATATCTTTTTTCTAGAACTGCTGTTTGGTTTGGTTTCTAGATTATTTTGCATTTTCTTTTGGAGTCTCTGCAGTTTAAGAAACAGCAAAATGGAGATTAGTTGGTTATTAGCTAAAGAGTGAAAGTTGACATTTTTTGGTTCAGCAGATGAAGTCTGTATGGTGTGATGAATAGAGGTAAGTGTATAATGGCCACAGGCATGCCCACATACTCTACAGACCCTCGAGGCTTTAATACAACAGATTAGTGAAGATCAGATTACAAATGTTACTATCATCATCCAATTAAAATGGTACCACTGTGGCTATGATACTACTGGATTATTACGTGGCTTGTTACAATCCCTAAAGAGTGTATGCCGCTATAATACCACTATATCATCTCATTATAACAATACCAGCTAATAACTACCGACCCTGTCTATCTGATGAAAACTATCACCATGATGAACACATTAAAAGGTAATATTATACTGGCTCTTTGCACAAAAACACATGAGTGAGGTTTTGCTGTGCCGATCATGTATAGTCACTCCTCTGTTACTTCGATGGCTGCTGCAATTTTAAGCTTTCTAAACAGGCGGAGACAGATTGGCTTTGTGTATTTGCTGGGGATGCTTCAAATTCCAAAGCTTTCTGAACTACACACACACACACACACACACACACATTACACTCACTGTATTTTATTTACTTTTTGGACAATCTTAGTTAAGATCAGCGCTGCATTTGAAAGGGAAGGAGGTTTAAACTATGAAAACACTTCAGTTCACTTGTTGGCACTACAATACACCACACTGCACTCCTAAAATGTCTCAGCTTCTGGTCCCGTGTGTGAGTTTACCTGGATCGAGTTATTAGTTTTTCTAATGACTACGCAAAGAAAAAACATACCTAGATTATTTTTCTGATTGATTTACCATTCTAATACAATACAGTCTACAGCAGAACCTTTTATTTGATTCAAGTATTGCAATAACTATCACTTAAGTTTCACATTATGCCCAAACTGGACTTTGAGTTGGCATCAGAATATTTTGTTGTTTCTTGTAAATAGTGTAACTGAAAATGTGACCACATACTGTATACTAAAAACTATGTTGCCACACAAACAAATGTCACAGCATATTTTCTTTTAATGCAGTACACCAGCGTTTGCTGTACTATTGGGGGTTCATGATAAATTTATATCAAAACATGCTCTGTGGAAAACCCTGATACAGTTGCACAACATACCTTGAGTTGTTATAACAGCTACTCTCTTAGTTTTTTATCCAGCCTTCATGCCTCGTCTCAGAGGGGCACGCTTAAAAAATGTATTGGGGGCATTATTTTGACTGCAACTCATTTTTAAATAGAAGCAGTTGCGCCAGAGGAGCTAGAGTCACAAACCACAGTCAGCCATCTGCTGCTGCTCGCTCCCTCAGTCAGTAATCAGATTAGATATTAAGCACAAATATGTTGTAACACACCACTGCATACACTGACACAAAACACAATAGCGACACAAATTCACACATGTAACCTTAACCTAAATACTGCATACAGCTCGATGAAATCCTATTATGGAAGTAGACATACCTACATTTGCCTTGGTGCATGCACACAGCTACCTTATGCTGTAAATACGGTTACATCACACATTACTGGGAAATGGACCATGTTTACCTGTTTTTCAGTAGCATTTATCAAAAGAGGTTAGTGTTAACGTAGCTCCTAAATACTGAAGCTACCAACCACTATGTGAATGAATCCATGTAATGTACTAAAGGTTAGGCTGAAGAAAACACTTGTGATAAATGATTAATACCTCAAGTAGTTAAAGTTAGTTGTTTTGCTTAATTGTCTCTGACAAAGAAGTGGAAAGAGATTATGTTTCATCCGTTTATCAGAGAAGTATCTGAAATTGTTATAAATAGATGTCATTGGCCTAAGCATCAGTTTGTGGTACAGATCAAGGGTTTCTGCCATTTGATACTTTTCAGTTTTTTTGACACCTGAGACCTTCACGCTGGCTGCTAAACAGCATTCTTGTGCATTCTGCCATGAAAACAAACAATTAATATACACAGACAATAAAGGCCTTTATATCACAAAAGGCTGTCCTTTGGTTGCCTGCCTCTATAGCTTGCAAAATCAGATTTGGGGCACTAAAAAATATGGATGTCACAGTACATAAAATTGCAGTTTTAAAATAGGTGCACTACACAGCACAGGACAAATGAAACCATTTCTCACTGCACCAATTTCTACTCAACATAACTGCACTAAATCCCCACATGCATGCCCTCACACTCTCAAATAGAGAAAAAGAGATGAATCAAATCAACTAGGCCATGCAGGCAAGCCAGGAGGGGAGCAGGCGGCTGCCAGGCCCACCACCCCCTCTCTCAGTGGGGCTCCAGTGAATGACAGTCAGCCTGTTAAACCACAGCAGGCTGGAGTTGAGCTCTGTCCCGTAGCAGCAGCAGAAGGACAGTTTATCTCTTCGTCTAACTGGTATCTGGGTTACTGGGGTTAGCACAGTCCTGGGGGAGCCTGGGCCTCTCTGCCTTCTTTACCATCCCTTTCTCTTCCCTCTTATCCCTCAGTTGCTCATTCTTCACATTTATCCCTGTCTTTATGTCTGTCTTTCCAAAGTCTTCATCTTGTCCTTCCCCTTTCACTCCTCACAAGCCAAATCTCCTATATCCTTCTCTCTCCATCCTCTCCCCCTTCATCTGCAACTCTTCTCCTCTCCCCCTCCCTTAATCTCCTCCAGTCTCTCATCTCACATGCCTTTTAGTTCCTGCCTTCACATCTCCATTTGATCCTCCTGTCCTATTGAACCACCTCTCTTCCTTCCTCCTTCTCATCTTTCTCTCATCCTCAAACAATTTCGCCTGCCCTCCCCCTCCCCCACACTACTACACCGTCTCTTCTGTCTTCTGCCAAGGATGCGCATTATCCATACGTGACTGTTCAATACTGGTCTAAATGGCACTTCTATATAAATACAAGGTTTTTCGATGGCGTGCCGACCTAAAAAATAAAAAATAACCAAAGGACCAGCACTAAGAGTGTGTGTGTGTGTGTGTTCCGAGCTGTCCCAGTGACATCAGAGCTACCAGGGTAACTTATAACCACCATCTCCCCACACGCTCTTATTCACCAACCTAATTACAGCTCAGTATAACTGTAACCCAAATGGCAAATGAACTGATAACAATTCACAGCCACATTTCAGTTGGTTTTTCAGACAAAGGCTTCAAGCAAAGCAAAAAAAATATATAGGATATAAGATATAGGATATATATATAAGATATATTTTTGCCATTCAGTTCAGTATGTTTCATCTTCACACTGCTCTATTAAATCAATTCAAGTGCTGTAAAAATGAGTTACATGAACTAACTCATTCAGTGGACAGTTTTGGTGCTCCGTCAGTCTGGATCGTTACATGGACCTGCTGGGAAAATCAAAACAAAGTTTATTCTTGTGACCTGGTCATGCAGCACTTTGGTGGCTTTTCCCATTCTCCAGTGGCTACAAACAGGTCACGCAGTTAAAGCCGGTTATGAGTTCTTAGGCATGACCGCAACTGGACCTCTTCTGTCATAAATAATGACAGACAGCTGAAACAGAGGACAGAATTTAGGTGTCTTGTAACGCATTGTGATAATGTTACAACAGAAAGCTCTCCTAAAGCCCAGGGTGATATGAAATAGACAAATCAGTTTTGCCACGTCAGACGTCACGAAGCACAAAACATAGCTCAGGTAAATGAAATCCAACCTGGCTAATGAAATACTGAATGTTTAGCAGAATAAGAAGATGCCTCCAAGCAGAGTGAGAGATGGCAAACAAGCACAGGGATTCATGAGGATGAAATTACTTCTATATTTCATTGTAAATAATGATACCAAGGTGGAGAAAGGTCCACTGTCTAAAGGAATATGTTATACTTGATAAGCAATGATATGGATCTAATGCTATGTAGTTGTGAATCATAAGGATTTAGTTAAATTCAGTACCGACAGTAAACAAGAGCATATCTGTATTTGTTAGTACACAAGTTTGCATTCAGTTTGTATGTGGTGTTTCTATTAGTACATACTTGGTAGGGGGTGCTGTGCGTAGATGCAGGCCCCCTTGCTCCAGCAGAGAGGGATGCAGCCGCTGTTCTCCATTTGTTTTGTAGGGGGGGCTGTTCAAGGTCTGGCCACAGGGCCCAGACAAAACTGCTGGGGCCCAAAAACAGCATAGAGCCTAGGACTAGGATCGGCTCCTAATCTGGCTTTTCACAACTTTTGCAAAAATATATATGGTATATAAATTTGAATAAGCCAAGGAAAAGCAAATGGAGATATCCTACTATGTCCCCCAAAAAGTTAGAAATTGAGACCTGCTGTGCTGGTAAGTGGGCTGTCATTGGTTACAAGGGTGATAATATCCATTGTGCAACGTTTAGCCACCTCACAAGGTAACCACAGGAAACACAAGAGAAAAAAAATCAAAGCCAGTGTCCCAGGGTAGTAAGTAACTCCAGTAAGAGGAAACAGACGATGTCAAATATCCTTTGTACTGTAAAATCTGATGACACATCAAGTATACCCACAGGAGGGAGAGGATATACCAGTCCTTGACAGTCTATGCTTTAGCAGTAACTACACTCGACATCTATCATCAGGGTCCAAGTCCAGCTGATAGAGATGCTCCAAATGTTTTCACCTTTAATTAACACCAAGATAAAGGTCTGACTCAGCTTCTCACATCCACAGTGGCCGAGCATGCAGAATCTGCCCAAGTCAAAGGTAATCTGGAAGTCAGACCTTCTTCTGCAACAAAAAAAAATAAAACCTAATGCTAAAAAAGAGCTGAAAGTCAATAAAAAGTACAGTATCAGGTATAGTAAGCTACTGATCACAAGACTGCAAGTCACTCTGCTAAAGCTTGCTCAAACATCATATTACTTCAGGACTTGAGGAAGCGGTGTGTGGTCCAGGTCTTAGTAATCAATCCCTCCAATACATGCCATGACCTTTAACCAAGCAAAATACTTTTACCAGTATGCAATGTGATGGGTAATATTCCATGTAAGAAAGTTCGTTTTTTGCTCCTTCACGTCAGGGAGACAGAGCCCCTGGTGAGTGGAGACGCCACTTCAGCAGGGTGGAGTCTTACCAAAACAGACATTCGAGCCTGGCTTATGTGGCTGGGGGATGATTTCTCTACCCATTAGGCCATCCTGCAGTCAATCCCCACAAAATATCAAATTCAGGTCTTCGGTGCGGAGCTGCTGATCCAATTAATCAATCCTTAATGTGAAATTCAAAGAAGGCGGCTTCCCTGCAGCCATAAATCTTAACTCACAGGGTTTGGCATTGTATGTCAAACATCCAGGTTACAAAATAACACTGACATCCCTTGCTGGCAAAGTAAGACTCCATATAATCACGTCAAAGTATAATTTTCAAAGAAAGGAAGTAGTTTTGTTCTGTAAATCCACAACGTTGTCCAAAGGAGATGGCAGGATGGATGGTAGAAAAAAGAAAAGGAAACTGGCATCAGAGAAGAAAGAGACGAAAATGTAGGGCAAAGAGGGACGTAGAGAAATGGAGCATAGTGAGGGAGAGGTGGATGAGAGTGACCGACGCAGGAGGGAAAAAGGAGAGCAAGACAGGAGAAGAAGGATAAAGGCAGAAGAAGAAAGACGAGACAGGAAGGGACTAAAGGATGAGTTGAATAAGAGCAGGATTTAGCAGAATGATCGAAAAGGAAAGATATGAATTAGAAAGAGAAAGAAGGAGAAATAAAGAGAGCGGGATGAAGAGAGAAAGCGGAGAAACCCCAGGGAGAAGCTGAGCCTCACATCCTCCAAAGCTTTTCCACAATGCTCTGAGCCTGCAGGAGTTAACCAGGTCAAAGCAGGTGTCTGATGTCAGAGAGACATAAAGTGACAGAGACCTGAAGGGAAAGGTGGAACAAAAAAAAAAAGAAGAAGAAGTCAGGAACAAAAAAAGCTGTGATGGATGGGAGTAGGACCATGAAGAGAAAATGATGTTGCAGGAGTGGGTTGGAGAAAAAAAACTGATGCAGTAAATCTGTTTCGAAGTCAGTCAGCTGTGTGTCGCTCTGTCTGGCTTCTAAAGGCTTTCTTCTGGAGCAGAGCAAGAGCAACTAGATCACAACATCATTCCCAATCTCACACACACACTGCCGCAGCCTCACACAAACACACTGTATATCCAACGCGATCCTTGAGCAGTCGAAATGAGTGCACCAAAGAGACTGTAGAGTGAGAGCCAGAGAGAAGGTGAACGTATACAAGAGTGCGTGTGCATGTGGCTAAGCAGGTAGGCGAAACCGCCTGCGTGTGTGTGCGCGGAAAACTGTGTGTGAGCATCAGCAAAGCAAAGAGAGTGTGTGCATGTGTGAGCCAAGTGTTTCTCCTCTGCTGTGTATTCGGTATAGGCTGCTATGACCACGCGGCAAAAAAGCTGCTCCGCTCACTAACAGGCAGAACCAGGGAGGGAGTATGTGTGTGTGTGTGTGTAGGGCAGAGAAGGAGAGAGACAGGAGGAAGAAGAAAGACAGATAGAAATATTGTAATTGAGACTTGATGCAGTGGAAAGTAGGCGAGCTGACTGGACGGTACTTATAAATATGCTAATAGGACCACACTCTTAATCAACACTCCAAGTTTAATAAACAGGCACTCCCATGAACACACAAATGCACACGGTTTTACCAGGATTAGAGCTTAGCCACTGAAAACATACATTCCACTCTTTGACCCCTTACAACACTTGTTTCCCTCTGTATTTCTTTTCTTTATCCACCCCCCTTGTCTGTTTGTCTGTCTGTCTGTCTGTCTGTCTGCCTGCCCGCCCGCCCTCAGCGGGTCTCTACTGCCCTCTGTCCTCACTCTCAAACATATTTCACCTGCTCCTGCAGCATGCCAGCTCTTCAGTGGCAATAAAGCACTCTGACATTTAATCCCTCGGACGTGCCAAAAGGACAAGAAGATGATCGTGAACACTTTCTAGATAAGCGTCCAGCTGCAAAACACTGACAACAATCATATTTTGATTATTTTGTGACACAAAACTGATGTAGAACATGTAGGTATATATTTATTAATTATTTTTGATTTTGCACCAAACAGGAACAATACAGAGAGTTACAGAGGCTGAATGTTATGTTCAGTATGCTCTCCACTAAATACGAACTTGTGATCCTTATTAGCAGCCTTGAGAATAAGAGTATTCCCAGGGCTGTTATTGGCCACAGATGTTCAGTTTACCCAGTCTGTACACTGTGTGCCATGCTACTGTTACTTTCTAGCAGAGTCAGAAAGCATCGTCTCATTGTAAGTTTCAGTTAACCCCAACATCAACTTTGGCAACACGTCTCCCACTGGAGACTTGCCAAAGTTAAGGTCAAGAAATGTAAATTATGTCTCTGTCCTTTTCAGGAATGACAAGTTCTCAGCTCCAAATATATAACATCCTCCCTGACGACATAGGATCAACAGTTACCTAGCAACTGCCGTGGAGAGAGACTGGAGCTAAGGGCCATAAAAAGTCTCATCTATACCTATGAAATTATTCAGCTCTACCTCGATCCACTCCATGACGCAACAACACCATCCCTCTTTATGTCTGAGTCAGGACTAAGACCAAAGGATATCATGCCTTGTGGAAAATAAAATAGAAGGGTGAAGCTCTCTTAATTATCATGAAAAATCAAACTGAAAACATACTGTCATTCTCAGTAAGTGGTTGATATTATTTTCAGTCATATGAAAAATGACATCAGGCTCTAAATTCAGACCAAAAACAAAGCTATATTCAATAAGGGTGCAAAGGAAACCATTATAATGCAAGTTTGATACGAGAATTCACACACGCCGCACACACAAACTCACAGGTATGCATTGTGCACTAGTCATCTACTGGTGGATGTTAAACACTTCTACATACTTTCAAAATAGTGTAAAACTTGAATCTCTACCATTAATTGAACAATATAAGCCTGTATTTAAAGAAATTGTACTCACCAGCGTAGTATGATATTCTGGAAATATCTGAAACAGAAAAGGGTGAGGGGGAAAAGAGAAGATTTTACTTTAATAAATGTGTGTATATAACACAGCGTTACAGACATTTATCCACAATCAGAGTATCTTCATGTAATGGATTAATCTCATCAATAAGAGCCACTGTACTACAGCATGATTGGATGGGATACTATAGTAGCTGAGTTAGATTGTTCTGTGTTAATTAATTGTCCATGCAACTGATGCACTCATTTCAAGTATCAGACACTTGATGGGCACAGATTTGTCTTGCATGCATGCACAGATAAACCGCATCTATTTGTATGTTTTTGTAATGAGCTACTGCTTTTCGTATATATTCTCCTTAAAAGTCCAGTTTCATGAGCTTCTCCTCATACCTCCACAACACAACAGAGAGAAAGATGAAACAGGGAGTGCAAAGAAGAATAAATAAAGAGGCGTAGAGGGAGACAAAGGTAGAGAAGAAGATGGGTGGAGCGAGTTAGAAAAGAGTATGATAACAAGAGAGCTTAACAGACGAGGAAATCAAATCACAGGATCACTGAGAAATGTAGCCATTAACAGGAAGAACACTGATGACTTACATAATTAACCAATTATCAAAATAATCCTCAATTCATTTTCTGTTTACTGAATGACAAATCATTTTAGCACTACAACTAACCAACACATCAAAGAGGACTTTCATCTCTTAAAAAGTTCAACTGGCCAATGCGATCGTTTACAATGCTTAGATTTATTAGACTGACAGGAGTGAATTTCTAATCTCACTAAGCGCATCCAGTGGTTTACATGTCAGCACTGACCAACCAGTGACGGTGCAGCAGCTCTGATGAATCAGGAGGATTTAATATGAGCTACATTCCAGACAGTCGGAGCGAGGCGAGAACCATGACTTGGCAGAATATATCTGCTCTGTCATGCTGTAACAACTTCACCCAATGGCCTCATTCAACTCTCACATCTGTCTCATAACCTCACTACTCCTCCATCCCATCTTTTCACTCACTCTTTACTGCCTTCTCATGTGCAAATGGCACTAAAAAGAGCAATATGATGAAATGTCCAACACTCTGACGCTACGCTGAGAGATATATATACACACACATATCAGTTGAGTTGAGTGTGCAACTTCAATTGATTGCTTGTGCACACTTGTTGAACAGTTTGCCAATAATGCTCGAACACAATGCATTTATTATCAATACTGATATCTGAGTTTACGTATTTTACTCCCTTTTCCAGTGCAAACACACTTATGTTATTAAGTCAAACCTTTTTGGCTATTACTTAGACTCAAACATTTTACTCGGTTGCACTCACTGCTGCTCAGTGTGCATTCTGCCACTTCACATAATGTCCTCTAATCACATAATCCAATTTGTTCCTGGCAGAGTTGTGTCCAAAAACGTTGGCTACAAGTAGAATGCTATTAACAAAAGCAACCCAACACCAATCCTGGCATTATTCTCTCTCTCCCTCACTCTGAGTCTAAAATTCACAACTGATAAAAGCAACATTTACGGCACTGATACACTAAGCAATTTAGAGCCAGGACTGGCAGTGCAGTAAAGAAGGCTTAAGCATGTATTGAAATGTTTCTTGGTGTTAAAAATATACTCATGAACAGAATGCAGAAGCACTATTGCCCTTGAAAACTGCCCACATGTTTTCCCTATACAGTTTATACATTTACTGTACATTTAAATATTTCAAATAGGCTACCTATGACGACATGCACCACACATACATATTTTATTTAACAGACTTGCCTTTTCTGGTTTCAAACAAACCTACAGGCAGAGATATTTCCTCAGTTTCCACAGAAATGACCTAGCTTTAAACCCAACTTTAATCTATCACATCCACAAATAATGAGCCAAAACAAGAACCTGTTATTAAAACAGTACTGAAACATCTGTCACTAGAACTGCTTATAACATATTTCACTTGCATAAACACTCCTCAGAGCTTCTCCCTCCCCTGCCCACTCAGCCTTTTCTCTTTCTATCTCCCACTCAGAGTAGAAAACTATTGCCTCTGGCTGTAAACCACAGAGGCTACGCTACAGTTGACACCACGCTAAGGGCATTGCACAACTCCATTCTCATCAAGAAAACAACAACAGCCTTCTGCGGCTCCTCTGCACTGATCAGCCTGTCAGAACAGAGCGCAACAGAGTCGAGTAGGACTCAGTACAACATCAGAGAGTAGAATAAAGTCACCACAGCAGCAGCTACAGCTTTAATGGGGTAGCTTTTGTTGTAAGTAGCAGCTATAAAAACATTATTGTAGTATTGGGACTACTGCAGAGATAGGGAAGTAAGACAGAGAATGGTCTGATTGACCCCAGTGCCTTTTTTCACATCTGTATTTTTTTATGTTTGGCAGAAGTGCTGACATCACTAAAACATTTTCACATGTTGTCTGCTGAAACACCTGTGTTAATAACCTTCATAGGCCAGCTACAGTATAACCCAGGAGAGGCCATCCTGTAGGTTCATTGGCTTGAACAGTTTGCCAATAATGCACACACTACATTTTCCAGTGTTCCTATATCAATTCAGACAGTTGAGCAGTACAAGTCCTTTCTAAAATCTGTAACATCCCTCACATCTGTTCAGCCCATTACCACTCACCGTCGTCAATTATTTTCCTCCACAAACACACTGAACCACACGCTCTTCTTCTAATTGAATCTATTGTATCTGTATTTTGATGCAATATAACATTAGATGAATTAAACTAACATAATTTTTTTTAAAAAGACTAAGAACTAAAACTCATCTAAAGAACTGTCAAACCCATTTTTCGCCAGATAGATTACTTACTTGATATTCATCTACCTGAATGTTTTTACATTGCTCTTGGAAAATAAAAAGAAAGGAGATTCTACAGAGATTCATGAACTAAATTTAGCAAATGCAGGTATTTTACCATCTTGGGACCAGCTATCAGATCCCAACCCTCTTAGTTTTCCTATTTCAAGTCATTCTAGGTTTAGTTTGTTCAAGTAAATGATGGTGTCTAAGATAGATTTAACTCTTTATGAAGTGGATCAAACCAAAGATGTGACAGAATGACAAAATCATTCATTTGTGAGTGACATTATTTTTTATATATATATATATATACACACACATACATACATACACACACACACACACACACACACACAACCCATCAGGTATCTTAGTTATTAGTGCAAAAGCAGAAAACATGGCCCGGGGCACAGGATGGGTGTTGGAAGTATAACTGTCCTGGAATTCAGTACAGCACAATAACGTAACCACAACTGAGGCAAGACACGAGACAACACAACTTCACTGACATTATAAGGCAGAGATTTACATCCTTTTTAGATTAAGAGGGTGCGTGTGTTTTTATATACTAACTATTGCAGACACAAACACACAGTGCATTTATTTCTATAGGTCTGAGGACCTAGGCATATATGTGGGTTTGTTAAAAAGGTAACTAAAGCTAGAGTATAACAAGCTCTATATAACAAAAATAAAACTATTCACTATACTGTATTTAACATTTGTTATACTTGTCAGACATATATATATATATATATATATATATTAATATATTTATTTATTTATTTATTTATTTATTTTTTGACTTTATATGAAGTCAACAGTTTTACAGGGCAGAACTGCAGCCTTTAGGCCCTCACATTATGGCTGTTACCCTGAATACACAGATTTATAGTTTGACTTTTTTTTTTACACAAATAAGCCTCTTTTACAAGCTGTTTTATGGCTCTTCCTCAGTGTGCAGTGCACTGCACCAAAGTTAACGTTCAGACTTTCACAAATACATTGATGCAAACCACTGAGGTCCCACAGAAGCTTCACATCTCTAAATTCTCCCAAGAACTGAGAATGAAGGATTTTGCTATTACTCACCCACGTTTCTGGCATTTTGCTGTATGTTTTTATATAAATTCCTCTGAATGTAAGCTTCTTAGAAAAAAAAATGTGTCTGCTGTCAGATACAAAAAAAAAAAGGTATGAAAAGAGAAAATATCCAAACCGTAATATTATATTTTACAGCCAGAGCTGTCCAGCCATGGATTAATGGATCTGTTCCCACTTTCAAAGCACTTGAGGTGCAATATACTTAAACACCCTCATAAGTGGAAACATTAGTCAAATTTGAAAATGAATCCAGTGCTGCTTGTGCTTATTCGTACTGTATATATATACACTTGACAGCTACTTAAACACGACTTCTAGAAGCATTTCTGCAGTAAATGCAAAGTTAAGTAAAATGTAAGGTAAAGAAATGTGTTTATGCCTTACTGACAGAATAAAACATTATGGAGGGAAAGGGAGATTAGATCTGGACAATATTGATATTCATCAATAACTGCCTATCATTGTAAACTGTTTCATTGGATTTCGTTCCTAATTTGAATCATGTGACAATTGCTAAGTCAGATTTCTCCCATACTGATTGCTGAAATGCTCAGTTTGACTTCCCATCACCCTGCAGCCCAATGTTTGAATATCAACTAGACAACCTGACATGTGATTTCCCATACCCAAACAGATGGTGTGCTATATATGAATTTTAGAAGCAGGTGTTCCAATTATTGTGATATTGATTGTCTCCATATTGCCCAGCCTAAAGGTGATTTCAGATATTGGGGGAGTGTCAAATTTGTCACACAAAAGGTGAATATGACACAACCCATCAGGTATCTTAGTTATTAGTGCAAAAGCAGAAAACATGGCCCGGGGCACAGGATGGGTGTTGGAAGTATAACTGTCCTGGAATTCAGTACAGCACAATAACGTAACCACAATTGAGGCAAGACACGAGACAACACAACTTCACTGACATTATAAGGCAGAGATTTACATCCTTTTTAGATTAAGAGGGTGCGTGTGTTTTTATATACTAACTATTGCAGACACAAACACACAGTGCATTTATTTCTATAGGTCTGAGGACCTAGGCATATATGTGGGTTTGTTAAAAAGGTAACTAAAGCTAGAGTATAACAAGCTCTATATAACAAAAATAAAACTATTCACTATACTGTATTTAACATTTCTTATACTTGTCAGACATTTTTTTTGTTTGTTTGTTTTTCTTGACTTGTTCACTAACACCCACCCCGAACACAGCTGTCAGTTCAGTTGCACACCTACGTATAGCCCTGTGGACAAGAAAAGTGACATTTGATAGCTGTGGCGTGTGGTTGTTTAGCTGCATTTATACAAGAACTGTTAAACTGACTCCTATGAATGAGCGGGTTGTTAAATGATATCTGTCAATCTTTTGTCATTGTTATAGCGCCTATGTGACACCACTTTTTAGGAAGTGTATTTGCAGTGGTTGTGATAGTCACAGTAAGAACAGACAGCATAGACAGGAACAGCTGGAGAAATAGCAAGTGTAGTGGTAGCAGTGGTTGTTATATTCTGTCTTTAGGTTTGCGGGAATTTAAAATGGTTCACCAATCTTATAATAGAAACATAAAACGGCAGGTAGAGAAGTCAAAAACATGAATACTTCATACGAATAGAACAGCACACATTCACTATGTTTCATTGAGGCAAGCCTAGCGAGCAAAATGCAAAAATGTTCGAGGCAACAGATACAATCACTTCATTTGTGCCAATTTATTCATTTGTCACATCTGTTGTCAGAAGCAACCAGCCGGGTTTATCAGGAAAACCGGGCAGGCTGACAGACACTGTATCAGAGCCTTCAGCGTCCTTGTTTATGCTCCACACTCTACCTGTCTGTGAGGGTTTTCACATGCAACTGCTTGCACAGCGGTGAGCAGCACAAATTCCTTTCCAGCCCTCAGCCTGCCAGACCCTCTCTACCTGCCTAGCACAGAGCACCCGGCCATGCAACCAGTCCAATCACAGCCGAACACACTCCCCGAGCCATCAGTATGACTACACACGTTCATACCTCCATTGGTGCAGCCCAGGAAATCCCAGAACTGCATGTTGGCAGTCGGCACCGAGAGGACTGCGCCTCCGCTAAATCAAAGACGCGTGTATATATTCCTGTTCTGTCTCTCCACTTCCTTGTTGTACAGTACGCTGTCACTTATAGGAAAGGGAAAACACCCGCCCACTGATTGTTTTGGACTGACACACCTGGGGGCCCAGTCTCATTTCCAAACAGCTGCCTCCTTCTCCTAAACTCGCTCTAAACTCTCGTTTCTAATTGCCCTCCCACTACTTCTCCCTTCGCTTCCCATCTTGTCCACTACTCTGTCTCTCAGCTTTATCTCTTCCTGACTGAAAACAGACTGGTGCAAAGATCAATCTAACATTGTCAGTGTTGCTTTCCCCATCCCTGCCTCTTCGGATTAGTGGAAGTAATGAGAGAGGAGGCTTAGGAGAACAGACAGGCAGAAGAGAAACAAAGCCACAGCAGAGAGCAAGCCCTCCTGCTCATCTCTTGTATGAATAACAAGTGTATAAAAAAATTATTTCTACTAACAAGAGTCTTCATATGTGCACAATAATCAGACATTTTAATTTAAATCACACATGTTAAGGCAGATGGTAAAAGATTACCGGCATGCACGTGTCAGGTTTTTATATATCTGACTGCAGATCTGCATCACCGGAATAAAAGCCATGAATCGCAGCACTGACTGGACATGCAATCTGGCAAACATTAACTAGACTTTCAATGATATCTACACTGTTACAGCTTCTGTTCATTTATTGGAAGGGAAGGAACTTCGTGAAAATGCAAGGAAGTGAAATTTCTTGATAATTCACCGACAAAGAATGCTGTCATATCCCTTTATCAGGAACATGGGGATTTTACTAATGATGCTGTCATTAGTCAAACTGAATCACAATTTGATTTTATTTACTAAAAAGTGAGCTAATTCAAGTATAAAAGACAAAAAAAAATACTTCCTCAACTAGTTGTCTTTCAGAATTAAATGTTCTCAAAATATCTGAGGATACTCTTTGGGGACCTGACCCTCCAGTTTGGCTGCTAGGGGATGTGTACAGGGATGTGATCAGGGCAGGGCAACAGTCAGATAAAGGCAGGAAACAAGATGGGGAAAAAAGGCAGGAAAACAGAAATCTGTAGGAGACATGACGGGGCAGCTTAGACTCCAAAACCCCTGAAACCCAAAAGAAAAACTGACAAATCACATCCACAGGGCTGCTGGGCACCAGGCTGCGCACGACGTTTAGTTCTGTGCATTTTAGCATTTCACCTAATATATTAGTTTTATCCCACCAAGCATGCTAAAGGAATGATTTGAGGTCCTAAAACCCAGGCCTGGTTTAAATGTTAATACATTTCACTCGGCCTACCACAGCGATAAGTGTACAATATTGTGGTTGACAAGGCAGCAAGCAGCCCAAAACACTTGAGACGCACAGGTTAAGTAAGAACTGCCCCCTTTTGTCTCTAAACCGTTGCTTGCAACAATAAGTCTGAGTCTGAGCAACTCGTTATTCATCCAAAAAACAGATGTTTTGCCACAGCGTTGTTGCTCTGCATGACAGAAATCCTCCTTGGCTTAGACCTTTGCACCTAACCGGAGACACAGAGAGGGGTGGTTTCGGCCACTGCACCACTGTCTGTCTGTGTTAGGAATACAAATGACTTCGCGGTGTCAAAATGACCAGCATTTCACATAATTTAGTCCCCGATATTTTTTTCCATAAATCCTAACACCAGCTCCTAAAAACAACCCCCCTCTCTCGCGTATTGCTTTTGCGTTAACCCCATTGTCTGTGTGTGTGTGTGTGTGTGTGTTACCCCCTTTAATGCTAAGCTAGCTCGGCTATCGGTGGGCTATTCCCATTTAATCCGCCCCCCAGAGGGATCAATACTCACCCGCTTTAGACCTGGAGCCCGGCCGCAACTACTCTCCGTACCCGGCCACCTTTTCCAGCCACTAAGCTTTAATTGTATATATGTATACCCGTTGATATCAGAGCCGGCTTGGTGGCTGTACCTCTCCCTGTCTGTGTTTGTCCACAACAGCGCCGTGCCCGGTAGTCTACGTCCACTGACGCTAGCTGTTAGCGCTGCTGCCGCCGCCGCTGCTGCTGCTGCTGTTACCGGAGCTTGAGCTCTTCCAACATGGCTGCAGCTGGCGGGGCTCACCGACAGGAGGAGAGGGGCCCTACGTGTCCAGTAGCTCACTGCAAGGGTCCCCAAATGGTTTTATGTAAGACCCCCAATTTCACAATATCCTCTGTTTATTTTTGTGATGTTTTTAGGCATGGATTTATATGATAAGATATCATGTAAGGTAAAGCTATCCAATCTCAGTTTATACAAATGTATTATTCATTATTTTACTCTGTACAGTATGTGATCAAATTGATGATTGTGTTTATAGTCTTTATAGTGATTAAACAGGGAATAATGCTTTTATGAATGTATGAATATTTATTGTTATGGCTACAGGTTTAGTTTCTAGGGGTCCATAAATGAAAGACCCAATAGTCAGAAATGTCAAGGTTCAATTTATTCATCCGTAAAATCATGGAAATTACAGTGCTCACATAATAATAAACCAATGCTGATTACAGAACAGAAGAAATAAATACCCATAGAATACAAAACATATATAAAAACAGCATAAAACTATTTTCCTGATCAAAAATTATTTAGAAAAAGAGGACACAAGTCGTAAAAGAACAATTTAAACAATAGCATAACAAAGCAGAAATGAAATTTATGCCCTTCAGCCCACATGGGCTTACATGACAAAATAACGTGCAATAGCAAGAGAAAACATATGAAAATCACTATATGTGACCATATCACATGGTATATCAGATATAAACATGACAAATTAAACACACAATTATTTCAAATGTTGATGGTAAGCCCTTAAAAAACACATACTGAAGTATGCATTTATTTGATTTATTTGACGTGTGTGTGTGTGTGTGTTTGGATGGGGTTGTCAGAGCAGTGTTCTTTCACAACAGACTGCACGGTGTGAAAGTGAAACTGCCATCGCCACTGTCAAACTACCAGTTTGTTTTGTCTATAATAATGGCTTTTCGCCTCACTGGTGATGGAGTTGGATAAAAAGTTGTGTAAACTGAGTTGCAGTCAGTGATCAAAACATTCTTGCTGTAGGTAAGGAGATACAAGTAGTGGGGGGGGGCACTTATGTCTACAAAATAGTCATTATCTCACTGTGTAATACGTTACTGAGTGAAGCTGAAGTTGAATTGCTCTCCACTTTGTCAGCCCCACTCTAGCTAGTAACCAGCCGTCAGATTATAGGAGAAGTCACAAATGTCTACCAAAGTGGATGGAAATGTGCAGGATTTAGTGTTTTTGTGATGCAGCCCAGTGCACCAAAGCTCAGTGAAATTAAAGGAAACTGAAGATACATGTAAGACCCCACAGTCGTGCTGGAGCTCATGTCTCATGTTTAAATGAAATCTTCAGAGATTTCTGTCATACATTATTCATCATGGCATCATAATGTAAGCCAAACAAAAGAAGCTTTGAAATAAAGATACACCCGAACACACACACACATGCACACACACAAACAAAATTATTGTGACTTTGATGCCATTATGCTGTCTTGAGTCTGTGTATCTCCACTGTCTCGCAGTCACAGCCCAAAACAATCCATCTACTGACGGGCCTACACTCACAGTCCCACCTACACATACAGTACATTCATTGCATGCAGCTAATATCCATACACACACAAACGCAGACACACACTCAATTAGATTGAAAGATTATTTTTATCCAAACAAAGAGTGATGCAAATTGTGGTGCGATGGAGGGTGACACTTAGGTGGATTAAAACTCATGACGTCATAGTTACATGGTATCGGCTGGGCCACTAGTACACCCCGCATTTACACATTTGGCAGTCACACAGCTTGGCAGCTATTGGGCAAAACCTATTATGTTTAGTGTAAAATGAATCTGTCCTATATAATTAAACAGTATGGGAGAGAAAGGAAAGGGTAAATCAACCTTGAGCCAACTGCAGTAAAAGCTCACTGTATACTGCAGGTAGAGAGGTTGGTGTTGTGGCCAAAGAAGTTGTTTGGCAGGGGGAAATAATGATTCCTGTTTCCACAGGTTTAGATTTCTTGTTTTACTTTCCCTTGACCTGTTATTGTCACATGCTTGGCAGAGAATTAGATGTTTTAAACAAATAAAAAAAAGTAGTTAAATGGCTTAAACAGGATCAGAATTAGCAAACAAAACCAAAAACAAATTAATGAACCTTTCATGGTAGGTGGGTATGCATATCAGGGACCATGAGCAAAGGTAGGAAAAACAGGGATTTGAAACAAACTATTATACAATGCACTTTAATCCAGCCCTCTGGGAAAGGACAAGGACAAATATAAACCATAAGAGATATTAAAAAGATCCATAATGCTGTGCTAGATGAGGGATATTAAAAACTGAGCTGGGAATAAGTTGGATTTCTGTGTGATTTGAATTAAGTTGTGTACATACAAGCAGTTTGAATTGAGTAAAGTGTGCCTTGAATGTTATTTGGCTACATAACCTGACCACTTGAAGAGGTTGTAGCGCTCCATCTAGTGGACAGTTTGGAGAGGTGCACTATGATCAGTCTATAATGTCATCAGAGCATGTTTATAAATGACAATCTCTTTGCAAAATGACTTAATGAACATGATTTTATTTAGGATTTATACAATCTAATGTGGTTGAGAACACATATCATCAGTTGTGATGACAAAGAAACCATAGAAAAGCCTTCCACCATCACGACTGAGCTGGTTTTCTTATTACGGCAGCAGTAATTGGCAAGTGGTGAATTGAATCACAGAAAAGAGACATAAACAATGTTGATGGACAACATTAACCTTTGGCATGACACATACAAAGATTGATGTAACAACATTAGTAGATTAGCCTTTTCTTTGAAAGTACTAAAAGTTCCTGGTACATTTACTTGAGTTTGGGTTGCTGCTCCTGATAGAAATACTATCTGAAATAATACCTGTATCTCGCCAGCTTTAATCTCAAATGTCATCTTTGTCACTTAAAAGAGCACTCCACCGATTTACCATTGCACATAAAATTGTTGGATTCATGATGGGCAGTTTTGTTAAAAAAAAAAAAAAGGATCAAAATTGATGCTGAAGAGATATTGTATATTTTATTACACGCATTCTTCTTTCTTGTTAAAACCTGGTGCCTACATTACCCACAATGCAACTGCTGACAGTTCGATCAGAGATTCAGGTGTGTTATGCTGAGTAGAGATGAGGAGTGGGCTATAGAGGTCTCGTAAACTCATTTCTTTTTAACTCCACGCTCCAAAGATTTTTTTTCGGCCCCAACTGAGGCTGACTCAAGTGACATCACTTGAGGCAATTTATCAGATTTTAAGCCACAAAAATCCACGTACAACTTATTTTTTTTACATATGTAGTTGTACCTCCCAAGACCTGTAAACAGTCATTGATGTGTAGAATCGGTGGAATTTTCCTTTAATGTAACATTTTGAGCATTTCGGAGTACAAGGCAGTCTAGTCTGTCTTCTACTGATATCACTTACACAGAGATATAATTTAGCTGTGAGGGTGGACACATTTTTCATCTGTAGTTAGGATAAATGAGGGCTAGCTAGATGATTATTTACAGTAAAATGTTTAATCACTGATAGCACAAGAGATACTTACACAAAGTCATCTGTTTGGATGATTGAATGTAACATGTCTTTACAGTAATTATATGACTTTATTTTACAAAGAATGCCCAAAGCATAGTTTTTGTGATCTAAAATGTCCATAACAAATTCCTGCAGTCAATAACATGCAGCTGTCACAGTTGCATATGATCAATACACATTCCTACAGTTATGAACACCCAGTTTTTGCACTAGTAAATACTGTATCTTTACATCTTAATTGTACATCAATACATTATGCAATTATACATAAATACACACCTGAGTTTTACAAAAACACATAATAGCTTATTTTTAACTCTTCAAAGAATACATTTCAGCTTCCATGATTTCCTCATGTAGTGTATGTCATGATAGATATCAGAGAAGATCAGCGTCAGAGGGGAGAAAAGAAGGATACAGAGGTAGAGGCATGCATACAGTAACATGTCAGGGCAGGATACAGAGAGATGAGGAGATGAAGAACAGTTGGATGGAGAGAATAGGAAGAATACAAAGGAAGAGATTCAGGAAAGGATTGTTAAATTGATGAAGGAATAAGGAGAGTTAGAGAGGATACAGAAGGATGGAGCAAAGACACATGGACGTATGACCTATTTCAGCTAGAGATAGTGCAGATGAAAGGGCATGACAGATTGATGAATTGTGGAGATGGAAAGACGAAGTTAAAGAGGAAGGAAGCTACTGTGGGTGGATATAATGAGGTATGATTTAATTTAAGTGCACAGGATTTAGGGCAGAGTGCACTCTAGCATGCCACTTGAGTGGACTTTGAGATGATCTGCTCCACATTGCTGTTGGAAATATTATCCATGGTGACATCAGTGTGCGAGCGCCCACGCTTCTCCTCCGTGCCGTGCGAGTGTGTTCGGCCGCGCTGCAAGTCGTCTGTGTGTGCGCGGCTCCGGGAGCCATCGAAGGACGTGATGCTGGAGCTGGAGGTTGTCCGTGACCGCAGTCTGGTCATGCTGGAACTGGACACTGGAGAAAGAGGAGAGACAGGTTTGTGCTATTCTGCATCGGCCTTCAATGGTCAGTGGTAAATTCACTTACTGTAATAAATGCCTTCATCATTTTCTGTTCTAAACACCCATGTGTGGTTACAATAATCCTCTTATTTACAGGAAATAATGTTTAACAGTGGTTTGTTTGATATAAACATTTGAGTAGTTATCATGAGTAGCTGCCATAACTGAACAAAGAGTGGCACCTGCAGAGAAATTTAAGGGAAATACTTTCAGTGCTGATCTCTGAGATGTAATAGTTTCAATTTAAGATAAAGGTAGGGTTTAGGGTTAAGTAGTAGTGACTTACAGTATCCCATGCCCTGGATGAAATATTTGAGGGCTTCTATCACTTTGGCTGGCTGTGGAGAGAGAGATGAAAAGAATTTAATACATTTCCAACCAATCAGGAGTGCCGATTCTACATTATTGCCGGCAGAGTAGCCAATAAAATAACACACCCTACCTGATCCACATGAGGAAGTCCTCCACAGTCCGCCATCTAGAAAAAGAGCAAAGTGCAAAGGTCAGATGTAGGCTTCAGACTGCGGCACAACTTTTACCTGCTGTCAGGTTAATGGACTAATTACAAGGTAAAGCTGCTTTACTGTGAATTGATATTTGACAATAACAGAACACGCTTAGTTCTTCACAGGGTTGCAGCCTTGACTATATGTTGTCCAAACTTGTCTAACAGACGCATTCTCTGAATACACATCAGATTAGAACCATATCAATTATTATATGGAAATTGTTTTTTTTTTTTGTTTGTTTGTTTGTTTGTTTCATTTTTGAATCAGTCAGTTGTTTGGTTACCTTGAGCAGTGTGGTCTTTGTGGGGTTGAGTTTAGAGTTGCATTCAACCACGGCCTCCACAGCTGGAGAATTATCTCCTACAACCAGCAGGGTGGCGCACCTGTAAACCAACAGACAGGCAGAGATATTAAGACTAATAGTGAGGACTAACAGAGCCTGCTGCAGTAATGAAAGTGAGTAACCACCTCTTAGAGTAGAGCAAGTTCAGCTGTCTTAATCCCAAACCGACCACACAGATTGAGCTAGGTTTTATTCTTATTACAGTTCAACTGTAGCAAAACAACACAATTTCTACCGCAAACAAGGACCATTATAATATGTGAAACAAACATCAGACTATTCATCTTCAAGACCCCACAGATTTACCCTCTTTAAAGGTCAATGGTTGTACTAACTTGAGGGTCCTGGCATTGATGTGTCCTCCAGGAACAGGCCTCTCCACCTCCAGAACGTTGCGGTTGTTGTAGGAGCGGAAGAACTGACTCATGTTGGACTGGTTCATCGTCGTCGTGATGTGGTGACGGTACGTAGCTATGAGGTCATGGTTGGTCTGGATCTCATCCTGAAAAATCAGTTTGAAGGTAAGACAGTGTCATTCTGTATCCTATGTGTAAGACTCACTTGATATTTAACAAAGTTTTTTTAAGACGCATGTTCCCACTTTTGTTGTCATGGTAACTGAAGCCAATCGTTGCAGGGTAAGCCTGATAACTTACCTTTCCAAACAAGTGTGTGATGACTGTGTCCGGGAGAGTATGGGTCCATTCAGTGATCTATAACACACACAAAACGTACACACAGTTACATTCAGCTGCATTCAGATAATAGCCTATAATGTATTTACGTTAGGCTCGTTTAAAAGTAATCGTCAAATGGAGAACCAATCACAAGGAAAACCACTCTCACTACTCTTCTTGTGGTAAAACTGGGATAAATACTATATCAATATCTATCTATCTATAATATCAAAATCTATCTTAAAATCTATCAGTACAGGCGGTTGTATAGATTGAAAGTAACACAATATTTGAAATAGATGTTGCTCCTATTCAGCATACAGGGTGAGTGATCAACACACACACACACACGCGCACACACACATACTGCTGACCTTGTTTGCAAAACTATCCATTAGTCCATCAGCGCTGGGGTTGATGTTGATCAAAACCAATCCATCCACCAGATCAGGGTGATTCAGCTACACACACACACACACACACACACACACACACACACACACACACACACACACACACAGAAAAGACCAGTTAACGATGTGATTTCAACAACTCATTTACAATTATTAACATGTTTTTCAGCAGTTATCTCATTTATTACTCTTTTTGTAACTGATTTTGATCAGTTTCTACTGATACTGGATACTGTCTTTCTGTAACGTTGCTGCTGTTAGAGACTGCAAAGACTAAAGGTTATCAGTGGCTTTTGTATAGGACCTCTGGGACTTAGGATACAGAGGTCTGATCGCTAACTCTGGCACTGATCTGATTTACGTATGCCCGAGTACAACCAAGTGAAGATCTGTGCTGAAAAGAGTAAAGATTTAAACGTTAGGTTTTGCAAACTATATGTTCTCTCTGTATGTCTCCAGTTCAAATGGGATTTAGAGATGAGATTTGAACTCACAGCAAATCTAGCCAGGATGTAGGCTCCTGCTCCAACTCCCAGTCCAATCACAGTACGCAGCCTGCAGAGCACACAGTCAAAAGGTCAACACTGAGATATACCCTAGTGCGCTGCTGTGTGAATAAACGTGATGAAATTATCCTAACCTTTAATGAATGGACAGCTGAAAAGTGTTTAACTATCAGATTAACACTGAGTTTCAGGTCTGTCTTACCCAAAGTGTTTGAGGACAGCGGGCAGTGCTTCAGACAGCTGGTCCATGGAAGGGTAGGTATATCTGAGGGATCAAAAATCAACATAACCATCAGCAGGTGTGGGATCCACTCACTTACTATCAAACTCATATTAAATAATAGAATTACAGCATGAAATATTGATATAAATGCAGTGAGAGTCAGACGGCTGTAGAAAAAGAGACTGAGAGTAATAAAGGCAGTGTATACTGACGCAGTAGGTAGAGTTTTGGCTCCCTCGTGTTGTCCTGGTGCTTCAATGTGACAAACAGGAAAATGTCTGATGATTTCCTGCATGTCCTCGTGGTTGAACAGTGTCTCAAAGCAGGACTTGTCTATAAGAAGAAAAAAACAAAAGTTACATAAATTCTGTTGAAGTGAAGTGATGAAAGGTGATCAGAATATGAAACATAAAGAAGATAATAAGAAAATGAGAATGTATATCACTCAGATTAATATTTATTTAGAAAGTGTAGGATATGCATTATTCAAAATGTACAAGAAGGTTGGATTAAAAAATAAAATAAACAGTTGTTTAGAGGAAAATAAAATATAAGAAAGGATATGTTGATGCATCCATGCAAACTAAGAGATGCAAGGTTTTACGTAATGAACTTACAAGCTGTATTTCTTCAGATACACAAATAGGAAATCTAGTGTTTGACTTAGTTGATATAAACATTCTTAAGTGTGATATGCCAATCTTAACTTGGATGTCAAGGTATTTATATAACTGATCCTTTTTACTGCAGGGATTTCCGGATATAAACATAACACACAACATGCTGTTGTGGGGCTAAGACCTGGGACTTACGGTTGAGTCCAACATCATGAAATGTCAGGATGGCCGGGCGGTTTGCCTTTGGAGTTCCTGTCATGATGCAGTGGACGTTCCCATAATGAGTCTCGACGTGCTTCTCCTAAAACAAACACACCGATTCAATCACACCTTCAGATAATCAACACATGCTGCTGTTTGTGTATATGGCTGAAGACGTACCTTTACAAATAGAGGTTTTGTATTATTGTTTTTTTTTTTTAGCAGATTAGAGTGGCCTTCATTGGCATTGTGGTTCTGTAAATGTCTTTGCTGTTGCACAAACATGTTATGTATTGAAGAGGACAATTGATTGCAGGTGTTGCACAAAACCAAACAATATCAATTCACTATAAACCATGCCTCAGTTACAGTTTTGCATTTTTCTCATTTGTCTATTTTTTTTAAATGCAGGACACTAAACTATGCTGAACAGAAGTAGCTTCTGAGGGAAAGCAGCTTCTGAATATACAGTTCAGATGATTTTTTACAGACAATTTTAAGTGTAAGTGTTGCTTTATTTGTTTTAATGTGAACTTAAACCAGATACTGATGTTCATATTGCTACACCTAACTGACTGAGGGCTGTATATGTAGCCATCCAGTATAAAACCCTGTGATATCGAGGTAAAAGTCATCTAACTTTGCACAAGGATTACAGCTGTAACAGTGAATCTGGCCTCAAGATTAAGTTAAGATCTCTGTGATAGGATACTCACAATGATTTGGGGCTCAAAGACAGAGTCACACTCATTGTCCTCCAGGGCCATGGCTGCTGATGCAGAGTAGACCACAACAGAAGTAAAGGAGATGTACAGTAGATGCAGAGCAGATGTGCCGTATGTAGTGTAGATCTTTGATTCTTCACTCCCTCCCCGATTTTTTTGAGCAAATTAATTGTTTTTACAGACAGTAAGAAACGACCTGCGAGCAACAGTGCTTTATGTGTGTGACAGACTATTTGTTTGAGCTGGTTTATATATCCTCCGACACTGATCTGCTTCTAAGCCCTAACTCCAAACTGGCTTACACGTGGCCAGTTGACCCCTTTCTGTTTTAATCTGACCTCAGGCTGCTGCATTCCCACAGAGCCAGCACTGGATTTCTACAGGGAATTAACTAGAACATCTACACTGAAGAAACTTCACTTTGAAGTTATCTTAAGATGCTTTGAGCAAAATATAAACGATAATTCTATCCTTCCCCTTCTGGATTACTTGAGTTATGGTTATGAAATTTGTTTCTAGGCATTTATTAAACTTCCGATTTTTCTTAAAATCAGCTTTGAATCATGTATTCTTATGTCTCATTCAGAACAACTGAAATGTATTGAAACCAATCATACATTTGACCTGGAATAAACTTAATTGGTGGGAACAGAAGTTAAAATCACAAGTAAAGCTTGTTATTTTTTGCTGCATGGTGTCCGGAGAATCACCTTCATCCAAGCCATCAGCATGTCAGCTGTCTAATCTCAGCATGCCATCTGTCCCTGCAGTTCAGTAACCTTGGCTCTCCTGCTAACTTAGTATATGAACTTAATTTGGATAGCTAATCTGAACTCTCTGTATGTCATGTTGCTCTTTTACAGCGTCACGGATAAAATGAACTCAGATATTCCAAAGGTACAGCCTGTAACTTTTATCTTCTTTGCAAAGACATCCGACAAAAAGTACATTAGGTTAGTGTAACCTTGAAAAAGTTATGACACTCTTTGACTCTTACTTTCTTAACTTCATTTTTAAAACACCTTTAAAACATGGACCTGTGCTTCAGCAAAGTAATAATCTTACAACTTCCCAACTAGTCTATGAAATTAATCCAGACTGGAATAATTGTCTATAAAAAGTATAGCATTGAATGTCATAGTTGATAACTAATAGCTACTGATTGCATATTTTTGTATAGTTATTTTTCATGGTTTGAAATGATGTATTTACAAAAGTCTAACAAAATAAAAAAAATCTGTAGAAATGGAGGTCACATGGACGTTTCAAGGCAGTTTGAAGAGTTTATGATTAAACCTGAGGAACTCTTATTATCACTTTACTGAGCAGTGCGAGGCAATTCTTCAAAAGTTACAGAATGTAGAATAAATAAATAGTTTTTCAGATACAAAGTAGGTTTAAGAAGCCTTTCTAAGTGTGAGGGAAAAGTCAGATGTTCACTGGTTTTGATTATTTATTTCTTTACAAAAAAGACTCAGGTTTACAGAAGTACTAAAATAGAGTGGTGCTTTTAAAAGTGGGTAGGGTAGAGTAGACACACATCAACAAATTGTACTGCATTGTCCAAAATAATGTAATTGCTCTTAAATGAAATGGCGTTTCCTTCATGATGCCAGAAGGTCAAAGGTTTATGGATTAGCTGCAGAAAATCAGGGTGGGTAAATGAATGAGTGGTCTCCTCTCGGTCACGTGGCCCTGAGCAAACACTGAATCCTCAACGCTGTGAATGTCTGCAACTATCAGCGTGCATCAGATTTACACTACATATACAACAGTCACTGTGTAAAACACGCAATTAGAGGTCTACAAAGTAGCAGGTGGATTACACTGCAGACAGTAACAGCTGGCTGAGCGGAAACACAGCAGACTGCACACCTTCTTTAAGACATAATGCCACCTCTGCCTTGAACACACATACACACACATAGATGAGCTGTGTGTGCAGCAGATTTAATCCATTTAGTGGTGGCTGAAGAGCGGAGGGCAGCAGATGGGTCTTACTCAGCCTCACGTCAGTCTGAAGCCATTATAACAGCATAATAACCCTGACTAAGCTTTTGCCTGTTTGCCTATTCCACAATTGACCACACTGCCCTATATTTGTCTTGCTTATATTTTGTTCTACAGTGTGTTTGAGATTTGGAGTGACTGTATGTATAATAGCACAAGTGCCACCATTAATATTTAAACACCCTGATAACAATACCTGTCTATTATGGCAACAGTTTATACATAATTCTTATAGCTCTAAATATTTCTTCCTTCATTTAGTATGTCTGCAGCTGGTATTTAACTGAAGACACACTGCCACTTGATCAAACGGCCCACTGAGTTTGTGAAACAGATTAAACTGTGAGAAAGACATTCAGCCACAGAGTAAAGTTTAAGATTAACATTAAGAATGAAGGGCCACTGCTAGATGGTAATTTGATACAAAATGGCTGCAAAACTGACATTTCATTACTTAATAGAATCATATTTTGAACTAAATACTGTTGCAAAGTAAGTGCAGCATTGGTCATTATAGTCATTTTACCACTTAAAGTAACAAACCTCACAGTCATAAATTAACCATTTGAAGCTACAATTAATCTAAAAAATTACTTATTTCTGTGTTTCCTGCTGCTTGCAACCAACAAATAAGTCCAAGACAAACCTTTCATTTGGTTTGGAGGAGATAGTCAGATTCCAGTGTCATCCAAGCTTTGTGTCATTTCCAAGCAGACTCCACTAGATGGAGCTTCATGTCAACTTTCTGGATGCAGTTTATCTACTGGCAGCAATAAGAAAGTGTTTTTCATTTGACAAACCTTGTTTTTATTGAATTACTATTGTTTTTGATGATGTTCTTTTATTTCTGCTATGTGCACACAAACGGTTACAACTAACTAAACTATGCAGATGATTTTGTAAATGTGTAATATGAACTCACTTTGCTTTGCTTTGTACTTTCACATAGCTTGAATTTAACATAAAATTCGGCATTAAATATATTCAACAAGATATTTAATTTGGTCATTTGGAGTTTTTTTTATTTTGTCTTAAAATCAGATGTGGGTGTGTCTGTTTCAAAACAGAAGGGATGGACGGTGAGATGGAAAGTGAGTTTTGAAAGCCAGAAATCTCAGCATATGGTGAAGTGATCGTTGAGTTTTGATAGTAGTATTGATACCTCCACATGAGTTATGGACATTCTGCGCTGTGGGTGAGAAAGAATCTCATTTAATGCTTCTGTAACAACTGGTTGCATGAGGGAATGCATATACTTTCTTCACTTCAGGGCACCGGGTGTACATATACATATATAATGTAGCTGGTATAGTAAAGTTGTATTGTCATGCTGACAGCTGGTTGTCATGGTAACTCTTCAGTCTGCAGGTGAAAGTCCTGCTGTCCGACTCTCAGCTTTCAAAACATTCTAATTATACACACAGCAGCTGCTGCCGCTTGCCACATGCTTGACTGTGTGTGTCTGTGTGTGTTTGTTGTTATTTGTATGTGTGTGTGTGTGTGTGTGCGTGTGTAGGATTTTTCTCTGAACCTCGTTCTGTGAATGTGTGTACGTGCATATGTGCGAGTTCTCCTGTAAGCATGTTTCTGAGGGTGTGTACATGTTTATGTGCAAAAACACACAGGCTCGTCCCATGATTCCCTGTATAGTATGATAAGGGTACAGCATGTAATGGTATTGCCATGGCCTGGCTATAAAAGGAGATTTCAGTGCACTGTTTTGCTGTGGAGTTTTAGCTTAAAAGTTTTTTTTAAAAAGTAAAAAGTAAAGTAAAGTAATATCCCCCAAGAGGTTTTCAACTTTTTGTGGCTTATGGCCTCTTAAAACAAAGCAATATCTACTTGTGACCATCATCACCGGTTCAATGTGTTTACAGGTTATAACCAGATCAACCAAAGAGCGGTATTTTTTCCCTTATTTGAATTATTTTTAGAGGCTTGAAAAGATAAAACTATCCAGTTATTTATGAGTGAAAAAAGCAAAGATTAAAGGAACATTTGATATATATTAATGTAAATTTGTGTAGGATAGATTATTGTTTTGCGACCCCTCCTGGCCCCTAGGTTGGGAACCACTTTAATAAATAATACAAAGTTATCATATATCTCTTTGGACTGTATTGTATTGCATTTTATCATATTGTCCTGCATTATATTGTATAGATGAAACCACCTTGCAACACATCAAATACCCCATTATCTCAACTGCAACAAGGTGTACTGCACGCAACTGTAAACTGATATGCCGTAGGTAACACTGACACACTTGATCATTTGTTTCCTCGACTAATAGTTGAAATTCAAATGATTAGAAATGGCTCAAAACAGGAAGTCCCTGAAATATAATTTGATCCCACACAGAGCGAGCTGCTGTCTCTCCACCATCCTCTCATGGCCAATGAAGGGATCAGTTTTCCAGCAAACACCTGCTGCTACATCACATCCCCTAAATACAGGTATAAACCTGAAATCAGACACTGTGTGATTGTGTGCTATTTAGTCGTCATTAACATTTCCTTGTTGTGTGTGAAACAGGAAATGGCAGCTTACAGTATAAAAGATACGACTGCTGGGAGAAACTACGCTTCCTTTTCATATCCAATTTCCTCTTATTGCTCTGGGAATTACTAAGTATTTCACACTGCTGCATGAGTAGTAAGCCTGAGGGACCGAATTACAAACTAGTCCAGGGGAGGGGACGCACTGTGTAATTATATATATCAACAGGGTAAATCAGTATAAATGTTAAGCTTGCCTGCACTCCCGCTTCAGCCATTCATTAGGAGTGAATGACACAGAACCAGACTTATGTAGACGTCAGTAGTCAGGAGGTGGATTTATGAAAGATTAACCTCATTTCTGAGTAGTTTGCAGATAAATGTGGGCTATTAACAAGGATTTACCAGCTGTAATTACCTCGTAACATAAAAGCCATTGCTGTTAGTAGTGTCAGTAGCTTTGTATGGTGGTAGTTGTAGAAGTTGCAGTAGTAGCAGCAGTTGCAGTTGCCACTGGCTGAAAGTAACTAAGTACATTTACTCAAGTACTGTACTTCACTGCAATTTTGAGGTACTTTACTTGAGTAATTCCATTTTATGTTACTTTATACTTCTACTCCACTACATTTCAGAAGGAAATGTTAAACTTTTTACTACACTACATTTATTTGATAAATTTAGTTAGATTATTAATACAAAATATTATAAACAAATAAAATATTATTAATTATTATAGATTAAGCTACACAGCAGTATAGAAAGTAATTAAAAGTAGCTCCACCTCTACCAGCTGCAACATTAAAGTGATATGTACATTAATCATGATCATAATCCAATAATATAATATATGCTATTGTTCTGAAATGGGCCATTCTGCATAATGAATACTTTTACTTTTAGTACTTTAAGTATATTTTGATGCTAATACTTTTTTTTACTTAAGTAAGTGATCTGAGTACTTCTTCCACCACTGGTAGTTACCCACAACATTGTTAAATAGGCTGGCTGACAAACCGGTAAGTTATGTATTGTGGTTATATCACTGCAGCTCATCCAATTTCTTTTTTTAATGAAGGCTCTGTTTGTGTTCCTCAGACACGAATACAACAGAGTGAGACGAGAAGCTACTGAGCGAGATTAGCGCTTTCTATAAAGGCGACAAGAGGTTTAAATAGCACCAATCATTACATAATGCCAAGAATAGCTTACCTAGAAGAATCTAGTTAAACACCAACAGGTAAACATAAGCACTACTTTTATCAGCAATTTCAAAATAAAAGACTCGCTGTCACAAAAATCTACACAGGCACACACTTTGACAAGATATGAAATGAAGAATAAGTTTAGGGGCTTGACTCAAGATCAAGAGACGTCATATTATTTAGCCGTGCAATCAGTGATGCTATGATGAAAGAGTTGTTAGACTGAAAGGTTTAATATGAGAAAACAAAGTAATAAATTATCTCTATTCATAGTTGCTGCTTTAGTGCAACTCTGGCAGGTGAGCCTGGGCAGAATGATTCATAATTACCATGATCGTCACCATCAGCAGTGTTTATAAAAATAAGTCTTGAACACTTCCCTGGCATTTCCTTGTAGCTGTGGTAAAGTGCTGAAGTCTTTTCAGGTCAACCGATTGCTTTCATCTGGCTTCAACCGGCGCCCAACGTGTCCTTTAGGCTCCTCAAAAAGCACGGGACTGCCAGCTGAGGGCTGACCTACAAGGTGTCAGCTCACATTTCCAGAAACCATTGCAGCAACCATGTTTAGGCCAGTGCACTGGTGTTTGTAGCATCAAAACAGATGGTTGCACTGGAGCAGACTGTTTCTCCAGAGGATCAGATAGAGGAAGCCATGAGAGGAAGAGTATGTGCATTTGGGGAACAGTTACTTGGATGTATACACCACGGATGTCCTAGGAGTATATTTTACTGAAAGATTCAAAAGTAACTGAATAAAATACATTTCAATGCAAAACATTTGGACCATTTTAGACTGTAGATACTTTTTAAGGGTTGAAGCACCAATGGGTGGAGCGGTCCTTTCCAGCCTTCGCATATTCTCCAGATGTCACACATGAGAACTAAGCTGAACAAAAGTAAGTTTTGCAACCCAATTAAGTCCAATAACTTTAAAAGGATACGTTCAAATGCTACTGAAAAGACTCACAGATTTGACACTTTTGACATACAATGGTGTAAATATGTGAACAGTAATAAGGGTTTTGGTGGTGGTACAAAGAACATTGCCAAATGTTTGATCAAACTTCATGAAAATATTTGACAACATTTCTGTGTTATGTTATCTGTACATGTGGATTTTTGGTGAATATTCTACCACATCACAGTAATCCTCATGGACTTCCATTGTATTTACAACTCAACCTGTGAAAACAACTTTTTCCATACTTTCTATGACATACTGATCACCTGTTTGATACTTAATGTAATTATTTGTTATTTAGTTGATTATTAAGGCTCTGCAGTCAGTCAGCCTCATTAACCCTGATTGTATCTACAACTCAGGTAATGTTTATAGTATAAATTGTTGAGACAATACACATATACATACATAAATTGAGACTAAAGTAATTGGCTTTGTGGTCTCAGACACATATCGCAAACATCCCACTCAAACCTTTTGTTGCATGTCATGCCCTTATCCCTCCTCCCATGTTCCTGTCTCTCTGCACTGGGTTTACACACAGACTGGTGACACCTGCACTTTAAAAGTTGTAAAATGCACTTGCTGTATGAGAACGAGTCATATTCACTTCTATGTTTAGATGCTGTTTGCAGTCAAAGTCAAAGGACTTCGAGGCAAAGTAGAGTCGTCTCTTTTTCTATCTTGTTCTTCTTCTGTCTGACTGTCACTCTGTGTTTGGGACCTGCTAATCACCACTTGTGGCTATATTTACACTTCTTATCCAGAATACAAAAAAAGGTGACAGGTCACCATAATGAAAATCAGACGTGCAATTCTTGCAACAAACACATCTTCAGCTTTGAGAACACATACACACAGAACATTACTTTAGCTATAAGCAGCAGTCATGATCATGAACATTTTCAAGTAATGCTTCAGCTAATTTTAACTAGTACGAGGTGTTTTATAAAGCTCTGTGCATGGGTGAACAGTCACGTTAACCTCTACTCAAAGTGATTGATCGTGAGGTGAGGCACCAGCTTGCTCTGCCGTGTGACTCTCTGGACTCACATATCCTTACCATAACCTTGTAAACAAATTGGATAAAGCATACAACTTACAAGTGAATCCTAAAAACTCAGAAACCCAAAGCTGCATGGGTTTCTTGGAAGAATGCCTCATTGGATATTGGTTGAGAATATGTGTCAATTTTCACCCTTTTTATTTGATTATTTTGGGCAAACACATTGGCTGGTGAGCTGTGGCAACAATGCAGTGTCTTCACCCAGTACTGTGGTCGTAGGAAAACGACAACAACAACAACAACAAACGTGGGACTATTGTCAGTTACAGAGAAAGTTAATTCCATGAACTGGGACTCAATGGTTTGACTTGTTCAATCTGTCTGGTAGCTCAAAGGACTGTCTATTTTTAGTTTATTCGGGGAGGGGAAGGGGGGAGAGAGGGAGGTAAGGAAAACAAGAGAACGTCCAGGCAGACGTGTCAGAGCAGAAAAAGCTCATTAGACCTGCAATTCCACAAATTCCTTTAGTTATATTTCAGAGAAGCTTGAACTGACAACACTGATCTGCATTTATTTTGTTACTGTGCCCTGAGCTATATGTGAGACCACAGACTTCCTTGGCTGAACCTTTTAATCATCAGCCTATAGGAAGGGAGAGTAGAGGAGAGGAGAGGAGAGAAGGGGGGGGGGGGTTAACGGCACCTCTTCTTTACCCTGGAAAAAGGAGTCAAGTGGATGAAGAGGAGGAAGAAGAGGAGGAGGAGGGAGTGAGGCTCTTCTCCTCTCTCTCTAAGAGCATTAACTGTAGAGTGTTCTGGTGGTGACAGGGCTGTCAGGGTCAGATGGCTGCTCAGCCTGATTAGACCAGCTCATAGCAGATCCTCAGCCCAGCACACTGCACTGCTACAGTGAGGTAGAGCTACAATCTGGCACACACAGTACACCGCAGCAGTTACTGAGAGGCCAGGAGGGACCGGGGGAGGTGGAGAGTTCAGTGGGAGAGTGGGGCAGAGCTACAGGTCGTTGCAGAAAGACTTCATTTTCTGTTGCTTGACTGCCAGACATTTCAGCTTCTAGGAGCAGAAAAAGACCAAAAAGCAGGGGGACTTTACTGTGGCGAAGAGGCAGAAGAACTGTCTGTGTTTAGTCTGTGGCTGGAGATGACATTGAAGAGCAGGTAAGGACAAACACTCAACAGATAGTGTGTTTGTTTTGTTTCTGTTAATTCCAGGAAAAGATATTATAATTAAATAGCATTTGGGAAAGGTTCCTGATGCTGTCACACAGACAGAAGCGTGGCAACCTGCAACAAGTTTTATGACTTTTGAGAACAATAACTTGATGTGACAGACAAGGAAGGTAGGTGCAATTATGGAGAATTTCCATATAAATTCAGTTCCACAGTAGTGTCCCTAGAGATAGCAATCATGCCAATCACACTTCTTCACTGGAACTGGCTGAGAGCAGAAAGTCACACGGTGTACACTGGAGACTGTTGTTTCCTAAAAAAATTGATGTCTCATAGAATCAGCTGCTAGTACAGATACATCTATAAATACAGCTGCAGGGTATTCAGTGTCTACAGGGGTTTTCTATAACAGGCAGTCAGCTGGTTGTCTGTCAGCACTCACACTGTTGTAGGGCTGCTGCTGCTTCTGCAGGACTTTGGTGTAACTGCCAGTTTATGGATATCGGTTATGGATATCCCTGTTTAGCAGCCAAGCAGTCCACTGGGGTAAGAGGGAAGGCTGTGTACTGTAGGTTTTCAGAAACAACTCAAATGTAGGCATTTAGCACATCTTCTTCTTCAGAGTGACTTGTGATTGGAGCTACAGAAAACCTCCTCTGCAGTGGAGGTAGAGGTGAATGTGGTGTAACAGGATTTATCCAATTTGAGGCTACTACTAACCTGCCTTGCTGTTGTCTTTACTACTCACCTACAAGTCTCATTCAGCCTCACATTGCAGGTACTGTAGAAAAGTCTGGCAACCTAACGCGGCTCTAAAATAATATTGAGATCCATTTTTAACTTCTTTGGGTCCTGACGTAGCCTGTGACAGGGAAACAGCCAGGCAGCCAGACGACCAACTGGGGATGCATCTGTTTTTACACACCAAACTGCTGTCTAAGGTAACAGGGAAGATTGGCTTTACAGTTTTAATTGGAATTACTGCTGCCGTCTAGCCATTTCCCTCATGCTCCTTTATGCTTTCGTATGTTGTTTTCATATTAAGTCACTTGGCTTTAGATGTCAGCTAAATGCCTAAAGTGACTGCGATACTTGTGAACAGTTAGTATTTAAATTTGTTTCGTGTTTAGATGCTTCAGAGCTTTTTGTTATACCTAGTCTGTCTCTCAGTTTCAGTGAATTCACTGCTTTGTCTTCTGTGCCTTCAGTCATGTTGCTTTGTGTGATCCAAATGAGTTTTATCCTGTTTGTCTCAGTTTTAATTCAGTTGTGCTTGTGCTATATGAGGCTTTAAAAACAGAAATGACACCCCTATACAGTTTCAAAGTCAAATAAATGTTCTTTTCACGCATTGAACTGACTGGATGGAAAATTATTGACCTCTATCCTGATTAGCTGTAACACAGGATAAATTCCTAATTATAGATAGTCAACAACCTGAAATAGACTACGCTCTTCTGGAAGAGTTAGTGAGTAAGTCGGCATGTGATTACGAAAAGAGAGAGAGAGGTGGTGTGCGCGCGCGCGTGCGTGTGTGTGTGTGTGTGTGTTGTCAGAGGTGAGGTGAAGAGGTGACCACAGATTACCCAGAGTACCTCGGGGCTTTTCCTGGTTGTTTGTCTGAATGTTTGGGCACGTGAGTGAGAGGAGGGTTACATCTTGCACCTTCCTTCCTACTTCCCTCACTACCTCTACCCGTAATCCATAATCTCTGCCTTATCATGCGTACACCTAACATAGACCTCAGTTCTCCATTACTAAACAGGACAAAAACTAGAATTATTTGGCTAATTTGCATTTTAGTTGACATTTTTAGTGTTAAAACAGGTACTATTATTACTGCAGAATACGACGTTAAAGGACCCATTTTAAAATTTCACCATCGATTGTTTTTTATTTTTAAGTGTCGTAATTTAATGAATCAAAATCCCATTATAACAAGAGTTGGTTATAGCTGCCAGCGTGGTTAATATTTACCTGGATAGATGTGAATTTTCTACAAATGTACTGTATTTGCATGTTAAAGCACATTGTGTAGGTGGAGTTCAGCCCACTGCCTTTTACATCAGAGCATAAAGAGAAATGAGACACAATATTATCTTGGCTAAATAGGCCATAATTTTAAATGTATCTTTGTTAAGCTCAAACTAAATACCATTTAAGCATTTTACAAATACTACAGATATGTACTCTATCTGATCAACAGTTTGCATGACAAAATATGCCAAAGTCAATAGCTGTTGTTACATTTTTCACAAAGTAGTGATCTGAAATACTTTAAAGATGCAACCAGTGAACTCCAAATTTATATTGGAGCTGGATGATCTAATCCAAGGCCAATATTTGTCAATTTAATTGTCAAATGGAGTGATTTGCAGCCCTAGTCTAGGTGGATCTGCTCTACCTGAAGTAGCAAGTGAGCTAACCTACCTTTTTATTTTGTTTTACAGTTTGTACTCCAATACGTGGTCTTTTGTCCCAAAGCCTGAGGAACTGCCCTCAGATACTACTCTTACAATCCTCCTGGAGTACATTACATAGACTGCCAGTTTTCAGACTGTATCTCTTTTTTTTCTTCAGACCAAATTTAATTTTGTTGATATTGCGCAGGCTTATCTAATAAAATGTTCCATATTTTGTGAGCCACATCATGCATTAGATTTTCTAGCTCATGCTGCATCTGTCATCCATCTGTTTCTCAGCTAGGAACACTTTTGTACATCGTTCAGTTACTGTGTGAGGTGATACTTTACTCTTTGTGCGTGCACATGCATACATGTGTACACAACTGACTTCTCAGACAAGGCAGAACCAGGAATTGCATGCAAATATCAGTGGTCTTGAATATATGCATAAGTCAGTAGTCTTGGTAATTGGCAGGCGTTGGCTTATATTGGCATTCAGTATATTTTGCCATATATTATGGGCTGATTTTGCAGGTACTGAACCGTGCTGAATTATTTAAATTTTATCTGTCCCTATTTTCATTACTGTTTTTCTGAAAGTTGATTTTATAACAAGTTCACATTTTTGGTATGTTTTGTACTTTAGAATTGCTGGTTGATGGAGTTTGTGCGGCGGAGTGGTGACTACTGCCACGCCCAACACATTTAGACCCTATCTGGGATGAAGCTGCACCATGCAGTCCTGCGGCCCTGAAACCTGAATGACCATTGGCCTTTAGCCCTCTGAACCAGCCAGCTCATGGGGTAACAAGTGGAGCCTCGACACCGAAAGCTAACTGGAGAGAGAAGGAAAGAGAGAGCTACTGAGAGGCAAAGAGCGAAAAGGACCGGACAATCAGAGAGATTAAAACAAAGAGACAAACAGAGAGAGAGCTGACACTCTGTAGCCACCTATTGGATATAATCAACTGATGGGGTAAAACAGTGCTCAAGACAACAGAACCGCAGAATTGGGAAAATACCTTAAACAGCCTCCCAACAGGCAGTTCCTCAAGAGACAGGAAGTCCAGAGTCACCTGGACACCTGATATAAGTGGAAGACACAGCAGCTGCTACAGCTGGAGCTAAAGGTGAGGGGTGACTGGTCACCAGATCTTGGCTAAATATAGTGATGCACTAACACGTTCTCCTGCACTTTACTGACTTGTTCTTGCATTACCCATGTAACTAGTTATTATAGCATTCTGTGGTAGTTTTTTAGTCTGAAATCAACTTTCGGTTTGCCTTTCCAGGGGCGTAAGATTTATTTACAAGGATGTTTTTATGTCCCAGGCCTTGTATAGAAAAATCACTTCCTTCTCCATTTTCAGAGCTATTTTATGTTTTTTCGAAGTTGTTGTGACAGTAATAACACATATGAGAACTAAAATAAAATAATGTAATGACAAAGCACATCTGGCACCCTGCTCACATCGACAAAACAGAAAACATCGATATTTGTAATACAGCCAGTGCCAATGCTGCTGGGAAGAGGAGTGACTAGATATGCCGTTCCCGTGTTCTTAGGAGGTGTAAACCTGTTGCTGCAAAACGTCTGTACTGCATACTGTACTGTGATATAAATACACAGTACTGGCTATGACAAGTTCCTTGAGTGAGACATCACTGGCTAACCCATTGGCTTAGTTTATTCACATTTACTTTGCTGCCTTCCTCATTTGTTTACTTGCATGTGAGGACTCTGATGGCACCCGAGTAGTTCTTATCAGTACTCTAAGTAAAATAGTGGCTGTGTATGCTTTGGGGAATGTGAGGCATCCCTGAATTAAGATTATTGAAATTAAAATGCCATCCTAAAATAAACTCACACAATACATCCCTGTTATCTTATCTGAAATGTGAGCAAGAGCAATGGCAGTCAGCAAGAGCCACTCAGTTATAAGTACATTATAAGTTATAAGTTATAAGCCAGACAGTTATAATTGTGTCATGATTGTTTTTGTTTTACATTCAATACTGTATGAAGTGCAGTATTCATGTATTTTAATTATAAAATGCACCCTTATCAGTAAAAGTTTAGATTAGTCACCTGAATTTAGTTTCATGTTTCATTGAATTTCTCTTTGCAAACTCACACAGGTGTTTTCAGTTATTCTGGCTGATTAGAGCAGGTTGACGTTGGCCAGAGCTATGACAGGAACTATGTGTGGTCAAAACTCAATGTAATAACAGATAGAGGCGTGAGTTGTCCCACATTAACAGGTGTACCCGAAGAGTGAGGGAGAGTAGTATAAAATACTGCCTGCACCCACCCACACAATTTTGAGATGAGGTCACTCTACATTGCATGAGACTTACATAAAACTACTGTAAATATGTGACCTTGTGATGAGTTTTGAGATGTCTTAAGACTAACAGGTTTGGTAGCATTTGAAAACATTTTTTTTTAAATGCAGTGATGCAGCCTAGAGGAGTCAAGCTTGTGGTGTGTGGGCAGGTTGGCCTTTTTTTTTTTTTTTAACTGCAGACATTTTGTAGGAAAAGCACAGGTGTTACTATTAACATTAACGATGGCTGGGTCAAAGTGTCCCAGAAAGCCAGTGCAATAGCGAGCTGGCATGAACAATAGTAGGATCCTGAAACCAAAGCAGCTAAATGGAGTTTTGCCATCATTCATTTTTATTAATTTCACCTGTGCTGTTCCTACTGAGAAATGACAAAGTGTCTTCTGTGGAAAAGGCCTGTTGGGGCAACGGCTGAGACAAATCTGGAAAATCGCTTGTCTTGTAGTCTCACTCTAGAGAACAGCAAAGTAAAACAGAGTTTAACTTGAGGTAACTAGTTAAAGACCTTATGGGGATTTTCCCCAACTTCATGTGGTGTAATTGTTTTTGTTTTGTAAGCGAAAGTCTAAGAAGCTTAAAAAGGTGCACCAAATGTGGCTAAAATATTTGAAATCATGTTAAATATTTTATTGTGTACATTTCTCCCTGTCATTCGGCGTATGACTAATGACTAACTGCTCTCTCATAAAGGTCATAGGTCATCCTGGGATGTCAAAGGTCACACTGGCCGCCATGAACCGTCCAGCTCCAGTGGAACTGTGCCACAAGAACATGAGATTTCTTATCACACACAACCCCACAGACAGCACACTCAGCTCCTTCATAGAGGTAAGAAACGTGACAGATACACATGCACATATACTGTACCTCATATATAAACGGTATTGTTTCCCTTGCTGATGACATGTAAACTGAAACAACTAATAGACATTTTAACTGAACTGAATTGATCTACCCTTTCAGGACCTGAAGCGCTTCGGTGCCACCACAGTTGTTCGAGTCTGTGATATCACCTATGATAAAACGCCATTGGAGAAAGATGGCATTAATGTGGTGGTGAGCGCACACACAGCATTTACACTCAAACGTAGTCATCCTATGACAAAATACAGAGTGCCGGAAGTACTGTAACTGTTCTGCTTTTCTTTCAGGATTGGCCGTTTGATGATGGAGCCCCGCCCCCCAGTAAGCTGGTTGATGATTGGTTGAGTCTGCTGAAGAAGAAGTTTCAGGAGGATCCAGGATGCTGCGTGGCTGTTCACTGTGTGGCTGGACTGGGGAGGTGAGAGACACACCAAACGAAAAAAGAAAACAAACAAAACAAAAGCATGCATCTTACACAGTTTGTGTCTGGACTGAATCCAGGAGAGGGAGACACATGGACACATGCACACACACTTACACTCAGGGATTAACATGCAGAAAAAGATGAAAAGTAATGAAATAAAAGAAGTCGGCTACACTGATTTGAGGTATAAAACTAGCTCAGACCGGTTCTTCATTTACACTTCACTTACTTACTTCACTGTTAGCAAAAGTGACTAAACACAAAACAAAAACAGTTGCTGTAACCTGATCGTTGTATTTCTAAACAGCATTTCTGAGACTTTTTTTTAAAGATGCAGATGAACTGCCGTTATTTTTATTCCGACATCAGACTCAAGAGACACAGACATGACTGTGTGTGTGTTTGTGTGTTTATGCATGCACACAGGGCTCCTGTGCTGGTTGCTCTGGCTCTGATAGAGAGTGGCATGAAGTATGAAGATGCTATTCAACTCATCAGACAGTAAGTACATTTATACACCTCATCCTCATCTTGCAGAAAAAATAAATATCATGGTGTAAGAGCACTTATGCTTTATGAATATTAAACAAAAAAAGAGCAGTATATTAGAGTGAAGTGTCTTTATAATACACTACAATATTATCTTCATGCACAGATAGCTGGATGTCTGATTTTAATATACTGTACACAAGAAAGCTTTGTGTAATTTGTAAAATGCTTAACATGCTTTAGGAATACATCTTTACACCACAAACACAATTTATGCACACATGTGCATATGTGTTTTATAGAGAGAATGTATATCTTTTCTCAGCATTCCTCCTCTCTTCCTCATTGCCTCTCTTCTCTGTCATTCTCTTCAATCATGACTGCCATTGCAAATTGTTAAAGCAGTTTAAATACACAGGAATAAAGAAAACACAGCATGTGGAGGGTGGCTAACTGGCTCTCAGGTTACTACTTTCTTTCTTTGGTGCCATCCGGTGGTGGTATCAAAGATGACAATGCAGCAGACAGCAACGCACACTGAGACTGTGCTATTACATGTGTCTGCCAATTGAAGAGCACATGCTAAATGAAGAAAAATGTTACGGATCCTTTTTATTTTATGCAAGAGAAGAACCACAACAAAGAAGAAAAAAATGCATTATGGATTTCCTCATATCCCATAATGATTCTATACCCAGCACAGGGTGAAAACACAGACCATTTTTAATCACAATCCAGATCTGGATTGTACAATAAGTGTAATGTAATATTTTGTACAGTCAATGTACATAGAAGTACTGGAAAGAGCATTTTAAACTGTAATACCATTGACTTCCTCCATACACTGTTGGTTTTTGTGTGTGTGTGTTTCAGGAAGCGTCGTGGAGCCATCAACAGTAAACAGCTAACCTACCTGGAGAAATATCGATCCAAGCAGAGACTCCGCTTCAAAGACTCTCACGCACACAAGAATAAGTGTTGCACCATGTGAACACACACACAAAGACATCTTGTACCCTTCAACTAAATGCTCTCAGGAATCCAACCATACAAGCCTTGTGTCACACAAACACTACAATATACGGGCTTCATTAGCTCAAGTGTACCCTGGGACTGTTTTTAAATATTTTCACAGCAATTCTTATTAGAACCCATCCTTGTTCCCTTGTCTGTAATGATTTCTTGTCTTTTAAAGATTATTTTATCGGCATGTTTGCTTCATAATAAAGTTTACAGTGCAGAAAGATGGACGAGGGAGAGAAAATCGCATAAAAAGTTTTGTTTTGTAGCTAATTGTTGAGGCACATCTGCTTTACTAGATAGTTTTTATGGGATAATGTGTTGAGGTTGATGAATCACATTCAAATTTTCAACAAAACAAAACCATAGTATGCGCCTATGGGGACACCTGGACAGATTTGTTGTAGGACTGATTTATTATGATATATTCCTGATGTGTTGGTCTTCAAAACCTCAAATCATACCGGACATTTTGTGAAAATACCGCTGAATTTTCAGTATTTTGTACAGATGTTCAGCATGTTTCAACTTCACCATAATCACGGTATTAAAATTACATGCAGTTTTTCTGTGAGTGTCTTTGAGATTGTATTATGCCATGAAAAACCCTTGAGACAATCTTTAAGCAATTTTGGTATAAAACTTAAACACTGAAATCAGGAATAAAATCATCTTAGCAGTGATTTCACTGTAAATTAGTGTCAATACTCTAAGTTGACCCTCTCTTTTACATTATTCCTGCTGGTGTCTGTTCTCAATGTAACTGGAGATATAAGGGCTCATTTTTAGCTTTTAAGATGCTACACATGAAGCATTTTGGTAAAAAAAATAAAGCCTTCGTTTGGTTTTGTCACAGTCACTGTTTTAATATTCATTGTGCTCATGTTATGTGTTTACATATCAGCGTGTGCATTATATTATTTTCTGTTTACTGACACCCACAGAAGGAAACACCTTTGTTAGCAGCAGCTGATTTCAAGCCAGGTTTAAAGTACATATATGTGTTATAAAAAAAATAAATAAATGTTAATAATTCTACAGTAATGATACACACACATTCTAAAAGGATGGAGAGATGTAAACTAGTTGTAAATATTATTAAATGAGGTATCTCTATCACTTTTATTCTCCTAGAGGTCAGGCTGAACCACTCCTCCCATTCATTGACTACAAAGATGTGCAAAGAAAATTAAATCATTGCAGGTATTACAAATATATATTTTTTTATGTTCCTGTGTTAGGGAGGAATTTTCATCTTATCAGCTCACAATCTCTCAGTTTTAATCCAAGGCCAATTTTGACCTGACATATGGATAAATTGAGATGTTGGTCTTATCCTTGCACAGATATTGCTGTGCATCATCGCATCTTTTAGACTAGGTTATCTAGGTTATCAGTATCTTACACATATTTTCTTGTGGGGTGGAGTTTACTTACTCATGTGTATTGTTCCTGAATGATGCATGTAACCACCTGCTTCTGACACTTCTTTCATTTTTCATTTTTTGGCTGAGGATAGAGCATGCACTTTATATGTATTGGTAGGTTGCTTATGATAGTCTCCTCATCATCTATGTTGTAAAAACACATCTTCAACCTGAACTGATGTCCTGTACAACAAGTTGTGAGAAGGAAATGAGAGCAGAGGGTGTAAAAGTAAAGAAGCCATAGAGATTTAGAGAGGAAAGAAGATCTACCATCTTTACCTGAAAGCTTAACTTTTTAACAAACTGGCTACAGTTTACTTGTTCATATGAGTGCGTGTGTTTCTTTGAATATGTGTGTGTGTGTGTGTGTGTGTGTGTGTGTGTTTGGTAGTCTTTAGCTATTGTTAATCATTGGGACTGGCCTGAGCTGACACTTTTTTAATGTAAAAAAAAAAACAAATGCTGTAAATGTCCATATGTCTGTAAATTCTTGCATTGTTTAATAAAGGTTTTGTCATTGTCCCTATATTTTAACAGTTGCTCATCAATTCCTCTGTCAGTTTTACAGTGCCTATATGGATCAATAGTTCATAGTACATAATATCACAAACATATACTGTAGGCAAAACCAAGGAATTGGTTAAACCCTGTTACTGAGAATAAATATGCCATAAAAGAAAACGCTCCAGTGGAAAACAGCAAATTGAATGATCAGTAGGTTTATTAGCTCTTTATTAGCTCTATAATGCCTTCTTTGTCTTCCCATACTTCCATATGATGACTCACTCCATTTAGCGAGCATACCTGTAAAATAATAAGATACCTTAGCAGCAGTAAGTTTTAAAACATTTAAGAATATATGTTAATAAGGGGTGGTCAAACTCAAGTTGTCTAAAATGTGTTTGTAGAAGGATGTTTTTAAAGACACTGAAGGTATAATTAATATGAACTATTCTGTCTGTAATCTGCAGCATAAAACTGCATCTTGTCTATTCTCTACTTCTATTCTTATTAAAATACTCATATGTTTTTTTTAAAAATTATTTTTGTAGTATTATAATGTATTCTTAAGATTCCATGGTTATATGGAGAAGCCACTCTTGCACATATATATATGTGATGACTTTCCAGTCAAATACAAATTTATTTAGTAACAGAAAAACCCTTTTCAGTACTCAGCAGAATACATTCATGTTACATTAAAGCACGTTGTACTCTATGAGACACACTGTACTACTCTCACAACTTGTACTTAAAGTCTATGACAACAGTGCTGAGTCCTGTTGGCAGCAAATTAAAGATGTTAGTGAGAAAAAGGTGTTTCTTTGAGGAAAACTGAACTCATGAGAATGCTGTAGTTCCCTTCTCAGCCGCAGTACAGTCCTCCCACCGCAGGGGGCGCTGCTCTGTCAGCTACAGCATCACGGCCCTGCCCGCTTCCGCAGGTTGGAAGGACTTGTGTGGCAGATTCGACAGAAATTACTATGTACGTAATGTAAAATTAGGCTCTAAATCCAAATTTAGGGATTATATTTGGCCGTATGATGCCTCAAACCCATCTATAAATTGCTGTTCTTTTGTCGTTTAGACTCTGGAGAAATGGATGTGCAGAAGGCGGGTAAGAATTGTGGCTAGCTTCAACTCGAATATGTTTGTCGGGTCTTCATGTTAGTTTGGGCCAAATCAAAATAAACAAACGTGTTTAGTTTAAAACGTGCCCCTGCACTGGCTTTCAGAGTCTTTTTGGTTTATTCACGCTGTAGACATTACTTACTTTGTTTTGTTTTGTTTTGCAATAAAGGTATAAGTAGTTCACGGGGAGTTTGACGTGTTTACTGAAGTGTCAGCTGACCGACGTTAGCGACGTGGCTCTGACCGTGAGGTTAGAAATGATGAAAGTTTGGACACGGCGCCAAACTGTGTGAACAAAGACGTAATATCGTCCTCGTTTAAAAATGAAATGCGTCAACCAGTGCCCAGAATGAACGCTCACATTTTCATTGGTTAATATCACGAAAAAAAAAGAAAGAAAAGCAACTCATCGCTTGAAAAACGAGACAAGCTCCAGATACCATAGATGGACTGAAGAGTGGTCCTATGTTGTTACTTCTAACCCGACATCCACAGGTGTTTTTATGAAATGTTCAATGTCTAAGTGTGGATCTGAGCCTCCTTGACTGCCAAGTACCTTTCCATTCATGTTTTCTATCAAGAGACTCTTCATCATCAGTTTTTGCAGCATCCATACACGTCATCCTCCATCACCTGTCATTGAACAGCATATAAGCAGCAAAATGTGGCACACTCCTTCCCTTCCATTTCCTTTATTTTCTCCCTACTTTTAACCCCTGTTGCATGTTGCGATATAGAAATGAACACAAAGATGTTAGATGAGATGTTGCAGATGGGTGGAGTCTGGAATATCAGGATGGGGAAATGGGGTACAATGACTCCAAATAACAAAATTTGCTCCGCTGTTGTGGAGCAGGCAAATGGCGTTAATCTCTCTCACTCACTCCATTAAATGACTGTTTGTTTCCCTCTCTCTGCCTCTTGACCTGCCACTTTTCTTCTCCCTGTCTCTCCAGCTGGTTCTGTGTTTATGTGTCGGCTGTGCAACCTCTTCTCTCCCAGTCGCTCTCAGCTGCTGGCCCATTGCTCCCAGCTGCACCCCCAGCAGGAGCCTCCTGATGACATCATCATTGCACTGCAGCCCCTTGCAGGAGAGCCTGTGGAGACGCTGGCAGGTCAGATTAGTGTGTCATTGCCAGAATTACTATCACAAGATCGCGTAAATTGGACTTTTAATACTATTAGAATAGTTATGTATTGGACTCTGTTTATAGGATAAGCTCATTGTTGATTTTGGTCTCTTAGGGGGATTTGTTAATAAAAAATAAAAAGGTGAAAAAACCTGCGTTACCTTCTTACTCGTTCTGCTGTCTTGTTGGCCCACAGAGAGCCCAGTGAAGAGAAAACGAGGACGACCGAAAGGCTCTACGAAGAAGACGCGCACGGATTTGACACAGGGCGAGGCTGACTCCACCCATTCTCCAGAGGATAATGTTCAAAGAGAAGAAGACAGGAATAAGGAGAAGGGAGAGAGACAATGTAGCGTAATAGAAGGTACTACTGTTGCCATTTATGTGTTCAGTCGTGAATATCACCTTGCCTGTTGAGTGACAATAACACACAGTCCAACTGACATAAATGAGATATCACACACAGTTTTATCTGCTCACAAAAAGTACTGCCAGTGTTTTGGGCAGCTTTCTTTTCCCTGGTTGTTAACTTAGCTTTGCTTAACAGTCAATAAGTTGTTAATGTGTAAACATTTTAGCCTTAAAAGTGTTATTTTTGAAATTAGTTTAGTGATTTTTGTAAACACTGTGTTTCGTGCACTCTGCAATCCGACTTTTGTTTTCTTCTGCTAGGAGAAAGCCATGACAGGATATTGGGGCTGGAATGTAGAGACTGTCACCGCTCGTTCAGCAACAGACGACAGATCCTCAAACACATCTGCCTGAGAGAAGAGGACGAGGAGGAGGACGAAAAGGAGAATGGTGAGGAGTGAAACGAACCAGCAATAGAAACATTAATATGTGCCAGAGGCATTCAAACAAACAGTAAATTACGGTGGCTTAAGGGAGCATGTTGGGAATTATCCTTACTATAATTATAGATTATTAAATACCTCTGTGTTATCGGTGAATCTATTTAATAGACAATCATTTTCAGGCAGCATCTGTGGTGGAGGACGAGTTGAGGTTTCTGGGAGTTTGGATCCTGGGGCAGCAGATCCAAACAAGATGCAACAAAACTCAGCAAGACCAGGACTTGCGAGAGAAAAGGGTAAGTTTAATTATTACCAGGAGAGACACCTAATTGCTGCTTTAAAAACACTACTAAATGTGATATGTGATGAATTGTGAAATCAAAGATTGTGCTGTATTTACTGTATATCACATGAAAACAGTAAAAAAAAAAGTTCTCCTGAAAGTTAGCTAGTCAGCTAATGGATTAGTGGTATGCCCTAACAATACTATTGGAAGTGGTTAAAAGATGTCAACAGGTATTTAACCTGCATAAATACTCAGTGTTTCTCTCCCTCATAAAAGCACTCCAGGATTTGTTTAAGTAGGGTTCCGGTTTAGTTTTATGATCCTAGTGGTCTGACCTTTTCTTGTTCTCTGTTTGTAGACATGGGCAGCTTAAGACCCCCGAGAACCAACCGAAGCCGCATCTCCAAAGAAGGAGGCCTAGCAACAGGAAACAAAAAGTCGGTCATCAGTGTTGTTCTGACAGAAGATGAAACACTTCCAGGTCAGTCGTAAGAGCTTGTTTTTGTGTAAGCTTTTACATTTTGGCTAACAAGTGACTCGACTTTTGTAGAAAACATATTTAGGATGTTGCCTTTAATTCAACAGGTGTTTCTAAAATGGTTCCAGTAGAGGACAGTTCAGCAGAAACAGAGTCTGCAGCCATCCAAGCTCAACCTCAGGTAAGCACAGGATTACACAGGAACATTAAAAAGTTGCTTCACCCAAATCTGTAAATACATTTTTTCACTTACCTCTAGTTAGCATCTAGCCTAGCAGACAGTTTGGGTTTTATTTGCCCAGGTTTTGAGATATCTCTGAGATCTGTGCCTCCACCCCAGTATAATAATGGTGAATCGAATTTCCTTTGTGGTGCTCACAATGGTGAAAAATTACATTTAGAAAATTAAGCAGCACGATCTCTTTTTCACAACTGGTGTCCCAGTTACTCAGGATAGTGCACAAACCTTTTTTGTGAGCAGCTTATAAAGAAACTACTTTCTGCCAAAAACATAGGCTCTATAAAAACCGTCAACAGCCTGTTGTGTAGTGCTCCTACTGACCACCGTGTTACACATTACACAAGGATGTCGGCTCAGAAGCAAAATAAAAACATTTAATTTCTAAAATGTACTATGTGTTTTAGCATTTTAGGGTTTTAACTAAATTTAAAATGTGAAGATTCTGTGATTAAAAAGTTGCAGTGTGTGTAAAAAAAATGTTAACTAATATTTATTTGATTTGAATTGATCTGTGAATCCCAACATTATATGGGTTTATTTATTGAATTTTTCTGGGCCGTCAGCAGTCTGCATTCTTACAGAGTCAGTCACAAGACCTTGCAAGTGAATCCACTGCCTGCGAAGATAACCCTAAAACAGATCAGGAGCCAAGGTAATATAATGGAAAATGGCCGTCTCTCCTATAATAATTTGAATGTAAAACATACTTGATGGTCATGATAACTAATTGTCAGTAATCTTGATATATAAAATCTGACAATAGAAGTTGACTTATCAACTGCATGCATAAATAATGTTGTAAAGGTCCTGCTACTTTCTGCTTGTAGCAGTCTGACCTATCAATGATCCCTTTGTTTTCTACTCCTAGTTCTGACCCGACCTCCACAACTACTACAACAACAACAACAACAACAACAACAGCAGGCAGCAGAGGCTTCCAGGAATATTCTATCAAGCAAGATGCTACCAAGTACTGTATGAATATTTTATTAAAGGGATTTACATTGATTTAATTTTATAGAAGTTGTAGCTTTGTTTGGAGGTAAAGTATAGCTGAAAGCTCCACACTACCGTAAATAAATTGGGTTCTATACTTTTCTTAAACAGAAAAGAGATGTTTGGCTTTTTTTCCCCCTATTTTTTGATGATTTAAAAGTTTTTAAGTTTGTTTGCTTATTGGTAGTGTTTTTGCCAGTCGAAGAAGTTCATCTATTTTATTAGCAATATCGACAGCAATCTCCACTGCCACAATAGCAACTACAATGATATTGGTCAAATGGAAAATGTAATATTGTCACTCTCTGTCTCCCAGTTTACTTCAGAGCCAGTTGAAGATCTTTGCCTGTGAGTTTTGTAATAAGATCTTCAAATTCAGACACTCACTGATCGCCCACCTCAGGACACACACCCAGGAGAAACCGTTCCAGTGTCCACACTGTGACTACGCATCAGCCATCAAAGGTAAAACCAACGGCACACAGGAGAAACTGTTCTCAAGTCCACACAGACATTTCAGATGGATTATTAAGTGAGACCGAATCAAATTGTTAAAGTTACTATATGCAGGATTATTTTTTTATTTGCCTTTATGAGATAGTGTAAATTGAAAGTGCTGACAGGAAACATGTGGAGAGATCTTTTGTCTTAACTGCTCCTGCAAATATATAATCAAGTACCTTTGCAATTACTGCTAATGACTATTATAATCAATAAGACTTTTACTTGGAAATATCAATAGTTACAAACAAGCAACATGAAATTACTGGAAATATTTGTGAAACATTTAGCAGACCAGGGTAACTTCTGCAACCTTTAAATAAAAGAATTATAAAACATGCAGTTACAAACTATTTTGAATTCCTGTAAAAGCTGCTTACTTGATTTCCCTCCAAAGCCAACCTGAATGTTCACCTGAGGAAGCACACAGGAGAGAAGTTCAGCTGTCAGCACTGTCCTTTCAACTGCCTCAGCCCAGGACACCTCAAGGTGTTGTTATTACTTTATTACTTTTATTTATATATATGCTGCTTTTATCAGAGTTAGGTTGTTGTTTTAAATGTTATCACTTATCTTCATACTGCAACACAGCAGTCCACTGACCTATAGGGTAAATCTCATTGTGACGGTTAGTGGATTTATTTTTATGCATGTGATTTTGAGCTGCTACCTGTATTTTTGTGTTTTGTTTGTACTGGTCCACTTTGAGAAAGAGTTTCTCTGTTGATTCTGGTTTCCACATCCAGATAGATTGGATTCATTTTCAGGGTGGAGCTGCGCTGTTTTTCTGGTTGCAGCAGTAATTCTGTGTTTGTGGTAATGCAGGTCCACGTAGAGCGAGTCCATTTGAAGGTGAAGCAGCACTGCAGCTTCTGTGAGAAAAAGTACTCGGATGTAAAGAACTTGCTGAAACACATGGAGAAACGACATAACCTGAAAGACCCTTCTGTCCACCAGAGTTACCAACAACTCAGGTTTGATCTACACTATCTAAACATTTTACCTTCTTATCTACCTGTTTAACCCTAACAACGACCCAACACACCTGTCCTCCTAATCAGTTCATGTTTTATAGGTTAAAGACTCGTCAGGGCCTCAGACAGCTCCTCTACCACTGTCCCACCTGTAACCGACGCTTTAAGAACCAGCTCGAGCGGGAGCGCCACCTGTTGGTCCACGGGCCCCAGCGTCCCTTCGCCTGCCTCCTCTGTGACCACGCGGCAACCAAGATGGCGGCCCTCGCTGCTCACGTCAGGAAGCACCTCTTCCTGTACGTGTGCTGTGTGTGTGACGGGAAGTTTGTCAGCTCTCAGAGACTGAATAGCCACCTGAACGAGTCTCATCCTGAGCTGGACCAGGAACAGGCCTTCACCGACTGTATCAACAACAGCTACTATCTGATACAGCCTGGGGGAGGCATGTGGGGGGACGAGGAAGATACAGGGGAAGGGAGGAGAGAAGAGCACAGGTTAGAACAGGAGGGTGAAGATGAGAGGACGAGGGAGGAGGGTAGAAGAAATGGTGTAGGAGGGGAGGAGTGGCAAGATGGGGAAGGGGGGCAGCTGAGAGTAACAGCGAGCGAAGATGGGAAGGAGGAAGAACAAGCTAAATCTCAGGGTGAAAGTGCAGAAGAAGTGCAGGTGAGCGAGGGAGAGGCGGGGAAAGAAGGAGGATTAGAAAACAGAGGTGCACAGCAAGGTTCCCAAGAACTGCTCCATCAGGATGAAGCAACAGCTGGGGAGAAGTCACAGGACAACACTGCAGACTCATGCACCCCTGCAGACGATACACAGACGTTTTTATCACCAGAGAGCATTCACACCCCTCTCTTGGAGGACAGGACTCAAGAAGACACACACCCAGCTGATGAGAACACACGTGCAGCCAAAAACACACACACATCTTTGTCATCATCGCCTCCGGGGGAAGATGGACAAACTCCAAAATCAGAAAAGGTAAATTAATTACAGGTGCTTGAGAGGGACAGATAGTGTCAGAAAGGACGGCAACTAACCATTATTTTTTGATTAATCGTTTGGCCTTTGAAACATCAGAATACAGTTAAAAATGCCCATCACTATTTTCTAGAGCCCGGGTTGATGTAATTAAGTGTCTTATTTCGTCCGACCAACAAAACCCAAAAACATTTAATTTATTATAATGTTTCAACAAAGAAAAGCAGCAAATTTTCACATTTATAATGCTCAAACAAAAGAATGTTGGGATTTTTTACTTAAAAAATGACTAAACGATTAATGGATTATCAAGAAAGTTGCTGATTAATTTTCTGTTGATCGACTAATCGATTAATTGAATAATTGTTGCGGCTTTAATGTCAGCACTAACTTCTTCAGTAGAAGCCAATAATTAGAGCCTCTGTGATCTTTTACATTGCAATACTTTTATTTTGGACAGACGGATATATCTGACTTATTGATTATCCATCCAGAGTAACGTTCTTCCGTATGTACAGAAAGGATTATAATAATCATCAATAAAGATTATAACTTATTAATGTCATTATTAGTAAATATAAATAACGATAACACACCAATATTACTTAACACAGTTGTGACCCTTTTTTAGGAAGTTAATTTTCCTTCTGTTAGCTTAAACTATTGGTTACTCCTCCTGATACTTTCTTGATTATATTAGGAATGCTGTATTGAAATTATTTTCTTAGATATATATCACTTATTAATTCATTTATGTGTCTGAAATACATAACTAATTTTAGAGGAATTCTACTTTTAATCTTCTCCTGAGGTAGACTTTCTCCTCCTTAGCTTTAATCCTGGCCATCTGACCTGATCTTTGTTTCCTGGTAGGTGTCGGAGGATTTCCATCAGAGTGCGTTCCAGCAGGTGTTCTCGTCTCTTCAGAAGACTCGGCTTAATATGGAGTCTTTCCAACGGCTCAGGAAAATTTACGGAGACCTGGAATGTCAATACTGTGGTGAGATGATGAAACCCCCTTATTGTTGTCCTGTTCTTTTATTTATTTCTTTTTAATTTTACTTTATAATACATATTATTTATTTATTAGCCTTTTCTCTAACTGGCCTGAGTGTTAAATAGTGTCTGCCAGTTCTAATCCTGTTTTTTTTTCGCTGCACAGGTAAACTATTCTGGTACAAAGTCCACTATAACGTCCACGTACGCACACACACCAAGGAGCACTCACATTACTGTTCAAAGTGTAGCTACTCGTCCATCACCAAAAGCTCTTTAAAGCGGCACCAGATCCAGAAGCACAGCGGCTTGCTGCTGCCTTGTTCCAATATCGGCTGTAAATACACCACACCTGACAAATACAAGCTTCAAGCCCATTTGAGGACTCACCAGGAACAGGTAACCAGCCTTCACCCTACTGGAAAACTAACTCCTTCAAAACGCTGACTCTTGGTTTCTCTTGGTGACGTTTGTCAGATCTCTTTATGTCTTTGTCTTGCGGTTGTTTACAGGGGAAGAGTGTGACTTGTCCTGTCTGCCAGCACAGCTATCCAGAGCACAGACTAAAACACCACATCAAAACAGCCCACCCTGGTAAAGAACGCACAAATATATCTACAGACATAGATAAAACACAGACACTACTAGCTATTAATGTTTGCTCTCTAAAAACAATTTCAAACCCGCCCTTTAAATCAGTGTGAGTATTAGCATTTGTCTTCACTGTGCTCCAAATCCAAACTGTAGGCTGAAACATTTGAAAAGAGCCAGAAAACTGACAGCTCTGCCATTTTTCTTGCTCTGTATGTATACATAGCCAAATTCAAGAACATTTCCAAGGTTGCCTTTGTGTTTGCATGTGTGTGTTGGACAGACACACCACCTGTGCAGGGTAAAGGACTGATGGTGCAGCGTGCAGAGAAGTGCCCTTACTGTGACTCCTACTTCCTAAAGAACAGCAGTGACTTTCAGCGGCACATCTGGGCCCACCAAGGTGTGATATTCCTCTACCTTTAACACAGGCAAACACATAGACACAGAGAGGGTGTGGAGAAACACATCTGGGCCCATCAGAGTCCATGCACAGTATTTCACTGCTTGATTACTGTGTGATCGGAGCTTCCATCTGTCTCTCTTCCTCCTGGCTGACCTCCAGGAGGACGGACTAGACTGAAAATACACTGCAGACGTTGTGAGATGATGGGAACACAAACAAACAAATCGTCCACTTATATGCTGCTGGCATTATCTCAAAGATGAAAAAATTTGAAATCTGGCAATGAAGACTGGCAGAAGTTACATAAAAGTTATGAGATGTTTTTTTTCCAGTTTTAAGCACTTCTGCAAGTGATCTCTGCAAAACATGTGTCAACTTTGCTCTGTTATGTGTGTTTATGGGAATCTAATAATAATAATGAGACTGCTAAAATCACTGCACGGCTGATGAAAACATGGTTGTTCAGCTGAAATTATTTAATACATAAACCATGTCTACTTTAGCTGTAATGTACAATGTTTTGTCTTGAGGAAGTGAATCGTTAGTCCTACTCCTCTTCCCCTCGGTCCCTGCATCAGCACTCGCTTGCCTTGATGATCGGTTTACCTTGAAGTTACATCTGTCCTGAGGCTGGGGTAGCTGGCAGACACGAATCCAGCACAGGTGTCGATGAAGGCCTCAGTGAACACAGCCAGTTTACCAAAAAACCCTGCAATGCATTATGCTCATTGCGTATTTCAGCAGGTTCACCTGGCTCTGTACTTGTCACTTTAGATTGTCAGTCCACTTCTGGCTGGATGCTGGCTGCACTCATACAACTAAAAAGCCAGTATAGGCACTTATCACCCACAAGGTGGTGGACTAAAAACATCCTTCTTTATTATAGTTATTTTACTGCCATTTTTGTAGCTCTTTATGTTATTTGATTAAACTAAATATCATTTAATTATTTAACGAAACAAAATGTTTATCATCAAAAGGTCTGTCCTCTTATTTTGGGCAACAAGTACCTTCACTCAACATAGTGCATGTTAATAAGTTGAAAAATGAGCCATTCAGCAAACCACTAATCCAACACCTTGCCAAATACCATCTTCTTTCTTCACACATTTATATCCCTTTACTCCAAAACAAGTCTTTTTTTTAGCATTTCTTTTGCTGTCTGCTGGTTTTTAAGTGTGTGTTTTGTACGTGTGTGTGTCCTTGTGTGTAGGTTTGAAGCCATACGTCTGCAGCGTGTGTGACTATGCAGGCCGCAGTAGGAGTAACTTGAAGACTCATATGAACAGACACAACACAGAGAGACGTCACCTGTGCGATCTGTGTGGTAAAAAGTTCAAATCTAAAGTCACCCTGAAAAGCCACAGAATGAGCCACACCGATGAAGGTACGCACACTCTGCCCTGTGTAATGCCCTTGTTGTCACTGCTAATTTACTGGTTATTTATTATTTGTCTTTTTATTATTGTCCATTTTATAAATTTAAGGGCAATTATTTTGTGTTTGTTCAGGGAAACGGTTTCAATGTTCGGAGTGCGACTTCACCTCGGTCTCTAAACCTTCTTTGCTCAGACACATGGAGCAACACGCTGAGTTTAAGGTCAGAATACACACACAGCTTATAGCCTCAGTATACTATACTATGTCTGTGTGAATGGTAAAATATCAATAGGAAGAAATTGTCTAAAAAGCTCATTAATCATTAAAATGTATTATGTAATTATTATACATTATTATTATTATTATTATTGTTATATATTTTATGAATGTTTTTATAATTTCTACTAGACAGATGCTACAGATGTGGTTAAACAGTAGTTTTTTCCATTTTCTCTATGCATGATTAAGTCTGACTTGCAGTGGGCATTGTTCAGGATATTAAAAATCAGACAACTGTAACTCTCATTTGCTATTGTATTGCCACTTTCTCGACCAAAATTAAACAGCAAAACAAATGGGTCATAAAGCTAAACTAAGCTCCACCCATGATCAGTCATTTTTTAACAGAATGATTGACAAGTTGCTTAGAAAAATCAATTAATATTTCAAATTTAGTCTTGTCTTACAGATATTTCATTTACATTAACTTGTGTGTGTTTTTGTCTATGTAGCCATTTCGCTGTGCTCACTGCCACTACTCCTGTAACATCACTGGTCCCCTGAAGCGACACTACAACATGAAACACCCAGACCAGAAATATCAGAATGCCGGACCTGGACTGCCTAACCCTGATGCTCTGAAACAACAAGGTCTGATCTCTGCTCTCATACTGTCATGTCTACACATTTCATATTCTTCAAAGTAATATTTTACTACAGTAGGACATTTGTACTCTGTAAAGATTTTGTAAAGAAGTAAGGTTTGGTGGACATTATGGTGAAGACTATTTGGTGCTAGGAGAAAAATCTTTTAATATTACTTTAGAGGGACGGCACTTGAAAGGCTAAGAACTGATAAAATAAGAGTGCGTAGTTAGTATAAAATTACGATTACTATAAAATGATTGTAGTAACTGTAAGTATAGTTACTGTTGGGCAAAATTTGACGTGTGGGGTTTGTACAGAACATTAAAGTGTGTTCAGGATAACCTAACATAGCTTTTGTTGTGTGCCTGTGTTTAGGTGGTATGAAGTGTCCTGAATGTGAATTTGTTTATGGCACCAAGTGGGAGCTGAACCGCCACCTGAAGAGCAAACACAGCCTGAAAGTGGTGGAAGGCACCTGGGAGGTAAACAGTATACTTATACGCAGACTAGATACAGTGAAAAAGGGCATTGGGTTATTTTAGGCATACTAGCGGCATGGCTCTAGGGATGGCAATGTCGGTCTGTCGGTCGGTCCACCGCTTTGGTCCTGATACTGATATATCTTGACAACTATTGGATGGATTGCTATGAAATTTCTAAAGACATTCATGGTCCCCAGAGGATAAATTCTAATGACTTTGGCGATCCCTGACTTTTCCCTTCACCACCATCGGGTCAAATTTTTTCATTTATTCCATGAAATATTTCAACATCTAGTTGATGGATTGGCACACAATTGCATTCATGGTCCCCAGAGGATGAATTGTAATCACTGTCACACCCTGACTTTGGCTCTAGCGCCATCATCAGGTCAAAATTTCATTTTGTCCAATACTAATGATATTCCCATCAGCCTCAGCTGTTCTTTGTGTTTAGCGCCAATTACCAAATCCTAACATGCTAAACTAACATGGTAAACATTATACCTGCTAAAGATCAACGTGATGGCATGTTAGCATTAAGCTCAAGTAAAGTACTTAAAAACTGCTGCCAATATATTAGAAGCAGGAATCCCACCAAAAAACTTGCTAGCTCGACCATATTAGCATATAGTATAAGTATCAATTGTTTTTATTCGTCAAAGCCAGTATTTTCAGGATAATACAATCTCTGCCATACGTATAAATATCCAGGTGGGGGAGGCAGTAGAGGCCCAGTATGTGTCTGTGGAGGATGAAGAGCAGCTGACAGAAGCACCTGTAGCAGCCCTGCAGGACAACGGTAACAACAGCAACACTGATAAACATACAGTAGATAACTGACTCAGACAAATCAACAGACAATCTTTTTATTTTTGTTTAATTTTGGCTATTCCTACTTATGTTTGCTATTAATGTGCTTTAGCATATGTACTATTTAACACATACTAAATGTGTGTCCTTTGTGTTCAGTTAATATCCAGCAGATCACTGAGTTCAGTTCAGAGACTCACGACGCCGTCACCTCCATGGTCACCATGGCTCCAGGCACCGTCACCGTCGTACAACAGGTAAACAACATTACATCACTTACTCAGGAAATCAGGAGTGGTTGCAACAATATGTTGATGTTGAGTTGTGGTTGAAGTTGCAGGTGGCTGATGAGCAGGAAGTTGGTGACTGCAGCAACCAGCTGATGGTGGTGAACGCAGATGGTGGTCTAACTGGTAACCAGGTGATGTTGGTGGAGGACGCACACGGCCTGGAAGCTCTGACGGTCCTCACTCAGGGAGAAAACACTCACCACTATATCGTCTACGTCCAGGAACACACTGTAGAAATCAACTAGTAATGCTAGTGTTTTAACATGAGTGTTGAGAGGATCAGTGATTATTAGTAGATCAGTTTACGAAAGTGAAGTAACATAAAATGTACCAATAAGCAATAAAATCAGGATTCAGTGAATGTTTCCCTGTCATCATGAAGAATTTACATCATTAAGATTTAGATTTCAGTCACTTGGTAATTATGAAAACAATAAGTGCAATACTTGGTTGTGTGATTATGTGACATATTTTGTATTTTCAAAGTATATTTAAATAAAATCCCTGTCCTGCATGGTTTGATGCACTAGAGTGGCTTCATTTTCTAAACAACAAATCTCCAAGTTGTTGATTTGGGTTCAGTTGTTGCTCAAAGTGTTTTGGGATCAAAAAATATTAAAGGTTTGGTACAGTTTTCAAATGATGACACACTTTTGACGTGTGTGGCAATATAACGTGAAATAAAACAACACAGACTATTTGCAATGTACTTCCAAAGTATCGCAAAAGATTATTTTTTCCTGGAAGTAAATTAAGAGTTGTATAGGAGAAAGTGCTGAACATTTTGAATAAAAATTAAAGATGAAAAAACATGGCTCTTGGAGAAGCAGCACCTTGCATTATGATCTCAGTATAGTGGTTTCTGTTTGTAGCTTGGAAACAGATGTGGCAATGTGCTGTATAGCACACAAAAAGATAGTATAAGACTTTACCACACATAGTTGATACAATATGAACATATACTCTAAAGACACTGCAAAAAGTCTGAAAAAGAGGTCAGATGCCACAATGACAACCAAAAATAAGTCTTCTCCACATAGAATAGAGGCAAACCTCTTTCATGCAGTACATTGTTATAATTACAGTATATTTACACGTTGCTTGTAAACCACAGACTGTAAAATGTAGCTTATACTATATAGAAAGTAAAATGTGTGCCTGTGCTGTACTCGTGAATCTATATATGACTGATTACCGAATATTATCAAAGCTTGGAAAGTTAAAACATCAAGATAAAAAAATATTTGGGAAAAAATATTAAGACAGAAAGATCATTTAGACGGCTATGTTATCTAGAATGACTAGATTTTCATATGAACTGTGTGTTTAATTGAACTATGAATGACATATTAAGATGGGATTGCTGTCAAGAAAGCATATTAATGCACTGTGTATTGTATGGGGTGACGGTAGAGAGACTGATGCAGACCTAGAGTGAATGAAATTAGATGAATGCGACGACTTTGATGTTTGTATCACCATCCGATCTGAGGCACAGAGGCAGACTTGGGATTTCTGAGCAGCAGTAGCGGGTCTATCTGGTAGTTCAGTCTCAGTCCGGTAGGTGGCGGTAACGCGCTTTGTGGTCTGTTGCCAAGACACAGAAGAAGAAGAAGAACCGGTGGGAAATTTGACAGTGCGCGAAAGTCTGTTGTTCACAAGAGACCGAGATTTCACTCCAAGCGAACTTTAACCGTGAATTTACTAATGTAAACACGACATGGACCGGTACGTGTTGGTTGTATCCCTTTGCCAGACTGATGACGACCTGACTGAGGATTATAAATGTAAGTTTTAATTCCCCGTTTTGAAACAGTTTATACTTAAGTTGCTCTGCTAACGTCAAGGCTGCTAAACCAAGTTTAGTTAGCCAGTGGTTTAAAAAGTGTGGTTTTAAAAATACACTTACGCTGCCCACATTCACATAAAGGTTAATCTCATACTTGTGAGGTTTGTGTAGAGCAGTTAGTATCTATTAACATGACATTGTTTCTTCAGATAAGTTACCCAGTCAAAACCACTCTACAGTAAAAAAAAAAAAAAAAGTTATTTGTTGCTAACTAAGTGTTAAAAGTTGGTAACTGACAGGACTATAAGGATATAAGATGTTAGCTTCATACAGTGCTTTTTTCCCCTGAGATTTGAGTATCTAAATTGATGATGGGCTCAAACACGTTAACACAGGAGTTGCTATTTATGTAATTTAATCTTAAATAAACCACTAGTCTGGTTGTGATGAAGCATGCCAGCTCACTTGTCATTTGTTCACAGGTCTGGAGTCAGTAAAGCGGATATATGACAGACTTGTTGACATCTCAGCTCAGGAATCAGTGAGAGGGATCTCTGTGTTTCCAGGTACAGTAACTTGGGCACTATGTGCGTCTTTCTCACAAAGACACTGACTGTTGTTATTCCACAACTTTCCTTACCTCTTAACCTCTGCATGTTTTCCCAGCTTGTTCTCTCAGTGGCAGTCCATCACTTCAGAGGTGGTACTTTGCTGTTCAGGCTTGCCAAGAATTAACACAGGTGAGGCATTTGCCAAGATGCAAAACAGTTTTGCCATACACGAGGCTTATTTTGCAAAGGAACTGGGCACAAGTATTTATACATGTGCATCCATAGATCAGAAAATGCTGTTAAAATAATAAATAAAAGACTAAAAAAACTGACCAAGCATTCTGTGCCAACTTTTAGTACCTGCTATCAGTTTTCAGTACTTGACGCAGTTCAGTCAGCACTAAGTAGGCTGGTTTTGAGTCTTTTCTTGGTCCTAATCATATGGAGAGCTCCTGTCATGAAAAGTTGAGTGTTATACATATAAACCAACCTTGTGAATCCTCTCACTGCTAGATTTTTATAAGGCTGAAGCTTATCCTCCTAGGTTATAGTATAATATGTTTGGAAATAATTGCCTGCTGCAACACAATCCTAAAAAATAAGTGTCTCCTAGAAAGGTAAAACAGGAGGTGAATGTGGAGAAGTGCTGGCCTTTTTCTCACCTCACATTTACAGAAAGAGGTAGAATACTGTATATACCACTGCTGTTGTTGCTGCTGTTGGGTTAGTGTCTTCAATAATTCTATAAAAAATAAACAAAACAAAAAAAAAGGAATTCTGTTAATTCATCTTTGTCTTCAAACGGTGACAAATCAAGTATTCATACAAAGTGCTTTTCATAGAAGTTGCCCAAGCCATGATAAACTGCTCATTGTCAGCAAAATTAGAAAACACACAACTTTATTAATAAAGATTATTATTATTTATAGCAGCTTGGCAACATGCCATCCAAATACTGCACCCCATCACATCTGTGTTTTGATTTCCGCTTGGTGGTGTCGCTGTACATTTTGTCAATAACATGTTTAATGTACGTGCTGACCAGCTGAACGCGTGTAAAAGATGCTGATAAAGTATCAAGTTATTTATTCAAGGGATATGACATTTAAGGAGCAAATGTATTAGGATTTTTACCATTGAAACTATTAATACATGGATAAAGGAAATGGGCTGGAATTCTGTATTTATAATTAAATCACGTGTTTTGTAGTTTTGCAGCTCAGACTGGGAAGAGCTGGGGACAGGCCATCACAAAACTGACAGTGAGGAGGAGAAGCCCACTGCTGTGGAGTCATGTCTCAGTTCTCTGAGCAATCAGGAGGCACCGGACCAAAAGGCTGACCAGCCAGCACTGATGGAGTGAGCGACAAATGCTATTTTTCTGTTCTTTATAAATAAGTATTCTTGTTTTTTTCTGCTCTGTGTTGCAGATACATCTACGTGAACTCATGATAAGTTGATATTATTGGAACAAACTTCATCATTGATAGAACTGCATTCGTCCCTTTAACGAGTTAATGGAAGGAAACACTTTTATATTTTTTTTATACAGTTGAATCAGGACAATGATTTTGAGATAATTTGCTAATGTACAGGTAAAAAAGAAACAAATAGGTTCAAAGATATTATTAAGAAAATATGATTCATGTGTTTCAAAGAATCCAAGTCCAAGTGTTACATTTTGGCCAGCGGGCCTGCAAGTCTTTCTGATCTGATCTGAGTATCTTTATTGAGCAGGCTGTTAGAGGAGGCTTCAGAAGGACTGCATCTACTGTCAGACAAGCTACCACCTCCAGGTACTGTTGACCAATCCATAGCACTCACTTTCTTTATATACAGTGTAAAGTGAGTGATCTTATCATTTTGTAGCTGTCATTTGTGAAGATGTATAATTATTCCATCTATGGTGTTGAATCCAAAACGCTTCCACACGCTACTTCTCAGATGATTTTGGGTGTTAGGATTGTCTGTACAGCACCGCTCGCCAGTTTCCTCTGTTTTGCTTTAAGGAGGAGAACAACAATCGTGTAGTTTACTGATAGGGCAACAGAGCAAGAAGTTAGTTCACTGCACAAAACTATGTCTCAAGTGAGAGTTTTGTCTCTGCCAAAAGCTTCCAGTAACGAGGAATTAAAACCTACTGAAGCCAAACTCCTCAGCTGTGTGACAAGGATCCAGTCCAATTTCAAGCAATTAGGTTTTGAAAATCTGCCTGCAGCAGCCTTGTAGAAAAGGTTGCCTGCTGTACTTCATAAATATGTGCTCACCACTGGGAATATGAGGTACTTCTGCTCTGACTACTTCTTAGCAAGTCTGCCTCCTGAAGTGATATTTCACTTTCTTAGCTCACCACCTCCACAGGAGTTCACAACAGTCACCCTCCATCGTTAGCTGCCCCGAGGAGCTGGAGTCACTACTGGCTTCCAACTTTTCTTCCACCGATCTTGATATTCAGAATTGCTGGTGTCAGTGGAGCAACCAGCTTAGTTCATTGACCCCCTCATGAAATCGTATTAAGACATGTATGTAAAGAAGAAGAAAGAAGATGTCTGATGAGTTCCTCTGGTTTGTCCCATTTTCCACCTCAGGTAAAGCCTTGTTGGATGTGCTGGTGTTGGGCTCTGCAGAGCAGCCCCCTCCTATTAAAGACCTGCTGCCTCTGCTGGGAGCACTCAAACACATGTCCTGCTGGCATGCTGCTAAGATCTCTGTAGTCACACAACACACCACTGGGTGAGGAGACGAAAAATACACATGCATTACATTTCTTGAGTTGCACAAAGCAAATGATTAATACACTTTGAAACTTATATAAAATGCAAGCACACTAACACAAGAACATTCCTAAAGTCATTGTATTAACAGGATACCTGTACATTCACTTGGTTTGTCAAAGTCAAAGTGTACATATTTATATTAACTATTCATTGTGGTATGCCAAACATGAAAAGCTGGTGAGAAATTGCAAAGATGGCTCAAAATGCAGGAAATGCAGCAGTATTGTGTGAATTTGCAGATTCTATTATTTGTGAAATGCTCCCTGTTCACCACTAGGGGGAGTTGGAAGAGTAAATATGAGATTTACAGTAATGGGTGAACAATTTGAGCAACATTTCTACAGAAGCACACATTTTAGTTAATGGCAAAATAGCTGCATTAAATCCTCAGCAAAATGTTGCTGCTGTACTTGCATCAACAGGTGATTTAATATGAATCAGGACTCTTATTCCTAATTTATAGGAATCAAGAATAAAAAGTTTCCAAAGTTCCCCTGTGCTGGTTATTGCGTATATGTTTTTTTGAAATTATTCTTGCCCAGGTGGAAGAAAGCAGCGTCCTACCTGAGTGCCAGTCTGATGGAGCCTGCCGACCTAGACAGCTGTATCGACCATAGAGAACTATGGAGGGGTGGCCTGGTTATCAGAGAGAAGAAGGTAAGGACCTCAGAAGGTGGGAGTGTGGAAGAAACATTCAGGATGCAGTTCTTTTTGTGTAATTTATTTCACTTTTCTCTTCTTTACTTAGTGTAGAAAGTTGGAGGAGGAAGTGGAAAAAACATTACCTCACTTGAACCTATACCATGTACAGCAGGAGAGCAGCCCAGCAGTATTAGTTTGTGTTGAAAACACAATGTAATGGTTACAAATGCAGAAGAGAGGGTGTTGGTGACACAGGACCCCGGGGGTGGGGGGTCTTATTAGACAGAGGAAGAATAAGAGTGAAGAAGATTGTGTGTCTGTGTGTGTACAGTATGTGCATGCCTCAGCAGTATGATAAAGCTGTTTGTCATTAGACATTTAAAAAAATGTGTGTGAGGGCTGTTTTGCCAAAGAGCAGATGATTGATCATGCATCAATGAAGGTAAAATATGTGTGTGAGGTACTAGCTGTTGAGAGAAAGAACTTCTTTCAACTCTGTGTATCTTTCTGTGTGTGTTTGTGTGTGTGTGTATTCTGGACAAGTACTGTAGAGGGCATGAGAAAAGGCTATGTGCTATTGAACTTACCTGCTTGCTGCTTGCCCGGAGCGTTTTATTATGAGCAGTGTTCTCTGTAGGCTGGAGCACACAGCCAGCTGGGCTCAGTGAGAGATGGCAGAGAAAACTGTGTTTCCTTAAAAACCTTCTGTACCAGGGCTAATCATGGTTCGGAGACCTGATTCATGCCTCTGTGTTTGTTCCTTTATCTTCATATGAAATTACTCATGCACTGCACACAAGGCCATAGGGGAAATTTCCACATATTTCCTTTTAAATTGAGTGAATTTTTGACTCAGTGGGGGATAAGTCTTTCTCTGCTGCTGAATGAATCTAGAGGTATTACTGGAGGTCACTGAGGGGTTATGGGAAATGGCTCTGCCTTGCTGGCATTGCCCTGGCACAGCAGAGCTGACCTGGCCTGGCCTATGCCGGCCCGGCCCTGCATAGCCCCTACTCCGACTCGACCTCGCTCCCTGAGGAGTTGGCTGCAATGGATTATTGGTTGGTTAAGCAAAGGGCAAGTGTAAGAGAACGCCTTGGGGCAGTTTCTGTCTGTATTTAAAGGACAGCGCTGGTGTTATTGAGATGCAGGTACAGTGCTGTTTTTTTACTTGTTAGGAATTTAAAGTGTAAAAGTACATTTAGATGAAAATAATTGCTTTAACAACAGTACTCAACCTCGTTGTTTTCTTATTCTCTTAAAATGATGAAGGAAGTCCCTACAGTGTAATCTATGCCTGTTACCTTTAGTTTTTATACCACACCATATGGCCAAAACCAACACCAATGCCCACATGCTTTTCTGCATGTTTGGTCTGGTTTGGGCTGGACTCCTTACTTCCAATTAAGGGAAATCGTCATGCTACAGCCTACAAAGACATTTTAAACCAGGGGTTCTCAAGCTTTTTGGATGTGGGGACTGACAAGCTGGTAAAGAGTGGTCTTGTGGACTGGTGGGGGTGAGGACCAGACTGAGTCTACTTTAAAAGATCCTCTCCAGACATTCTCAGACATTCTCTGTCTGATGAATGGGTTCTCCACATTGTTCTCCCCTCATTCAAAATCCATAATCCATCAATATGCAAATATGTAGGAAACAATATGTCTTCACTGAAAAGCTGCAGGCTTCAAGTTTCCACATCACACTTACAGAGATTTAAGCTGATGAATGTGAAAACAAACTCTGCACATACATCATTCTGCACAGTGATGCTCAAACATCACAGCAAAGTTACAATAAGAAAAACACATCCTTGACTGGAGAGAGACTTTAACAAACAAGTGCATTCAGTCTAGATAAGTTGTCAAAATATAAAATAAATCGACGAATTAAGTTAAAAATAGGTTCATTCATTTCGTTCTACTTCAAAAGTAAGCTGATCCCTTTGCTAACTTTGTTTTTGCGACGTTTCACCTGTCATGATGAATGTGTCAGAACCACCGACAGCATCGAGAGAGAGACAGAGAGAAGTGTGAAACTGAAACCATGTCAAATTAAACGTGGTCTTCCCATTTCTTTATGGACCTCACCTCGACCCCATCAAACACCTTTGGGATGAACTGGAATGCTCTTGAGGCTGAGTGGGAACAAATCCCTGCAGCCAGGCTCCAACATCTTGTGGAAAGTCTTCCCAGAAGAGTGGAAGCTATTACAGCAGCATTTTAATGCCCATTGGTTTGAAATAAGATGTTAATCAAAAAGATATTGCTGTAATGTCCGGGTGTCCACACACCTTTGGCCATGCAGTGTACTTAATTTCCTGTTTTCCTGCAAGTAGCTTCACACACTGCCATGTAGTGTCAAAGTGAATAGGCTGAGGTGAGTAGACAGGAATCATTGTTGCTACTCTGGAGACTGTTTCACACCCACTTGTACTTCTTTCTCATTAAGCAGAAACTCTGGCAGGTGCAGTAGTTTTCGGTCTGAATTGGCCAATTTTGTGCTATTCTTCCACTTTACTCTGGGGAGAGTCAGCAATCTGTTTCGCTGTGGCGTTTCCCTTCATGTCTCATACTGTCAGGGTTTTGTAATCTGGCTGAGATTTTCAGTTGCCATTTTGTGATAATTTTATACATTGATCAGCTTGTATCTGAAAATATAGCTAACTGAGGTATCTTGAAATGGCTCAAAAGTTATATCTTTATGTTAAATAATGATTTTGGCAAAGAATGTCAAATGAGGGCGTATTGTCGCTGTCAGGTCAAAGTAAATATCAACCTTTTAAGAACTAAACAACCTGTTTTTTTGCTTGATGACAATGCATGTTAAACGTAACCCAAAATGTTTTCAAAGGGGTTTAGGCTTGAGAGATTGGAAATGTTCTTAAGTGGTATTTCTTCTTCTGAAGTGAAAACCACCAAAATTGGAGATATAGTAACCTCATAGAATTGATATGTTGAAGCAACATTCCCATTCAAATGAACATTTCTCGTGGAAATAAAATCCAAGAGGCTCAGCTGATGTCTTTCTGTAGCAAAAGCCATATATGGTTTTTAGTTTGATCCAAGTTCTAGTTCATTGAGCCAGTGCTGTTTATGTGTTTAATATATTTGTTTGTGTTTTACCCTGAAAGTTTAAAGCAGCATTAATTGATATTTTTGGACCATCTGGGAGCAGTGGAACAAGCTCTAAACTCTGTCTTAGGCCGTAAGACCAAATCAATGAGCTGAAAGATGCTAATTTCCTGTGGGTTCGTCACTACGAGCAACACCTTTCGCATTATACATAAGCATTTGATCCATTGTTCATTTAAAAAATATTGATTAGTGCAACTTTTACGAAATAAATGATTCAAAAGTGCAGAATGTCTTTGGCCGCAATCCAAACAAATTGAAGGGATCCTCATCAAAAATGTTTATTATAACAAATATAGGCCGATATATCGTAATCAGATGTTCAAAATTCTTCGTTTTGGCCTCAAAAATCGGTCACACTATAATCTCAATAGTTTAATTTTTATCCTAGTCAACTGGTGACGCTATTGCATACTTAAAAAAAAGTTTTCTCCAGTCATCTGCTGAGCTCTGAGTATGCTGAGGCAAGCACGCAGCTTCTCCTTCACTAAAGTGACCTTTTCTAAGTTGCTGCCTTCAGAAGTGAGTGGGCTCCGGCAGTCAGTCAGTACAAGCTTCACAGTTGGAGAGTGGCGGAACAAAGGATTATTCCCAAAGGAATAAAGCCCTGTTTGAGAACAACCGCCACCACTTTACAGCCGTGTAATACATAGCATAATAACTAATATGTGTGTGTATGTGCACGTGTACCATTAAGTATGCAGACATGTGACAAAGCAAACTGTGACGATTTTTGTGAGTTAATTTGAGAAGAAACACTTGATAGCCGCATGATATACTGTAACATCATAGCAATCTGTGTGAGGCCAAACTGTTCTATGTTGTACAACAACTCATTTCCAGCTACTTGTACTGACTATGATAGATGGTGTGTAATTTTATCAAAAGAATTTAATCATTTCCTGCTATGTGACCTTTTCTCTCCTCTGTGTGTGTGTGTGTGTGCACCTCAGTATGTGTCGGAGCTCCGTTTCGATGGCTTTTCTCTGCGCTCTCCAGTGCATCAGATATCAGCGTCCAGTCTCTTGCAAGCTCCATACACCACTACAGACCACAAACTGCAGTCTGAGGTAAGTCCAGAGCTCTTCACTACTTCTCACATCTTTGACCAAAGTTTCTACGAGTGGGTCCCCGTTTTGTTTTTATCGTGCATGCACGATTTTAAAAAAATCGGCTTTGCAAATGGAAAAGCATTCCACACGTTTAATAGACTGCAAGATAAAAACTGAATGTAAACAGCTTCACAGGGTTCCTTTTAAAATGTTTTTCACAATGATCACATAAATATGGCGATTATTAAAGAGTTATTATTTCCTCACTTCACTTACAACAACCCATTTAGCTGCATCCATCTCATCTGCACCATTTTTCATCGCCATTTTTTTCATGGGTGTAGCTAAATAGCTAGCTTGCTACAGTATTTAGAAAGAAGCTGTCCCCACACTAAATCCCTACAAAGCTCTGATAGGTTGAATGTTTCTCCAACTGGGAAAATAGTAGTCACTGGGCCCAACAACAGATCTATGTGAATCACTGAACAAATCAGACATGTGGGCAGCGATTCAGAGGTCTGGCACCAGGCTATGTCACAGCTGCCTCTCATTTAACGTTTCCAAACGCCTCAGGCAGCTAAATGTATGGGTTTTATTGCCAGACAATTGCATTGTGGTTTCAAAAGTCCAATTGTTTGCCTCATTATTTCTTGTTTCTTCCTCTCTGTCAAAGATTTGTTCTCCAACGTGTCAGCAGTTGCCCCACAGTAGCAAGCTGAATCTTCTGCCAGAGTGCTACAGGCCCTGCACTTGATCCAAATGTTGTCAGTGAGGAACCCTTGTTTAGAGAAATGTAACATGTTTGAGGTTGTTCATTCCTGCAGCTTGAAAGAAGACTATGATGAAATTATGTCTGTGTGTCCATGTTCCTACAGACTTTAGGGGAGGTTTTGATTGACAGGATGATGAGTAGATAATAACTGCATTTTCATTTAGGGGAGAACTGTTCCTTTTACCCCAGTTCAACCCACATCTTACCTCCTAGCTAAAGAGTCGAATGAGCTGCACACACAGGCCCATCTCCTAATGATTTCTGGTGGCTAGAAGGAGATGGGTTCAGAAGGGTCACTTCCTGGTTGCCCTTTAATCACATTGAGGAACCTGTGACAGAAGGACCATTAGTCAGATAAATCAAATGTATTTTATCTGCCAAATGAGCGCCAACCTCTTGTACCTCTGATGACCTCATAGCCAGAAAACAGTATTCGAATATAAATGTATCATCTCACCACGGGAGGCCATTGCCCAAAGGTTTAACTGAGGGAAATATGTAGGTTGAAGTCATATGTTACTTCCTAGATTTTGCACTCATCTTTTGTCCATCCATCTTTCTCCAGAGTTTATATACTTTTTAGGGCAAACCTCACCTTCATTTGGCATTAACTTTTTTGCCAAGTTGCATCTTTCACTATTAAATTATCAGCTTTTCCTTTTTTGTCCGATTTTGTATTCCACATTTTGTAATGGAGTGCTTCAGTTGTCTTGAGGTGATATTAATCATTGGCTGGTACTGAGAAACTAGAGTGAGCTGTCAGCTCACAGTGGTATCTCCATCCACACAATGTATAGCCTCAGTTAATGTCCATGTGTCGACACTATTGACAATAAGTGACTCATATGACTTTATGTCAGAACTACTTCTATAAAGTCCTTGTAAAGCAATAGTAAATATGTTTTCAGTTTGTCACGCCACAGACAAATGTGTTATTAACCACCCAGCCAAATTTGAATGATTAAAAAAATCGCAAAAAGGATTCTAAATTACGTTTCATAATTGTGAAAAAATAAGCAGTATTCTCTGCTCTGAAACGCTGGGGGCGTGTCCGCTGAAGGCGCTGCTAGATACGAGTGAGAGCCACTGCTCAGTGACAGACTCTCGTTAGTGAACTAACCCAGTAGCACAAAGCTCTAGTTTTTATGTAGTGTTAGGGGAGGGGCCATGGACAGTATGGCTTCAGCGCGTCATCGAGCCATGATTTCAGGCCTGCCGAATAAAAATCCTGAACACAAAAATGGCCAAAAAAACAGTTAAACGGTCCAACTCCACAATTCAGTATATCAATTATTTTCTAACATGTATAATGTGTTTAGAAACAAATCTTTGAATTTTTCCTTTACACGGACTTAAAATCCACAGCTAACTGTTGTAGCGTACATTAGTTCAAATCTGAGTGTGTGTACTTACAGAGAAGATACACTCTGATTGTATGTTTGTGTGTTGGTGGTGGTTGTGTGCAGTGTAAAGTCTGCGTAATTAGAGTGCACTTGTGTGAGACAAGCTCTTTTATAAAAGTTGGTCTAGTATAGTTCTGTAATGAGTTTTCTTATGTAGATTAATAACCATAACAATAAACCCACCCAAGACGTTATGGCATGATATGGGGTCAGGCGCTCTTTATAAGCATTAATGCATTTTTGCGTTAGAATGACAATCATTTGAAAGGATGTCTGTTGTACACATTAAAGAAATACTGAAAAGAATCATTAGCTCTTTAGGCGCGAGTAGTGATACAGAGTAGCTGTATGTTTTATGTTGTTTAATATGTGTGTTGTGTTTATCTTAACCATTGTCTGCTTTTGTGAGTTTATGTCTGGCAACAAATAGTATGTTTTTGTGTGTGTGTGCTGATTATTCAGTTAACACAACAGAGATCCCTGTTCAGAGAAGCAGATGGCGGTGATTGTCTTGGCACACAATTTAAAAAAAAAAAAAATAAATTAAAAAAAAGACTCTTGAGGAAAACAAAACTATCACATCTCCACACTGCTGGGATAACTGAGTGTAAGATGACTCGCACGCACACACACATACACAATCTAAACTATGCTCAGACAAAAACTATTAGTAATTATCACAACAGTTACTCCTGACAGTGAGGTGGCCTAACACACACACACACACACACACTCATGCTCTGCCTCAGCGGGCAGGGAGGCCACTCTGTGCTGTGTGAGCACCAAACCCAAAGTGTGTGTTCAGTGTAAGATTTATGAAATGTACTGCACATTAGGAATAACTTGCAGGCAGGTATGAAGTATAGGCATGCTTATGTCATATACTTGGTGTATTATATGGATAAAATGTTCAATCATGTATATTTCATTTTATCTTGTGATATCGATATATATCATGATATAGTACATTTTTTGGGGAATTCAATAAAGACATTGTTTATAGACAAAATATCGAGATGAGAATCTGTAGTGGATGAAATACTTGTCAAATCAAGGTGTTTCATCACATTGATGCAAAAATTATGTAAGTCAATTTTGCCATAACACAGTCCTGCTCATTGATTTCAGCATTGCCCACATTGGCCTAATGCAGCCAGAGATATTGAAAGAATAGGTTCTTTGTTGTTAGGGATACAGGGCTTTATTCTACAGTGATACTAACAGTTAAAGGCTGTTTCTTTTAAGAGGTCAAGTGAAAGGGGAAAATGGACAGTAATGTAAGTGTTGCTAAAAAGATAGCTGTGCATCCATTCTACACATTTTCAAAGCATATGGAGGAAAATCCTCTGAGTCATTTCAGTCACCTTTTCAGTCAACTTTATTCCCCAGGGAGCTGTATACGAGAAACTTTTTATTGTTCACCCACAGATCCAGCTGCCCTACAGCATATTCAAATGTTGACATTTAGTCTTTTGGAGTGTCCTTTTTAAAAGTACCTCAACCCTGTTTGTCAAGGGAGGGAAACGGCTTCACATTGCAATTTGCTTTTGGGATTTAAACTAGTCTTCTGGCCACAAAATTTGCACTCAACCCCCCCACCCCCCCCACCCACCCACTCCTAAGCACTTAAACCTGCAGTAAAAGTCATGCATCAGTCTGTCACTGCTGGAAGCTTCCTCAGTTTTTTTTGTCAGCAACATCGCAACAACTGCTTGTTGATGGCTAATCTGTTGAGGCTAAACCGAAGACATTGTGTGTTACCCTCACTTTGGCCTTTGAAAAACAAACATGGAATATGCGATTCTAATGACTTGATAGCTGACATTACAGTGTAACACAACTTTACTGATGTTTTTGTGGACGTGGAATTTGATGTAAGATTTCTGTAGTATTTGTAAAAATAGAGCCAGTGTTGGTCGGCGAAGTGCCTTCACAGCAGCCTGTTATATTTGGCTGACTGTTACACAATATAACACAACAATGGACGGCTACTTAACCGCTCTTACTGTTGCTGAACACTGCTCAGCTATTCACAGGGGAAGATTACAGCAATTTATGTACAAGAAATGAGTAAGGATAATATATAATGCTACTGCAAAAACACCAGAATAAAGTCACTTTGCAGTAATTACATGTTGAATCACCCAGAGTCATGTTTAAACATACAAAGACATTTTAACCACAGGCATATGCAATTTTAAACCTTTACAAAGGACGATTTCAAGTAATGAGGACGATTTAATATTGGAGGTGTTAATGATCAGTTTGGATTATCTCTTTAGGCCACTGCATTAGTCATTCTCTTCAGTCGTTTGGACAAGGGAGTAATGAACTTTCCCAACTTGCCAGCAAAACTGGGAATTCAACCGGGGATCATTAAAATCTTCATCTGCTCTTAATCTATAGGAGTCTATCAGAAATAGGTCGGCACTTTGTTCCAGATCAATAAATTATGAGATTGAGATTTGAGGCTTTCCTTGGTATTCTTGTAATTTTCTGTATATGCAAACGACCTGTTTTTAATGAATGACAAATGATTTATATATTATTGATTTCCTCATAACATAATGACCTCATTAGATAAGTAGGACAACTGCAGACTGTTGAAACGTAGGCCTTTTTTAAATGTGAGCTACAGCGTGTTGAGTACCTGATGGTCTCCTGACAAAAAACAAGATATTCTGTGTGTTTAGGTGGTTGGTGTTAATGTGTTAATGTTGAAAGGAGTAGTCAATTAATCGATTAATTGGTCAACAGAAAGTTCATCAACAATTTTGATTATCGATTAAGTAATTTATTGAAAAGAATCTGCCAAACATTTTCTGGTTCTAGCTTCTCCAATGTGAGGATTTGCTACTTTTCGTCTTTTTTTCCTTGTTTTATATATTTATAAATTGATTATCTTTGTTATGTGCTCTTGTTTGGACAAAACAAAACATTTGAAGACCTCAACTTCAACTGTTGGAACTTGTGATGGACATTTTTCTCTTTTTCTGACATTTTATCAACCAAACAGTTAGTCAAAAAAGTAATTGACGGATTAATTGATAATGTAAAAATAAGTTTTAGTTGTAGCCCTACTGTTTAGGTAATACTATACTTAAGAGTGGATGTCTGCTTTTTCCCTCCCTCAGACTCTCCTCTTCCTTTCCTCACACACACTTGGACACGTCATACCAAAATTTTATTTTGCTGACATTGTCATTGTAAGTCCAAATCCAGATTTGGGATCAAGGGAGATCAGATTTCATCGTCGATTATATAACATCACCTCTGAACTGGTCAGGGTTCAGTATCAGGCTCAAAGACACTTCAGTTGTATCTTCCAACTGATGGATCGTCTCCAACTCCTGAAGCTGTTGCCTCACAAGCCATTGTGATGTTTTTTTTTCTTTTTAGATGCTGCTCTGTGTGATAACCATGTTGTTTTTTCTTCATCCTCTTCTCTGTGTTTGTTTGTTTATTTATTTATTTAATTCTGTCTTTATTTATTTCTTTCTTTCTCCACTCCACTACCCTCTGTCTGTCTCTTCTGTGTTTGCAGGTCTTCCATTACTACACACCAGTTTTAGATTTGGTTCAGCTGGTTAATCTGTCAGACCTGCCCAGCTTTCTGATGTCCAGAACCCAGTTTGAACTGTATCCTTATTTCTGAAGTGTGTGTGTGTGTGTGTGTGTGTGGAACCAAAGTAAGTAGTATCAACATGTCTAACTCCATCCACATTGAAATGGACCCACTTGAAACAGCTAGACTGTATGTTCAAACTTGCAATATATTATATATTAACATGTAGTATTACCTAGATGCAAACTGTTTGAGTGGTCATAATAATAAATCAACCTTGATTATTTTTTTTATTATTATACCGTACCTATAGATTATAATACGGTGATAAAATAAGTGTTATATAATGCAGCTTCTGCTGTTTTTACTGCAGCCCCCTAGGAATTTTCCTGTCTGAAAAGGTGGATGGTAACACCTACTCCTCAGTATTGTATTGTTCCTTCACCACCAACAAACAGAAGCCTGTCTGGGAAGTCATTGAAAGCTACACTTCTGTTGGACCAGCTGAGGTCACTGCGTGGAAAGGTATCGGCCCCTAAGCTGTGCTTTTATATGTACAAATATTGGAAAATGTCTGCCATAGAACAAATTTCCAATGAAGTAAATTAATTGCATTTAAACTGCGATTTCTGCTTGAGAGGGAAATCTGTTTACTTTAGTCCCCAGTCAAATGTGGATAGGACATACAGTAGAAGATGCATATAAGACTCATCTTCTTCTTCATGGGACCGGAGGGTGTGTGTATGTGTTATGTTTATCTACTGTGTTTCTATCTCCAGGTTGGAGCGTTGTTCAGCCTGTCTTGTATAATCACCCCCATCGCCCAGCCCGCAGCCAGCCAACTCGGCTCCCAGCGCTGGAGAGAGTGTATAGCCAGGAGACCAAAGTCCTTACCCGGTAAGACTAAAAAAATAAATAAATTGGTAACTAGGACTACACTGATATAGATAATAAAGGCTTCTGTTGGGGAAGCAGAATCGGAGGTGGGACTGAATCAATTTGAAAAAACACCACTGGAAAAAAATTAGAAAAACAGATTCATGAGACAAGATATAACTGATATATCCGTACCCTTGAGGAAATTGGATTCCTGCAGCAAACAGTAAAGAATAAAAATAAGAATTGGACAGCAGAGATTAGGTATACAATATGTTTGACCTACAATGTATGGTATATTAAGATATAATTATGATTAAGTACAAATGTATGGATGAAATAATCATAATATAAAAAGTGAAATAAATGTTTCATTGCAGCAGCAAAGCATAGGACAAAATGGGATGACAAAAAAAAACAAACATACTGAGTGCAGCAGATATTATAAGTTTGTAAAATGAATTAACTCTGGATGTTATCTCTCTCCTTCTGTCTGTACCCGGTAGTGCCTGACGTAGAGGTGAAAGGTGAGAGCGCCCACTACTTCCTGTTGGTCCAGGGCTCAGATGACGTTGGTTGTGGCGCCTGCAGGGTCAGGATGATGCACTCGGACAGTCAAATCAATGGAGCGGCTGCCATGGCAACCATCTCCGGGTTGCTGAGAGAGAAGTCTCTGTCATCATCAGGTATATTATGTTGTCATGTTCGTAGAGGAGCGTGTGTGTGTGTGTGTGTATTTCTGTGTGTGCCATCGTCAGTGTGATTGTCACTTTTATTTGCTAAACCTTTGAATGGCAGCATCTTGGACCTGATAGGCTATTTGAGCCTATCAATCACCCTTCCCCATCCCGCCTTAGTAATGTCAAAAAATGTTGGTAGTGCGACATGAAAAAAATTATATTAATGGATTTTGTCTCTCCTGTTATTATTCTCTGTCTTACTTCTTTGGTAGATAATCGTGCTCGTAATTCCGAGTTATCAGTGGGCTACAACTTGAGCCCTGTTTTTGTGTTTTTAGCATATAGTTCCTGTTTGCAATGTAACCCATGGATGTAAAGACAGCTAACACTGGATTACTGTGATTCTGAAGAAAGCTTTAAAACATAATGATTCTCAGATAAGTTCTGTTATTAGGGCATCTTTTTTTCTACCATTTTCAGTGAATTATGGACATTTATTCGCGATAGACATCTTAGATAATGATTTCCTCAAAGTGTTAGTCACACTGAATCTAAATATATGTGAATCACGTCTATGTGTTCATATTTCACTGAGTTATGACTCAAAGAAGAAGGAGAACAAATTTTGATGCTAAGGGTTTTAAAGTACCTTAATTGCCTCCATGAGCTGTGTGTCACAGCCACCGCTGCAGCTCCAACTGCTGACAGTGTTGGTGAGTGGGCCAAATCAGCGGTCCAAACTACAATAACTAACTTCCCGTTGTTTTTAGAGCACCAGCATGCACCTGGCCCTTTCACCCCACACAGTATCTTTGCCTCATGTGTCTCTCTCTGCACCCCTCTGGGGAGGGGCCTCACAGTTTGAAAATCTCTGTTGTACTGTAATCACATTTAAAGAGCGCTCTTATATTTTATCAACATTTGGAGGTTTTGGAACATCTACCAGTAATTTGTTTTCTGCCATATTGTAAAAGACATCAGTTTCTCTTAAAGCAGCTCTTCAGCTTGATTGGAGTAGAAGCCCTTCTGGCTTCATTGACAGAAGTTGTGGGGTTGTCAGTTTTCATCATGCTAGCCTTGGCCATCCTGACTCCAGAGATTTTCTTTATTTGGGCTACATGTCTCTCTTTTGCCACCTTCTTCACTGTTTCTCCTCCTTCCTCTTTCACAGCACTGGAAAGTTGTGACTTTGCTGTTAAGGATTTCCTCATCTTTATCTCAATCAGTTAAGGACGAAAGGGTATTGAAGGGACAGATTTAAAGGCAGAGAGAAGGAAGGTGATGAGGAGGAATGGAGTGAATGGATGGGGGATGAACTGGATGGATGATTGAACAAAAACTTGGGCTGGTTATGGCTGACTAGCAGGACAGATACTTGTTGTTTGTTTTGTTCCCTAAACGTAAAGCTTCTTCTTTCCTGATGAATGTCCTTCACTGTTCTTGGGTTTTAACATGATATTCAAGAGACCTGCTGTGGTGCTTCCTCCCGAGAGTTCCTGCTGTTTTTAACCTTTCATGCAACCTTCAGGAGACATTTTTAAAATGCTTTTAAATGCAGAGCGATACTATAAAAGGTGTCCTAACACACAGCATGAACACAGCACAGTTTTCAGGAAAAATCTTCTCTCTTAAAATGCACACCTGAGAATTGTTGCACCTGAACAAAAACATGAAATACTCAATATATCTTTGTGTCCTGTATTAGCATAAGATTTCTGGGTGAGTTTCAAGTCTCTTTTGCCAGCAAATGGGTTACAAATTGGATTCATCAACCATGTGTTTACCACAAAGTATTGGAGCAGCAATGTTAGCTTTATCTTTTTGTTATTGTTCAGTGGTTTTTACATTATGACGCCTTGAAATGGAATATGGTCTACTTGTGACCGCTTGTAACATTTGAACATGTCCTAGTTGTGAGTAATTCCACCCAATAGTGATATTTTTTCCTCTCCCTCAGATTGTTTCATTTTAATATAAGAAAGTAACAAACACAGATGAGAGAAAAGTCAGGAAAAAATACATTATTTTGTGTAGTAGAACCGTATTTTGTCTTCTTTCCTATCCTGTCCGTCATCTCGCAACCTCTGAGGTTTAAAATTTGACCCCTTTGAGGAGCCCCAACCCCCTAGGTTGGGTACCACTATACTAATCCATACTGAATTTTCGATAAGTTTATTTGTAGGAGGAAAAGTTGAAAAGGTAGTAGAATCTTAGTTTTTGTTAGCCATGTTAAATCAATTAATCAAAAATAGCAAAAATACAAACGTTTTTAATTTTCACTGTCATGTGAGGGAGTTGACTTTGGGTTGGTCCTACAACCACAATATTACAGAAAATACACTATATCAAATGTTGTGGTCACTGTTGAAAAGATCTTGACCTACAGATACTTAAAGGGGTAATCTTTTTAAGGGGCAATGTGTTGTACTTCCATAAAGTTTGGGGATTTACGACAGATTAAGAATAGGTCAAAATCGAAGCAGCAAAGGCAGAGAAGTCCTGACTTTCAGTCGCTATTATGGGTCAAGCTCCAAAAACACTGGATCCTTCAACTCTCATAATGCAGCTCAATGGCGTCTTTCATCAGACTCTCCCTGCCTGGTAAATCTCCTTGCCCTAAGTTTTTAATGCATGTTTTCTACAATTTTTGAAGTTAAAAAGAAAATAAAAAATTGGCAAGCTCTCTGTTGCTCCTGATCCCACTACAGATATATCAAAATGTTCTGCGAGTTCCACTCCAAACAATACACAATTGAGGTTTGCAAATGATGTAATGATTCTCTCTTTTTTTTTTCCATTCACTACTTCTCTCTCTTTGACCAGCAGGAGCTGTGGGCAACTTCCTCTGCCCTCTGCCTTGTCTCCAAGGAGACGGCCTGCTGAAGAGAGAGAGGAAGGTGACTCAGGTCCAGACACTGGTACTCAAAGAATATCTCAGTAAGTACTACATTTAAAGAGCTCCTGTAATGGAAAACACTTGTCAGAATATATACATAGTTCTGGGTACATAAAGTAGGAGGTGCCCAAGTTGAACATTATGTTCACTGCAGAAAACGATTGCACACTGTTGTAGTCAAAAAGATTTCATCACCATTTTTCGTTGTGCTTTTATTAATTACTTGCATGCTAATGTTTGATAATAACCAAGATAAGCCCTCAGAACAGCACCGTGAGCTCACTAAGATATATGTCAATCAAAATGTTATGCCCCCAAGCAGGATGGGAAAGCAACCTCTCACAGAACAATAGAGGTGAGCACGGATTTTTCACATAACAGACACATAGCAAATTTTTACCCGTCTAGTAACTGGTGTATCTTCTGATCAGGAACATTGTTTAACAATTTAAAAAACAAAGGTATTTTTCACTTCATGTTGACTGAAAGACAGACACATACATAGATTAACCTGGTTGACCCTGCACACAGTACGCTGTTCAGAAATCATTTTTACAGTATGATGGGGATTATTTGAGAAGGATTTCCTGACCCTTGAGATGGCTGCTGGCTCGCGTCCCTCTTTAATTAGTCCTTTTCACCATCTCATCATCTTCATGTTATCCAGACTCACTCAACCACTCCTAATATTAATATTAAATCTGAGTCTTCAAGGTTTGGTAGAAAAAAGAAACGTTCAGAAATTTAACAGGAGTCCTCGGTGTTGACTCCTAATATAAATTCAACTGAGATTAAATGACAGTCTTTAAGATATGTATTTATACCTGAGACAAAGCCAAATGGACGGAAGAGAGGTATCAACTGTCGGGGGCCACTCAGAGCTTCCTGAACTGTCGTCAGTTTGAACTCTCAGATCTCCTCAGCCCTCAGCACAGGCTGGTGCATAGAAAGACTCTGTTGAAATATCATTATTTTACAGACACACATAATGTCCCCTTGGCAGGCGAAGATAGTGAAACACCAGTGGAGTGGAGCCAGATTAAAGGGAGTGGAGTGAAATTTCTCAGACTTTAGGAAAAGCAATAGGGCTGTTCTTTGAAATGGCCGTGAGCAGAATGAAGAGTCCTGACAGAACACAGGCCTTAATGAAATTCCTCACAGTATATTCCGACTTGGCATTAAATTGGGAAAAGGCATGTCCTTATAAGCTGCAGAAGTTAGATGTACTGTTGGAAGTTTTTCAGATTTTCTGTGGTGTGTGTGTGTGTGTGTGTGTGTGCGTGCACTATCATGAGTCTGTCTGTTGTCGTATAGGCTGTAATCAGTCTGTGATAAGTATGCAAGCTCATGCATGTGCGTGCCAAGGACTCCATTTATCATTTTTCTCCACGTTTCCATGTCACTGGATATCTAACTCTCAACCATTTCTTTTTTTTTTTTTTTTTTACTTTTATTTATTCAGTTTTACACAGAATATTTACAGCAACAAGATGGTTGTCTCATCAGTTTGCTGTCATGAGCTAATTATAAAACTGAATAGAATAATGAAAATGTAAAATAAAATAATACTTGCAGTAACATATTGATAATAATAATTTTATAAAATATTACATCAAGAAGAAACGGGAAACAAAAGAAAAAGACGAGGAGAAAAATAAAATAAAATAAATAAATAAGAAATAATAATAATAATAGTCAGTAACTTTCAACCATTTCTAATGTAACATGAAACTTTTCTAAATTGTCCCATCACGCCCATGTCACTCTGCAGATTTTGTTGACAAATGTTAAAAATACTCAAGATCGAGTGAATTCTACAACAAGTAAACAAATTTGACAGATATGTCAGATCTAGTAGGACAATATTGGACTTTTCCTTTTTTTTTTTTTTTTTATAAACGTCCTTTTTATCATTCAAACTCATCCAGAGAGAGAGTTTGAGAGCGTTTGTTGTTCCACTGAAAAAGCTAAGCCTGCGTAAGATTTTAATGTAAAAATACAACTGCTTCTTTAAAGTCTGAGCCACCTATTGCTTAAGTGCTACTTATTGAAAACTTTCAAGACAAAATTCAATCCACAAGCAATTATATGTTGCTAGGGCTGAGCAGTATTACCTGAAATCTATATCATGGTTAATTGTCACATTTACCTCGGGAAGGGGGTATGCCTTTATGAATAAGTTAATTTACCATATATACCAACAATAAAATAAATAAAATTAATCAAATTACATTAGGTACGTGACAGGTTCAGGATGTCTGTTTTGGTTGGTTTATTGCCCAGCCATATGCTTTGCTGTTATTTGGGACTACCAACATGTATTATTACCCAGTGCTGCTTCGAAATAAAGCTAAAACGAATTAAAGGAATACACTATTAATACTCTCCACCCACTCATTAAGTAATAAGGACACAGAAGCCAAACTCCTCCACCATTTTACCAAGTTGAACAAGTTTACCAGTGAGCCAAAAACTAAATCCGAGATGTTGCCAAAATGAAAACCAGCCTGTTTGTGTGTCCAGGACAGACAGAAGAAGCATCGGCCCCAACCTCAATACCTGTCAATGACTTGAAGGTCATTCTGAGTCTGGCCAGGGAGCAGTATCTGAAGATGATTGACTCCACTTTGCCCTCTGCTGCCACCTGTCTGACAGACAAGCAGGAGGGCACGGCTGCCAAGAACTCGGGTATGGACTAATAAAGAGACACAAAACAAGCCAACAGTAGTTTCACATCCATTCAAAGCTACAGTAGATACATACACAGTGGAAACTTTCTCATGTAGACACAGTGAAACCCCTACCACTCACAGACCACTTTTTCCATCTGTATCATTAAATTCTGTTTTTTCCCCTTAAGTAACGCTTTCTATGTTGTGAATAAATGCCACTTTTCTAACATTATTATTGAATGCGTTACATTTTAAATTGGTACCAAAAGGCCTGTTTTGAAAATGCTGCATTGACAACATGTTGTCAGATTAAGAAGAACTGGAAAAACTGCCATTATTTCGACTTAGGAGAGTTTATTATTCCAAGATGGTTACCGCTTTTGCTAGCCTTGTTGTCAGGACATTTAAATAGCCAAAATTAGCTACTTTTGCTGTGTTATCGATTTGTAGCAGTTCCTTAACAAGTGAAACCAGATATAAACAAAGTATAGGCCCTTTCAAATGTTCTGAATCGATTGTATATGTGTTAATATAGGATTTTATTTAGATTTAACTGGCCAGCGATGGTGGCTTTTGTAGCCATTTTACCACCGGTTGTTGCCACTTCCTGTAGTTCTTTATGCCAATTGGGAAATATCGTCATTGTCGGAATTTCCTGATATCTCCGCCTCGGAATTAATGTTGATGAAGGAGGGTGACATGAAAGGTTTTTTTTACTCGGTTGCTTGTGATTACAGTCCGATCGATATGACTTGAATGCGGCAAAAGCCATGAGGTTCAAGAATACTATGAGACAACAAGAAGCAGTTACTTGCTGTAAGCTTACTAACCTAACCATTGCTGTATGACAGACTATGTGACATTAGAATAAAGGGAGCCTCGCCTATATGATAATGGGGACCTCTATAATGATAGTTATGCATATATAAAGCTCGTACTAAAAGTATGGGATTTACAAATGTTAATTGGCCTTAGATTATTCAGTTCACACGGAGTGAACGACACAATGTATATCTCACAACACAGTGTGCAAAAATCCACACATGACATCAAGGAAACTGATGTCTGTTCACCTATTTATAAAAACACATATTCTGACTTGCCCATGAATTGTTACACAGCAGTGCATCAGTATTCACTTCAGGCACATTCATAGGATGATATTTTAGGAATCAATGCCATCTAATCATACGCAAATAAATTGTAAGCAATAAAGCAAGTCCCAGCCTGCAGCTAGAGCTAAATGTGCACAGTGAGGATGGTGCGGCTCGTTTTAAAAATGTAGCTGTGGGGCTAATAGACCTGCATGTCAAGCAGTTTTTATGCCATAAATGCTGTGACATTATTTGCCTATTATTTTTGGCGTTTCTGTATTACTAGATTGCAGCATTGTCTCAGCAAGTGTAATTGTATTAGAATAGACAGGAATAGACAGGTTTAATTCTCTCAAACAGTCCACTTAATGGCCTTGTCTTTGTGTGTGTCCTCCCGATTTCATGTTCTGTGCCATTTACATGTATTTATCTCTCCAGCGCCTCACATAAAGGATATACTTGCCTTTCGCAAGAGGTGAGCCAGTAAGCTTCAAAAACAGAAGTGATGATAGGTGTAAACATGTAGAGGCATACATTCTAAGGTGCAAATCAGGTTATTTTTTCCCATAATCCTTGCCCACCCTCTGCTCTGGAGACGGGAATGTCGTTTACAGCAATAAACAGCTTCTGCAGTCCGTTAGGAATGTTTTTTTTTTTTTTGTTTTTTTTTTTTTGCGCATTTGTGTATCTGCATCGCCTGAAGGTGTGAATGACTTTGTGTGGGCTGTCAAACCGCTGGCGGAGAGCATCAGTCTCTTCATATAACACACTTACAACCCCAGGCCATTGCTGTGCATTAAAACACCCTCATCTCGTCGGTGAACCTGCTGTTTACAGTTTCATCACATTTCTGTGAGATAACATATCGTCTTCCCGTCCAAACACAAGAAAAGTGCAGAGTGATCATATTTTGGATGCTGAGATTTGACCTGTTCAGGTTTCTGTCTGCCAAGAGTTCAGTGTGTTGACCTGGCTCAAGTGAAAGTTCAGATAACACTTGCAATCCATCATACAGTACATGGTGCCTACGTTGACTATGCCAATGTACTGGGTAGTTTCTCCACTGATCTACAACGTAATGCCACCTATATAATGTCTCACTGATATTTCCCGGCAGTGCTAAACTGTATTTCCTTTAAGGTGCATCCATCAGCATTTTAAAACTATTTTAAAACTACTGAACTCCAGCTTATGGGTCAAGCAGCGCCAAACAGTATAAGAGGATCTGAGGCCAGGCAGTAACTTCATTTCAGACAACTAAAGACTGATATACACAACTAAGTATCTTTCTATTTAGACTTGAAGGCTCATTTAGCAGTAAACTGTTTGGGGGCACAGTGTACTTTTGTGTCAGAAATGAACCTATTAAGACTTTGAATAAGAAGGAGAGTCAATTTTTCAACTGTTGGTCATATTTTCAGTCATTGCCTTGCAGACAAAAAAAAAAGTGTTTCATGCAGGACAGATATTGAGAGAACGATACTGGTTCTTGCTCGAAGGGAATTTCCAAATTAATCAATGGGAGTGCCAACTCTTACCAGCTCAGCCTTGTTGTTTTGTAATTGTAGGTTCTCAGAGCGTTTCCCACCTGCAATCTGACTGGCCTGAGAGGAGCGTCCTCCACAACATGGAGAACCTGCAGAGGAGACGACAGAAGAGGAGGTAAATGAGGTCCAACATATGACAGCTCTGTGTTCTTAATATACTGTATTTTGATCTAATCTACAGTGTGTTTTATGTGTCTTAGATTTGGTCTGTTAGGTCCAGCCTCCAGTGACAGTTTGCTGGGTCCTAAAGACAGTCAAAAGGGCTCCTCTGCTTTGCTTGATGCCCGAGAACTTCTAAAACACTTCACGTCTGATGGCCTGCCTACTGCGGAGCTGCAACCACTGGCTATCAATAGAGGGTGGGCTCAGTCATCTTTTCTGGCTCCATGCTTCAGGCCTTCACACAGGCAGACAGGATTGCAAGCAGACACAGGCTGACAGTGGCAGACACAAAAATGGTCATGAAACAAGACAAATGACTCGGTACAGATTTACAAATGAACATGCACATACTGTAGTCAGTTAAACAGTATCTGTGCTGTTTTAGGATGGTTCAGAATGACAGTTACTGAGGCCATAATGAGAATTCGATTATGATCATTATCCTACTACAGTGAGCTTACAACCTTTTCTAGAAAAAATATTGAGTTGAGTTGGAAAAAACATTATTCTGCAGCAGAGCAGTCATCTAATAAGTGCTAATAATTCTGTCACGCCAAACTGTGTGTGTTTTTAATTAGTGACATTTGTATTTGTGGTTTAATGAAGAGACAGTTAAATTGATTCATTTTCTCTGACAAACTGTTTATGTGTTTCTCCTCCGTCCCCCACCCCCTACTCTTTCTCTCTTCCACATTCTCTCTCTGTTCAGTAATAATGTGTTTCAGTTGTCACCAGACCTTTCTCCTAGGAGAGTCAGTCAGATGCCCTTCAACAAAGCCTCAGCCTCGCATTACCATGGCATAGAGTAAGTTTCTGCAAACTATACAGCGGCTGTTCAGCTACAGTTACTGGTATTTCACAGTACAGGCAGCTATGAAAAATATGTTATGATCGGTAGAAGCTCAGACAGTAATCAGCCACATCAGTCTCCATTACTTCTCTATTTATTATTATTACAGGTTTTAATTTGTTTTATATGTGCATTTAGGTTTTGCCTGGACAACCAGCGGTCCTTAGACCGGGACCAGGCCTTTGTAAAACTCCAGTCACGTCTGATTCGGTACGAGACCCAAACCACCTGCTCCAAGGAGCCCTGTGCCCTCCCCTTCGCCCTCAGCCCCGCCCCCTCCCCTGCTGTGATGTCAGAACCAGGAAGTGTGCCTGACGGAGAGACTCTGCAGAACGCTGATGTAGCACGACTAAAGCGCAAGTCGTGGGACACGGACATCATCGGAGGCTATCCTCGCAAGAGGTATGATGATGATGGTGGTGTATGTGGCTCCTGGTTAGTGTATGAATGGATGGATACACTGATGGGTGGATCTTGAGGTTGTGGTACGTGGAATGTCGTTGCTAATTAGTAATGTTCGCCATGTTTGTGTCTGTGTTTGTCTGGACGATACAGGCTGGTGAAGTCAGAGAGCAGTGACTCCCTCTGTTCTCAGAGCAGTGGCAGCAGCGGGACACACCCTGCAATTAGGTCTTTACGACAACAGCCGAGCAGATCCCAGCCCACCTCCTCCTCCAATAGCCCTTCTGCCTCTTCAGCAGCGAGACGGACACCCTCAGGTAAAACAAAAACACTGGACCTTAAATGGGAAGGGACTAGTGATCCTGCTTTACAGTAGGTGTTAGGACTACAGTAGGTACTTCATTTTCCACACAATAATGTAATCAGTGTTGTTATTAGTGCATGGAATTCAACAGGATGTCATTTATGTGTATGGAGTAGGGGGAAAGAAGGCCTGAGAAGATGCTAAGAACACAACTGATCTGGAAAATTGAACCCAACATTTATCCATCAACTCTTCTCACAACAAATTTATATCCTCATATGGTATATTTTAGAGGCCTAAAATGTCTTCTGAAAGGTGATGATAGCATGAAAAAGCTACCAATTAAGCTATCCAATTATCACCTACAAATCCTCTCATATTAGAGAGGATTTGCAGATTCCAATTATACTATAAGCCCTTTACATTTATTAGGTGAAAACTTCTGAAGACCTGTTAAAATACTTAAAACTCTACAAATAAATGGATTCTGACTGTAGTGACTCTTTGCAGGAGATCCAAAAGCCACATTTGAGTTTGTTTAAATTATATTGATATTATTTTATTTCTTTATCTTATGACAATTTTAATTTGTTATTCATTGATTATTTTCTTTTGAAGGATTTGTACTGCCACGATGGTAATGCCTTATTGTTCGTTTTCCTGACATTACTCCCCAGGTTTGGTGACTCTTCCCTCTGCTGACAAACGTAAACCTCAACAGCAGAAGACGGATCATGGAGAAACGGAGGACAAATCTGCCAAAGAGTCACGCTCCCAGAAACACAACAGGGTGAGTGTTTGTTGTTACCATCAGTATGGTATCAGTATTGGTCCAACTTTTAGCACATTTTTAGCAATGTTGCAAGATCTCAGCTACTTCGGTGAGTAAAATGTTATAACTGATAGAAGCGATGGATGGAGCCACGAAAATATAGTGTTTCTGTAATATTCACCTGTTTAGCACTACATTTTAAAAAGACATCCTTTTACTTTTTCTACTGAACTCTGAAAACGACTGAATGTGTTATTCCCACAATCACCACAAACTTCACACACAGACACAGTGGCAGACAGACACACAACGAAAACACACTCAGTCTTTCTACTGCAGATGAGAGTTGTGCAACAGCTCCAGCAAAGATAAATGTCTTATTTTTTGTGATCTTATGTGATCACTGTGAATGTGTGGGCTGCATTATAATGTCATGGCAGAAGCACTTTGACAACTATACCATTATCATATCACCTGCTGCCTGCCTCTATAGACACACACACACACACACTTTTCACTCTCATCTGTCACGTATTTCTACAGTGTGGGTGCAATGACAGAAACACGTACGTGGACAAATGCACGAGTGCACACACACACACACACACACACACACACACACACACACACACACACACCGTTTCCTCTGTCACAATCTGCATCCCGACCTTGACTTGTTCTGATTTGTGATTACTATGCAAACAGGCTTATCGTCCAAACCCAAGTATAGGAAAGAACAGTTGGCCCTATGCAGAAATAATGATAGCAGTTTATTCAGGACAGAGATTAAAAGCTGCCTTTCTACTCCTCATGAGACTGAATGGCACCGATGATTCCTCACAATAATTGATGGTGTTTTCTCCGAACAGTTGCTGTGACAAGATTAAAGGCAGATCTATTTATTTCAGGAATGTGTTTTCCCTGTCAACTCTACCAGTAGAATATTTGTATGTTTGTACCTGCGAGCTCACACTGTGAATGTAAAGGCGTGCACTCCTGTGCAAGGACGTCCCCCAAAGTCAAGACATTTTGACATCCCTTCCTTTTTAAAAAGGGAGCCGTGCTAAAATTAGATTCTCTGAACCGAGTTAGCGTCTGGTGGTTAGAGAATAAATACAACTAGATTTAATGTTTTCACAATTAGGCTAATATTAAATTGGGTGTATGTGTCTGTCTTTCGTGTCCTCAGATGCTGCTGGAGGTAGTAGCTAAAACCCTCAAACACCACGGGATCACTGCCGAGCATGAGTGCTTTGAGGCCTGCAGCAAAAGACTGTTTGATATCTCGAAATTCTATCTCAAGGTTAGTCTTTTTACTGCCCACACACACACACACACACACACACACACACACACAGTCAGAGCCCTCTTTGACAGTTCTTTTATTTGTGTGTTTCTATGGATCCAGGACTTGTACTGCAATTTTGACCATATGTTGTGTTTTGTTTTAGCTCCTCGCAACTAATTAGCATGATAATTGGAACAGTTTGAAGACACAGTTTGTCTTGTTTTTGCTATTTTTGCCAATAGCCACATTTTCATCTATTTTCTTTTGTGCCTCCTTGTAAATTGTAATCAGGTGTTTTTGTTAGAATATAATTATTGTGGCAAAACTGCCTAAGTTGCCAGCAGTTGTGGAAGAAGTACTCAGATCCTTTACTTAAGGAAAAGTACACAAGTATTATCAGCAAAACATACTCAACATATCAAGTATTTGTTATGCAGAATGGCTCCTTTCAGAGTGTTATTATACAGTATACTTTATATATTGTATAATTTGATTATTATTACTGATGCATTAGCGTGTGTTTTGATGTTATAGCTTGGCGTGGAGGAGCTAATTGTATCTACTTTATATGCTGTTGGGTAGTGTAGGATCTATATATGATTTCTTTCGAGTGTTTGATTTGATCTAGATATTTTCTTTATTTAGATAGTATTTCTTTTTCCTAATTCTTTGTTTTGTAAGAATTGGGCAGCGCTGCAGACAACCTCAGGTTTATATAGGACCAGCATGCACCTGGGTGGGTCTATGGTGTGTCACCAGAGCAAGACAGGCAGAAGGAGCCGTGATTTCTTTGTAAACTGTTCGCTTGCTTGCCAACTGCAAATAAACCTCAAGAAAAACACAAAAATGTCTTGATGGACAATCTACTTCTTTTCAGTGGCCTGTTGATTTCGAGTGTTTGATTTTGATTATGGACAAATAGCCACTACAGTTAGTTTAATTACAATTTATTATACTTTTTGTATGTAAAATCTTAATCTTAAACTGTCACATAAGTATAGTGGAGGGCGGGGGGTTAGGATTAGAAATAACCCTATTTCTAGGGTTATTAAAATGTGTTCATTTGTGACCTAAAATGTTTGATTTGAATGATGTAAAGCCCACGTGAATGTACCTTACTGCATCAGTATGAGTGATCCTCCTCTTCTGTTGTTTGATCCCAGGATCTGAAGACATCTCGGGGTCTGCATGACGAGATGAAAAAGGCAGCCAGCAGCAACGTCAAGCAGGTAACACCAACAAACACCAAAGGTTCTCCTCATGGTTTAGTTCTTCTAAACCTGAACCTCCTAAAGCCACTCTTTAAATGATATATCCTGTCGTTGTAGGTCATTGACTGGGTGTTGGAGAAGACCTCAAAGAAGTAAAGATGGTCTTGAAGAATAAGTGGAAAAAATATGTAATTTTGTTTCATAGGTAAAAGAGGGATCCACCTTAAAAAACGGCATTGTGTCACATTTTCCCACATTTATATGAGTGTTTGCTTTTTAAGCCTTCCTGATTAGTTTTAAAGCCTGTTTTAATGAACTTAATCCTTTATTTAATTTTATTGTTTCTTTTGCTAAGGCAATCATAAAACAACATACCATTTTTTCAGATGTATTATGTTTTTTTTTTTTTTTGAGGTTGTGTTTGTGTGCGGTTTGTGCACATCTATTCTGATATACTCCCACTGCTGCAGAGCCTTGAAACAGAAACACTGAGACAAAATCGACAAAGTACACTCTGGCTGCAGTCATTGAGAGGCCACGAGGGCTTCCATGTTGGCTTCAGGTTGCAGTTGTCTTTTTTTTTTTTTGTAGCTGTTATCAAATGTGATTTTAAATCCTTTACTTCTTGTTCATTTTCTTTCTAAATACAATATTAATTTTATGGCTTTATGAATGTACATATTTTATCTTTGTGTTTTACATTTTACTGTTTGTTACACAATAAAGTGTTTCTGAATCTTATTTTGTGCACAGTCTAACTTCCTGATTACAACCCGAGCCGGTGGGAAAGCGAGTGTATGTGTGTGTGAAGAAAAAGTACACTGTGAGCAGTGTGTGCTGTCTCTAAGAAATATGTACTACATTATCAGTGCTGATGGCTATCAGGTTATTCAGACAGTGAAAACAAAGCCACGAGCAGTGCAGCACATTATGCAGCGCTGATTATCACTGACAGTCAGATTTGTCCTGTTTGTCGTCAGTACACGCTGATCAGGAACACTGCTAAGATTTCTGGATCTGGAGCTGACCCACTTGAACACTCTTTTCCTAAATTTAATATCAAATCACATCTTTCTTTCCAAGAAACACGCTGGTAATAATTAGGAAATCACAGATTTCAGAGTTCTAGGTGATTCTTTCAGTACTGTGAAAACCAGTCTATAGGCAAGTGACACTTTGTTGAACATCTGCTACTTTCTGATCAGCTGATAGTTGAGAACTATCCAAATATAGTGTGTCTGTGTTTTTCATAGCAGGGACACTGAGTTTGAGGATATTAAAGGGCACGTAAACTGCCTAAGCTGACGTTTTTAGTTCGCATGTTTTTTTGTGGGAATGGACAGAGTGTGTATCCATCAGTGTGTGGGAGCACCACTGAATGTCAGGATGAGTGCAGATAATAAAAGTGTATTATCTGCATGTGCTGGTTGTATCGCAGTGGACCAACAGAAGAGATAATACAGTTGGCATTGGACCTCACACATCTGCGTCACACGCAAAATCCATGATAGAAAATGACCAGAAAAGGAAAATACTATGTGGCTGTGCAGAGGAGAAGGCATCCAATGGTGCCGCTTATCACTAGTCCTTGGTATAACGTGATAAGGGTAACCCCATATTAGTCTACAAGTATGGATTTTTACTGTGTTACTAAGACTTTGTACACATTTAAGTCACAAGACAATGCCAGATATAATATTATGGCATCTAATGTATCAGGTTGTTGTAGTAGACATGGTTTCTTGGTTTTAATTTCAGGACTCTAAATGATTTACAGACATGTTCTGTGGGCTCATTAAATGAATACAGCACTGATTAGATGAGTTGGCCATCTGTTATCGCTGCTGCTGGTTGTTAAATAAATGTTATTAATGGCCGTGGGAGGTTCTTCTTCTGCGGACTTGAGGTTTGTCTGTTGGCTGATAGAGGGATGAGAAAATGAAAGAAAAGAAGGAACATGGGGAAATAGGCTGAAGCAGATTTCTACAACTAAAGAGGGAAGAGGGGTCAGAGAGGAAAAGACAGTCTTGTATCTTATTGCTAAACTGTTTCATTAGACAAACTCTAGGTGTGTCGAGTATTTTCAGCCCAGTTGCCACTCTGTTGCTTGTTTACCAGGGAGACAGTTTAATCTGTGTGAGTGTGGGGAGAAAAGCAGAACATCTGTCTTCATTAAAACAGGTGTAAAAGGCTAATCAGTGTGAAAGTGTACTTCCTCAGATCAGTACTGTGTACTGAAGAGCTAATTCATACAGTATGGTATAAAATTGTTATCCACCTTGTTGTGTGGCCCTTCAGTAAACCCATCCATCGCCAAAGTAGTCTCTTGATAATGTAACTGTATTACAATGCATCTTCTCAACCATGAAATCAGCAATAAAAGCTGTTTTTCCCCTTGCATTTGGGCTGTTTTATTTGATGAATGTCTTTGCTTTTGCAATAACATCAAATAACGACAGTGATTTCAGAATAATAACACACAACACAGTCAATGTGAACACTGACAAGTTCAGAAGTGGCAAAACAAGGACAATCATAAAGAGGTCTGGTTTGTGTTAGCACAAGACACAAAACATTTTCTAAAACGTCAATGCCATGTCTTAAATTCAGTGATGGTGAAAAAGCAGGGGTTTATTTTTGACAAGACGTTATTTTCCTGACAAGGTCCTGTTTTATCTTCACTTATACTTTAAAATAAAGCTAGAATTTCCAGGGAAACTTTCTTGTTGGTTATTGTACAAACTGAACTTACTGTATCATGGCCTAAGCCAGGTAAACTGAGGTCATGAGTCCAAAATTGCTGTAGCGTAACGCAACTCACCTAAAACTGTCACAGTATCACTTATATAGCGCCATTTAAGGTGCTGGCCTCCATCGGGAGCAACCTAGGGTTCAGTGTTTTACCCAAGGACACTTCGACATGTGGACATGAGAAGCCGGGGATCGAACCGCCAACCCTGAGATTAATGGATGACCTGCTCTACCGTTTTTGCCTCCTTTGTCTCTGTATGTCAATTCGCCCACAGTGAATTTCACGTCACTTACGTCTTTGCATTGACCTATGCAATTGTGCTGCACCTAAATTTTGCTTCAGTTTTGCCTAAAACAGTGACATTTCAAATTATTTAGTCATTAGTTCTCAAGTCATTTAACCCCCCAGATTCTAAGAAATATTACAGAGGACATGACCTTGGTGTCCTCAGTGGTGGCTGGCATCCCTGTATGTTTTTGTGTGGGTTGATGGTGTATAATTTCAGTTGCATCAAGTACAAATACTAACCTGCATTATGACAATCAGTGCCAAGACTGAGTGTTACAATAAGAGACTTGGACAGGCACTGACGCTTCCTACATTTTAATCAGAAGGACCTGCTGTAGTCTTTAGGCAGCCATGTTGAGGATCATTTCCAGAGTGATGATTGATACTCTATACCTTAACTGGAACAGTAATGAGCTGAAAGTTAAAAGAAACTGAAGTTCCTAGAGAAACAGGCTGACAGACTGCTGCGTTTGTACATTTTATAGAACAGTAATTAGTGCTGAACAGACTATAGGAAGCCACTCCAGCAGCCACAGTGTGCAAGTGTGTGTGTGAGTGTCAGTATGGGTAGGTGGCTGATTTTTGTACAGGTGCATCAGTGTGTGACAGAGCTCATTTTTGTGACAAAAACGGTAATGCAAAAATACACATCAACAAACATTTTATATGACTTGATAAAAACGAGGAGCCATTAAGGTAAAATTACAATCATGATTGTCACCTAACCTGCACAGAGAGATGCTACTGGACCGGCCTGACTGTGACCAGACAACATCATGTCACCAACGTCTGATGCACAGCTGAAAGGTATTTATACTTGTCTGTATTTATTTGTTTTTATAAGCTTTAATTTAAAAAAAAAAAAAAGTTACTTAAAGGAATAGTTTGACATTTTGGTAAATATGATTCACTTTCTTGTCAAGAGTCAGATGAGACTATTGATACCGCTCAGGAAACAATAAGCTTAGCTTAGCATACAGACTGGAAGCGGAGGGAAACAGCTAGCCTGGCTCTGTTCATTGCTTTGTTAAATTGGAAACCCACAGAGTTCACAAGGCTGTGTAGTGATTCATTTACAAATGATGTCTTTTATATTTAAGGTAGCGGTGGAAGAAGTATTCAGATCCTTTACTTAAATAAAAGTTGAAACACCACAATGTAAAATTACTCTATTACAACAACTCAATTAAACATCCTGCCTTCAAAGCCATACTTAGGTCTAATAAACAAAAAAATCAAGTAATATCAAGCAAATAAAAGTATCAAAAGTAAAATTACTCATTTTGCTGAAAAATGCCCCGCTGTCAGTGTTACATTATTTTATATTATTTTAATGGACCTTTACTACTGATGCATTATTGTGTAAGTAGTTAGTTTGAACTACTTTATATACTGTTTATATGTATATAAAAGTACAATATTTCCCTTTGAAATTTAGTGGAATCAGAGTATAAAGTAACATAATGGTTATTACTCAAGTAAAATACAAGTGCCTAAAAATTGTACAGAAGTACAGCACTTGAGTAAATGTATTTAATTACAGTACACCGCTGATTTCAGAAGCTACAGTGTAAATGTGTCATGAAGTTACTAAATACAGAACTAGATAGAGTGATTATGCTGAACAGCACATTTGACGTGTGTCATGATGTGTTCTCTCTCTCTCTGCTCATCTTTTGTGATGTCTTCCTCGCTCCTACTTGTCGTTAACGTGCACATTTTGACTATGATACTGATCATGAAAGAGTACGACAGAGCAGGTCCAGTTGAAATCCTGCTCTTCTGATCAGATCCTCTTGCTGTGACACGATTATCCCTTTGGTGTTTAAACTAAACAGAACGTCACCGCTTCAAACTCCCATTGGTACTATTTTCATGGCAGCATGCTATACCCGTGGGATCCATTCACATGCGCAAGAAAGCAAAGCAAAGCAAAGCGCGCACACACACACACACACACACACACACACACACACACACACACACACACACACACACACACACACACATTTATTACACATTTATCAATCCCTGTGCTTCTGTGCGCAGGTTCATGGGACAGAGGAGAACACAAAGACCATTCTCCCAATGTGTGTGTGTGTGAGAGAGAAATGGGGGTGCATTCAGGGGTACTGTAGGGACTTGGCAGTGGCATCCTGAAACATTCCTTTCTCTCTCACACACACAAACACACACACACCCCTTCCTCACCCCACATCTCTTTTATTATCAGGTTCCCAGAGACTGGTACTTTGTATTTCCATGTGTGTGTGAGAGAGGAGAAAAACAGGGGGGAGACACAGTGACTCTCCCTAACTGAAAGGATAGTTTGTGTATAGTCAGTGGGAGTACATAGTTTCATGATTTGAGGCTGCATATATGTATAGGTTACGTGTGGGAGGTTGTTTTTTGAGAGTAACAGAGCTTGAAATACAGCGCTTGTTAAGTTGTAAGAGTGTGTAAGGTGTTCCCTCCTGTGTGTTTGCGTACAGCATGTGTATGTTGCTGAGATTACTCATCCTCTTCTTGTCTATTAACAGATAATAACAGGGACAGCGAGATGACCCAGTTTCTTTCTCTTGCAGTGCCTACAAAGTGTGCTTTTGTCTCACAGATTCATCGTGAATGTTCCCAGTCTTACTTATAACGCAACAGAAACCAGTTGTGTCTGACTTATGAGCTCAGACATCACATTTGACAAACAGTGTGGTTCATAGCCACATTGGTTACTCTTAAAACTGGCAAAAAGTGGCATTTTAAAGACACAGAGTAAAGTGAAATAAAACTGTCCATATTTCTTTAAGATATACATAACTTTTACCTTTATGAGCATTACAGCAACTAGGCCTCAAAAGAGTGCAAACTATGTCCCACTCATAATTCGAGAACAATTCAACATCTAAATATAAATCTGTATAAACCCTGTACAGGATGTGATAATTAGGTCGAGCCAATTAAGCTAACATTGGCAACTTAGTATAACCTCAGGCTAGGTTATAGTCAGTTGTTGTCAACTATTGTGCAGTCAGTTAAGTCTTACAAAATAGCTTGGCATAAACTAAAGCTCAGGAATTCATCTTCATTTTTGCGGTGTAGATCTGCTCCGTGTCTGCAAGATGTGCAGCATTGCGTTGTGGGATTGTTAACAGAAAGTAGTGTATATGCCTGGACACTACTTTTATTATACCACTGTGGAACTCTTGAGGGCATTATATAGTGGATACATTTGCACACTCAGAATTTGGATGATCAAATAAAATGACAAACAGTGAATATAGTGCGCTATTTAGTAAATGGAACAGCTGTGTCCGAGATCGCTCCCTAATTTAAGGTTGCAGTGCTTCTATTTAGATGGCAGGCAGTTCGTTTGGTAATATATAAAAGCTGAGTTGGCGGAAGAAGGTGAAGGCTTTTGACTGTCAGAGTAAGGTGCGAGTATGTGGTTACTTCCTGGAAGCAGTACATACCAGAGCAGACCCGGTAAGCATCAAACTCAAAAAAGTGAATCGGTATGAAAGACTTGTTTGTGTTGATGCTCAGCCTGTTGCTGCCAAAAAAAACTTTTGCTTCTCAGAGAAATTAATGTTTTTGGGAAAAACATTTTTTTCATTTTGGGAAACTGTCTTCCCGAGAGTTAGATGAGAAGATAAATATGAAGCTGGAGTCAGCAGACCTCGTGTCTGTGATCATTTCTTTAAAGAACAGACTCAGGTTGCTTTAAGTAAATGAATAGTTTATGTTTAGTATGCTACTCAAGTGTTTATAATTGATAATTTACAGTAGGCATGTTTTTTGTCTAGAGACAGACCACAAACTGATGTAAACAAACCTGTTAGACAACAGACAACATTAATAACTTTCATTTGTTTATTGTCTAGTGATAACGGCTGATTTACCACTCAAAACTTCTGGTAATTTTTGATACATGAGGTGTTTTGCTACAAAAACCTTTGTAGAGATCTCCACTCCTGCACGTCGTCCACGCAGCAGCAAGAGCAAACGGTCTTCATCATCCAGGAGAAAAAGCGGTTCTTCTTTTTCTTCTTCTTGTCTGAAAATCAAAGGACATTAAATACCTCAACCATCCTCAGAATAAACAACAATGTTGAATGTTTCAACAATTTAGAGACAAGATGAAATTTTCTTACCAGTGGTGGTGGATGAGAGCTGGTGTTGTCCTTGTGGATCCTGGTGGTGTCCACAGTGGTTGCAGGAGAAACATTAGAGACAAGATGAAATTTTAGTCCTGTTTTCATCATCTGTCATGACATATTTAAAAAGATTCTGCCTACAATCAATAGCATTAATTCAGTGGGAGCAATACCCCATCACACCCAACTCTGATGAAGGATGAGTCAACACTTACCTGCCATCAGCCTGGACCTGGCTGGTGCTGGGTTTTCATTGCTACCAAAAGAAAACTCACACTGTTATGTTAATGGCCAGCAAACAGGATTCCCACCTTTTTGGGATTACTATTGTCTGATAACCTATGTGAATAGCAGTAATGCAAGAACTCCCAACTCACCATGCATGCATACAAACACACACACACACACACACACACACACACACACACACACACACACACACTTACCAGGAGCTGAGGTGGGAGCTGCTGCTGAGATAGCTCTTGGTAATGAATGGATGGTTGAGAATACCACTGCGGGTAATCCTCTCCTTCTCATCCCACTTGAGCATCGCCTTCAACAGCTCAATGCACTCCCTCCTCTTAACGTCCTCTGTGGGGTTGTTTTTCTCCAGTCGCATTTAGTTTAGGAAACAAGCTGCTACTTAATCACGTACCGTTTTTATTTCGTCCAGAGAATGGAACGTGTAGTCGTCAGCCGAGTAATGTGTTGGTCCCCAATACTCCTCAGGTGTCTAAAAGAAGGTTAAAATGTATTTAAGATACACATATATCTTAATTAATTTAACTGATTGACTGAAATAACTGTAAAAAAACAAAACAAAGAATGGGTATTGTACCTTGAACATCCACTGATCGTAATCTGTTTTCTTGAAAAACACCTTGGATTTCTGCCCCTTCATAGCAGTTGTACAACGTGCTTTATAACTGCCAAAAATAAAGAATGAGTGTCACACAATAGATAATCAGACTTAAAATGAATCAAAAACTAAAAATAAAATTCAGTTTATAAAGATGTGCTTTAAAAAAAGCACTTGCCTCATCTCCTCATATTTGTTGTAATTTTGTCCTCCCTGTTACAAACAAATATGAAAAAACAAATTCACTCAGATAAAGACTAATTGTACATTTGTTTCTTGTTTTAATCTGTAAATATAGTGTTTCATACTTGGACTACTGGTGTGTGTGTGTGTGTGTCTGTGATTCCATGTGGACTAAGCTGCGTATGAGTCCATATGACACCATATGTTAGCTAACTTAATTAAGTAGCTAACTTTCTTAAAGTTTGATGCTGGCCATTTGGGGAGAGTTCATAGATGCAGCAGTCCTTGATCTATCTATCTAAGAAAATAGTGGAAATCATGCAGAGTCCTGTTATAGTCAATTACTTACTGTGTCATATTCAGTTCTCCCCGGGAAGAGCATAAAGCCAAACACCATGATCGCCATCACACTGCCCAGGGACCAGATGTCTATGGCCTCGGAAAATGGGAGACCCAATATAATTTCTGGAGCCGTGAAGAGCATTAAATGAAATGAGGAACATTGTCATAATTTAATAATTAAAGCAAAGCTTAACTCGAAGTTAGAAACAAAATAATAGCAGCAGTATAAGATTTTTCACTGCAGGTAAGAAGTATGCGGCCCTGAATTCAAGAGTTCTCAGTTTCAGAAATGATCAGTTTCTTATTACCTATAGTGGGGTGTTTGTAGTGCCCTGCTTCACTTCAGATCTGAAAGATGCCAAGCCGAAGTCGATCAGCTTCACCTTAAACAGCTGTCTCACGTGATCCACCATCATGATGCCTATTTTCGGATCAACATGGATGACGCCAATCCTTTTCAGGGCATTGAATGTTGTAGCCATCTGCACGTAATAATAATAATATCAATAATGAAATGTATCTATAGAAAACTTTTGTTAGGGAAACTTTCACCACATAAAAACTGAATTTAAAGCAAAAGTTACAGAGTGCTTGAATCTTAAACAATGAAATAAGATAAAAATAAGTACAAGGTCAGTGCAAACCACAGCTCAAAACTGACTGGGCTGTTAGTTTCTAGCTGGTGCCATACCTGTTGGATGATGGTTTGGATGTCCCCCAGACGCATCAGGCCTTCTAAATCCAGTAGGTAATCCTGAAGGCACACCAAAATCAGCAGTGTCCTACCTCGTGGCTGAGATCTGAGTCTTTGGTGATCTTTATGGCCACAGTGTGATCAGTGCCTTGTTTCACACATTTGACCACTTTTCCAAAGCAACCTTCACCCAGAATTTTCAGGGATTGGGAGCCAGCGTCTATAGCAGGGATAAGGGGAAGATGACGAAGATGAAGTTGAATTGTCCATTAAAGTATTTTTCTCACAGACAGCTGAAATTGAAATGATGACAAAAGAGAAGAAGAACTAGTTGTTTTTATTCCTTTTAAAGAGACTTTAATCTACTTAGCTCCATTTACACGTAAGTGTTAACCTGAGTGTTTGAGATCTCATCAAATTTCTAGATGTGTTTAGGAATGTGCAGCAGAAAAGCACTATACCACTGAAATAATAATGGATATATACTGGGTCCTAGTTATTAATCTAGAGGCCCTGTCTTGAACTGTAGGGACCCTGTGACAATTCATTTGGTATTTACATGGTGCATATTCCTAAATAGCTTTGTGTTATGGGAGTACTGGTTGAGTGCATTCGTAACCTGCCAGCTTACTGAGACTTAATTTTCAATTACACATTGGTAAATATCATCTGCATTTTCACAAATTATGCAACTGCAAAACTAGAAAATAATTGAAGAAAAAATGATTATCTCTCTGACTTCTCACGGCAATTACATTTAGCATAAGGGAAAACAGGTGGCTACTTTTAATGCCTCTGATTGTAAGTTAGAGGACTTTAGGAGCTCAAAATGTTGCTACATCAAAGAGAAAAGTAAAGTTACTTATCTTACACAGTGGATTGGTTTAAAGGTTGGTTTCTCTGACTCAGAGCTTGATCCCGTTGTTTTTGTCATATCAACTTTAAACAATGACAATATGTCAGTTTTGTGTTTACAGCTTCTTGTGCTGCCCCCAGGTGGCCAAAAAAATCGATTAATACTGCTTTTAATATCTTATTGCTACTTTTCTGAATTAAGCCAAAGTGCTGCGTAGCCTGGCTACAATTAAGTGCAATAGCTACAGGTGGTTTAACTGGCTAATTGTGTGGCATAATGAGAAACTTCAAGCATGTTTTATTGCCATTGTTATGCCCTGAATGAGTCCATGACTCAAGCACTGGCAGCTTAGAAAAAAAAGCTTGAGCAAGAGAATTAAGTTTGAACACCTGCACACAGCTGGGCAGCCCAGAGTGTGACAGCTTTTTAGGCATGACTGGCAAGTTGATTAAGAAAATTGAGCTACTGTGGGCGTCTGCAGCCCTGTGCCACGATAAAGGGACGCCTTTCAGACAGAGTGTTATTGCAGCTACGATAATCTGCGTTGTGAGATTCATGGGGCACATCACATTAAGAGAAAGGTTTAGTGTACCTTGACTGAAAACTCTGACTAAGCCTTTATGAATTTGGTCAGAATGAGGAAGATGAAGATATTTATATGAGTCTGTACAGCTTACAGAGGATTTGTGTGTGATGCTTGACTAGTAGAGTGAGGACCAGCTGCACTGTGCATCAGGCACGCAAAACCTAGTTTCCTCCAAAGAGAGACGTCACAAGGAGCCACCCACAAACTGAAAGCACAGTGCCCTGGCCAAGTGCTCTGCTATCTGGAGCACAGAATATCGGTCTCCTGTAGTAGCTGAGAAGTTTTAGTGCAAATGAAATTTATCATTTCCACCTTTCACACTGGAACTGGAGTTCAGCACAGTAGTGACATGGGTTGGACGACTTGGTGCTCATCTCACCCTCTCTCACTGCATCCCAAGACTGCTGGAATTGGACTAAATGAACATAGGCTGGGCAAAACCTGCAACAATTAGCATACCCTCAGTGGGTCTGGAGTGACCCCCCTCCTTAGTCCTCCTCCTCCAAAAGTGTGATATTTGTAATGCACTGCTAACCCCAGTCTTGCTCAGTTTTATCTGCACTTCTTTAATTTCTTTCATTTATAGTTTCTACATTGAAATGGGGACCAAATGGATGTATGTTTCACTTTCTGTTTAGTTTGTTTTGTGCTCACCAACTGTCTCTCTCTCTCTCTCGATCATTTAGTAAGTATCAAGACTCAAAAAGAAAGAGAGCGATTATACCTGAATCAAAATATGCAAGATTTTTGAACATGTATCTGAACCCAGAAAAGAGACTTCTCCTTGCAATGGGTGACCTCACTTCCCTTTCAGTACGAGTACTGTTCTGGTGTAAAGAGGACAAGTAACACTCCGGAAATGGACGATGGTTCCCAACAAATTATTGTTAAATGTTAAATGTGTGTTCAGTTTAAGTTGGACTTGTTTTGGCTTTGCCCTTCCTCTTGCTGCCCACATTTCTCCATCCTCCTTTTCCTTTTGCCCATTGTGTTCTCTCCCTCCCCCATCACCTATGCAATTTTAATGTAAACTCAAGAACATAGTAAAGGCCACAGTAGTAAAGTAGTAAAGGCCACACCCTCGTATGCAACCACAAGCAAACACACACACACACTCAGAGGCAGACCAGAACCTGTGAGGACCTGCCACAGCTGAGGAATGCAACAAGAGGCTGAGCCAAGAAAAAAGCTATTCATTCAGTGCCCCTTTTTGCACACATACACACACACACACACACACAAACAAACAAAAAACCTTAGCGGAATGCATTTGCATGTCACTGAGAGATATATCCACTGTGTGCACATGAACACAACTCTGGACATTTATTAGCTCTCACGCACTCACAAACACTCTCTCTCTCTCACACACACACACACACACACACACACACACTCACACACTCTCACACACTCTCACACACACACACACACACACACACACACACACACACACACACACACAGTTTGTGGCTGATTGCTAATTGATTTGGCCCTTGTCCAGCCCCTCAAAATGAAAAGGTGACAGTCTCAGTCAATATGGCCCTCTCTCACTGAAAGCTGGCTATTAGTGAGCGTGCATGTTCGTGTTGGTTGTGTGTGTGTGTGTGTGTGTGTGTGCGTGTGCGTGTTCAACATTTCAACAGTAACAGCGTTGGTCCATTTGTGTGTGTTTGCAGGTCTTAAGGCACAAACACAGCTTTCTGTCTGTCTCAGTGGGAAAGATGACCTGGAGAGAGTTCTTTGTGTTTTTCTGTCACATGATGCAACAGTTGCTATCTGCAGACGTTTAGTGTCCCACCGAGAGTCTGACTTTACCAATAACAACCTCAGCAGAATGGAAACGGTGATAAACACAAAGAGGAGTGAAAAGGTGGGATAATCTGCGGGTAAACAATGTCAAGAGTTATGACTGTGTTTGAGGTCTAAACTCCTTACCCCCAATAACACGAATGTGTCCATCCATCTGTGTGTGCGAGGGAGAGAGACAGGATGCCAGCTCATTACCTAGCAGCCAAGTAAACAATGTCAAAGAGTTATTGTGAAAGATTGTGTTAAGTGCCGCCTAAAACTCAATTACTCTCAAGCTCTTCGACTAAAGACACAAGAATCCTTTCTTCTGAGCTGGTCAATAAAACACTTCCCAAATCAAGCTGAAGTGGCACTAATACGCAGTAAATTAGTACACCACATCTCTTAACTGTCCCCAAAATAAAATACTGCCTGCTTTTGCTGCACTTACAGCATTTCAATTCTGACAGTGGAAGAGGGGAAATATCCTACTAATAATATCATATCAAAAAATAATTAAGAAACAGCATAATAAGCAAACAAATTGTAGATCTGATTTACATTTTAATATGATTGAAGCGAAATTGAAATTCTCCCAAGCCCACGTTTCCCAAGCTGCTTCTGTTGATTTGTATTTGCTGTCGATGAGAAATGAAGAAATGACAAGTGAAGACAATAAAAACAAACTCATCATGTCACTTTTGTTAAATACATGATTTATGTGCACCCTCTGAGTTCAAAACTAAGCTTTATCATTCTGAGTGACAGTACAGTAGCTACCGAAGGCATCAGAGTGTTCTACATATCAAAGCAGCCTTTTCTCAAAGAGCTTCTCTCCACTTGAGGTTATCAGTAAGTGCTGGATTCTTGGCTGAACAAAAGTGTTACAATGCCTTCACTATCTTTTAGTATCAACAAAACAGACGATATTTCTTCTAGAGAGTGGTATGATTACAATGTGTAAATCATTGTTCACAGTGTGTGTGTGTGTAAATGGTCATTGGAAATGTGTGTTTGATATAAAGAAAGAGCAAACACAAAGTTACTGCTGGTTGATTATTTCTGCGATCATAATCAAAAGGTTAGTAGCCATCATGGATGTCACATTAATGCTCCGCGCTCATCTGTGTGATCTCTATGATTCCTTTTTTCTCAGTCATCTGAAGGCACGAGGAAAGACCTGGCAGCCAGCCATGTCAGAGATTTGATCTTCTACATAACATCCAAAAAAATGAATGACCTGCACTGTCAACTGCAGGACTAAAGCAGGACTGAAGACTCCCATGATGGCTACCTTGCGATAATGAAAGATAAATAATACTTGATGGGGTGATTGTGACACCGTTTGATTGAGTTTCAGTTTTCAAAATTAATGTTAGAAGTACACATGGCAGATGTTTGCTTAATGGGGCAGAACATGACCGCAGTTTGTCAGTTAACCAGGCAGATCAGTTCTTCAGAGTATCAAAGGACTTCAGTTGGTAAATCAGGCTTACAATCCTGAACAGTTCACTGTCCACCCTGAAATAAAGGAGGAAGGATGTCAGATCAGACCGGAGACCCTTAGAGGAATAGTTCAACATTTTGGGAAATGCGCTTATTTGCCGTCTTGCCGAGAGTTAGAAGAGAAGATTGATGTCCCTCTTTAAGGCTATAGCCAGTAGCTGGTTTGCTTAGCACGAACACTGGAAACAGCTAACCTGGCTCTGTCCAAAGGTAACAAAATCCACCTACCAGGACCTCTAAAGCTCACTAATTAACACGTTGCATCTCATTTGTTTAATCTGTACAAAAACCGTCTAGAAATGTCAAGTCGTGGTTTTACAGGAGGTGGACGGTGACAGTCTTTGACAGTCAGCTGTTTATATGGAACGAGCTAGTCTGGCTCTGTCCAAACTTAACTAAATCTGCCCACTAGCACAGCACAGATGAATCAAATGAGATATAACGTGTTACTTAGTGAACTTTAGAGGTGCTAGTAGGTGGATTTTGTTACCTTTGGACAGACAGACCCAGGCTAGCTGTTGCCCTCTGTTGGCAGTTATTAAACAAAGCTAAGCTAACCGGCTACTGGCTGTAGCTTCACATGTAACAGTCACCTAACGCTCGGTAAAATGAAAAGGCGTATTTCCCTAATAGATCAAACTATTGCTTTATTGCTAAAAAATGTTTTTACCAAAGTATTCTGAATAGTACCTCCTTATTTTGGTTATGGTACTATTATAATGCATATTATAATGATAAATGAATGCTTCTTTATATCCTTTTCATAAACTGCCATGCATATGAAATACTGTTATTTCTGTGGAAACTGAAGTTGCACGTATCAGACACACAACAGTAAATGTCACCTGTATATATATATATATTTGAAGACATGACTTCAGATGACTGTCAAAACAGTCAAACACTGAAATACTTTGACCACCAGATGGTCACCGTATGCAACCTGTTAAAAGAATACTGTGACATTTTGAATTTGATTCAGCTGCCGCATTGTGGGAAACTGCGGGCGATTGTGCCCTCCAGTTTCAATGATGAATGCTGACACTGCTAACAAGACATTTCAGGGAACACTAACAAAGACAAATGTATAAAGTTTTTCCACAGTGTGTCAAGTGTTTGGTGAAGAAAAATGACCGAGTGAAATTCAGAATGTCCTTTCAGAGCTAATGGTGAATAAATGATATAATTGGTAAATGGAAGGTTGTTTGCCATTACATTTTGATTGAATTAAAAGTGAATTCATCTCAACTGTGCTGGACATGTCCAGTCCTTCCAATACTGGACGTGACAGTAATGCCCAATCTGCTCCTTTAAATGTCTCCCTCTGTCTGCATACATCATCCTTCTGCTTCATTGTCAGTCCATGTTTTCTTCTGTGGTTCTTCAGTCAACGCTTCAGTCCATGCAGCCCTTAAAGGGAGGTCTGTGCATTGCACTAAAAGCAAAACCAATCTGGATTGGTTTCTCCAGTGTTTCTTTAACTTGGAGTTGGAGACCCAAAAATCGCCAATTTCCAGATAGAGGCTACATTCACTCAGCTTGGGTCCCCGACTGAAGGAGTTTGACGTGGTGGACTGCATGCGGGCTGCAGAGAGGTGAAGAAACAAGGTGGATTTCTATTTTTAAAGGAGATGAAATGTCCCATTAGATAGGTCAGGCCACCAGACCCAGACGGGAGATCTTAGCAGAGAGGAAGGAGTGGAGGATGAAGACGATCGTCTTCGGACACGAGTGGAGGTCCAGTTGCTGGAGGAGTAAGGGAAAACAACAGTATTAAAAAATAGAACAAGACAGAATAATGCAAACATGACAGGGGTAAAGACGAGAGAATATGATTACAAGATTAAATAATTCATTAAAATAGATGACAGAGAGATGACAGAGAGAGGAAGAGGCAGGGGAGGGAAAGAAAAGAAAATGAGATTGTAAAGCACATAAAACCTTAAAAATATATTCAAAACTAACTACACAGTCAACACAGTTCCCCATGAGGCAAGGATTAGACAGACCTAGCTGGAGCTAAGCACTGTACACACACAAACACCACATCACTGTGAACAAAGCTCTGTTCATAGCCTCAATCAACAGAGGGTGATTTCACCGGCACTATGACTCACATCCTGTTCCTTAGGCCTATAGGGAGATTTAACCTTTAAATTCACACTTAAATTGCTGTTTAGTTGGTCAAATTTAACACTGAGGAAGTTTTAGAGGCTACCTCATCTCCAGCAAACACAGTGCAATGAAATATGAGTACACCTGCACATCATTACTGGTCCACATATATCTTGTGTGTCCAAAAAGTCAGATTTTCAGGAGCTGGGATAAGTGAAGTGAGCTTTTTAGCCATGCTAATGGCAGGGCAATGTCAGTCGGTCTGTCAGTTGGTCCACCACTTTGGTCCAGACTGAAATATTTCAACTGTGGCCAAGGGATGAATCCTAATGACTTTGGTGATCCCCTGACTTTTCCTCTAACGCCACCAGCAGGTTGACATTTGTGGTTTAGCTAAAAGTTGTCGAATGAAATGTCTTGACAACTACTGGGTTGATTGCCGAGAAATTTGGTACCGGTGTTCATGACCCCTAAGGATGAATTGTGATAACTTTGGTGATCCCTCAACTTTTCATCCAGTGCTGCACGTCAGAATTTCAATTTGTCCAATACTTTGCTTTACGACCGAATACCTGCAAAAACATGACATTCATTGTCAGTCTCAGTTGTACTTTGTGTTTAGTACATATTGGATGAAGTTGATGTACTTGCATGATTCTTGCAATTTTTGGACTGTATCCACATGGTTGAAATGCATTTATTGTTGCTCTGGATGAAAGCATCAGCTAAATAAATGTAATGTAATATAGCGCTAATTAGCAAATATTAGCATGCTACTGTAAGACGCTATACAAAGATGGTGAAAATGGTAAACACTGTACCTGCTAAACATCAGTATGTTAGCATTGTCAGTGTGCGTCAGCATGCTGACTCAAGCATTTAGTTAGCATTTAGCTAACCACTGTGCCTGAGTACAGCCTCATAGAGCTGCTTGCATTGCTGTAGACCAGGGGTGTCAAACCGAGCCAGAACCGGCCCACCAAAGGGTCCAATTTGGCCCACTGGATGACTTTGCAAAGTGTGAAAACAGAGAAGTCATTAATTCCAATTTTTCAATAAAATGTAATGCTATTCCTACTGCACTGTCCTAATAAGAGCAGCAGGCACAAAACCTTTCTAGCAGAACGCCCTGAAGGCTAAGTTCTCTCGTGTGCGAGTAGCAGGCCCTATGCTGTAAACGCTATAATAGATCCCACATTCTTACATACACGCTACGTGACACAACACTGTCAAGAGTAGACCACTGTTCATGCAGGAGCCGCCGGTGGAAAATGTCTCTGTCAAAAAGGAGAAAAGTGGACACAGAGTGTCGGGTTTTCCAAGAAAACGTTTTGTGCCTTTGTAGATCCACTGTGATTTGTAAATTGTAAAAGTGGAAAAACTGAGACATCTTGTTGAAATTGCACTTGTTTTTCTTAAGACATCTCAGGCTGTTCATCATCTGTTTTGTAAATGGATGGTTGATTAATTGTGAACGTTTTCAGAATGTACTCATACTTATTTACATAAAAGAAAGGGAAACATTTGGAGGTATTATTATTTATAGGTTATTATGCAGTGGTTTTACTGGTCCGGCCCACTTGAGATCAAATTGGGCTGCATGTGGCCCATGAACTAAAATAAGTTTGACACCCCTGCTGTAGACTCTTAGTCTTGTTCTTTTCTTTGCCTTGCTGATCAACCAAGTGTGTATATATTTTTTGTTCTCCAAGCCACTATCAATGGTTGGGCTTGGTCCTAGCTCCATAATGCATTTTCTGTATGGGGGAGATAAACTGTCAGTTTCTGTGACAAAATTAGACACATAGTCCCTGCCAACTAATGACAGTATAGTCAACACTTTGAAAAAAAACCCAGCTGATTCCACTTTCAAATGTTGAGCTAATGAGCCATCAGCCACATCCGCAAGTGCCTTGGGATTTTTATAAAGCCTTGTCTATGGCTGTGTTGGGATTCAGAAATGCTACAGACACCAAAATCTGTTCTGCTAAGGTAGCCAACAGAGGGTTTTGAATCAAAGCTCCAAAGTCTTTGCTTGTTTGCCTTCAGCATAATCTGGGCAGTCAAACATGAGTGTATCTGACAGAAGCTTTATACGGAGCTGTATGTGAACTGCTATACAGACAGTTCGAGGCATAGATATAGAACATCTCAGTTTCTAATTTCTGAATCCAGTAAGCCTAGAGAGTAAATATTTTAGTTTTAGTCACTTTATTTCCAGCATATAGTAAATCACAGTGCTATGGCTTTATGAATGATGAAACATCAATGTTGTTTTCCTGGGCAAAAACAGTTTGTATAAGTGCCAAGGGAAGGTAATAAAAGAGCTACTAGAGCTCATCCTCCTGACACCAACATTGATATTCATATCAGTATTGTCAAATAAGATCCGAGAGGCTAAAAACTGAAACCTTTAAAAACAGAAGTGACGAACATATTGGGTAGTGAGAGTGGTCAATTGGTCCTGATTATTTTGAGGGTGGCCCCTGAAACACAAGCCACCTGGTCCTCCATACAGTGAGCTGTTGAGTGGTGTAAACAGATTAAAACTCTCACAGTAAGTGACAGGCTATTTTTAAAGAAAACTCCACTCTCGAACGCTCTTACCTGGTAAGACCTACGTATATGTGAAGTTCATTTTATTTCAGGAGTTATTTTGTGATGAAGTGCTGTAATTTACTTTCTGCTGTACCACTTTCACTCTGCCTGTCTCTCTTGTACTCTGTTTGTGTTTTGCTTCATTTCCCAGAAGGCCTCCTGAAAGCCCCTGAGAGTGGGTATGAACTTGTTCTATTAACTGTGAGTTGTATATCACCACAGCACAGTAAGCTTGCTATTGAATATTGTTTCCCCCCCCCCATCAGTATGAATTGAAAAGCAAAAACTAAACAGCACAGTTACTGATATTTTTCTAAAGGCTTAAAGAAGAACATTTGAACTCAGATGATCTTGAAATGGGAAATGATTTAATGAAATTGTTTGGATTGTGTTAAATATTAGAAATATTTTGTCTCACAGGTTTCTTAAATGTGGAGAAAAAATTAGAGTTACACCACATAGGGCTGTCACTTTTTATTCAGAAATATGAATGTGGCGGAAAATAAAATATTCAATCTGTAATGATAAGTTCAAATTCAAAATTGACAGACTATGAGTGCAACAGGCCATGCCTTGTACTCCAGCAGGGGCTGTTCCTAAAATGCACTTTACATCTGACCCATTGCACCCCATCCTGCCAGTAAATTAGGCTGTTGTCCTCTTCTCTAAAGCAAAATGGAGAAAACTAGCGAGCCATGCTGAACAGACAATCATGGCAGCAAACCATTTAGGAAGTAATGTGTGGAAGCATTTTGAAATTGACACAATAATGGAAAAATCAAGAAGAAAGGTAAGAATGTTTGCTGACAATGAAACTCATGTGAAGCAGGAAAGGCACCGCAAATGATTGCTCTTTTACAATGTAGTTTGGGATTAGGTTTCGTGTAACAGTCCTGCCTATTTCGATCGAAGCTACTGCTGTAGCAAACATTGGCATATCAGCCTCTTCTTTGGTGGTTTTCTACCTGTGTGCTTGTTTATCATTGGTGAGTCTAGAAAGCGCTTCTCACATTTCTTCTATTAAACTATTAATTTGTTTTAAATAGTGTTACAATGCTCCGAGGTGGATTTTTTCAGTGGACCATGAACACGGAGGAAAACTGAGCTCCTTGTTTCATTTTGTGTGTCAAAACATAACACTCACAATCTCCCCCTCCTTCCCTCCAAAGTCAAGGAAGAGCATGCGAACTCCGTCATCTGAGGACATCTTTAGCTTTTCGTAAGGGTAGGAGAGGAGCACCCGGGGCCTGCTGGGTGTGTGCGCTCCTCTCTCCTCCCCATTCTCCCCGTCTCCCAGTTTGGGGTCAGCCAGCACAGAGAAGCCCTGTTCGTAGTGAATCACCAGCCGGCATTCCTGACCCCGGTATAGACAACCTGCAAGATAAATAGATAGGATATTTTCATTTTTTATCATTAGCTAACAAGATGCTCATGAACAAGTCCTCTTGTTTTTCATTTTCCCTGTATTAATAATGTGTGGACGATAGAAATAAGTGCAGGTCAGAATTTGAATCATTATTCTGGTGCATGCCTTATAGAATAAGTAATTACAATGAGAGGTAAATGTTAGACTTTAAATTAAAAACATTTATGTAAGTAGCAGTACACCTTTAAATGAATATTGTGGACTTCAAAAATGTATTTCATCCCTGTCCTTGGAAAACCTTCTCTCTACTTTTAGGGAGGATATACATTTTCTATTGTTTAATGACCCAAGTGCCAAGTTGTTTGTGTGCTTGTATTGAAAGGGCAGGGCCATTCAGTATGATTCATGTGTTATGTTAATAGGTTGGATGTTTGTACAAAGGGCTTTAATTTGCTATGTTATAAATACAAAAAGGATGAATGACATTAATACAGTTTCTTTTTCAGCTTGGTGATCATGTGGCTAAAAAACATGCAAAATCGCATATAAAACAATTTACAGTTTATTAGGTACACCGAGGTAATACTAATCATACACTAATGATATAACTATAAATCTTTCCTTCATGAAGGATGTAATGTTCGGTTTTTAGATTGAACTGTTTTAGAGAGGTGTTGACTCAACTTCATTTTTGGGGGCTGTGGTTTATGGTGCTGTGTAGAATTGTACTGCGTTTTACTAAGAAATATTTCTATTATTTTGTCCACCCCATTTATATCAATGAGGGTAGACCTAAATATTAGAGACACCTCTTATACAGCATTAGTTTGAGCTAGGTGAACCTAATAAACTGGCAGCTGAGTATAGATTTATGCTCTCCTTATTAAAATACATGAGTTATCTATCAAAGGGAGCCAATGTCCCATGTTTATTACACATTACAGTTTACCACATTTCAGTGACAGACTACTCTCTCCACGTGGAGACCAACCTGCTGAAAGCACAGCGTAATTCATCTGTTCTACAACATTTCCCATCACTTTCTTTACCGCTCTCTCTCCTCTCTCTTCACAGCGTGTGTTTGGTTGAAAGGTGAGTGTACTATCTTTATCTACGCTCCCAATTTACGCATCATTTTTCCTCTACTTTAATGACAAACCTGTCTCGTCTCCACACAGTGTGATCTAGCGGTATTTACTCTTATTTTTCTCTCTCTGTGGGCTACAGAATACCTACGCATGTGTGTTTACATATGTGTCATCGCTCTCCGTGGCCTGTTTCAGTCTCTTTTGTCGACTGTCAACAGGCCGATTCTCTACTCTGACTGCTTAACCGTGTCGTCAGTCAAACCATGCTAATCACCCAATACACACCTAAATCCCTTCCTCGTTCGGCTCTTTATCTAAAGGCGATTATGAAACCAAGGTTGGTAAATGTGTACACAGTAACACCTGACTATGGTCAATATGCAATTTGCAAATAAATCTTGTGGGTTTAATTTACCCTGCACAGAGAAGCAGATGGATGGGTTGTACTGCACGACAATGTAATCAAGTCATAGAAACCAATGCTAAAATGATTTTGATTTTCTGTTATTGTTTAGATTTCTTGGCATCTCACATTTTGGCCATTCGTGAAAACCTTACAGCATCTTCTCACAGTGGTGCAGCAGAGAGACAAAATAACAAAAGACTCACTCACTCTGAAATAACTTATTCACAATTAGAAACACTTCTACAAAGGTGGGTCATATTAGGTTGACTGCCATTTAGCAGCTGTTGTCAGCTAATAAAAGAGGTATGGTAATTAGAACCTTTACATGGGAGTTTATGAAACAACATGAGACAACCAGCATGTAGTCATAGCCCACACTGCAGGTGCACTGATAAAAAAAAACTGCAGATTTGCAGGGGGTGGGGGGTGGGTTGGGGGGCAGTCTGACATCATCAGCTGCTCATCCAATCATACTCATGCAGGTGTACAGTGCAGCCATTATAACCTGACACTTTTCACTATTAATCTGCTGATAATACATGCAAACAGATTTCTGCTGCAGCTCAATCTGCTACCTCTTCTTCCTCCTTACGTGCTATATTTCTTTTTACATTTAATGTTCATGTATCTGTTTGCTGAGGGGGGATTAAGGGACGGGATATGCTCGATCAGAACAAGTGTCGTCCAACCACATCGGAAGTCAAAAGTGTTTGTAGTTCTTCCAAACGGCTACACTTGAAGGTGGAGTGAAAAGCCGGCTGTATTAGAAAAGGGCCTAATCCGACGACGTCAGAAAGGTGTGTGTGTGTGTGTGTGTGTGTGTGTGTGTGTGTGTGTGTGTGTGTGTGTGTGTGTGTGGTGTGTGGTGTGTGGTGTGGGAGCTATTCGACCATCTGACAAGCAGTTCTGACCCCTTAATTCTCCAAGCAGATTCCTCGCTGCTGCTCAGATTTTCCCACAAAGAGCAGAGCCCTTCCCACCAGATCTTGCTGTTAAATGTTTTCTATAAAAGGTCAGTTTCTTGAAGTGTCCCTGACTGAACGTTCTTTGTCAAACACAGACAAACTGCTTCGAAAGAGAAGAGAATCTCTCTCAAGTTGGACTGTAATAGGAATATCATGGATTGACAAATACTATTAATTATCTTGCAGCCTAGTGTAATCAATTTTTGTCGCTGAGTTTGCAATGCTGATTTAGTATAAGGTTTAGGTCCTTCTTCTTTTTGATGAAGTGTTTACTTTATTTTACTTTATTATACAGTATTCTACATATGTTTAGATAGCGATACCACAGAAGCAATGTTGGCTTCAAACCACATTGATCAGGTGTTGGGACAAGTGTTGGGACCAGTAAGGCACGTACAATAGGAAGTGCTAGTGTTGGTATATTACAGTAATTTATCCTCTCCTTATCAAGTGTGAAACACACTAAAACAACAGAGGTGTGTTGATTACAACTTCAGGAAGTAATGTTGATAAGGACACTGTGAATCAAATAGAAAAATGAGGCAAACACACAGTCAAATACACAGTGTAATATCCCTGGAACCCTGAAGACGTCCCATTCATGATGAAAAATGAGTCTCATAATGTGTAATATCAGTCTAATGATGTATAAACAATCTGGCAGGACAAACATCTCCCTAATGGCATAACAGTTGCAAATGGGGCAAAGAGTGTCGGGTCTTTGTAGTGTTCAGGAGTGAAAATGGGGCCTGAAACTCAACTCTACCTAAGAGCCTTGATCTGTGGGGCAAGCAGGGTTTCCCATCAGAATACACACACACATACACACACATATACACAGAGAGAGAAAGGGGATTTTCAGGCTGCAACAAAAGCCCTTCTTTCTGCCTGACGGTGAGTGGAAAAGACAGAGGGAGGGAAGGAGGGGCATGTGTGATAACACAACTGAATGAATGAAGGACAGAGAGACAGTGGGAGAGGAGGGAGACACTAACGCTGATACCATCACGACAAGTGGAAACACTAAAAGGTTATTAAGGGTCACCATCATTTGTTTAAAACTTATAAATGACATTAGCAGCAGGTATACTTCATATTTTGAAACTGCATCACACAGCGCAAAGCTTCAAGTGTCACAGCAGGTTACTAGGTTAATTTTTCCACAACCATTGAGGTAAAATTGCTTTTTTAAGTCATTAAGCTGTTTACTGGTTTATTAAGGAGACCCAAATTATTCTCTAAGACAATTTAACAAGTTTTACAGCTGTCACCTTTGACAACAACATTAAAGAGTGCAGGAAGAAGGAGAGGTGGGATTGCTGACTATAAACAGAAAAATCTGAAGGTGGTCATAAAATTATGTTTTGAATCTGTGGTTCAAAGTTTGGCCACAGCAGTTGAGAAAACAATGTCAACACAAGGTTCATTTAGTAGCTGTCCTAGGTCTTTTGAGCAGCCGGTTAGAGTAGCTTAACATAAAGAGTGTCACTGTGCACACAACCCCCATAAAACCAGGACTGATATGAGGTTTTTGTACAGATTTGACAAGAGAGACATAACATGTAAAGCCAAGGCGAGGTAACTAAGGTAAGGTAACCGACAGGCTGGCTGTAGCTTCATATTTAGAGTACAGACATGAGAGTGGTATCCATCGTCTCATCTAACTCTGCAAGAAAGCGAATTAAAGCGTAATCTCTCTATTTCCTTAAAGTGCTCAAAAATCTGAAATACCATGACAACCGGGAAAACTCCATCTGCTGATGAGGATCATGTGATATGATCAAAAGCCCCTGAACACCTATTAAATGGACCCTCTGGTGAGACTGTTTTCTCAACCAATATTTTGAATATTTTAAAAGAGAGCAGCTATGCAGTAGCCATAAGCAGGGTTTAAACCTTGATACTGTGAGTACATAGTACGCAGTGCCTTATCCTGCTAATTGCTCAAAATATCAATATAACCTCTGAAAGTCACCTTGGATATAATAATAACAGAAATTACAGCAGGCCAAGTGCCTGTGAAATTTGATTTCAGAGCCGAACAAATGACTTACCCCTTTAAAATCCCTCTAAGAATGGCCTGCTGCCCAGTGAGTGATTGAGAGTTGATCTCTCTTCAGAGCAAATCTTTATCACGAGCCTTGACAGTGAATAAACCATCATGATGATTTATCAGAATGTTACACAGATGAAAAGCTGACAAGGTCAGCGCAACAACTCCTGAGGTGGCAACTGCTGAAAAATGACTGAATGCACTTTGTATGCATTATCACACTTCTTCTCGGGAAGTGTAAATTACTTTTCTACTTCCATAACAAGAAACCTGTTTCGGAAAAGTTATGGGATCCATTTCAGACAGAAATTCAATAGTGATGAGCAATAAATATTCTAAACCATTTTTTTTTCATTCTTTTGGCCTGTGTCACTGACCTGTATCTAAAATCAATATTACACTACAAAATTAAGGCTGCTGTAACAAATATTTTTAGCCATGGTAGTGGCATGGATCTATGGATGGTGTCCAAAATGTAATATCTCAAAACTATTGGATTGGTTGCCATGACATGTTGTACAGACAGTCATGGTCCCCAGAGGATGAATCCTGACATTTCATCTATACTGTAGCACTCATCAGGTCAACGTTTCAATTTGACTAAATACTGTACCTGTAAAACTAGTGACATTTCCATCAGCCTCTGCTGCCTCTGTACTTGTAGTACTAATTAGCAAATACTAGCATTTTAACACACTAAACTTGTGATGGTGAACATGGTAAACATTAGGCCTATACCTCCTAAACATTAGCATGTTAGCCTTGTCATGTGGCATGTGAGTATTTTGACATGCTGGCGTTACCATTTTGCTTTGTTTCTGACACAGCAGGTGGCTGTTTTTGGCAAAAAGCTCTAAAAACCCACTGTACACTACCTGCCCAGAACCAACAGACAGCTAAAGTTAGCGTAAGTTAGTGTAGATCTTGCAGTGCAGCATTTAGCAGCTAAAGCAGCATTTCCCTCAGGCATTGGTAGTGAGAAAAACAGAGCTAAAAGGAAAATTATTAGTGGACTTACATTAATCTGGTGGCCAGAAACACAAGTCCAAATTAATACTAAAGTTGCTCCATATCTGCTGGGTGTATAAATAAGAAACTGTTTGCTAACAAGTTCACCATCAGCTTAAAATGTGATAGTATGTGGCCCAAAAATCAATTAACGCAGGTTTAGAAAGGATGATTAGACCTCTGCTCAGGCTGAAGGTGGGCAGGGTTAATACACCAATAAGAATATTATGGTATAATATTTACAGTGCTAACAGATAAGTGAGGAATATGTCAATCAGACACAGTCTGGACACTTCCTGTGAAGACCTCTAATCATCCAAAATTAAGTGACATCACCTGTGTGGGTACTATGGGCGTGCAGGGCCTTTAACTTTATCTGTTGACTTCACTGCCACATTGAAGCTACAGCACGTCAATGCTGAGCAGCTTGCTTCAGTCTAGACAGCATTTTGTCATGGGATTAAATAAGGTGTCCTTTTAACATTCACATTTCCTTGCTAACTACCATGACATACAAAATCTGATTTTTATCAAACGCCGCGGATTAAATTAAACTGATTAAATTAAAATCGAATCGCTCTGCAGGTGGAATGAAGCCCTGCTATGCTCAGCGTAACATTTACACCTGGATCAGTGGGTGCAAACACAATTTAGGAGAGTTTTGACAAGAGTTTGGTGGCCCACAAATTATGCTGAAACAACACTGACAACAAGGATATAGTGCTGGGGTCGTGTATGATTTGCTGCTGGATACTCACTGTTTCATATATGAGTGGAGTCTGGAGTGAAATTTAATTTGGCACGGTGTTATCATAGATGAAGAGAGAAGGGGGACCTAGGGGAGAAGTGCAGTTCCCAGGACATTTTGTGCTTTGGGGGAGGGGGGGGGTATTCTGTTGGATTTCCCTGGATGTCCAAGACCCAATGCCAAACAGCACACACACACACACACACACACACACACACACACACACACACACACACACACACACACACACACACACACACACACTAGAATAGCATTCCTTTCTGTAAATAGAAACAGTGTATAGTGTATGAGTGGACGTGGGAGTCTGTATGTGTGTATGTATACATTTTGGTTTATGCACTGGATTTAGACTTTATTTTAAGATTGCAAGACCTCAGGCAGTACTTACCCCTGCAGCGTCTTAAATCTCTCTGGATATGTTTTGCTGCAGCTTGCCTGAACACGTCTGAGGAAGCATCACAGAATCCAGTACAGTGACCGGTGCTGCTCACTCCGCTCCATCCACTGCTACACGTTTGTGTGTGTTCCTGTCTCTTTTTATACTAAGTGTGTACGTTTCTACGTCTTTATCCATTTTAAAGGTACTTTGAGTTACTAAATCTGTATTAGTACTCACTCGTAGTGACTTCTTTGATCATCTCAGCTGAGACGTGACATCCGTTGACTATTTGTCTGGTCCACAGGGACAGATCCTTGGTGGTCTCAGCCCGGAACAGGTGAGTCTCGATGCCGAGTCGTGTGCCAGTCCGAGTGGCAAAGAACAGCTCTGTGCCAGAGTGAGGCGACCCCCGGTCAGGGCCAGAGTGGACCAGACTGGATTAACACATACACACATAAACTGTCATATAGTATAGGTCAGGGAGAAGACATTTTAATTTTATATATTTATGATAAAACATACCTTAAATATTTAATGGAGCAAATATACTGTGTGTGTTTGTGATGTCTGTACATATGGTGGTGGACCTACCGCGTTGCTAAAAGTGGATAAGTGTGTGCAGGGCTCTGCCAGGCCTCCTTGCTCCGGGGTAGACTGTCATACAGCAGCAGGTCTTTCTCTGTCACCACCACCAGCACCGGCTTCCAGCACTGCTTCTCACTCTCTGTCTGCAGCACAAACAGATAAACAATGACACATGGGAAGGTTGTATCCATCTATACATTTTCTCTACCCACTCATCCTGTGCAGGGCCATGGGGGGACTGCGAAAAAAAAGAAGCTGTTTGCAGTTGGATTATTGTTTTAAGTGCACAAATGACCAGAGCCTGAAGTAATGACTTTAAATTGATGACTGAGTCTGACCAGCAGCTCAAAAAAGTATTAGGTATTCATTTTTCTAATACTATAAACTGATCTTCATGGAGCTGTGAAAGTTTAGATCTAGTTGATAAATGAATTGATCAACTGATAATTAAGATTCTAATCTATTTAAGTGAATCAAATAAGCAATTAATCAATCCTACAAGGTTGCTCATGTTGAACTGGAATCAAGCACAATCTTGATTAATTTGATGCTGCAAGATTTGATGTACCTATGCCCTCTTATATTTGTCACAAATACTGAAATCGTCCTTACTGTTTTTAGATGAAAGCAGGTATTTCATCAGCAATATCAATGGTTGTGTGCCAGTGAGCTGCTTTATGGGACTAATGTTGTGTCAGAGAGAGGACTGATGTGTGTGTTTAATATGCAAAAGACTCAGCAGTGTGTACTCAGCAGTGGGTGTAGACCAGGCTCCACCTCAACTTAATCCAAGACTGTGTACGCAAACATTTTCTCTCTCTCTCACTTACTGTATACTCTAACTCGTTCCATCTGTCTCTCTGTCCTATTTCATTCCAAAATGCTCCACAAATCTAAAAAAAAAAAGCACCAATTTGGGCCGTTAAAAGCTGTTCTGGTCTCGTCTGTACTAACTATAATAAAAGTGGCAGGTACATTTTCTATGCATTTGCTTTGCTGTGCCCCCTCGCCAACCCATTCCCTCCTAACGAGCAAACCCTACGCTTTCCCTTCATAACACACACTGTTAAATCTCTTAACTTAGAGCACACACACGCACACACACACCCAGTATTTCATTTTACAATGCTCCATAACTATTCTCATTATGAAAGCTTATCTGTAGCCCAGCCATGGAATCCTAAGCTGCTCTTTGAAGTCCTGCCTCAGCCAATCATATTGTGGGATTTAGAGGGCCATGGGTCAACTTTTTAACATAATGACAATATGTTGCTAAGTAACAGTACTGCACTGCATTTGAAGGATCAAATATTGGCAAATTTATGAGGACTAAATTAGTCAGGTAGGGATGTGTATGTGTGTGTGTGTGTGTGTGTGTGTGTGGATATGTTTGCACAGGTGTGTGTGTCTCTGTGTGAAAGAGACAGTGAAGCTTTACCTGTGTGCGTATGTGTTTGAATTTCAAAGATGTGTGCATGTGTGTGTACAGAAGATATGCACAATACAAAAATATGCATGGAAACACAGGTACCTGAGAGCACACACGCATGAACGCATACACACACACACACGTAATTCTACACCCGGATTGCCGTTCTGCATCCCTGACCACATAGCATTAACCTTAAAAATCACATACCATACACATTATTAGTATTATTATTATTACTAGAAGTCAGACAGGTCACAGCAGACAACATATGAAAGACATCCTGCCACAGCAGTAGTAACACTAAAGGTGAATATGCTCCAACCAAAGTGCTTGTCGGATGGTCAGAAAACCCCTCCCCCGACACCTTTCTGACATCGTAATGGGGGGGAGGGGGGTGGGTGGGGGGGTCTGCGTCCGACCATTTCTGTAACTTTTTGAAACTGACAGTCTGACATTCACACCCACATCATGCAATGACTGGCCAGGGGTACGGAAATGAGAAAGCACAGAAGGTTTGAACTTCTCTCTCAAGCTCTATTTTTTCAATTACTTCTGTCACTTTTATTATGTACAAACGTGTGCAACACTATGAATGCCTTCGAGGAAAAATTGTCTGAAAGTGTGCACTGTTATTCCCATATTTAAACAATAAACAATAAACAATATCACGCCTCCCCCCTCTCTTTCACCCCACTTTTGAGGGTGGCTATTTGAAAAAGCTATAAATACTTTTGCCTTTAGACATGATTGAACGACATCGTATGAAATAGCTCATTTCAAGCATGCCATGACCTTTACACAAAAACTAACACATATTTCAAGAGGACATTAAGAGGAGCCCACCTAGCCACTAAATTACAAAAACAATGTTAATATATTTGATTGATTGATAAATAAAAGGCCAGTCATAAGTGATGTACCTTAAAACAAGAAATGACACGCTAATAAATTACAATTGTAACAACAATAAATATGAAACAAAACCTTAAAAATTATGTCAAAAATACAACCCATATCTCAGAAAAGAAGCAAATATCACATATCTTTCATATGTTTCACCGATGTGGATGCAAAAAAACCCCTAAAACCATATCTTAACCTTTAAACAGCCATTTGAAGATGAGAGGATCAACTACAATGTCTTCATTTTCCAAAAATGTCCACCCTTTTTAAGGTGTTAAACTCAAATTGGTCCTTACAGATATAGAACAAGAGCACACGCATGCACATATACACCTACACACCATAGTCACAAAGCAGTAATAAGAGAGACGGTACCCATTCAAAGTGTGAGAAATGTAGAAGCATCAGTGTCACACACACACACATATGATTGTACAGTTGGGTATAATAAAGCATTTTACACTCCCTGTCTCTCTCACACGCACGTACACACACACACACTCCTACCTTCCCTGCCAGCCATCCCAGGTGTCGTATCTCTTTGCTGCCAGCAGCCCCCATCCTGGCTGTGTTCTGGATGACCTCTGCCAGCGCCTGCTGTGGGGGATGACAGTTTTTAGGAGAGATGATCATTCAGGACGCATTAGATTCAAAGCAGCTCTGAGGAGCTGAATCACGGCCACAGTATGTGATCATTGAAATGTCTCGTTCTAATGGTCACATTGTGAGAGTTACTGCTACAATAAATGAAATCAGAGACAGACCTGTGCCAGGGTGGATGTGACAGAGTGCATGGCAGAGAACCAGGACAGGGCAGATGGTTGGTCTGGGCACCGCAGCACCACGGTGTGCCGGGCGTCAGGGGAGTGCAGCTCCAGTTGTCTGGAGGAGGAGATAAGAAAAGTTAAAACAGCTTTAACCTTTCTGTTATCATTGGACAGGTTCTAAAACTTTTATAGGTCACAACCTTGAGTGAATAAATTCCTTTTTGAATATTGAAAATATATTGCTAGCCTTATCAGGCAGACCCAATTTGACTCAATTTAATTTCAACTCCAAGTTTCAGAAACCAAACGTTATCCATTTAGGTTGCAGCCTCAACAGATGCTCGTTTGTCTCCTCCACTTGAAAATGGGCACTCGGTCAGAACAATAATATTAAGTGCATTGAAATTTGAGTTTATTCAGGTCAATTCAAAACACGACAAACAGGCATTGCTTAGGCTTCGTCTGTGGGCCATATGACACAATGCTGTCTCCCACTAAATTCCCATAACTAATCTCCTTATATCATATTTCTGGCCTCGAGAGAAATGCATCTGTAGGATGGTTCTTGATCTCACTGAATGGCTCTTTGATTGTGTGCTCAGTGAATATGAATTTTAAAAAGGTACACGTTGCAGTCTTTACAGTGCATAAAGAAGTGCACAGTTGCGTCGTATTGTAGCATCAATACAGTTAGTGTTCATCTCTGTGAAGTAAAACCAGCAGTAAAAATACTCAGGTAAGCTAACGCAAAGGTAAACTGTCTATTGTCCTTTTTTCAGGAAGAAAAAACAAGTCCAGACTAAGGATGCAAAGTAAGAGTTATGTTACAGTTAACTTTGACAAACAAACAATTAGGTATGGCTGACTCAGAGGTTTAGAGGACAAGGCATCATAGTAAAGAGTTATTCAGTGTGTGCTCATGCTGAGATTTGGCCATGTTGAAAGAATATGAACTCAGTGTGTTTGTCCCAGGAGGATTGAGCAGTAAAAATGGCACAAAATATTGTAACTGAAGCGAAAGTGGAATCATACCCATTTTTAATACTGTATTTATATTACTTTTGTAATCTATGCTAGTCCAATTAGTATTTGTAATATTAAAACATTTAAGGCAGAAAATAGAGATGTGAGATTTCAAACTGCATGTCAACAGGGAACTAAATGAAATGGGATAACAGTACAGTCAGCTAAATCTGCTGCAGAATGCACCCAGGGCAATTTTCTGGGAGTACACGTTCAGTTTCAATTCACAAAATAAATGGAAATGCATTCTACCACCAATTCTGAAACAATCTAGCATGTCAGTTAACAGCACTCCACTGTCCAGGTGCTCCCAGTGGATTAAAATAGACGCTACTCTAAAACCAGGGTGGTTTCAACTCTGCAAACATGCTTTCTTTACAGCTTTCTTTATTCATACAGTACACACTGGGAACCTGGAAAAGCCCCAGTGAATGTGATGAATCTGCTCTTCCATCAAACCCACGGAGGAGGGAGAGACCGTCTAGATCGGCTCCAGGTGTTTCTCTGGGTTAAAAATACAACTGCTGACGTAAAAGGCAAGTTGATTTAGGACAGGCCAGGGGAGAGACCAGGGTGTGTGTGTGTGTGTGTGTGTGTGTGTGTGTGTGGGGGGGACTCCAGGGCCAGATGCATGTTTGGTAGAGGAGGATCTTTAAGGATGTTTGTTTTAGCAACAACTCGACTCCCATGAGTTATAGAAGACCTAGAGGAAGCGTTATATGCCATTTTCTGGCCAAGATGTGTGAGTGACTTTGGGGCTCAATTACCCATCTCTTGCATGCATGACAAAATATCCATTTTAAAGCAACAACATACAGTACATGACAATACTGTTGAAAGACTCATGTTTTTGATAAAACAAAACAAAATATAAGCCTAAGATTAAGCTATTAAAAGTGTGTCACTGATGACCTTAGAGAACAAGATAACATGGTTAGATTTCACAATTTATCAATTAAATTGTTGGTTTTGGCCCACCCTGCTTTTGCATAAATCCAGATGATGACTTAACATGGAATAATTGTTGCTGCACACATAAGCCTCAAGTTTTTTTTGGCCAAGACAAGTCTCAAGTCTTGGCAAAGCATTACTGAAGTCCTTAGGGGCAATTCTTTGTGAGCAAATTGCAAGTCAGTTGCAGGTCTTTTGGGTCTCTGAATGTTAACTTTTAAAATGACATGACATCTAAACATTTTCCTTTTCAAGCTATGTAACAGCGTTTCTGCGTAGCTGAGTCCTTTCATTGCATAAGCCTAATAATTTGAGTAATAATTTGAGTTGTGTGGCCATGCAAGGCCTGTCTGTCGCTGTATTATTAATGAATTTACTTTACTGTTCTGGAATTTCACCATGTCCAAACTACACACTTTCAAGTCCAAAGTCAAGTCTTAAGTAGAGTTAAAGGTTTTCCCATGATTTAAAAATTATTACTTCCTGGGAAATGATTACTCTTTTCCCAGGATTCCTGGATTATGCTTTATTATTTTTTAGTGCAGCAACAGCTCCTCTCAGAAGTACACTATCTTTGAGACATCTTCTTGGACATTTAGCTGTAACGTTAAAGTGATCTTCTGCCCTCAGCTCTCCACCTGTTGAATGCTGCTCTTCAGTCGGCCCTGCTGCTCCGATTCAGAATGGAGGTCTGTATATTCGATTAAGCCACTTGTTGAACCGACTGCATAGTTTTTACCTACCAGATTTTGCACGTCCCTTCTTTCGCTTAATTGAGTCATTTCAACATGAAAAGTAAGTCATGTAGTCTTCAGTACAGACATACAAGCAGACACATTTAACCAATGATGCTGAATTTAAGGGGTCAGGAGCCTTTGTGTAGGTGCAGTACATGTAACAGTAAAAGAAACTAAAGTAAGAGGTTGTATCATCCAAGTTTTAAGGCCATTTTTCCTGTACCAGTATGTGGGTAATTATGTCATAGTATGCAGGCATACAACTGACCTAGGTAAGAGAAAAAAGTCTTTACATCATTTCAAAAATTTGTCAAGGTTAAACTGAGCTACTGTGGAAAACTGTCAAACTGTGAGGAACCGTGCTGGTTCTGCCAGGAGTCATTTCCTCCTTTTACGCAGCCATACAGGTTTTCTGTGGATATCCAAGCCTCACAGTCACATTTCACTGCAGGTTTTTCAGACAGATTTAATCAATTCTAGGTGCTAATTCCTTTTCTCCTCTTGTCTCTTTGCATCTCTCTCTTCTCTTTTTCCTTATCTTTGCTCATCTCCGCCTTTCCTGTTCTTTCTCTATTACTTTCCTTTCCTTTTTCTCCTCCACCCCTCCTCACGTCCTCTTATCCCGTCTCTCCACACCTTCTCATAACATTTCCATTCGCACTATAAATGATAAGAGTGTAATCCTATCATTTTTTAATTTCAGGTGTCACCAATGTCACAGAAAGTTAGACTTTATGTCCTTATACAGTGTGTGTGTGTGAGGTGAGGATAATGACTTCAGAATGTTACATAGTTAAAATAAAGATAAATCAAGTCTCTTCTCTTCTCCATCACTTCTCTGTCCTTGTTTTTTATCATCTCTTCTCATCACTGTATGTGTCACGCCTTTCCCATATCCCCATCTCATGTCTGTCCTCTCAGGCTTACACACAGTTTAAACAGCATCTGCTGAAATGAAGAGAGAAACCCTCAGAGGGACGCAACATTGCACTGAGTCTAGTAAAAAAAAAGATAAACCAGATTTCCCTGTCACTTAACATAAAGCCTCTTAAACCATTTCAGCTCTGAACCCAAAATAAGAAAAACAGAGAGTAGGTTTAGTCTTGTCCTGCAATCTTTTACTGATGCACAGTATCTAGGAGCACCAGGAGTATCCAACTTTACAGTATAAATGTGAGTTTCATGGGTTAAACATTTCAACTTGGGTATCCTCCCATTTTAACATTTACTAAATATTTACTGATGAGTCAAAGGGGAATTTGTCCTGGCCATGAGGATAAGGAAGGAACGCCGTTAAAAAAACATGCTGGTCAAAGTAAATTTGGCCTAGGACTTTATCTGTGCCTGTGAATCTGCTCTTCAGCTCCATCAAACCACAAAACACTGCGGTATCTGTGTAAAGCAAAAACTCACCTTGTCACTAGATGAGATATTGACCCCTTGTATAACTGGCTGACCAATAAAGTCAAAGTTATGGCCAACAAAGTGAATGTTCAACCCTATTGTGCTCTTAAAAGGTTTAATAATTCAACCAAGATTTGTGAAAGTGCAGCTGAAAGTCACTTTGACATTTATGATTACCTTTTGGTTTTTTGGTTTTTTGATTTATTTTTTTTTGGGGGGGGGGGTCTATTTAAAACATATTCCCATTTTCAGGAAAAACCTTCTAAACTAAAACTTGTTGAAACAGATTCATTTGACTCATTCTCTTTCAGATGAGTTTCTACAAGCTGTTTCCACCAAGAAGTTGTCTGCTATTTTCCAAGTCAAGAGAGTTTTTCCTGCAAACACTACACGAAAGACAGACTGATGTTATCAAGTTGAATTTGACAATGGGGGGAAGAAGCCCATTAACAGGGGTTTGGGTGCCCACTTCAGTCACACATGATGCCATCATCAGCCGGAGACAATTTGAAGACCAAGCCAATTGATGAAAGCATTGTTCACTCTGAATACTGGTAGACTGGTGGATGGGACAGGGATATGATGAGGGCCTTAAGGTGGGTTCTACTTTATTACCTGATTGTGACGCCCTGTCTGTGAAAGTGTAGCTTTAAAGAAATAGTTCGACATTTCAAAGAAAAAAATACACTTATCTGCTCTCTTTCCGAGAGTTAAATAAGAAGAACAATACCACTCCCCTTGGTCTGGCGCCTGCCAGCTCCAGCTCGACACCTGAGAGTGGTTTCGATTTTCATATCTAATTCTCGACAAGAAAGCAAATAAGCCTATTTCCTACAATGTAAAACTGTTCCTTTAAGACCTTCATTATTTCAGCTGATATGGTGCATATGCCTTAATTCGTTTAATACACAGCAAACCTGGGGTCACGTATTACTCTAGCAGAGGAATACAGTACACAGTTAGAAATGGGGAGGAATGGGGGGTTAATAGGGGCCCTGCAGCTCATTTTTGCCCTGGGGCCCGCCAAGAGGTAAACCCTTTATTTTTAAAACGTTTTGGCGCATGTTGTGGAGTTGCACCACATTTTGGATGAAGACAAGTCCATAGCAGTGTGACTCTATATATGTGATCACACCCTTAGATCCTGCCAGCAGCTGGGCAAAAAGATGCTTTCTCAAAAATGAGCTACATACAACATACATAGTGTGAGTGTGGCCTCAGATCCTGGTCAGCATTTCAACTGTTTTCAAGCCAACATCTCAAACCTGAAGAGTCATGATGGCGCTCATACTGCCACAGGCAAGGTACAGAGAATGGCTCACAGACGCAGTCTCTGTCAATAACTGGACACATTCCCAGCAAGGAAAAGTGACAACTGCACTTCCCTCTGTCAAGAATAATGTACTTTTTTGAATCTTTGGGGTTTTTATTTTTTATTTTGTGGGAAATAAAAGTTTTATCATAAAGGAGAGCCAGCCAACAGAGAACCATCTGTTCTGTCCATGGATGATGTTCTTATTTTTCATTTTCTTTACAAGTGTTTGTTGTAGTGATTGTCTTTGTGTGTGTGTGTGTGTGTGTTAGCATTTACATTTTACAGTTTGAGTGTTGAGGCGTCTAACAACGTCTATACCGACAGAGGAACTCAGAAGTCACTGCTCACTGTTACAACTTGACTTTGATGTCGCCTTCGTCGTCTGAAGCTTTGAAGTTTAGGGCGGTTCAACTATCTCACACTTCTAAAATCATACATATGCAGAGGGGGACACAAATGGATGGAGGGACAGAACGCTGAGAGCTGTAGTGAAAGAAAAAAAGAAACACAATAATGGGAAGAGGACGGAGACAGACGGAGAGAAGTGATTCAGACATAGAGAGAAACAGACAACAGAGAAAGCTGGGAACACTGAGAGAGAGAGATCATGAAAGAAAAGAAAGGGAGACGACAGCGAGAAGATAAAAGAGGCAGAAAAACACAAACAAGTAAGAAAGTGAAAGTGAAAATACGAGACAGGAGAGAGCGACGACAAGAAAAAAGACAAGCGGGAAGGGAAACAACATGGTGAGAGAGAAACAGAGGGAGAGGCAACTGGGACAGAAAGCGCACATTCATAGACTGTGACACCAAAAAGGGTTGAAACAGTAAATCGCTTTTTGCCCCAGTGCTGTTTGATTGGGCCATTGTCATATTACCAACCAATTAACTTGACAACACCTCCTAACAGACCACCCCCCGCTGACTGGGAGTTATCTATGTGCTACTTCAAACGTCTGTCTTTAAGAAAAACTGAAAATGGCCTAAAAAAGTCTGACAAAACAGTATTGGGTAATCCCTTCAGGATAGCAGAAACAGGCTACAGACAAGGGGAAAGACTTTTCTGTTGTCTCTCTGTCACACTGCTGAGAAGAACTGGTTAACCTTTGGTTCATTAAGGTAACCATCTTTTGGTTGTTTCAAAGTTGAACTTTGCAGCATTTGTGCCAGTGACAATGTTGAAGCAAAGCCTGTGAGCTAGTTAAGGAAGTCAACTCGAGTTCGCCACTACACTCACATGACACTGCAACATATATCCAACGCCAATTTCATAATGGCAGTGTACTTGGAACTGAAATTTGAACTCTCAGAGAGCTGCCTCCTGCTCAAGAATGAGGATACAGGCATTTTTTACAGTGTGTGTGTGTCACCTACCTGTTCTCAGGGTCCGGTGTGGTCATGGCTCGGGTTACATAACACATCTTCAGTGGTATGCACCTCCTGTCGCCCTGCAGAGACAGGGAGGGCTGGGTAGGGGGGCTCGGAGGGTCAGATGATGAAGAGGAGGAGGTGATGGGGGGGCTGCCGAGACGGGGAGACTCAGGAGGGGGGGTTTCCCAGCCGATCTCGGACACAGGGGAGCCCTTTTTGACGTACGGTGTGGCCTCGCGCATGTACTTCACTGGGCAGAAAAGGAAGAGAGAGATTTCCAATGTACAGTAAGACATGGTAAAGAAGATTGAACAGGGACATGGAAGTAGCACATTTTGAAATATAAATGTTCAGGTATAAAGCATCCATATTTATAGGTATAGAAAATCTTTCACTCAGTAGATTACTTATTTCATTTAATAAAAACTGTAAATGACTTCCCCGTCTTTACACTGAACAGTATGCTGTAAACCTTGTTTCATTAAATGCTTAATAATTGGATTAACCTTCCTTGCAAACAAGGAAAATGTATGCTTAATTATGTATGTAGTCTCTTGACATTAGCATTGTTTTTAACATCATTTAACACAGAGGCCAATTCAAATCTGAGTAGAATCTGTAGCCATCTTTTGATATGAAGCCCATATTAGGAGCCTTTCAGAGGCAGTAAACAAATTGTACCTTGCTGTTTAAAAATGCTCACTCTTTTGAAGGTAGTTAACAGATCAGAGGAAGGATGTGGGGATGCCACATATGTTTAGATACACAGCAGAAATAGTAACTGTTTAATAATAATAATAAAAAGAAGTACTGGGAATAGCAATAGTGTGCCTTGTGCTTCCGCACTTCAGGCACACCAATTATGGCACCACTGAGGCATTTGGTACAGTAAGTATTACAGACTGCCATGGGGCAATTCTCAGTAATATCTCTGTGCATTAATGATGCTTCAACTCTGCCGCAAAGGGCCACAGAGATGTGTGGGTATAGTCTGGAAACTTGTCGGTAGGCTATGACATTTCTGCCTTCAACGAGAAGAGTAATGACTATGAAGTCTGTTCAATAACTGTATCATCCTACGGCCCACTGGTTCAGGTTTGCATGAAAGGGTGAATAGATTTCCTTATGCAGACCTAAGTAGACTTCAATAAGGTACATATTAAAATAAATGTGTGTGTAACTTGTTATTCGATCATTGAAGAGTATGCAAAGAAATCAGTTTGTGTTTGTTGCACAGACAGCAGGAAGCTCAGTTGATCAAATTATTACCTTTTGTCTCCCTATCACGATGAGCTGGCACAGTTGGCACTCTCTGCTGTCAATTTCAAATGATAACAGCAAAATGTCAAAATGCAGTTAGCCAAAACAGACTCAGGTGTCTCTTCTTCTCTCAGTTAATTTCTTAAAATGTAAGTTCCTCTGTCATGCTGTAAACTGCACTGATGATTCACACATTGTCTCTGCTGCTGAAATCCCCCACGGCCTCCAATATTTCCTGACAGGACAGACACAACTGACGAGTACCTGAGAAACTCCCAACGTTCCAACCAGTAAAACAGAAAGCTGTACTTGTAGATGTGAAACTCTGAATCCCTGGAGGCTTGATAACTATTTTAAATTCCTCATGTTTTAGGTTTGAGAAGGAGAGAAGAGATGAAGTGGGCGTTCAGTATGCTCTCTATGTCCTGAATGTTCTGAATCCTTGGTATGCACTGGATGTTTAATTGGCATATCCCACTGTACGAGCCGCGTATAATTGGCATATGGCTGGTGGCATTTGTAATCCAGCATGTGAACTATTCTTGGGAGAAGCACCATAGACCCCTATGAGACTGTGTAACAAGCCTAACCGCCAACCTGTAGAAGAGAGATGACAGGCTGACACATAACACAGAGGAGGAGACGGAGGTGATGTGAGAGTGTCCTCAATGGGCCTACAGTGACGATGTGATCTGATCCATTTGTTAAAACGCATCATAACAAGGTACAACACAAGTGAATTCAATGGACGGAAAAGATCGAATCTGCTGCAGCTGGATGATGACAACCTTGTCTGCTTTTGTTTGTTAGGAGCCATGCATTTATGAGACTGACATGACAACAAGGAACATGTAGGATTTACATTTAGAAAGGAAAAAGCTAATTCATCTGCCTCATCTTCTGTGCTGCAAAGCATGATGAAGCTGGCAAAAAACAGAAGGAAATAACTTTGGTCCACAAAATGTGTGTGTGTGTGTGTGTGTGTGTGTGTGTGTGCCAGTGATAATCCAGCATTACTGCTGGACTTTGGATCTGACAAACACACACATGCACTAGTAAGCATTTTCCACCATTTTATTAGAGTCGTTATCAAATGCACTAATTCATTTCATGATAGTGGCAAACAGTAGCAACATAGTCAGTGAACTACATTATGCTGCTTAAAATATTTAACTTTTGAACTTGATTTGTTTTGCTTCATTTATAATTACTGTGTTAAGGGGTTACATCGTAGCTACTAAACCTCCGCATGTAGCTGCTGTACTGTAGCTACGAAGATACCACATGAGGACCACAAGAACTGTGAACTGTGATTGGTTGGCATGGGCTGCTTGTGTTTCCTCCAACAAGTTTCTGATGCCGGTAAAGATTGCTGACCACAAAGACAACATGAAGCAAGTTGAAAAAAGGCTCAGTAAGCTTCTCCTTTTTTCCACTGTCTCCACTGCAAACCTTTCGCTTACCGCAATTTCTGCTCTCTATCACAGTGAATGAAACAACGTAAATACATCGACTACATGGAATAGGCCCATATTCAGTAGTGAAACAAGATGTACTTTCCCACCGTGACTCGGTATCACAAAGTTAATGAAACAATATGAACACAGTTTATGGTTGGGAATATAATTAAAGCATGATACAATCTTATCAGTACAATACATTCATTTAGTGTTGCGGGGGTGCTATCAACGAGAGAAATCTGATGCTGAATTATAGATCAAAACCTATGACTCCACAGGACTCCCAGTAATCTCTTTCATCGACCACAAATCTGGCTTTAGATTTTACAGGGCTTCACTTAATACTTACTTAGGAGTGTGACAAAGAAAAACAGAATGGAAAGTAGCACTGAAGCAATTAATGCATTAATCACAATTTAAATGATAGATTGATTAGTTGTTTAAGTCATTTATCAAGAAAAAATGCCAAATACTCTCTGGTCCGAGGGTCTAAAATATGAGGATTTTCTGCTTTTCCCTGCTTTAGATCATTGTCAATTAAATATCTTTTGGAAAATGATCATTAGTTGCTGTCCTAATGAGGACAAAGCTGAGAGGGAAAGTTTGCTTGGCACACAATTAATTTCAAATGATACTACAATTAAGTGGCCAAGCAGCTCATTCACCATGTCCATCTTCTCAAATTTACAGTCCACTTTCTGAACTGACTAAACTTAAAACAAATCAAATACAGCTATTATACAAACATAATATTTAGTAGGTGATTTGTTTTCAGTTAACATTAACTAAGACAGTCTGGAGGGAGGAAATGTAAACTCATTGACCAGCGTAACTGCGCCCAGAAGTAGAGCTCTAAGTGTTTCCAGCGAAGGGGAAAATAAATGAGGTGGAGTCCATGTGATCATTACACTGGAAGTGTGTAAATGTGTGTGCATCCCCTTGGGTCTTGTTTCTATTCCATTACAGCACCAACACGGCCAACTCTGCACAATAACCTCAAAAGCACAATTAGAACTTGGAGGGGATATGGCTCGTACTACTTGAGCCTTCATTGGAAAGCAGCTGGTTTGCTGTTACATAAGTCAAACCAAAAGAGCCAAATGAGGGGCTGCCATCCCCCATCTGCCTGATTTTATTTTCCATTTTTCTGGCTGGTGCTTGAGACAAAGTGAGAGCATGTCCATACAGACACAACTAAATCTTTTTCATTGTGACTCCCACTCTCCACCTCATTTAGATACGGTAGCTTGCTGTTAGAGCAGTCGTGATGCAGACGTCTGAATGGCAATGTATCACCAAAGACCAGCTGTTCGAGTCACCATTGAAAATGCCATTCACTTCCATTGATGATATTTAAAAACCATTCACTTACTTTTTAACTGTACTCAACCCCATTCACTCACACATTTTCCAAATGAGGCAATTCATTTGGTCTTGACAGTGGAGCCACGGATTTCAGTTGTGTCTACCACACACATTCACAATGAATACACACACACACACACACACTTGTTCAGTTGCATTCCTCAGCAGGTGTAATTATATACTCATTATGTCTTTTTCACTTAATGGTCTTTAACAGTATTTAATGAGGTCTGAAGCCATTGGACTTTCTACCATATGCCTCAAATGGGGATTTTTATTTGGTGACTAAATGCACCAAAGGAAAAAAGAAACCTCCTCTCATTAAGCCTGTGGGAGAGAAAGTAGAGGGTTTAAACTTGGTAGAAGCTGGAAAGAGAACAAACCGGGGCAGAGAGGTAGAAAAGAAGAAAAAGGGCCCTCTGATTGCAGAATGAAAGCTTTTACTCCTTGTAGGCACTGAGCAGGTATCTGGATACTACAGCAGCACAAAAGATCTTTACAAATCCACCCTCAAGGCATCTTTTTGTAAGATTTGGACCAATATCTTCAAGAGTTCAAATATCCCCTCAACTGAACAGTGAACACTAACTAAGGCGGAGGTCCTTTTAATAGAAGGACAAAGAAAAATTGAAATGTGCGTAGGTAGAATCACTCATTGACACTGAACTTTAGACTTGATGTCAAACTGTTACTAACTTTCTCCAAGCTCATAACTTTAGAGAAGAAAAGGCAGGAAATGTGTGTTTACATAAGAAAGAAGATATTGATCTGATGAAGATGTTTGCTAAAGTGTAATATTTTACAAGAGCTTGAAGACAATTTTAACAATTTCAACACGCTGCTGTTGATGTTGGATTGAAGAGATAGCAAAAGTGAGCTTACACTATTTTGGAACCTGTGCATTACACAAAAGTAATAGCCAACGTCATGGGTCTTCTGTATAAAGTACTGAACATCATAATGCTGATCTGGCTGTAAATAGGGCCATGACTATGTGAATGTGGGAGATTTGAGTTAGAATAACCCCTCACATCCCACATATTCTCACATACTGTTGAGGCTTAACCTTTTTTTCTTAGTATGATATTTTTCAGGGCCGTAAATCATTACCTTATATTAAATTACACTCATTTAGCAGAGGCTTTTGTCCGAAGTGACTTACAAGTGACTATTCGCCAAACCCCTTCCTCAAACTGCAACTGTCCAATCACAGCTTAGCAACCGTAACTAGGCACTGCAGATCTGTCAAGCTTTGGATTTCTCCACATGCTGAAACGGTGTGCATGTGGTTACTGTAAGAGTAAGATACTCTGCATTTGGTGTCTTTCTTTAGCATTTCCCAAACCAAAAACACAAGAGCAAACGTGTAAGGAATTAATAGAACATTGTTTATCTCCTGTAACTTGAGATGCAATCATTAGCGTGTCCGGCTAACAGGCTAACTACCTATAGAAGTAGCCTAGCATTACATCCAAGGCCAAGGAGCATATAACTACATTAGTTTGTGGGATTACAGGTTTTTTTTTTAAAAAAAATAAGCCTGCTTTTTTCTACTTCTGTCTGAAATCATGGACACAAAATTTATATTTTTATATGTTTAAAAATTACAAACAGTTTTGAGTGGTAGGCTGTATCTGCCCCTGCTATCACTGTTAACTGCATATGTGCTATGAGACAGGAAAGCTTGACAGGCAAACCTCCATAGGAACAAGAACTACTATAAATTTGACCACATAACCACAATCTTGCGTATATTCTGCTGTCCTGCTCGTCCATATTTAAAGTGTACAGAAACCTATCAAGGCATTTCCTCAAAATACGCAGTGGCAGCTATTATTAATGCCAAAAGCATGTTAGCATACAGTGACTCAAAAAAAGTGGAAAAAGTGAAAAGCACGGTACATTATCTTCATTATCATCGGTCTTTAAACCAGAGAACTGTGTGCTACATGTTTCCATGTCACTATTTTCATAAAGGCAATCACAAACCCCCATACTTGCAGTACTCACAACCACAACCACAGAAAGTGTGAACAAATGGCAGTTGACTCATCTACAACAACACAGAATCAACAGAAGTCAGTGAAGCTGCATAACAGTCTAACACCCTTTTTATTATGGGTCATTTTTGGTCACCCTGTTAAATTGTTTCCAAGTGATGTGAAGTACTTAGACACCGTCGAAGAGCTCAGTTTAATGATGACCATCACAAGAAAACTAGGAAAAAACAAACACAATGTACAACAACACAATGATTACACCTGGAGGACAAAGAAGTTTTTGTCTCTTGCCAACATGAAACACAGATGAGCCTTAACTGTCGCGGTCTTCTTTTGTTTTGGCTGTGTAAACATTCACACAGGAGAGGAACGAATGATTCAATCTATTATCTTTGCCACAACAATCACTACTGCAACGCCCCCGTTGTTGTTATTATCATCACCATCATCCGCTCTGAGTCACTCTCCACAAACAGCAGCGGAGGAGATGATAGTTTCTCTAATGACATAAACAGTCAGCTGGTCACATCGACTCTCTCTCTCTCTCACATACAATATATTGACTGTAGCATCAGTCTAGACTACACTGCTGATGACTAACCTTGATGACACACATGCATATAGACAAGTAGACACATGCTCATAGACACACACACACACACACACTCTGCATCACACTGCTGACAGCAGCACATATACACACTCGTACACAAACCCATCCAGATGTCAGGTGATGACAGGTATGGCTTGTTAAGGGATCAGCAGGAGGGCTTACAGGACACTGACTCATTTCCTGTCTGCTGAAGTGTAGCAGATGTTCTTTACTGTATTCTGACTTTTGTCTTGATGCTTACAAATAATACTGTTCGCTGCTGTGTGTATTTTCTCCCAACATTTCCCACCATATTAATCCATTCTGACCAAAACTATCTCCATTAGTCTACTTCAATAAAGGGTCCTGAGGTTCACATCAATTGACCGTTCGCTGAACTCCTCCATAGCTTAGCAGCTGTACCTTTGGATTTGTCAACATGAGATGGGGATTGTAGTAAGAGCAATACTCAGCATTTAGAGAGTTTGGAGGGTTGTGTCCAGCTAACTAGTTTAGAACCCACAGTAGTATTAGTATTAGCTTTCCACAATATTACAGGCTTCTGTGGAAAAAAACCTGCAGATTTGGCTACTGAACACATTGTTACACAATCTTTTTTTTTTTTACAATAAGAAAAAATGTAAATGTTCAAATCTTTTACAGTATTATGTGTTCTCAACACCACTAATTACTAAGACAACCTGTACTCTGAGGTCGGTGAAAATCAATTTGCAGCAAGCCAACCTTGGGAAGGCTTTGTTCAGGTACAGTTAGCAAAATACATAAATGTTATAAATAAATAATCTCACCTCCCCTTGTGTGATGTAGACCTCATCTATTTTTCTATGTAATTCTTTTTGGGACATTTTTCCATGTTAGACTATTCAGTTTAATTAATAAACACATGTGGATTGACCTACACAATTGAAAGAATGTGTTCTCGTCTCTTTTTATCTTAACCAAATTGCTCTTTATGCTGAGGGAAAAACAAATGTAACACCCCCCCCTATGGTTGGACTGAATTTTCAAACATCATTGCATAAAACAACAATACAAAAATGGAAACAATAGGAGGAAAACAAAACAGTGCAACGGGGACCGAATGGGGACAGCTGTGAACATTAAGATCAGTTATCCTTGTGTGACCAGCTGTGTCAGCCGGAACTGACACCTGTAAAGTTCTCTCCTTCCTGCACCGGGGACTAATGAAGTTGTTTACCACTGGCAGGTAAAGGGGTCACTTCTCGGGATGTTGCCATCCAGGGCATCTTCCACGTTCTCTATGGGAGGTTGATATCGGTGGGAGAAGGCTGGTGAAGGCAGGATCTGCTGACAAAGAACGCTGTGTCTTTTTGAATTGAATCGCGCCGTAACAACACACACTTTTGGACAGTCTCTTCTCAGACGCATTCGTGGTGTTGCAATCAGTTGTACACACACACAAAAAAGAAAGCTTAATCTTCCATACTTTCTCTCCTCCACTCACCTGGCCATTAGGCCTTCTTCACTGAAGACGTTTTGACATGTCATAGTAGGAAAAGCACAGCATTTAGGTGTTACTTATAACATAACCTGAAACTGAAGCAGCTAAATTAAATCCAGCCACCATTCATTTTATTATTTACACCTGTGCTTTATGTGCTGTGACAAGTCAACACGTCGAACGCAACACACAGCAACCTGTCTAAGCATGGCCTTTTTATTGCTGTGACCTACTGGAAGTGGATAATTAAAGGTGACTTGATTAGGCAATGCTCCAGGTAGACCTCATTAGCTCAACGATCTTTAGTGTTGAAGTGCACTTAACAAGCTGTACAATATAAGGCTTAAACTGGCAATACAAGTACAAACTTATTTATCAGTATGTAATTAAAGGCATTATTTGTGCATAACCAGTTCTTCACTGGACCTCCACAGTGACACTGGCTGTGGTTGCTAGGAGCTTTGCGACACAGCTGCAGCACCATGATTGATCCCCACGGTGAGATTCACTTGTGGCTTTTCAGACTGCATGCTGAGCCGCAGAACAGAGCCAGCAGAGAGTCAGCGTCTCGCTCAGGGCACACTTTAACAAAGCGGATGCTCTCTGACATGGGGGCTTGAACCGTGGTCCTCTGGTTCACGAGCGGTTTTTGACCACCGGGTCAATCTGCTGCCCTCTCACAGCCTGCATCTGGCAGGAGTGAGTGGTCGCTTCCTATTTTAGCTGAATTTGTTCTTCATCTTCCTAATGAGTTTTCAACATGGCTCATCAGTGCTACAGTAAAATCAACAGATTACAAACATGCACGTACAGGCTCTCTTGCATACACACTTACACAAAACGCACAGAAATGCAGTGCACTGAACACACATATGATGCACACTCCTGTCCCATGAGACATGTACTATCTCCCCTAACAGCTGAATCAGTTTCCCCCTGATCTCTCTGATCATGTAACAAAATCAAGTGTCTTCTTCTCTCACTTCTTAGAAGGTGGCTTACGCTCAAGAATAAAAAGGGAAATATATCACTCATTTTTTTAAATGAAAGTTTACATGCTTGGTTACGTGTTATGCACTTTTCACGTCCCCAAAGATCCATGAAACCCATTGAAAACGCAGGTTGTCACTTTTCCTCTATGTTTCAATGCTTTCCCAAATGCAAATGATCTCTGTTAAATTGTTAAATTGCAGTTGTGCTGAACTTCTGTCTTTCTGTTACCCTTAAGTTAACCCCTCGCTGTCATCTTTATATCAGCCTCTTAGCCTCCCTCGTTAGCTCTCCTTCTGTTCTTCAGTCTCTTTCTATCTCTCTGCCTCTCAGCACTTTCCCCATTAAATTCACATTTCAGCTCCACCCCCTCCCATTTCTCTCTCTCCCTTCCCCTTCCCCCTTGCCTGCTACTTTCCCTCTCTCCTTCTTTCTTATCTCAGTACGTTTTCAGCTGGGACCTGCTTTTTCCTCTGCAGTATAGCCCCTGTGTCCCCCTGGGAAGGATCATCACCATGTTTGCATGAGTATGTGTATATGAGTGTGTGTGTGTGTGTGTGTGTGTGTGTGTGTGTGAGTGAGAGAGAGAGAGAGAGAGAGAAACAGAAAGTGAGAGACACTTTGTTCTTACTATCTTGGGTCCAAGAGTCCTCACAGGAACAGGAACAGGAACAAAAAACTCAGAAGTGGGCTCTTGTGTGCAACATTTTCCAGTGTGAATGTGTGTGTATTTGTGCCTGCATACGTGTGTGTGTGTGTGTGTGTGTGTGTGTGTAGTGCCTAATTTTTATCTTCATATTTGGCTAAAAACAACTGCAGAACACCAACTTGGCTGCACTGCTCATGTGTGTGAGTTGAAAGTAAGTGTGTGTGCTTTTACATATGTGTAAAAGCACACACACTTACATACGTGTGTGTTTGTGTGTGAGAGCTGAATTTGTGTGAGAGCTGAATATGTTTAAGAGGGCTTGCTTAAAGAAGAGCGTGAGGGGAAGAGAGACAATATGAGTTTGATCTTGCGTGATTCTCCCATGGCACTTCCGGTTGTGTAACTGTTTCCTTAGAAATTTGAACTGTTCTTTAGGGCAGAAGGCAGCCAGTCAGTCACCTGTTTTCCAACTATGGAATAAACCTAGCCTGTCCTCATGGCATAGTTACACTACATGCACGATTAACTAGAGTGGCTTCCCCTCTCCTGCTGTTAATTAAATCAATTTGCAGAGAAAAAAGTTTCACTTCTGTTCAGTTTCGTTCCCTGAGACAGTATGGCGACAACAAATTGTGACTCGGTGAATGAATAAGAAAACAGATTTGATGAAATGAGATATGAACAATATACGCTGGTGCAATAAAAACACCACCTTTCTTTCTGTGCTCTTGTTATTAAACAGCATCTCCTGTCTGTGATGGAAAATAAATCACATCCTACAGCAGAGGTTTTCATTCCCAGGCTTCAACTCTCGGAGCCCTGCTGCTTTTTTATACAGTTCATCTAATCAGGGAGTGATTTGTACCTGGGATGCAAAATGATTGCAATCAACTGGCTGGTAGAATAGAAAACTTGCAGCACTTTGTGTCCTGAGGACCACTGACCTACTGTATGATAAATAGCCCAACACCAGTCTAGGAAACAAGCAGCTATGTGGAATGAGAAACTCTCAGCCCTACATCACATGTTTCGTTCCCTGAAGGATGATGTTCCCATGCATGTTAAGGTCCAGTGTTCCCTTAGGGATCTTAGGTCTCCATATAAATGAGGTTGAAATTCACCAACATTTCGGAAATGTCACAGAATAACCTTGGCTGAACTGAGAGCTAACACTTAAGTCTTATCTCCCCATGCTGTACAATCTTTCACTAAAAGATAGCACAAACACACACAAACACTCACACATGTACTTCCTAAAAGAATAAAATGAATTGTTGCATGCTTGTGGTATGAAAAAAGTTTGGGATTCCCTGGTCCATACACTCTCCTTCTCCTTTGGGTCCCCCATTGTTTCTGACATCCTCTCACACACCGTCTATCCAGCCTGCCTAGTGCCTACCTTCCAGTGTCACCTCTTTCCCGGCCCGTTTCAGTGCCTGCACAGCCTCGTCGTGAGTCGCGTCCCGCAGGTTCATGCCGTTCACGGACAGGATGGCGTCCCCGACATACAGAGCCTGGGTCTGGTCCGCTGCGAGCCCCTTGAATATCTTACTGATGAGGATGGGCATTTTATTCTCCTTCCCCCCTTTGATGCTGATCCCAAGTCCCCCGACCTCCTGCTTGGTCACCTTGACGCACCGCTTTCTGTTGGCGATCGTCTCGGGCACTCGCTCCGGGAGGTCCGTGTACGCGGTGCGCACAGTTTGGGGGCCGTTGTTGGAGTTGGTGTTATTGTTGTCAAGGTAAGATCCGATGGTAACGCCGTTGGAGTTGACATTGTCGTTCACGTTGTCGTTATCGCTGCTCTCCTCGCAGCTTAACGTGAGCGCTTCCTCGTTCAAGCTGACCAAAACTTTGTGCCACCGCTCCCGCACCAAAACCTCCACAAATCCACTTTTTTGCACTCCGGAGGCACCTGAAACTCCCGTCGCTATTACCACCGCCATCTTTGGAGCATTTCTTTAAAATGACATGTGATTTTTTTGTCTGCCAGTACGCTCTCACACGTTAACTTCCACTCTGTCTCCCTCACAGTCAGGCTGGACTTTGCCCCTCTGAAGTTTTCTGCGGGACTTGTCAAGCGTCCCGACCAACCAGCCCGAGCCCTTTCGGCACAAGCTGCCCTCCGCTCCGCCTGCCCGAGCTCCTATCTGCTGGGTGGAGTTTGCTCCCCCCGCCGTCAGCCGATCCCATGTCCAGATCCTGCATGCACAAAATGTGTTCATCGTTTGAGACGTGACGGTTGATGCGGAGTTAAACAAGCATAAACAACATGTCCACAAAACATCTATTCATTTATCCATTTTTACTCGTGTCAATGTTGAATGTTGATAATATTACAATGATAAATACTGTGATGTATAAATATATTGATTTATATACCGGCCTTAGATGTACATTAACGTCTATTTTGTGAAATAAACCATAATTGGGTTTTGTGAGTCATTAAGCCAGAAAACTGAACATTTTCATTGTGGTTGCTATTTGAGACCATGTATTTAAATAAACAGACTAATTTAAAATAGGCTGTGACTAGAATTGACTTTCCAGTCTTCAAATGTCCAGTGAGTCCCACTCTGCTGCACTTCGCAGCATTCACGTTGCAGACGTGAGACCGGTTACGCGCGTACAGGAATGCGCTTGTGCCTGTTTTGATGTTTCAAAGAGAGAGCGCGCGTTTTAACTCTGACATGGAAAGACCCCCCTCTGAGGCTTTGCTCTCCATCTCTATTATTATTGCTCCAAAGGACACCCTCGTGCCCTGTCAATCCTACAGGCTCGTGAGAGTTCTAATAAATGAACTCAGACCGCGAGGTCACTTTAATGACTGGAGCTGCTGGGTGATGTCCTTCACAAGGACGACCCGGGTTCAAGTCCTGCGTGTGACTGACAGGGATGCAGAGAGAAGATGGAGGCAGCTTCAGGCAGCCTCCAGGAGAAGATGATGATGAAAACTAACCAAGCAGCTGCTGTGTGACTTCAATGAGGGCTTCAAGTGCATAGAAGTTTCAGCCTTTCTGGATGTAACAACACTTAGATCTATAAATATGCGTTTTCTTGTAGCAGCTGTCACTCTGAAGCATGGCGTCCTGCCTACAGTAACAAACGGCTGAGGGAAACCGTGCTTCACACTGATCTATTAGCACTGTAGCTACGACACCTACTGGTGACATTTTCAAGTGATGTGAGGGTTAAAGTTTGCCCTGGCATGACAGTAAAAACATAAGGAGGCCACCTCAGGTAAAGAAACAGATACACAAGGGATCATTTGTACAAAGTGCAATCAAAATAATGAACAAACTGTATTAAAATATCTTCATGCTGGGAGATTTTAATTTAGTTGTATCAACTTTTGCACTTATTAGTCTTGTTGATGTGTTATTTTATTCATTTTGCTATGGGGATTCTCTTATTGGTGATACACAGACACATTTCCTGTCCTGGTGTAATATAGATTATTCTACAAAACAGTAACCCGTCTTGTATCTTGAAATGTGAAAATGATAGGCCACTGACGCAAAACATCTTTATTTAACATAACTTTACATTTTGTAATTTATTTAAATGCACAATACTGTTTCATACACTGTATTTTTTGGTTAAGATGCTGCGGGTTAAGGTATTTCATAGAACATTCAAATGACCATGTTAAACTGAAATAGTGTACAGCCAAGCTTCTTATCAAGATGCTTTGAATCATGTCTTTTATATATACATGCATGGAGATCTTTAACATATTTATCTAACATATGGAGGAGGCATGGGAAACCAAGAAATTTATGTATAGTGCACAGTGTTTGCCCTTTGAGCCACCTCGTAATGCTAATGATTGATTTTACTGTGTGAATGTGTGGATTTGGCCACAGGCTACTAATGTAAAGCAAAAATTACCTCTGTATTTTCCCTCACACTGAGCAATGGTGTCTGTGCTCTATAAATTTGCATAGTTAGTTTATTATTATTATTTTTAATTATAATAAATCTAAATTAAAAAGGTTGAAAACAACAGCTTCTCTTGTTTTTAACTATGTTAAAGGATATGTGAATATTATGAGAAATAAGGGCATTATCTTATATTGTGATTTAATATTATATTTTAGTCTACATGTCATAATTAAATAACTTATGCAATCACATCGTGCAGCATGCCTATAGTGCAGGCATGCTGTACAATGTAGGAGCAAAACTTTCTCACTTGCCCGCCCTCTAAACTTCATTGGATCATTAACAGCACCAAAGAGGAGATTCTCTTATTTATTTAGAGAAAGAGACAGGAACAGATATGCTAAGAATACTTTGGCTTAATGAGGTGTAGGAGCTACAATTGATTTTTACTTTTATATGGAAATGAGCTATCAGATGAAATGTTCATTCTTTGTTGTGGTAATGACCTTTGAAACAAACAAACAAACAGAGAATGCAGTCTTATTAAAGGTGATGGTATTTAAAGGTTGTTAATGAATCTTTTTTTTAATCCTTAGTCAGCCTAGCACGTTGACTCCACACTTGGCTTTTTTTTCCCACTGCAACAGGGAGCAGCTGGTTTACACACAAACACACAATCACACATGGGGTTTGTATTGCTAGTCTATGAACTGGCTTTCTGGAGTAATTAAGAGAGTGAAAAGCCATGCACTGCGGCACTGGTGTTACAGGAGGAGATTCAAGCTTAAAATATGAGAATGTTAGTTTTCCAAGATAAGGCTAGAGAAATATTCTTCTCCCATGTTCTGCATCACTATGTTATTTGTTCTTTCAGGATTTAAAGGTGCCCTGTAGAGTAGTTTTGCAAACATAATTTTCAAAAAGTTCTATTCACGTTCACTGTTTCTCACCAAATGCATTGTGTGTATTGAGTGCATTTAATTCCTGGTTAGAATCATTTTCAAAGCTGATTTTTTTTGCATATTTGAAATCTTGCATTGCTTACATCCGTGCCTTACTGCTCGATCTGATATCGCAGTGTTGGTGTTGTTCCTACAACATCATAATTAATGTTGTTCCAGGATGATCATTGCAACTGACCAATCACGTTGTTGTGATGCCATAGCTTTGTGACTGGGGGAAAAAGACTGGAAAAATACTAAAGCGCGCCTTCTTGCTCGCAGGCTTATGCAGTGGGGAACAGAAGGTAAGCATTAAAAATTCTTTCTTTTATAATATGATAGGACATTTGAATTTGAGTACATTTGCATCATATCAGCGAAATCTAGTTTATCTAGCTATTATAAGCTAAATGTAACTTACTCCTGTTGGTTGCTAGTGTTAATTCTGGCTAGCATTATCTAGCTCCTTTACAGAGAACGGCTAACCTTAGCTTCTAACCAGATACGTATTTCATCTATAATAACTAGTCAGCTAACAGCTAACATTTATGTTCACATCCTAATGAGAGCTGTGGGGCCAAGTGGTGCTGTCCACAATACCTGTAACTGTCACCAATTTACCTCATGCTAATATAGCATGTTTAACAAAACAAAACTCTACGTGTTAACATGCATTTTAATGTTGTCTAAACACAAAATATCTAAGACATTATATGCACAAATGGCATTCCATATAAAATCTACCTGATGTGTTAACATGTCATTTTCTGTCGCGTTCATTTTCCCTGTGATAGATCATAACGATAGTTATGATATTAAGTCTGTACACTGGGATAAAGTGTTAATTTATATCACATTTGTCAGTAATCACAGTGTCAGACTTTCTTCCACTTGATTCCACAGGAGAATCAAAATGAGCATTCAGGCAAGAAATACGACCTGCTTGATACCACCCTGACATTTGTCAACCGGAGGGATGACATGGATCCAGTGTATAAGATTCATTCACGCGTAGTTTTAATTTGACTTTTTGTTTACAGTAATACCACACATAAATATGTAGTTCTTCGTTTCAGAGTTGCACATCTTGCACTCGCCAGTAGGTGGCAGAAAATGACACATTAACACGTCAAAAAATGATGCGTTAAAGCGGCAGAAAATGACGCGTTTTAATTTAACATTTTGTCTCCAGTAATACTACATACATTTAGTTCTCTGTTTCAGAGTTACACATCTTGCATGAAAATGACGCATTAACGCGGCAGGAAATGATGCGTTAACGCGTTTGGTCATTTTAATTTGACTTTTTGTTTACAGTAATAAAACATAAATATTTAGTTCTTTGTTTCAGAGTTTTTGTTTCAGGTTTAAATATAACTGGTTAAATATAGGGTTTAAATATATGATCCCAGTTGTTCTGTAATGGCTCATTGAGGCAGGTAAAGTACTCAGATGCATGACTCGGAGACAGGCAGATAAGGTAAAAGTGAAGTTTATAGTGTCGATGGTTGAAAGCAGAGTTCAAGCCAGGACAAGCAAAAAAAACAAACAAAAAGAAAACAGGGCAAGGTAGGCAGGGAAAAAGTCTAAAAAGGCCAGAAAACGTCCTATCTGGCAAGCAGGAACAGGGATCAAGCTGGACCACTAATACACGGGCCAGGTATATTTACTGGGGAGCTGATTAGTGTATTGGGAGCAGGTGTGATGATAGGTGTGGAGGTCAGGTGGTGTTGAATGGTGGGAAACAATGGGGACTACTGCAGGACAGAGAGGGAATGACAGGGAGTGTTAGTGACTGGCAGACTGACAGCATGTTAGTGCCATACTTGCCCACATAATGCAATTTAATGCCTGAGCCCTTTTAAAAATAATGCCATAATCTCAATTTATGCAAAGCAAGAAAGGCACAGTATTTTGTATTCAAAGTTAGTGTAAAAAAAGGAATTATCGAATGACAACACACAATGTTTTAGTGGAAAACTTTACATGAGATACTATAATGTTTCATCCCTCATATTCAGAGGAATGATTAACATACTTACACCATGGTCTTTGACTCTAGGTGAGTCTCACAGTAAGAAGCCAAACACCAGGAATCCAGGACTCACACACAATCTCCACTGGTTTGGCAGCTTCTTATTTATAGCTGCTGCTGCTGCTGCTGCTGGCATTATTAGACTTCCTGAAATGAGTTTATATTTCTGAGATCAAACTACAGACAGTGTACCCACATGGTGTAAAGAAACATCAGGGCAGATCAAGCACAGGAACTGCTCGTTGGACAGAAGACTGCTGGCTGAGAGCAGTAGAGGAAAGGTGAAGAGATTTATTTTTATTTGGTACACTTCCCTATTAGTTTAACCTTCTTTTGCAGGCACACTTTGCAACATCATGTCAAATCACTCTGTTACTAAAATACTTATGTGACATATTCAAGTAAAGGAGATATAATATAACCCTCGAGTAGATACGCTTTATTTTGATAAATTAAGATATGTTTACAGCAGTACTGTACATTCATCTGATTAGTATTGCATGGTATCCATATATTTACTGTTAGTGAAAAAATACAACAAGCAATCAAATTGTACATTTTTAAGTTACAAATAGTGCAGTGGTGGTTAAATTATATTTGACATTGAAATGAAATGCACAAACATCACAACCATCTGAAATCATGCTGGCAGTACTAAAGTAAGAAGAGGTTGAAGTATAATACAAAGCTTCAGCGTCATAATCCACATTCATAGCTCTTTCCACTCTATTTTAAGGGTAAAAACATAGAAACTAAACTGCTGTTTTGATGAGGAGAGAATATTTGTGGAGTGACTCATTTCATGTCAGTGGCAAAAACACTGAACTATAACTCCTTTCAAGTTAACCCTTCAAGAGCAGAGACTTTGCATGTCATTTTACACGAGCTAACTGGTTTCCTCTTATTGTTTGAGTTAGGCACAGATCCTCGTGGTGGTTTGAGTCGGTGTTGTTTTAGTGACACACGAAAACTGACTAAACTGACGCCAGGAAGTAGTAATTAAGGGTTCCTTATTAGCTTTCAGCTAATTAGCTGTCAGAAATTATTCTCAAAATCATATTTCATTTCATGTAATAATTTTCTGACTGACAAAGCTCAACTGTTAAGGGGTTAATGTCATGCAGGAAGGGTGGGTGGGGTATGAGTCGGGAGGAGGAGCACCATTTACAGAGAAATGAAACTCTGCACAAACTTTCACAACTGGTAAACAAAGTTCAGTTTGTCTATTTGTTTACAAAGAGCAGAGCAGAGCAGAGCAGAGCACCCGCATCCAAGAAGGTGAAGTTCAACTCCCTTGTAAATGTTGTTAATAATATTCTGATATTGTAGAATATTCAAAGCTACATATTACATGTAATGATGTTGACACCTTTTGTTCATGAATCCAAATGCAGGAATGACTGGTCGCTGTTAATTGTGTTTATTTGGTGAATAACTTATTTATTAGGCATTTTTATCAAACTTCAGTTTGCAAAAAGCGTTATCATTGATGGTTCTCTCCTCTAGATATGGCCACAGCTAGCCCTTTCCTGTCTGAGGATCAGTTCCTGTGCTCCATCTGTCTGGATGTTTTCGCCGAGCCTGTTTCTATTCCATGTGGACACAACTTCTGCAAGGCCTGTATCACCAGGCACTGGGAAACCAAAGAGCAGTGTCAGTGTCCACTGTGCAACGAGAAGTTCAACAAAGGGCTCAAAATTTGTGTCAACACCGGATTCAGGGATGTTGTGGAGAATTTCAAGAAACATCATGCGACAGCTGACAGTCATAATTCCCCAGTTAAACCAGGACAGGTGCCATGTGACTGCTGTCTTGGCAACAAGTTCAAAGCCTCTAAAACTTGTTTGGTGTGTTTGACCTCTTACTGTGAAACACACTTAGAGCCTCATCAGAGAGTTGCCGCCTTAAAGGGACACAAACTGACTAATCCTGTGCAGAACCTGGAGGACAAAATATGCAAGAAACACAACAGGATTTTAGAGCTCTTCTGCAGGAATGACATGACACGCGTTTGTGTCCTGTGTACAGAACATAGCGCTCATGATACAGTCCCTTTAGAGGAAGCGTATGTTGACAAGAGGGCTCAGATGGAGAAGAAAAAGGCGGAAGTACAGGAAATTAAGCTGAAGCGTGGCAAGAAGGCCCAGAAGACCAAGAGGAAAGGCAAAAATGAAGCAAACAGCGTGTTGTCTAATCAAATGCAAGCTCCTCACATTTGGTGGTTTCCCAATGAAGACCCACACCACTTCAACAGATATTTCTATGTTCCTGGAAACATGGGCTTATCTGAAGGGAGATTCTACTATGAGGTTCATGCAGAAGGGATGACCGGCTGGGATTTAGGAATAGTCAGAGAGTCGACTCGTCGGAAGAGGACTTTCACACCTAACCCCAAGAACGGAAATTGGATCATAAGGATGGAGAATAACACCAACTGCGAGGTTCTACATGAACCTGTCCACCTCTTCTTGATAAGGAAACCCGAGAGAGTCATAGTGTTTGTAGACTATGACAATGGATTGGTGTCTTTCTATGATGTAGACACTTTGATCCTGATTTACTCTTTTACTGGCTGCAAATTCAGCGAGAGAATTTTCCTGTTCTTTAGCCCTGCTGGGGATGTTAGCTGGGCACAGAGGCTACGAAGGAAGGTTCAGAAGATGAAAGTATGGTCACAACTTCCAGCTGCCCTCTACGTCATCATTTTTATGGTCATTCTGATTTCGATTTGGCAAAATTAAACATCACATCATGTTTTACAAGGGCAGAGTTGAAACAGACTCTGATAAAAACTGATCCTGATGAGCCCAGTTACTGGATGTTTTGTAAAAACGAGGAATGCATACATCCTAACAGACCTGTGGACTGTGCTCAGTTGAACTGGAAATAACTCGTTTCTTCCTCTGTAAAAGGCTTTTTGATATTTGTTTGAGATAAAGATGCATGTTTATTTTTGTATTAGTATTTTAGCATGTATTTTTGTATCCACGCTAATCATATACATTTAACATGATCCATGAAATGAAACAGAAACATATTCTTGCTACAGTGGTGGCTGCAGCTGCAGGGAGGTTAAAACCTCCTTCCAGTCATGAACTCATCTGTCACTTAATCATGTGTAACAAAATGATAAAGGTTCATATACAGTAAGTCTGTAAATCACATGAAATGTTTCAGAAGTTGTTACTATGACTTTGTTTCTTTGATTTGTTATTTGGTGTTGGATTTTCAGTATTTGATATTCAAAATGAATTTACATAAAGTTTTTGCTTTGCTATGAAACACAATGGTAGTGTCATTTCTGAAATGAATCAGCCACTCGAAACATTTAGAGTATGTACAGTGCCTCAGCCTGCTGAGCTGGTATCAGTACGTTTACTCCACCTAAAGTGTTGAATGGAGTGTGATTTCACATGCATGTTACACATGTAAGATCACTGTAGTGAAGATGGTTGACCGAGGCTTTATTCAAATACACCACTAGAGGGAGCAATCTACTTACCCTTCATACAAATAGCAGCCCACACTCCCCATTCAGTTAAGATAGAGATAAAACATACTACTTTAGACAGAGACACTTTTTATTTGAGCCACCACATTTTAAGTCTTCATAAGGTTTTTCTTTTTATAGGAACTGTTGTGTACAATTAGTTCCTTGGCTAAGTCTGAGACTAAAATCAAAATGGTTTGTCAATCTAACACTATTAATCATCAGATTTCTATATGCCTTCTCACTGCACAGAGCAGCAGCAGTGGTTTAACTAACAAACCTGCTTATTTTTGTCACATTTTACCAACCAGTATCTCTAGCTGAACACATCCGTCATTTCACATTCCCCTCATTCCTAAAAACCAGGTTTAACCATCTTTCTCGGTAATTCAATAGATGAACGTAAGACTTATAAAAATGTGTCAGGAAACCTGCCAGGTCTGGTTGCATGCCCAGTATTGTGTCTCAGAGAATCCCATAACTCAGGCAGGGAGGTGTCAAAGAAAACATGACCTAAAAACACTTCAGTCAGGAAGTTTGAGCTGCAGCTTGGTGGTTGCTCAGCTCGTCTGATATTTTCACTTTTTCCAGCCAGATGGCCTGGTCAGTAAGTCTGTCAGTAGCAGTCAGTCCATCAGTCAACCACTCATCCAGGCACTCAGTCCAGCAGTCAGTCTATCATTCAGATAAATAATCAACTGCTCAGCCACTCACTGAGCCATGCTGTCAGTTAAGCAGTTGAGTGGTATCAAACAGCTCGTAACACGCACTCACACAGTGTTTGTATAATCATGAGGCCAGTTTTGATTGTGGTTTTATGATACCGTACCTCTCAAAATCAGTTTGGGATCTGAGAATAATGCAAAAAGGAACAACATTTTAGACAAGCCAAGATGTATCCCACTTCAGTATGAGGTTTGCTTTGGTATCTGGGTGCATTTGCATTTTAAGGATTTCAATAATGCTTATATTTAGAGTGAAATGCAAACACAGAATGAAACAATAATAGTATGTTGACAAAATGTCACAAATTGACTATTACATCTTTAGAAAAAAAACATTGACGTCTATTTGTGACATTTAACTAGCAGAAACCTTCCAGTATGATTGACAAGCGTCAGTGCATGTGCTGTTTCATTTCCTGTTAGTATAAAATCTCTAAGTATGTTGATTTTTTGCATAGTAACTATTTGTATGTAGTATACTGTACACAATTAGTATTTAGTATCGAATTGGGACTGTACAGTGGTGCTTTGAGCTAACATCAGCATGCTAACATGCTCTCAATGACAATGTTAATATGCTGATGTTTTAGCAGACATTGTTTATCAAGTTAACCATCTTAGTTTTAGCATGTCAGCATGCTAACATTTGCACATAAGCACAAAATCCCCATGAATGTCATTAGTTATGCAGGTATTTGGTAATAAACCGAAGTATAAGGTAAATTGAAATTTTGACCTGATGATGCTGCTACACAAAGTTACTACACCTAAGCCTGAGGAGGACATGAATGTCTATATAAAATCTATGGTCTGTACCAAATTTAATGTCAAGCCCATGGTGGCGCTAGAGGAAATGTCAGAGAATCACAAAAGTTAGTAGGATACATCACCTGGGAAACATGAAGCTCTACATTTTGTACCAATCCATAAAAGAGATGTCACTGGATTCTTTGACCTACTGGTGGTGCCACATGACAAGTCAGAGGATCACCAAAGTCATTAGGATTCATCGTCTGAGGACCATTAACGTCTGTACAAAATGTTTATGGCAATTACATTTAATAGTTGTTGAGGTATTTCAGTCTGGACCAAAATGGCAGAGGGCCGACAAACAGACAGACAGACATCCCAAGAGCCATGCCACTAGCATGGCTAATGAAAACAGACTGACAACAAAGGCTCTTTTTGGTTCGCCTTTTAATGTTTTCATTGTTTAGCTTGCTCTTTAATCTTAACATACTGTATATAAAGAGAATGCAACACTAGAATAAGCTCATGTAACATTACTGCACACCTCTGCTCAGCAGAAACCATAACATAGCTGCAACCAGATGTGTCGACCACAGTGTCAGTCCACCACTGATTCAAGTGAGCTAAAGTTCCAATGAGGAACTATTTTAGGAAGCGGTAACAATCCTACAGGGGATTACAGGGTTTTCCACGGTGACCTTCCAGGAACGGTTCAGAGAGAGAGGTCAGAGGGTCACCACCCACTGTCAGTGGGGCTCGGACGGTTTGGTAACTTCTGGGTCCCATGTGATGACATGAACATCCTGGACTGTTAAAAGGGAATCCAGAGGAAGAGATCTACCCCAAATGCAGATGTGTGAAAACTATCAAGGTGTGTTAATTTCTAGGGAAAGGGATTATCGTGTATAGACTTCCCGAGAAAGGAAATCTGTATTTGATTCTTATATGGTTAAATATATTTGGTCTCTTAATCTTTTATATTATTTTACTTTTATATTAGGTGTTGAGTCTCCAGTACTGATAAATGTAGAGCAGCCATATTGTTAGTATTAGCTAACACTTGACATACATTTGACTGACCTACACCTACATGCATGAAAATAGCATTTATAATATAACAGTGTGATGATCTGCCACACATCAAACAACATGGGAAGCTATATGCAGTTTATTTAACATTTAGTCATGAAGATTACATCTTCATTTATTCATTAATTTAACTGTAACTTTCTGCCGATCCGTTCCCACCACCAGCATCAACATAGGAAATATTTTAGTACTGAATATAATAAAGAGATTAACACTTTGTTACAAAAAATACAAATTTATTTTCAGATGTTGAGTTTTGCAGTATTATTCAGACAGATACAGGAACAAGCAGTGTGAAGTATAATTCAAGTAGTAAGAAAAACCATACCACATACAAATATATACAATTCATGCTTACATTGTTACCGATTAAAGCTGTGTATTTGATACACACTCAAACAAGCTATACAGCAAGTATTTACAAAACTTTTGTCCTTATAAAAATAGCTGTTGTTTATGTGCACTACCTTTAACAATAAAAACAACAACAACAGAAATAATATCCCTTCTAAACCTAAAAAAACATACATTTGCATTTATTGATGGGAACAAAGACATGCATTTTACAACAAGGATAAGATTTCAGGCAGATGTTAGAAATGACACTAAGTCACCACAGTGCCCTCTCTTTCATAGGTTGAGCCCTTGAGTTTTGGACCAGGTCAAAGTACACAGTCCAGTTATTTAAAAAATGTGTGCCATAGTTACATTTAACATTTGCATGGCAGTGCCAGTAAAAGGTAACAGCTCACCCTATAACCCTTTTATTTCCCTCTGCCTTCTTGCTGCTCTGCAATGTGAAAATAATGAGATTACAGTTTTTCTAGATTAAGGTGTCAGTAGGTGTTTTAATTTTTTTCTGAAACAGGATGTACATGAAGCTACTTGCTACATTACATTGTCGAAGCTTTCCTCCTCATAATTTAGGCTGAACAAAACACACTGTGGTTTCATGTTCTTTGTCTAAAAGAACATGATTGGCCAACCCAACTGTCAAGGCTTCAAGGAACCATGACACTCCTGCATGGCTGCACTACCCTGTGACTGTACACCGTCATACTATTTGACCTCTTGAATAGAGGCTGTTTTAAGTTAACCTTTACAATCTCCTCCTAGTACATAAGAGCACCTACAAACAACTGTACAACTGAAGTCTGCTGTGAATGGTTGGAGAGAATCAGTATATCACAAGGTTTAAGTGCTTTGATTCTTCTTAACAATAGTGAAGATGACACTTATTTGTCCACAGGATGTTAATTAAGAATTAAATCCCTCTCCAGGGGAGAGAGATACAGAGCTATTTAATTATCTGGCATCTCAACCTCAAAAGAGGATTCTCATTTTATGAGAATTTTAGTATGATTTTGACCATAATAAGCAGATATAATCTTATTGTCACTGTGGGTATGTCGCAAGTTACCGGCCATTATATTGTACAGTTTTATGACTGTTGTACTCTATATATTATATTGTGGACAGCCTTGTTTTAATCTAAAATTTAGAGTTAATGCAACTCATGTTTTATAGTGAAAAGAATGTTGTTGTCCTTCAAACCAACTCAAAGGAATTCTTGGATTTACAGACACAGTCATCAGCTACGATCTTGACTTGCTGCTGCATTATAACCTCATTATTATCTCAGAGTGACTTTATGACCTATAACCTCATGCCACTGTATCCCAGCTCGGATGGCTGCCACACAGCGTTGTCTCGTGGGCAGTGGTTGTGGCAGGCGCAGGTCAGGATCACCATGACCGGCCTCCTGGTGGTTTTACCGTTGGCACACTGGAACTCCACCAGGGCGGTCTTGGTTCTGTGGGGGGTACAGCAGCGGCTGTCTGTGCAGGAGCCACAGTAGCGAGGCTTGTAGGCCTGGACGCTGGTGCAGTTCTTATAGGAGAAGTGGACGGCTGTGTCGCTCCTCACCATCCTCTGGCACTTACTGCCTCTCTGCGGGAAGAGAAAGAGCCATTCACTGAATGAATGTGTACTATATCTCTCTATAAAAGAATGCCATTCTATGTGAACTAAACAAAAAGTACAGGAGCTTATGTATTCTCATGCTACTGGAGTCTAAGTAAGCTAAAGCAAATGTAGAAACTCATACATAAAGAATACGGCATCCAGGTTGTTCCAAAAAACTACCCAAAAAGTACCTTCAGTGCAAGTTGTGTCAGCTGCGTCTGGTCGTGCTGGTCGTCACAGGGTCTGATCATACACAGACGGCTCTGCTTCACCATCTCACACCGACGGTTCTTATTGGTGACCCTGGTGGACACCCCCATGCCGCAGGTTTGAGAGCAGGCGCCCCACTCTGTGGTCTGCTCAATGCAGTTCAGGCTGGGGTCCCAACCGTCAAAGCTCACTGTTTCCTCCTGACGATAGGCTGAAGGAACATACAGATGGACAGAAGACGGTGGGTTAGACTGGAGAAAGAAATCACCTAGTCATCATCTAGTAACAATGCAACACAATTCAAAAAGTAGACTAAGCTGTTTAGTTGAAAAAGTTTGATAATATAATATTAGTGAAAACTATATGAAACTGCAGAATGATGCTCTAGTTGTGAACTACCTTTCATTTCTTTCCCTTTCTCTTGGTAGGCAAACCCTTTCTAAATACAAGTTTAAAAGCATATTCTGAGAAAACCTACTGTATAGGCAACATGATCCTTGATTGGATTTAACTGACAGCAGAGTGATGTATCACATTACTGTTTCACATTCCAGACTGAAGTAACAACACTGTCTCTTTCCTTTGTGTTTCCTCCTCTTTTCTCAACCCTTACTCTATTTCCCTCTTTCCTTCCTCCCTTGGTTCCTGCTCCCTACCTTGATCAGGTCAGAGAAATGTACATAACCTTTCAACTTTCTATCTCACACTGCAGTGAGACTAACGTCAAACAGGAATGAAGAGTGTGTATTTGTATATATGGTCCATCTCATCCCATCTCACCCTACCTCCAGTCTACTCACCCGCCATGGCAAAGCCGCCCAGTGCGCTGGCCTCCGCCTGGGGCTCACACACCCACTTCTCGCAGCACTCTCCCGGCACCTGGACCCTGCGTGGCATGGGGCAGTCCGGCCCGGGCAGCATCACGTCCACGTTGCAGCGCGGCACGCAGGCGATCTGCCCGTCGCGGCACATGCACTGGTACTTACAGCTGGGGAAGAAGGTCTGGCCGTTCTGATAGACAGAACCGTCCAAAACACACATTTCTCCCTCATGAGCTGGAGGAAAGAGACAAAAGAGGGAAAAGTGGTTTTAATTTGATTTTTACAAATATAAAAATCTGTCATTCACATCAGGATCCACCTTTGTACTAACAGAGCATGTACCATATACTGGATATCCTGCATACAGTGTTTGGTAACGTCACGGCTCACTCACAGGCACAGATGCCAGTCCTCTTGTGGACGTCGGCAGTGTATTCACACTGCAGCCCTTTACGCGTGTCACAGGGATTCATTTCAGAGCAGACCTGCCCTTTCTGACGGGCACACACCAGGCAGCAGACGCAGTCATCCAGGATCAGGGGCACCCCGGGGAGACAGATGGGGGGCTCCTTAGGGCACTGGCATCTCCGAGGACACACCTGGGACCAGACAAGTGTAAATACCTGGTTTGGAAAGAAAATGAAATAGTGTTTTACATGCTGCTGAAAGTCTCTTTCTCTTTAAATCAATCAATATGACTAGTTGTAGACAACTGGGATTAAATATTACATACAAAAGTAAGTTTTTAGTGAAAATAAAAGAGGATACAAAAGCTGTTAAACATTTTGTAGGGTAGTGTACTTTTACACATTTTGTGAAAAAAGGTGGCATTAGCAGAATAGCAAACAAAGACTTGAGCAAACTTTAATAACAGTTGGTTGCTCAGTGAAACTGACATGTACCGTGGGTAAAAAGTGACTAAAACTAATCAATTTAAGCAAATTAAAATATCATTTAATGCTTTGCAATTACACTCGGTTTCATCTGCGAAAATGACAAAAATAACATTGTCTTCATGTCTTGCTGAAAAAGAATCTAAGAGCTTGCACAGAGAAAACTTTGTTTTAAAAATAAAATATTGTCATTATCTTAAACCTCTCAATACCACGAGTAGACTACACAGAGTATCTGGTGTTACAATATACATGAAAACACAACATAATTCATTCAGGGATACCCAGTTACTGTTGTAGTGCCTACCTGTGCTGTAAAGAAGAAGAAGACAAAAAGAGCTCTCTCTGACAGATTGGTCATCTTGCTGTTAAGAAGAACACAGTCAAAAATAGCTGCAGTCTAAAAAGTGTTCAGTTGTCTTTGATGGAGCTGATTCGAGTCCTTTGGTTCAGGCTTGAAGCTTCCCTCCTCTCCAGCTGTGGTGTAGCAGAAGGTTGTGATCTCTTTGTCGTTCTGGCTCCGGACTCAGGAGAGGAGGACCTTATATAGCGGAGCTGTCCCGCTGGCACCATGACGACAAACAGGAAGGAATGTTGGAGCGATCGCCCAGAGTGCAGGAGGAAGACGAAAATCACATTTTATTGTGAGATCCTGGCAAAGAGGGAAACCTCTCTCTGTAAACAAGGTTTCTGCCTTTATAATTTAACATTCTGCACAAAATAGTCAACCACTTGTGTTTTTTAATATAAACATGGTATCTAATTTATAATGAATCACTGTAAATTATATACTTATTAGTAACTCATTTGCTTACACATGCTTCACTTTTTCCCTTTTGAAGTATCCTTATTGGGGATTCCCTTTGGAGTCCAGGATGTTCATGTTATTACATGGGACCTGGGGGTTCCCTCATTTGGTCCAGTGGGTGGCGACCATTTGACCTTCCTCGCCGAACCCTACCTGGGAGGTCACAGTGGAAAACACTCTTATCCCCAGTTGAATTGTTACTGCTTCCTAAAATAGCTACACAGTGGAAACTCTGGTTCACCAGTAGCTTGGATCAGTGGGGGGCTGACACTGTGGTCAACACATCTGGTCAGAGATGTGTTATGGTTTCTTCCGAGCAAAGGTATGTGGATGGATTTGGGGGTGAAACTGACTGGATCCCTGAATAGAATTACATTATATGAAGGCATTATGAAATTGCTTCCTGTATTTAGTAAGAGATTTTAAGCAAACCTCCATGAAATGTAACAAAAGCAAGTATACCAAAAAAGAAAGAAAGAAAGAAAGAAAAGATTGATGTTAGGGTAATGGATGATGTGTCCTTGAGTGGTTTTAGAATTACTGTTGTCTTCATATGAACGTGTTTTTGGTAGAAATTAAAGTTACTTAAATCACATTGTTTGATTTACAAAAACAAACAAAACAAAAAAAAGGAGGCAGATGATAAAACTCAGTAGTGTGTGTTATTTTCTTTAGAGTTGAATACACGCCTTACACAGTTTAAGGGTTTTTGGCGCCCTCCAGTGGTAGTGTTGAAAAATATGCTGTGGCTCCCATCCCCTCAGCAACACATTAACTGCTCTAATTTTCATAATCTTCCACAAACAAGAAGTTATACCATCAGCATGATAATATGTGATCAGAAATATGCTACAAAGTCATAGAAATACACACATAGTGGCTTGAATTATGAGTTCCAAAGCAAACTGCAGTGTCCCCTCTAATGTCCCCCTGCAGCTAAGTTCATTTTATTGATTATTATCCTGTATTGACATACAGGTGCTAGTGAGTGAATGTTTTCCCCTAGTATATGCAATGCAGTTATTTTGCTGACTTTTTCTGTTTGATGGTTGGTTGGCAAACAGCATGAATTGTATATAGGCTAATAGTATAGAGGGTGAGGTTGGTTTCCACTGTGTGTTGGCCCACATGGCTCTGTACTATTAATCTATAGTTGATGGCAGCCTCATCTTTTATTTTCAACTGACATTGAAAATTTTTACAATTTTACATTTCTGCAAAATTCAATGAGTACTTTGTCTTTCTACTACATGGCGAAGCACTTAATCATGTGTCAAGGTATTTAAGCAGTGTGGGTACTTTAATTTTGTTGTATTTCTTGATGTAAAATGTTCAAGGGAAGGCTTGAACCTTGTTGAGGTTCCTGCACATCTGCACAGATGTTTCCAGTTATTCAGGCTGATTAGACCAGCTGCTCAGGGTGAAGTTGTGTGGACATGCCCACACAGCCCTAAGAAGAAGTCCAATTAGCCAAAAATAAATAAAGACACCAGTGGGAGTTAAGCAAGGATGTGTGAGGCTTTTATGAAAAGATTATAGTATTCAGCGTTAGCACTAATTTAAATTTGAACTGACATGTTGAAAAAAGGTGTGTGAAAATCTAATTAGTATTAAAAAATATAGGCTTACACAGGAATTCCTTTTAGAGAGCAGGTAAACTAAGGTGTTGTAGGAGTTCAATGTTCAACATATTCTATTATTGATACTTGCCATGTACCATTTGGTTGCACCATTTTATTTATTATAGTATTTGTTGTCTGTTGCCCTAGTGATATTTTGTTCTCAGCTAAATCAAATATCTAAAATATGTGACCTAGAAACTGTTAACAACTACCACATCAAGCCAGCTGTTTTGGCTAACATTTATATGCAGGTTCCAACTTGTATTCCTCCCAACTTTCTTCCTTCATCAATGAAAGATCACACCTCAAAACGCCTCAAAGACTTCTTGGTCCTGTCCATCCACAATCTATCTATATTCCATCATCCAGTTAGCCGCTTTCTAAACGACTTGTGATTCCAGCGAGCGCTCTGCCAAAGTCTTGATTCAGTGCTGTTCAAACAGTTAGCCAGTGGAAGCTGAAGAATGTCAAATGGTTGTGCTTGTCGACACTTTGTGGATTTCTGCTCCTTTATTGCTTCTGCTTTGGTCTTTTTCAGGCAAATTCTGCCTCGGCTGCTGTAAACAAATCAGTTGATGGTACTGTACCACTGACGTTTTTCACAGCCGCTGTATGTACTCTACATCAAACTAATCATCACATATGGATTTGGTTTTATAGCTGATACGGATCAAAGGGATACGATGCTGAAAAAGTTGTGATTGGCCCAAATATCAATCCTGTGAATGAGCTCTGACTATCTCTACCCAGATGCTGTCATCGAAATTAAAGTAGTCTTTAATTTGTAAAAAGGCTTACACTGACTGTACCTCTCCCCTCTCCTCCTTCTTTTTCTTTTTTCTGCATTGTTCCCCTCAATTCCCGCTTTGACCTTTTCATAATTAGATAAATTAAGTCAATTTCCCACGCTCCACTGCATCTCTGTCAGGTGAGCCAGGTCAGCCGGCCTCAGCTCCTCGCTCCAGGCAACCGCCTACTAAAGCATTTGATTTGTTTATCAGCATCTAAGGCTCCTTCTCTCAGTAAGGCCTGGTTGCTCAATGGCATCAAAGAGTATGTCCTGAATTTTTGCTTCTATATGTCTCGCAGAATGCCCTGTTGGACTGGCGACCTGAAAGTTAGTAATGATCAAATTGTGAACATTAGCGAAAAGAGTAAAATGCAAATATACACATCCTGGAAAAGTTAACACCAGGCTTATTTACCATGTGACAGCTTGGCACAGTATGGCAAAGTGTGATATCTCCCAGGAATGAGGTGGGAAGTCTGCATACGCACATTCATGGTATCTGTGAAATATTTCCACTCTACCCCAGAGAGGAGAGAGGAACATATGGAGGAAGACAGGCAGTGAGACAGAGAGGGAGGAATGAGAGGAAATCAAACAGAGAAAGATGGAGTAGGCAGAGAGGGAAGGATGGATAAACTGACATGCAGGAGACACAGTAGCAAGGACGTTCAGCAGATGTTCCTTTGCCTATGCTGTATTTTTCAGACTTTCTGAATGCTTGTCTGTCTGTTTCCTTTGTCCAGAGGGGGTATGTGGTAGGACCAGTGGCTGTTGAGATTTTACACCTTGTGTTATTATCACACTCATCTTTTGTTTACCCCCGAAATGCACTTCATCCTCCAGTGGTAGGAAATGTTTCAGTACCACTTCAAATTGAGGTTTGACACAGTCTTTTCTAAACAAAGACAGGAGATCGCACAGTAAAAGCCTTTAAGCCTGCTAGCTGTTGGTGTTGGACTCTGCAGTAGGGCAGCGAGCCATTTGCCAAGTGGTCAGGCCACACAGTCGATGCCGCCACTGAGAGCTCACCGTGATTCGCGCCATGTTTACACAGACAGTCCAACATCATTATGTTTTTGCAGCAAATCGTGCGGTAACATGGTGTGGTCAACAGTCTGTGTGGCGCAGTAGGAGGAGGATTCAGCATCTTTGTCCCTTTCCTTATGACATCTTGTTCTGTTCACAGCTACGAACTTAATGAGAGAAAATATAAAAACATCACATGGTGCATGTTTTATTATATTCTGTCGACATGCATTATGAGCAGATATTAAAGGTGTCTTTGTATTTTTAGTTAATGGTCAGTGTTCTGCTTTCTTGATTTATACATTTGGGGCCCTTTCCTGATGAATCCATTGCAGTAGCATTAATATTCATTCATTAGGATGAAAGACAAAATTCCCTTTGGGTTCGTTTATAGTCATTTACTGTTGCCACCGGCACGTGTAGTTATATGTTGATTCATGAATTCATCCGTGCTTGCAGACACAGTATTAGTTCAGGAACAGGTGAACTCAGATGAAGCAAAACTATACAAACAAAAGAGATATATAAAAAAACATATTACTGATTACTAAGTTATCCATTTGTCATTAAAAAGGTCAGTTACTCTCGGCAGCCAAAGAGCTCTGTCTGAGATCTCATGCTTGCAGTTAATCACTGACTAAAACCTGGATTATCCCATTTTATTAGAAATTAAAGCTATAAGTCAAGGAACTGATGCACTTATATTTCAGAAGGTGTAATGGACAAATTGACTATAAACGTCACATCAGTCTGATACAGGCCAGATTTTTGGTAGTTTTCAGTGTATGAGAAGTTTTTGTATTTCAGTAAGTTAGTTATCATTGTTTTATTATAAAATATTTTTCTATTTTCCCTAATCATCTTCCTCAAAAGATGTAATTTTAACATCTTACTCTTAACTCTTTGGATTGATAACTTAACTGTGGCATAACTGTCTGTACACACCAACAGCTGAAACACCTGAAAACCATCTGGGACAAGTCATACTTGGAACCAGACAGTTACGAAGTATAGTGAGAATTTGGCCAAATGACTGGATGCTCTGTAGGAGAATGATGTAATTACAGGCACAGATAGTTGTTTGTAATAACCGTGTCTGAGCATTACATACATGACATGACAGAGGAGCTGCTTATTTACTGCGTGACATATTTTTCTTCTGTTTCATAGAAATGATAAAGCTGAACCGTTCTGGGCAATCAGTCTCTGTGGTATGTGTTTTTATGCGTTCCACAGACTGTTTAATTCATTTATATGTTTCCGTGATGTGTTTTGCAGCGCTCCTTCATCCTCTGCACTGTGCGCGCTGCAGAATCACGTGTGAAGTAAATCAAAGAGTTTAAACACCAGGGATTGGAGTGTATTTGATCAGTGCTCTTCCAAAGGAAACCCAGAGAAATAATTTGAATAATTCCACATGGCTAAAATAGCATTTCCTTTAGTCCAAATATTGTTTTTTTTTCTTCCAGATCATTAAACATTGGCTTCCAGTCTTTAGGCATGTAACTCCACAGCACACTGTTACTGGCTTACACTACACATGACATCTCCTGAAAGGAATTTTAATCACTGTTGATCCGTCCGTGTTGTTGGACGCAAAATGAAAATGTCAGCTTAATGGGCTATACAACCAGTGAGTTAAAGCATTGCAGATGTTGCTGCAGGGATTGTTTGGAGACAGTTTGTATTTGACTGGGAGTTCATGTCAGGCTCTGGTTGGGTTCAGGGAGAGTTGAAAGGTCCTGAAAAAAGTGGCTGGTTGTCAACAGAGGATTATTTGCTCAGGACCACGTACTGTAGGTGCACAGAAGAGAGGCGTGTGTGGTATATGCCATTGTCGAAATCTCTGTGCCATTCACTTTCTAGCAGGTCTTTTCCTTTCTATTTCTCCCTCGCTCTAACCCACCCCTTAACCTACCATCTCCCATGCGCATGTCATCAGTTTACATTACGTCCTCCACAGATTCACAGATGAAATTGAGTGCTCTTCATAATTTCAATCTGCTCGCCAAGTGGCAGTCAGGCGGTGGGTTTAACTGCTTGGGAGGCCGCCGCAAATCTCTCACTTCAGGGTTTATTTGCTGTACGCCACCATACATGAGCTGAGACACCGGGACAGAAGCAGATGTGTCTTATGGTGGGTGGCGGTACTATGTACTATGGAAAAATCTCATGGATGCATTTCAGGAGGATGTCAGAGGCTTTATGTTCTATTACAGCAGACAGAAAGACCTGATGGCTTCCTGTGTAGAAGAGGAGGCAGTGAGTGGGAATTACTAGAGACTCTGTCAGAGAGGAGTTGATTCAACACTATAGTTTGTGGTGCTGTTGTACAGTATTTTACAATTGAAACTGATCACTGTTGGATTGCATTAAGATGGTTTTGATTTCCCCTTCGTATGTCTTGTTTTGTTGTTGTTAGTTTGCAGGATATCGCTAAACCACAGACACAGGTTTGTTTGTGTAGATTTGGATCTACATAGGTGCAAGTCCAGAAATATGTGAAAGGATTTAGACAGTACATTTGAAAATTCTTTCATATTTTCTTATGAACTACTTGCTAATGAGAATGAAAAAACGTTATATATATCAGAACTAGACAAATAAATTGACCAATATAATATCGGGTGATATTAGATTATTGCAGAAATTTGGGTATCTGTGTATATTTTGGCCGAGAAGCAACATCATGTCAGTAGAGAAAAGTTAAAAAGATGTGTGAGGTCATTTAGAAACGCTGTCTCTCTAACATAGCCCGGCCAATACTGGATTTTTGAGACTGATATTGATTTTGGAAATTAAAAAAAAAATCTGATAACATTAGGTTTGGCTGATAAAGTCATGTTTTTAACAAACACATGATAAAACCAAACACGGGGATCCCTTAGATTTGTTTCTTTAAAGACTTGTGACCAAGACACTGAGCGGAACATTTTACAGTGTAAAAATAAAGTTGTCACTCTCCGGTGAACAAACAATGTGAATGTGAACAGACACTGTTTCTAAATGGCCTCAAGCCTAGTGAGGCATTTCTGTACTGGAATTTCTTTTTTTTATCAGCCGACATGTACACAGATACCGATATATCTGCAATAAGCTAATATTGGCTGTAGTGCTACTCTATAGCATCGTTTATCCACTAGAGGGCATAGACAAGTTCATCATCCTACTCCTGCTGAAAATCGTATTTAGGGGATCCTTATCAAAACATTTTTGTTTTTGTTATGTTGGTGTAAAATAAAATGACTATTGGCAGATATATCATTATATATATTTTTTTTAAACTCTCAAAAATTAACATCAGTATCGGCCTTAGAAATCCAGTATCAGTCAGGCTCTATAATAACTGTGCATTTTTGATGATTCATATCCACATTTTCTACTGTTTAAATTGCACATTAATATGATTGTGTAGCCTTAAAGTAAAAGTCTGTGCCATCTGCGTGCATTCTAGTATTACAGGCTGTTGCAAAGCATTGTCAGATTAGTTCTGGACTAAGATGGTTCATGCTAGTGGAAGGTGGTGTCCTGAAGTCTTTTGAATAATAGCTGAAAACCACCAGTGTGCCCTTGTGAAAGGCAACCTGCAGCTCTGAGCATTGTTGCTTTGGAGATTGGATGACAGAATCATTATCAAAGCTCTACTTTCAGTTGTCCAGTTTACTCATGACATTATGCTATATTCTCTGTGTAAACGTCTAACAAAGTCAAACATAGGGAAGTATTCTTCACGTACATATTGGCTATTGGTACCAGTGGCCAAGTTACTCTTAGCCTCTTTGACAGGACACCCTGTTGAGTGTTCAGTTTGTCACAGTTTGCAGCCATGGGCGGACTGCATCTGTTCCACAGATCCACTGTCTTTTGTTTTAACTTCCTCTTGGTTGAAGAAGTGAACACATGGGTGCCACTTGGGGGAGATCTCGTACAAAAACAAACAAAGATATTCAAATTTATGGCCACATTTTTACAGGTATTATTTTTAGCTGTGCACGGCGAGCACCGAAAACAGAACAAAACCCGGGGAGGTCCGACAGGAAAGATGAAACCCAAATATTTCATCCTGGAAGGAGGAACAGATCACAGCTTGAACTTCGACTTTGGAATCTGATGTTTATATTGAGATTAAAGATTATCACTGAATTTTGCTCGGCCTGTAAATGGATTCATACATGGCATTTATAGAACAACTTTCCTATAAAAGTCATATAAAGGTTTGTTGCTATGTGCTTCTTTCAAATCAGTTTGATGCTTATTTGAAATACTTGGTTGTCATGGCCAATTTTAGCATAAAAACACAGTATTTCATCTTCCAGGAGGTTTGAGTCATTTGATGTGTCTGTGTCACATCAAGTTCCTCTGCTGCTACTGGTTTGTTTGGGGTGATGGGTGTAGCTTTACGGTGTTTGTCGACCACATGATGAGACCGTCCAGTTTGTAAAGAAAGTGACGCAAGTGAAGAGACCTGCGTCACACTTATAATAAAACACCATAACCACACATTTTGCATTATTTACCGACACCATTTTAAATACAGGTTCCTATTATGCAGTTTACATGCTGTAAGTGTCGAAGTGCTGTGCGACGTGCATGCATTATTATGATCGTTAGTGTTAAAAAAGGAATTGTTAGCAGACTTAGCCCTCACTCTCTCTTTAGTTATTGCTCCTTTCTTGGAACAGACTGTACATTTGTTCCTCATGCAAGATTTGGCTTCTTATTTATCAAAAATATGATCAGATATCAGAATTACAAAAGTAATATTGTACATTTTTAATTTAAATTATTGTTTGCTGCTACAAAACATTTGAAACGTGAGGTATATGTCTGCAATCTCATGAAGCCTCCTAATTTATGAGACAGTTATTCACTAATAGCTGCCTCAAATCAGAACCATTGTAGTCCATGGCCAGAAAAGTGAATTCAGGGCAATTTTTAAAGAAAAAAAAATATATTAAAGATCTCTTGAAATTTCTCAAATGACATCAGTAGATTTAAGATTAGCACTTTTCTATCTCACTTTCACGTCTGTGTGTATGTTATTTTTACTTGATTTAGGATAAAAGATAATTTAAATTGCTGACACACATTTCAATGAGTTCTTGTGTCAAAACGTATATTTTTCCTCTGACTGACCTTCTGTCGTTGAGGTGCTCAGCTGAAACCATGGCAGCCAGTGACCTGGCAGATCCATACATTGTGAATTATATTTACAATTCAGCTTATAGGTCCCGTGAACTTCATTTAGCGCTGGCATTTTGGGAATGGGAATGTTAGGTTTCACCTAGGAGAGGGACAGAAACGCAACCTTAAAGAAGGGCAGAGGGAGACTTTTAATGGTTACAATTTACAGCACCTTTCTTATTTGTTGTTTACTTAGTGAGAATGCTCAGAGAAGAAAAGAGGAGGAAGAAAGAAAAGGCATGAAAAAAGGACTGGGGGTCAGTCGTCTGTCCTTGTGAGGAGCCTGGTGCCATGGCCTTTATAAATATAATGTTCTCAGCTGCAGACAATCAAACACCAGGCTATTCTTTCATAATGGCTGTAAGCTGTTTACCTGAAGTAATGGCTGTGCCTGGTCAATAAAAATGACACGTGGTAATATACGTTTTTTCTGTTTCAGGTTTTAGAAACATGGGACATTTTGTGGCATCCTGTTTCTAGTCAGCACTAATGGACAGGCAAAAAACTGATGAGTTATAGTACCATCTTCTGGGGGTGGAAGTGAATCTGCCCACTCTATGTGTAAAGGTGAAAGCAGAAATATTTATTTACAGGTATGAGCACAACAAGCTAACACTCAATTCAATTTTCTGTTAATTCCAGAGTACCCCAAGCTGATTCTCCTTTAGATATTTAATGCTTTTTTGAGCACCAAGTGCTAGAAAACAGACTTTAAATAGTTCTGCACTGATTTTTCAATATTTTCAGCAGTAGAGAAAGAGGGTCCATGCCACATAAGTGTTTGTAATGTTTGTTTTATTCTCATTGTACTTCCTGTATTATTTATTTTAATCAAAATTTAATTAAGGACTGCAACACTCCAACCTGACCACTAGAGGGCAGCATTAAACAATGTGAATCTTAAATGATGCTCTGTATGGAAGGGAGCGGTTTTTGCGCACACGCACACACACACACACACACACACAATTAGTTTAACAGATGTACCCTTAATATTAAAAGGGCCTCCAGCAAACACACCAATATTAGATCAACAGGTGTTGCTCCAGCGCTGCATTGTCTGTTCAGGTCGGGGGCTGATTATTGATGTATTCAATGCTCCTTCAGCTGTTAACATTATACCAACATGTCTGTGATTAGAGAGCTCAGTGTAATACTTTTACCAGGTTCAGGTGTAAAATTTCACACACACAAGTTTACATGTAAAATGTGTCTTTCTGAGTCCTGAGTAAAAGGCGGTTCAGTTCAGTTCACAGTTAGCACAGCTTCATTTGATAAAAGGATGAAAACAGTCTCTGATAATTAAGATTTTTTTACTTGTTTGCGTTGATCTTTTGTTTGTTCAATTTCTTAGTAAGCTAAGTGATCTATTGTTCACTTATCAACAATAAACTCGAAGCCGTCGGAGGGTGTTTGTTTCAAGCTTAAGACTTCAGATCAGGCCACAATGCAGACAAATTGAAGGGAATTCATAAAACATGGCTCAGAAGGAAATCAAGCTTTAAAAGGAATCTTAAAACCACTTCTAAACGGCTCTACACAGCGCGCCCTTTTGTTTGAACGTAGCTTCCCCCGTAGCTTTTGCTCATTTGTGTTGTGTTCTTGGCTTCTACAACAGAACACACACTAGTGCTATAATAATAATAAAAATAACAATAACAATTTTATTTGTATAGCACCTTTCATGCAAAGATGCAGCCCAAAGTGCTTAACAAAACAAGATATAAAGCCCCAGGTGAAGCATGTGTTAATGTGACAGCAGTGGAACACCACTTAAATCATTAATTAAGAATTTAGTCCCACCTAACTGCTTCATAACCTGTTTAGGAGCTTGGAGCAATGCTGGCTCAGGGCTGGTTTCTGTGTATGTATATCCTTAAGATATCATCTTGGTAGGCTGACAATCGAATACGATCAGAGAAAGCAACTTATCTCATCTTGCTGTCTTAGATAATAGAAACGTTTTTTTCTGCAATTGAAACAAAATATATTATTGTTTCTGCTCTTCCAGTTTCATGATGGGAATTATCATAGTATTTTATTGAAATTCCCTGCAACTGCACCCCAATAACTGATGAACATCCAGTGTAAAGGAGGCCTGTGACACAGTGGGGAGTAAAGCTTTCAGCCGAAATGGGAAACTGTTTGTTTTGCTGCACCTGTAGCAGCTGCTCTGCCCACACAAATACACACAATCATAATCCCCTCACTGTCCAGCACAGTGTACACATGCAAACACTCACACAAGTGTACCTACTGACTGTATATAAACACACTATGTAAAGTCTCTTTTTTTATGTTTGTAATTGTGCTTAATCAACACACACACATATACAGAGATAGAGACAATATCAGACCTCACACTACAGCTTTGTGGGGACTCAAAGGGCAATCAGGCGGCCTGAGGCAGAGTAAAGCTTTTAGGTCCGCACCATTAGCTTCCTTTTAGTGGCTGGAAGGGTTTTCCATCTAACCCCATTTGTTTTCATTCTCTGGCTTCTACTTAACAAACAAAGACTCGCCCTGTCAGCTTGTTGCATCTCACGGGAGAAGAGAGACAGCTACCTGCGTTACAGTGTCTGGTGGAGATGAAACTGTTCGAATGTTAAGGCCTAAGCTAACATATACGCTACATCTCTAAATCTATATTGCCTTACACTTAACGGAATATCAAGCTTCCATAACCAGGAACATTGTTTTTCTTTATGAGTTAAATTCTTTGATTAATCTATGGTAATAAGTCAGAAAAATCATATTATATTATACTGCAGGTCCCCCATACAAACAACACTCTCCCTCACTGCTGCTGACTCATCAGTCTCTTGAAAAATGTTCTGCCTAAGTGTGTTTGAAGGGGATATTTCATGAGTCATTGCATGAAGAATGTGAAATCACAAGGAACAAATCTATTGTAATTCATTCCTAAACGACATATACAGTTCAGTGTGATGAAAATGAGTGAATGGATGCTTTTTGAAAGAGCATTCAAAAGGCTATTGATGACTCATCAATGAACGCAGCTTTTAGTTTTTAATCATTTTCAATTATTCCAGATTTCTACAGCATTTCTGTTCAGTACTATAGTAATGGATGATACAGATAATGCCAGCTAATGCAGCTTGTTGCAACTTGTGCTATGTAAGTAATAGCTCATAATCAAGGTTTATTTGAAAGACTTTTAAATGACACAATCATGATTTGTAATATAAAAGGAAAATGTTAGGAATAAGACTAATACTAACTTCTGTTTTATGTATATTTCTATTATATCATCAGAATAAAATGCTACTTCCCTCAGTAAGTAAGTAAAGTAAATAAATGTAATTAATGTAGGTTTAAATTTTGACTGATAAGTTTTAAGAGTTTAATAAATGTACATTGCATATAATTAAAAGAGCTGTTTCATTTCAGTAGCAAAAAAAAAGAGAAAAGGAAAAATCAATATGGTCTTCACATGTCATCGTTTTATTTCCTTAACAGCGCATTATATTAAAATTACAACATGCTGCACTTCAGCCTTCTTTGGCAGAGAAGCATGCAAACGACCAAACATCAATAATGGCCGACACTCCAGCACCAAACTAAAAGAAGACAACTTTATATTACAATGAGAAACATGTTTTCAAAAGCTACACTAACGTGTCCACCGACTGACAAACTGATTGATACACCACAAATCTTATAGCACAGACAATCATTTAAGCCAGAAAACATTCACATCTCATTCTTTTCTTTTGGCGTACAACATGCACAAGACATTTTCAAGTCATAGAAGATGTGCAGTCATTTAATTTTTATTTTTCATCTCACGGTATCAAATTATGTTTCTATCATTTTCAGGATCAAATAACTCTTTATGGATATTGACCTTCAGTAACCCAGTAATGATCTGGATCAAAACACAACATTCTACCATTATTGACTATACAACACATACAGATTCAGTGTTTCATAATACTATATCATAATACAAGTCTCCTACTAAGCTTTAGGTTTGACTCCCAGACACAGAGCTAGCTCATTTCTCTGGATCTTTCCATCCTTGTTGACGTCACAGTGACGCAGCAGAACAGCTCGCAGCTTGTCCAGCTCAAGGCTCGTGAGGTTGGGCTGGAGAGGACGGGAGAGAGAGGAGGGGAGAGCGGAAAAGCATTCAGCTGTAAATGTGGTGTTTGGTAAAGCAGCAGAAATGCTTTTTAGCCTTTTAATGAGGTTGTTTCTATCAGCTGTGGAGTTTTTAATGAGTGCATCATCAGTGTTAGATATGAACACTATACCAGCGTTTATACGTCCACATTCATCAACCTCAATTAACATCTGTTGCAAAGATTATCGTCTCTTTGAGTTGACACTTGAGTTACACTCAGCTTTTTAATAATGTAAGATATTTTAATAACATGAATTCAGTTTGATCATGAAATCAGGTGTTGCGCCACATTGTGTGCACAGCAGATCTTTCTGGTATTTGATGCAGATTTATAGAAAGTTGTAAGACTGCAACTAACACTTATTTTCATTATTGATTAATTTTCTGGTAATTTTCTCAACTAAACGTTTTGTCTATAAAACATTAAAAAACAGTGGAAAATGTCAACACCTCTTGAGTTGGCTATTAAATTAAACACTGGTATGTTGTCCATTTTGTGTTATTTCTATTGTTGATAATTTGGACAGGTACTCAAGAAGTATTGAGGTTCGATACCGAGCCATAGGTGTGCCGGAAATGGAGAAGGAATATTAACAGAAATTTTTGGTACATAGATATACTTTAACAGCACTCTAATATCTGAATGTCAGAAAGCATGTTTGCAAAAAAATAGCAGCACAGTGTCTTACCCTGACCAGCCCCATCATGTCTTTGACAAAGCCGTCCACCTCAGGACCCTCCAGCGCTCCTGTCTTACTCTGAACAGAAAGAAAAGAAGAAAAAGAATGGAAGAGAGAGAGAAGAAAGACAAAAGGAAAGAGTGTGGATTAGGCCTACTTCATCTAATTTACCTCTCACTCACATTATTCAGTCATTCATTAGTCCTTCTTTTCTGGGCGTATTCATTACGGTTCATTGGTGGGGCTGGAACACTTGACAATATCACACACTGCAGGAAAAATATGATGCTTCTGTCTCTCCTTCTCACTGCAGTTATGCAAAACTCTTGCTTGAAAACAGTTTCAAATGGGTCCAAATGAGATATTAGTCTCTCGCCATGAGACCAAGGCTCTGTAAAGCTTTCTGCATAGTTTCACCTTCTCCAGGAACAAGAGATGTCATGTGAAAGCCTGCTGTTAACTTAAAACAGCTTTTGCAAGATTTGAGGTGCTACTTGCTGTGCTGTTAATTTAAGTGTCTAAAAATGCAGCCATGGTGTGAAACATGTCACTAACAGACTAGTGCACAGACTATTATCACTATAGATCACAATGTTTCAATAGTGTTGATTCTCCAGTCACAGTAAAAGTGCAGTACTACACTTTAAAGATGGATCAATCAATTACTTTTGACTACACACTATTAACTATAATGGTACTACTTGTGTTGTGGGGAATTACTTTATACCCCACCTAATAGTTTGAGAAACTAGAGTTGACTGATAGCAGACACTGACCACAGGACACTTCTCACAAAGCTTCTCTGAACATTAAAGTAAGCCCAGACAGAATAAAAAGGTTCCAAACAAGCCATTAGTTCATATACAAAGTCATAAATATGATTTTGCACAACAGTGGAAGCTTATCAGTGACACCTGACTCCTGTCTGGAGCTGTACTGTGAATGAGTCTGACAGAGTTAACTCCTCTTCCCAGAGAGTGACTTGGCAACATAATGGGTGCTTTATTTTATTATGTTTCATTACAGAGGTAAGGGAGCTAATTGGATTCTCTGTTGCTCTGCCAAGTCCTCTCCTGAACATCGCCACACATTATGCAAATTTGAGAGTGTTGTTAATTGGGAATGGAAAATGTTTAGTGCCGGTGACACCTGCCTTCACTGGTAAAATATAAAGGACTACTCCTGCTGTGCTAGGGAGGAGTGCTGTCCTTTTGATAAGACAAACAAAAACAAAAACAAATCGAAATGCCACATGTCACAATCTGATAAAGACACAACACATGGAAACTTTCCAGTACAACCACAGGCAGTAATACCTGTAATACACTTAGGCATTGGGCAGCTTTGCTCATGGGTGCCTCCTCCTCCTCAACAAAGAATTTCCTACAGACCAGCTAATGATACAAACCGGCAACCTTTTGTTAAGACGCCTGGTAAAGAAGTAGTAAAGAAGTGGTAAATGTCACACTGCTTTTATCGCCCTTATTACTGAAAAAGCACAACAAAGTGCTGTAAAACATTTCAGAAGTGCAATAGACTCTAGAAATAGAAATGGGATGATCTTCTATACTTATACTTGTTCGTTAAAGCAAAATACCTTTGCTTTAAGTCCACATTCTCACATAGTGTCCTGCAGGACATGCCAGTAATTAGCTTTGATATGATGAAATTATGAAATAGCAGTCATCATCTGTGTCCCACCAGGTGCATTATTGTACTTACAACATCATAATGCTCAAAGATCTTGTCAAAGTCTCTCTTTCTCTCCTCTTTACTGCAGGCCTTGGAAAAAGAGGGGAGAGGAGTGGTTATATGGGAGGGGATATGGGAGGAGAGAAATTAGATAAAAAATAACAGAAGATAACTTTATTAAACTGTTGCAACGTGATTAACCCTTGTGTTTGCATCTGCCAAATATTAAAGAACAAGACAAAGAATACACTTACATCCATCTGGAACTGGAGCAGGAAATTCTCATCTAAAGCCAAGATCCTAATTGAGAAAGAAATACATATTTAAGAGTATTCAAAGAGAAAATTTTTTCTTGTGGTGAAATTATCACCTTCTTTCTCTTGTGGGAAATTTAAGATACAATATAACATTTTAAATGAATGGGGGCGGTGAATGTACAGCCATGTTTTCATGTATATTTCTTTAAAAAGTCACCATAGGTTGGTACATTTTGTGTTTACTTTTTGAGATGTTAGCATTTGGCAAAATTTGATCAAATCTCTTTTATGACTATCCAACCATCTGACACTTGTTTTGTGTAATACAGGTCAGACACAACCATAGGTGACATTGCTTTGGTAACGTTGCAGGTACCAATAAGAACAGATCTTTATCCCGCTCTTTGAAAAGTTACCTGGCCAAGTCGTTCAAATCCAAACAACCGTCCTTGTTTTTGTCAAAGATTTTCATCTGCAAAAAAAAGAGGATGTTGTGAGAAGCATGACATTAACTTCAGCCACTGTGAATATCTCTGTCTGTCCTGTAGCTGGTCATTTCTCACACCACCTGTGACTCTAGAGCAAACCCATCATTCAGTCTGACTTAAGAGTGTAAACCAATCTCTCCCAAATTGAAATCTATAAACTAGTAGGAACAGGCTATCTGAATCTCTGGGTTTCCACAGAAGTGACTCAGGGAGACGGTTGCTAAATACACAAGCTGCCTTCTGCGTCGCTCTGTCTTTTGACAGCTGCAGCAGCACACAAAATCTCATGAAAATAATACCACAAGTGAAAAGCCCTTCTGAACAATTGTTTCATTTGGCAGTTGTTTGGAAGAATAGTTTATAGCAGCTATTTAAATTTTTGCAGTCTTTTACAGCTGTTGTTTGTGAAAATAAACATGTCAAATATAATGTTTTGAGGACAGCTGTTGCACACGATTCTTCTATTTCAATTAAGGTACAGTAACCTCCCTAAGAGCGCTTGCAAACTACCTGGAAATTGCAATATTTGACTGTTTAAACCAGCTGTATGCAGCTCCTACATACAGTAGATGCAAGAGAGCCTCCTGCCCACAGTCAGCCACAGTAGAGTGACCATGAATCCAGCTGCACTCTGAGTAAAGACGGCAAAAGGTTTAGGATAGAACTTATCTCAGATAGCCATGACACCTGACTAAACACACCTGAGTTAAAACGCTGCCTCTAACTGACAAAGCTAGACAAAGCAGTAGTAGTAGCTGTGTACGCATTTGCACACAGACATACATACACTGCAGATACTCTTGCATGATCAAGTGCATCCCAATTAAGTTTTACTATGGAATGTGTGTTTGTGTGCGTACGTGAGAGTGAGTTGTATTATTACCATTGTGTCTGTGTACTCCTCCAGCTTGTCAGATGAAACGTCCTTGTGATGCTGTTGGAACAGGTCTTTCAGGAAGGCCTGAGACAAAAGTTTATCACATAATCAACACAACAACCAGATCCAATGGGCGATACACAATTACACACCATTCTCTAGCAAATTCTACAGGGGAAAAAAAACTAGATACTTCATTAGTGCACATTGTATCATGTAGTGAGGAAGAGCTGATTCCAAAAGAAGAGGATGTGACAGTATAATTGAAATTGTTCAAATCAATAAATGCCTCCACCCCATTGGTATTTATTTTAAACCCCTTCATGTCAATAAAGTCTCTATTCTAAAGAAACATTATGTTGTTAGAGGCTGAACAAGGTCACACATCTCTGTGTGTGACACAACAGGAAATTGTGCTCGAGGGTTACAGTCATCTGGTGACAATGCCACTGCTGAATGTTGCTCCTCGAACAGAAAAGAGATGTGTAATCGCTTCTGTTGATTGAAAGGGTGCGCATTTTGTTTGTGTTGACAAGCGTACCTTGAGCTCCTGAGCTGATATGTAGCCGCTGCAGTCCACATCGTACTTCCTCCATATCTACAGTGGGCAGGAAAGGCAAATTGGCAAATGTACAGTGGTTATGGATCAATTTGAATTAGTTGCAATACAGCTAACTTAATATGACACCATTTAAAAAGTGTCATTATAGCTAGTGGTGCTATTCTGTTATGTTTCTATGATGTGACATTCACAGTGAGAACTAGAGTTGACTGTATCACACTAGATTAGATGCAAAAAAAAAAATAATAATACATATATATATATATATATAATAACAGATATAATTCAGATGAAAACCTATTTGTAATTACGATATTGTTAAGTGTTATCGTCACTACTTAAACCACAGTGAAAATTCAACCTGCAATGCATGTGTTGCAACTCCAAGTCACTGATACTATCTCCTCTACTCTGTTGGCCTGTTGCTGGTTAATCTGGTTTGACCAATTAGGCATGAAAATCTTAACGTGTGTTGCATCTTACCTGCCATTATCATTTTCTTGCAATTCATCTGTTGATCCATTTCCTCGTTAAATTTCCACTGTTCTTATAACCTTTCGTTGACACATTGTAATTGACATATTCCTTATAGTTATAATTATTGGTGGATGTGGTTCATCTCATGTCGTCTTGTCTCATCTCATAGTAATGTTCGGTGTAGTCTGTGATCTTACCTTCATGAAGTCCACACTGTTGTCCAGAGGAGCTTCTCTGCGGAAAATTAACAGGAAGTTCTCATCCTCAGGGAGGATCATATTGGCCAACTGGAAAACAGATCAGAGGCCAGAGGTCAGAGGTCAAAGCAGAGAGCAGTGATTGGATAATGACGTTCTATGAGGCTTTTTATTCTTGTTAAGTCTTTTTATTCTTGGGGAGAATAACAGTTACCGCAGCAGTCATACAAACCCCAGAACAGTTCAGGCTAATCCGGTCTGGTTTTGCAATCTTGATCATATCTGGGGTCAGTTTTTATTGGATCTATTTTCTACAGAAGAAATGGATCCAATGAAACAATTGACAGTGAGGTCTGTGGATTATCCTGACAATGTATATGGAAACTTTGCTGTTGAGTTTTTGAAATAACATTTTATTTCCACACACCTTATTGTCTCAAGGTGGCAGCAGACGTCTCAGCCGCAGATATCTCAAAACCTCTGCAAACTGAAATTATCTGCATGGCTAGATACAACTTGGGATAAGTGATTTATGCTTTATGTTCCACACCAGCTCCTCCTGGCTCCTCTCCAGTTCATGTTGCTCTACTCTTGTCCGTCCTTCTTTAATAGTATCAGCCCTCCATTAGCAGATTAAACTGGTCCCCATGATCAATCTGATTTAAATACAAGATGATACTGTGGCAATTTGAACGGCTCATAGTAAGAACAAGCGCAATGCACCAACAGTGATGCCAACTCCAGAAGAGCCAGACGTTCAGGAAAAAAACACAGACTTAAAAGTCTTTCCATTGTTGTGTGTTTTCAGACAACCTGTCTCAGTTAAAGCAATAATAAAAAGTAGGGCTATTTCATTATGTTTGTTTGAATAATTGTTGATTTTTCAAAATGTAGGAAATTAGTAAAACATTTCCATCACAACTTCCTAGAGTCTGATGTCCACAAATTGCTTCTGTTGTCACGCCAGAGGTGCAAAACCCAAAGATATTTAATTTATAGTGAAAAAAGCACCAAATTCTCACATTTCAGAAGCTGGAAACTGTTAATGATTAGCTGCTTTAAGAATTGCTTGAGTGATTGTTGTTGTTGGCAATTCAGTTTCTCTCAATCAAGTATTCCTTTCAGCACGAATAATTGTTTTCCTAATGAGGGTCATGGAAAGGAAACCAGGACTTCCAGGTCCTCAAAAGTCACACTCGAAAAAATGTATTCACATAGCGGTTTTAATCTCCAGACCTCTATCGATTATCGGCTTACCAATATATAAGGTTGCCCGGCAAAATGTAGAGACCCTTGAATATTTGTTTAGTTTTTAAGTTTATTTGTCATGCATATAGAACAGTTGACAATTGCTGATAAAAAAAAAAAAATCTTGGGATTCAACAATATACAAATACAAAAGAAAGCGCAGGTGCACTTTATAAACAGAATACAGTATACATAGCTCCGCCTACACACAGTACATACTGTAGTGTCATCTTAATAATGTAAGAAGACATCATACATCAGCAGAGTGTAACTGTTCAGACTGTATAGATTTCCACGGATGGCAGTTAAATATGGATGACAGCATCCACCTACTGAAGTATCCCTGAGTAAAACAGAGTGCCTGCCAGATCCTGGACTGCTGTGTTGTAAAAAGCTTCAGGGATCATTAATATTAAATATGGTTGCTTACCCTGCAGTGATGCAATGGTGAGTAGGTTAGTGTTTACCGAGTTACATAGATTTTGTCATATTTTTCTTGTCTGAGTAAGTGAACACTGCGTCTAATAGACCAGTCATATGATACTGAACTAGAGGAGTATCTGCATGTGATGCAACTACCTCACAGGAAACTGTGGCTTTCTGATAGGCTTGCTAACTTCCTGACTTATGCCATTTGAGCAGAGGCAACAGTATATGCATATACAAGTCAAAAACTGGTCAATACAGACATATTCAGCATATACATTCACTACATGAGCCTGAATTCATGTCATAAAGAATGGCAGTGTTTCTGCTATCAGCTACATTTACTAAGTCACATAAAAGCATACATACAAATGTTCTGTTCCACACAGTGAGTTATACAGATTTAAAATTTGGAAAATAGAGAGCATTGGTATGGATTGGGAAAGAAAACGTCTGATGGGTGCATTCTTAGTTGGCAGTAGCTTCAAAAGAAGCTATTGTAGAAGGACATTTGACCACACTGTTCCTGCATCAGCCACAGTAAATCAGTGTCTTCAACAGCCGACTTATGGCATATTGATTTTTTTTTTTCATCTTCATGAGTCAAAGCATTTGGGGTCTGTGGGTGCAATGCATTAAGGGTTTGTCCTAATGAATGGGTAAAAGTGTCTTGTTCAGAATGAAAGAAGATGCACATCATTGCGCTGATGAAGCACTGCTGCTGTGCCAACGAAGAGCCGCATCATTTACACAGAGTGGAGACTGAGAAAGCAATGTCACCAAAATATGGCTTCATATTTCTGGGAATCAGCAGCAGCCTGTTAATTTGTCAGTCAAGTTTGATTTAATTAAATGAATTGACTCAATCAAAAACTCATTTGAGAAAACAACCTTCATTAGAAGAGATTTGTTTTGGATTTCTGAGAGTCCTACTGGACAGTCCGAAAGGATCATTAGATTCTTTCCAATTAGAAGAACCTATTCAGATTAGATTTTTATTTACACTATACAGTGTTACATATATAGTGCTTACTGTGTGTCTATACAGTAGATTCTTAGGTATTTAATTTAGGTAAATGGTTTGAGTGCTGCTCTCCTCTGGCTGTCTCTTCACTACAGGACAGCTTAGCATGACCCTCAGGAGTCCCAGAAATGAGTTTTCATTCTTCTTGATTATGGTACAAGCTGTGTCATTGTTATGGATACATGAGATAAATAAAAGATGAAGAGGAGGAGATGCAGTGGAAGGAGAGGGAGGGGCAGTGGAATAGATTAGAGAGGGGACGGAGAAGAGGAAGAAGATATAGAATAAAGAGGAAGTTAGTGTGCAAATCTTTTCAGTGTGCAGATAGAGAGATAGAGCGATAGATAGGTGGTGTTGTGAGGGAAGTGATCTGTGTAGTGTGAGGCTGGATGTCACCGAACCGCCACCGGACCATAAATATGAAGGAGACACATAGAGGATATCACAAAAGTGCACTATAGATCAAAACTCTGCATTTTCTCATTAATGGTAGATGACGGGATGAGTGTATTGAAGTGAATTCAGTTCTTCTAGGCGAGGTATTTTAAGGTGTTTTATCTCCTCTTTGACCTGCACAGACACAAATACACATGTAGAAGGACAAAAGATACAACAGAGCCTGTGTCCCACATTTTGTGTCTATGTCATGTTGTACCCTACCTTAAGGATGATGGAAATAATGGTCAAGTGAATAAGGAGGAAACGATTTTAGACACAGAACTGGTGGAGTACCTCTTGAATCTGTAGTTTCCCATCAGCAGTGACATCATATGCGGACATAAACCTTTGCTTCAGTCTCTGGACCTTGTCTTCGCTCACTTTCTCCTGTGGAGACACAGTAGATTAAAATACAACATTGATGTTGTTGCCCCAAAGCCACCATTAAAAATTCACTACGTGTATTAAACTGGACACAGATGATGATGATGATGCTACAGTACGATAGGGCAAAATGAAATGGTATACACAGTAAATTTTAACAAAAAAAAATCATCTTGTATTTTACACTGAATTATTTTAAATCAAGATACAGGTATATTTGAAAATCTTAGAAAAAGAATGATGTTGAACTAGGACTTTACTGGCTGGCTGAGTCACAGTTATTTTAAGCAATGTCACCATGGATACTCCTTTCATCTTCCATCTTTTCCTCTCAAGGTCTGCTTTCTCAACCCCAGGCTAACAGTACGTAAAGTCTTCATGTAGCTCACTCTACATGTTCTTGGCCTACCCAATCTTTCTAATGCCCAGAACAAGGAGTGTGATGCATGCTTATCTGAGTTAAGAATCACATTTTCTTTTCCTGTGTAGACCAGGTTCTCTCTCAACCAAAACTCAGACAAAAGCTTGGAGCAACTGAAGGCGAGAATATTTTCAGCCGTCGAAGTTATTTAAAATTATTTTTAGCAGCTAATCTTCCAGTGTCTCTTTGCAAACCCTTGATCACTGTACTGTAACTATAGAAACCTGTTGATCTATGGTGCGAAACTCTGAATCATTGTTTCATGCAGTGCAGAGCACACAGGATGCAGACTACAAGGTGCCAAACCCTTGCTCATTATAGAAAGACAAGCATTTGTCTTTAGCATCACCGTTTCATCAGATACTCATGTTAGGCGCCAGCTATCTCCTTTTGCTAAGCAGAAGTTTTTACACTATAGACACTATGTACAGTACACTGCATTACAAATGCATGTATTCTCTAGCTTTTACTGATATAATTAACTTGCAGTGTATCACATGCACATCCATTAAGTTGCATATGAGCAATTGATTGAACATGTGTTAGTTCATGTAGGAAAAAAGTGCAGAACTACTGGTTGTGTTGCACTAGAGGAAATAAAAGGACAAAAAATAGAAAGGCACCATGTGGTTAATGTTACCCAATGCTTCAACAGCTGAGAATATAATAATGAAGATGACTACGCCGTGTTTTTGTAGCTCGAGAGAAATACACAAAACAGTACTTATCCTGGGGGCATTAATGATGGAAACCAAACATCAGAGAGACAAAGTGACATGTGGTGGTCTGTTTGTTTTAGTGCAAACCCATTAGTATCCAAGGGAGTCCAATCTCTCTCTCTGTCTCACACACACACACACACACACACTAGAAGATGAACTAATAGTTGTATGCTCATTTGGTTTTCCATTGTAACGGTCAGGGAGAAGGCTCCCAGGCAAGCCAAGGGCTTTTCCATTGACAGTGACCAGAGCTCTTTAATTGTGTTGTAGCCAACATCCTTACAGTCACCCCACCCAGCCAGATAACTGCATAGAGGTTCAGCTGCCCACACAGCAGAGATCTGAAAAGTCTAATGCATTTGCCAGAAGCTGATTCAAGATTTAATTTTGACAAATGGTGTCTTGCATGAAAGAATTAACCTAAACATGAGAAAATGAATTACCATTGTATGCCCAACACTGAATTTAAGGGCAAATTTCAAAATAAATTGTTGCCTGTACTTGTGGAAGATGTGCAATAGAATAAATAACATAAAATAAAATAAGGAATATAGCAACTGTAGGCCTTAATTCACAAGATCATTTTATTTTGAAAACAATAATGTACATGATTTATACTGTATTATTCTAATATTGTCATTGATGCAGAATATAGATTGACAATGCAAATGATGTTTTCAATCTGCGGCTTTGTGTCCGTTCAGCTGCCCTTGACATGCACTGTATTGAACTGCTGTCATCACAAGTTATGGATGAATTCATACAAACAAAGTGGACTTACCTGTGGACCCAGTCTCTTCATCATGTGACGGAAAAAGTCATCAAGCTCTTTGCCCTCAATGTAGCCATTATCTGTTACATTAAAAAAAACAAGTCTTTGGGTTGCTTTGACCTGCGTTAAGTCTTGCTGCTCCTTGTGCACTTTCCCTTCTGTATCAAGCCCCTTTCAGACATAGCATATAGGTGAAATTGTACTTTTTTTTTCAAAACTTTAGGTTTACATGGGACTTTGCTGTCCTCAGACACAGACATAGTCAACATAGTTATTTTGCAATGACAAGAACGTGTAAAATGATAAGAATTTAAATTACTTCCTACAACCAGGAAATTTGTCGCCATAAATGATGGCCTTTTTGTCTCCAATTTCTAGTAACAGCAGAAGACACATTCTAAAGTACTGTACTATCTGTTTTAGGTATATTTATGGAGAAAAAACATAATCATGTCATTAACTGTCCTCACCATCTGCATCGAAGTGTTGCCAGATTTCCAGGAAACCAGCTGCATCCAGGTTATCAAAAGTACTGTCCATTTTAATAACGAATTTAAGCTGTCAACTTAAACAGGGAGCAACAATGATGACTGAGGTGTCTGCTTGGTTGACATATGCTCTTTCTGACTTAGTAAAAAACCACACCTCCTCTGTATGTGAGAGAGAGAGAGAGAGAGAGAGAGAGAGAGAGAGAGAGAGAGAGAGAGAGAGAGAGAGAGAGAGAAAATAGTGTATCATTGTATTTGCCATCTGCTGGCTGTATTGTTACACTGCATAGAGAAAAGTTACCAAACAAAAAAAAGAGACAATGCAGACTTTGAAGCCTGTAAAATTATTTTAATCAATATTAATATTTGCATGAAGAAATATCCAACACCAGCAGAATGACTTAGTGAAACATGTTGATCCATGACAAAATGGAACAAATAATGTATCAAGACTGATAACGAGCAAACATGTCACTTGTATTTATGATTTTTTTCCCAGCTCAAAGAAAACAGTCATTGTTTTGCATCATTTCTTTTTTCTGAATCATGATGAAAGTAACATTAAATTGATTACATCATAACAAATTAAGACATACAAAGAATTAATTTCTACATTTATGAACACAATGTACATGTGAGAGGGGGAAAAAAAAAATCAAGACATCACCGGCCACTGTGTTTTTATTCCAAATAAGTTAGAAACAAACCCCTAGTGTAGTAGTGTACTTAGTACCAAAACAATATAGGATTTGCTGTGTTCACATAGGCATGTGAATATATCACAGTGTATATTACATGTGCGTATATCACACACACACCTACATGTATGAAAGCACATATATACATACAGAACAACTCACAGCCACATCATGCAGTCTCACACACACACACACACACACACACACACACACACACACACACACACACACACACACACACACACACACACACACACACACACACACACACACACACACACACACACACACACACACACACACAGGACTCAGGAGTCTAGACCCAGTGCTACTGGTTATTTTCACTTTCTCCACTGGAATGAGGTGGATGCTCATTTTTCAGGACTGAACAGGAAATCGTCGTCAGCCTTTCACACAACTTGACAGAGACACAGCCAGCTGCTTCTGAAATCCCACACAGAAGAGTGAAAGAAGGAGAGGGTGTCCATATAATTTCCTTGCGTCAGGAAAATAGCTAAACATGTCAACAGAATACAGCACACAGCCAAACACGTGTTTGCGTCAAACCTATTGCAAAGTAGTGGTTTTTTGTTTTGTTTTTTGTGTCCCGGAAAACCTTTCAAACGATAAGTGATGTTTGAATTTTGAGACTAAGACTGAAAATCAAAGCAGCTGTTGACATCAGAGACAGATGAACTATATACAGCAGGAACAGTGTTATTTCCAAGCCATGATTAGTGACAAAGAAGCAACATCTTATCGTGATCAAAGACATCAATAGACACCATAGGTAAGACCTTTGACCCTGACTTGAATTAGACTCATAAAATAAAGTTGTGCCCCTTTCACACTGCGCAAAAAGAACAAGGTCTAGTTAATGTTTAAAACTAATGTTTGAGCACAGTGGTTAATGTCGATATAATGAAATATTAGTCAGATCTCACATACAGGTGATTATGGGGTATAATGCTGCGTTCACGTCATATAGGATGATGGCAGAGACGGGACAGATTTCCATGTTAATGACATGCGAGCATTTCTGTCATCAGACAACTCAAGATGATTGTACGATTGCGAAGTTGGTTGTGTAAGGTTTCAGAATACTATGCATTGACAATATAGCACGATATGCATTCAACTTCAATTTATTTTCCCTGATTGATGGACTGACGTAACCCATCCATATTTGTTTGCTTTTTCTAGGAAGATTTCAGTCATAATTACGACTTGCAGGTTGATGGTATTTATAAGTTGAAAACTGGTAATAACGGTAACTCTAATATGACGTGAATGCAGCATTAATCTAATGCAAATGCTGAATTTCTGCCCCAATCTATAAATGCAACATTATTAAGTAAAACTTTCTGATTTTTTTTATCAAAGAAAACATTCCGATGCTTAAGATACAAACTGTAGATAGGAGGTACGAGCCACCCCAAAATCTCAGATAAGATGAATGATTTTGAACACACGATCGTTTGAAGAATCTCTTTGCTGACTGTGTAGCAGTGTGAAAAGGACATTTCTTGCTCTTAAAAGACAAAGATAAGATGAATCGGCCTGAGACCTGTGTTGTTGTTGTTGTTGTTGTTGTTGTGTAGCATTCAGGTCCTGAAAATGCTACATGCAGAACAGCCTAGAGGTCCATGTGGTCAAAATACAGCTACCCTCAGTTCACTTTCACTTCAGGCACTGCATTCTCAGTTACTTTTTAACAAAGGTAATATGATTGCCAACTCCTCATAGGTTGAATTTCAAAGAAATGTCTCATCTTGCACAGAACAAAGTGAAAGTGAACTGAATTTGAAAAGCCCTGAAGGTCAAGTCTGTAGGACACGCTGAGGAGAAAGAGTGTTTGAAGGCTGGAGTTCCCTCAGTGTCCCGCTTTTACTCAAAGAACAGACTGAAGAGGTTATTCTCTAAATACTGAAATGGCAAGCAAATTACATTTTCTCCCATGTTACCTTCAAGCAGATTATCTGACATTCCTCTTAAGTAAGTTCTTTGCTTTCATTGGACCATCAGCACACCAGGGGAATATTAATAAATGTAGTGAGTTATCAGAAGTGAGCATCCGTCTGTCTTTAAGAGCAGTTCAGAGTCTGGCATACCACTCAGTAAAGTGTAATGCCTAATAGTCTCATTTGTTCTGAGGAGTACGAGCTAGAAATTAAGCTGTTTGGTTCAAATTTTTGACCAAATAACACGACAGAAATAAGAGTCTGCAATGTTTATGATGGCACCGAACTCTGTATTGCACTTTAATGACAGACACATACTCCTGTCCCCATAAACAGCGTAAAAAAAGTCTCCCGCAGTTTAAAGGTTTCATGAGATAAACGTGTTTCTCCATAGTGTCTAAACACAGAGAACAGTGTTAGTTAACAGTGCTGAAGCCTTATTGATTGGTCATCAGTGAAATTAAAGCGTACCACAGTCCTCTCAAAGCAACACTTCATTTGGTCACTCCAGCTCTCTCACACAGAGACAAACTTGATTCCAGTCGGGGTGTTTATCCATCAGTCATTCGCTGAAGAGTCCAGTTAGTCTCCTCTGAGTGACCTGGAGTTTTACTGTTAGGCAAGCTACATCAAATGTGTGTTTCTGATTCATGGTGGGCTGAGATTTCTCAGCTGAACCTGTATTTTCCTGGAAAAAAAAACAAAAAAAAACGGTGAATTGCATAATGGATTCAGTCACTTCTGAAGTCCAGAGAAAAGTAACTTGCACATACTGAAAACAGCATATAGAAAAATCTATACAAATATATTGAAGGGAAAAAAATGCCATTGGGTCCTGGTCCGGTTGTATGTTTGAGTTCAAGTACAGTACAGTGATCCTGGTATTATTGTTACATGTGTTTGGTCCCTGGGAAACAAGCTACGGCAACAAATAGCAACAAGACGTTAGATTATTAGAGATTGTAGATGTTCACTTGTAGTTTCACAGTCTCTCTCTGTCTTCTGCACAAAATGTCTGCTGTTTCCTGAAAGCATCGTGTCTCTTTTGTTTTTAGTAGTTTACAAACTTCTACTTAAATTCAGGTTATATAGTCATTGGCTGAATACACTTGATCAGCCCAGGAAAACATTTCCTCAAATCCTGAAAGGTTTATTCTTTCAGAGACACGAGGTTTTCACCTGACAGCAGAGAGTAGGAACAAAAACAAGAGGAAAGGCTGTTTGTGAGAAGGAAGCTCTTAGGAGACTTAGCACAGTTTGGTTTACTAGGTGACACGTGACTGAAAAACTGAACAAGGATAAAGTATTAATATCAATTTTATCATAGACAACCAAATTAACTTTAATTTGAAACGGTGTATTACCTGATACTACAGCAGGTCTTCCTGCAAACCAAACATGATTTGTACTTTTGTACTACAGGTTCAACCTCTAATATAAATGAAAACATATCGATTCGATTCCCCCTTAGTTGCTTTTCTAAAGGAAAACACGTGAGGCTTATCAACAGGTTTTTGCTGTAAATTTGTCTCACTCATATTAAAATAAAGTCTTTGTCTGCCTCCTCCCCAGAGTCTGAAGACTTTTTGCCTGCTGCCTTGTCCTTGTCTGGGTTTGGAGACTGGTCCTTGGTCTTGAAGGAGCCATGATCCTCAGAGTTGGTACGGAGTGGGCTGGGACGCTGAACAGAGTCTGACACGGACCCCGCCCTCACTGAAAACGAGAGAGAGAGAGAGAGAGAGAGAGAGAGAGAGAGAGAGAGAGAGAGAGAGAGAGAGAAAATGACAGGAAGTGTTGACAATGCTTAGAGCAAGGGGAAGAGAGAAGGGAGGAGAGAAAAGGAAAGGAAGTGAGGATGAGAGGGAAACGGAGGAAATTATTAGTCATTTTTAAAAATATATTTGGACAGGTTTTTTTTGGTACATGCAGCTGTTATTAAGTTATGCAACAGTCTGTTCAGAATATTTCCCTACTCTATGCCCAATGCATGCTGGGATAGATAGACTACTTAAAAGGGATCCTGCTTCACACTGCCACTTGAGTCTTCTTAATCATCTTCTTCAACATGCGTAGAGGCAATTAAGATTCTCCTGTGTATACTGCCACCTAATGGCTCTTGAGTTACTCTGTAATGAGATGAATGATCCAAAGAACCCCGACACATATTGTGATAGCCTTTATTTATTTAACTTTTTTGTAAAGCCCATCACCTGAAGGGATTAATGTCCTAAATTTAGTCTTACAGCATCATTTAAATCTCAAATTATGGGGAAGAAAGGTTGTCTTCTTGGTAAAAAAAAAAGGTTTCCCTCTAATGGCGCAGAGGTTGTGGGATTGCACTGGCTGCACTGTGTAGACACAAATGCCCCCTCCAGCTTTAAAGTCTCTCTGCAATCATTCGATGTGCATACTAAAAAACAACACACATTTTATTAAACTTCTATTGAGGATCAACAAAACAAAGAACCAACAAACCAGGTAGCCATTTGCTGCAAAACAAATTCCTATGTGCCTGAGAGCAAGAATCATGCTTATGAACATGAATTAGATGTGTGCACCTCTGACAGGCACCAGAGGGTGTCACTGATAACATACAGTAAAGAGAGGAAGAGCAGAGAGAAGAAAGGGAGACCAAAGGAGAGGACATGCATGAGACAAGGAAAAAAATAAATAAAAACATCAGAGAGAAGGGAGCAGAGACAGACCTGACTGTTACATAATAGATAATACATGAAAGGCAGTGGGACTGACTGAGAGTTGTGACCCAAATCTATCAGTCTGTCATGTTGTACATGTAGACAGACAACAGTCGGCCTCCACGGGAACAATTCAAATATATGAGACCGCGGGGGAATCCTGACAGTGACATCAAACATCTGCCAGTCTGTGGAGGGGAAATCTGCTCTGGCCAATGTGTTTGTAAGAAGATTTATTTATTAGCGTTAACACCATGAGGCATGGATGGGCTATGTAGAGATACTCAGATTTTGTGACCCACCATCCTGACTAGTCTGGCCCTCTTTGTCTTTCTCCGACAGCCTCCTCTTCAGCGTGGGAGGAAGAGCTGTGACCTTAGGAGACACAGCGCCACTGCTGGGGGAATCTGCGCTCTCGTCTGCGAGTAAAATGTTCAGAAAAAAACAAATATGATCAACGTAAAACAAATATCTCATCTGTCATACATTCTCACAACAGGACTAAATATGTGTACAGTGTTAAGTTGTCTGTATTCCTTTGTCTATCTATCAGCACGAGCTGCAGAAAAAATATACTTCACAAGCACAATGCAAACAAAATTTCCAACTGTATAATCTAAAATCATACTACATTCATAAAAATATCCAACAAAGATGTGGTTCAGGAAGATAAAAACTGAATCACTGCAGCAACAATCCCCTCAGTGGCTCTGACTGTACCTATGCTCCTGCTGCTACTGGTGGTCCTTGGCTTCTGTGGGATGGTGGGTCGGGCAGCCAGCGCAGGCTTCGCTCCTTGTGGCACCGGTGGTTTGGGACTTACTGGTCCCCCAGGGGAACTCGAGGAGGACGTAGCCCTGAGACGGGGGACTGGTTCAGGCTTGGTCTCACCACGAGGAGGGGTCTTCTCTGGAGAACCAGTCGGAGGGTCTGTTTTATTAATCGAACCACTGGGAGACCTGCTCTCTGAACCGGTGGGCTGTGGCTTGGCTGCTGACACACACAAAAAAAGTCATGCACACCATGATTTTTATATACTGTATGGGTATGAACCCAGACCCCGAAACAAAAACATGAACAGCCCAAGAAGCAATTCATAACCAAACTTGTCTCCATTCATTTGTAGGATGTGGAACAGTAGCTGTCTCAGAAAGAACTTAAAACGCTCCTTTCTCTAATTTTTATGTTTATCTCAACAGATAAAACAGCTTACCTGTTGCATTGCTGTCAGGCCTGTCGGGGCTGGAAGACTGGAGGACACACAGGGACAAAATATTGAATCACTATACATGAGTGCAGAATGGTAATAATTGATTTTTGTCCTTTTAACAGATTAGATTTATGACATGAAAACTAGTATGTACAAATACCCCTTGAACAAACACTGTACAAAATGTTGAGACCACCTTTTTGAGTTTGGTATATTTTTGGTATATCTACATACAGTATATTTTTAGTTTCAAGCTTTTATTTTAACTGTGATTGGAGAAGTGCAGTGCTGCGATACTGAATGTACATGTAACACTGCCAAGCAGCATTTAAACAGAAGGGGGCGCCTTTGTGTTAGAAAATGCTATGGATACAGCTCGCACACCCAAGCTTTGTATTAATGACCTGCCTCCTGAATAGCTCTCTACCTGCATACACAAAGACACACATGCGCACACACCACCTGGAAGGCAGCCAGAACAAGCAGATGGCAGGAGAGGCTTTAGTGCCACTGATACAAGGTCAGAAAAAATCCTAATGCTGCAAACACCATAAACCTCTTATTGCGCACACACACACACACACACACACACACACACACACACACACACACAGTTTGCAGTGCAGTAACTAGATAGGGACCAGTAACACATCTAGTGAACACACACTTACAGGTGCCAACAGCAACTTACATTTCACTGATGTGCAAATGCACAAAAATAGTACACAAATCATACAGTTATTGCCCTTAATAAACTCTGGGGATGCGTGTTATTTCCCCTTGAATCACACTAGGATTTATTTCAAATTTTAAAAACTATTTTTTTATGCTTTTGAGGAAATGAACAAGTGAATGTAGAAAAGAGAGCAAAGGAGGTGTAGGAACTGAGAGCACGTTTAGTTTAAGGCATCAAAGTGAATTTGGGAATTTAAAAGTAGGTGAAATATTCCCAGGACATTTATGTCCTGCCGTGAGTCATGACAGAGAATTTGTATATCAGCTTTCTTCCTTGTCTTCATTCTGTCCATTTGCTGTTCGTGCTTCCATCTCCTCCACTCTGCACTTCCCACCCTCCTCCTCCTCATCCTCCTCCTCCTTTCACCTTGTCATCTGGCAGAAAATCAGGGTTGTTTGTGTTTTTATGTCAACATGTTGACAGGTGCAATTACTAGCCTGAAGATATACACAAGTCTCAGCATCTCTCTCTCTGTGTGTGTGTGTGTGTTGGTGTATGTAGATGCTTCTTATTTTGTGCGTTCTCCCAGCTGGAATCCACAGTTAGTGAGTGTTGAACAAAACAGCCTTGACAAGTGGAGACTGAACACCTACAGCACTTTTTCCCCAAAACAAAATCCAGTGTGTCCTTATTTAAACGAGCATCTCTCTATATCTCACTGTCATACTACTATCATAAAACCTTAAACCTTATTTTTGTAGCTTTAACTGTCACCTTATTTTTTAAATAGATAATTTCATTTTTTGACATGGAAAAAGTCTTAAGCTCTGCTTTTCTTAATTCTTAAATGCTGCTTAAATAATGTTCTGTTTTACTAAAACACACTTTTTAGTCTTAAATCTATAGATGGACGTCTAGACTTGAGTCCAAAGGTAATCACTAAACATTTGAATGTCTTGCAGCAAATGTAATTACTGGGCTTGAATTATTTTATTGTCTTAATTTGACGTGTATCTTTTAAAATTGTATTGTAGTTTTTAGTAATTATTGTCACTCTCTTCCTGTTTGTCTTCTTTATTCCATGTTTATTGTGTTTGTTTTTTCAATGGTTTTCCATATGAAAAGAAAAGCTGATGAAACAATCTCAACTCAAGGTCCTCTGACTTACTTGTTCTGGATCTCTAGCATCAACTTAGGACCGTGTGATCTGGTAAAAAGCTCCAACACAAGCGAGTAAGTTGACCTTGAGTTGAGTTTAGCAATATTAAGAATGAACTGTCAAGCTCACTTTGTAACAGTCTGGAAAAAGCCATGTAAATTCGGACCCAACACAAATGTTGCTGGTGCAGGATGTACTGTATTTAATGTGGGGGGTCAGCATGATCATCTTTTCTTCTCAGGTTCAAACCAGGCACAAGACCTTTACCACATGTTGCTGTCTCCCATCTGTCCCTTACTTTCCCTTCTTTCTTGTAACCCCAATGCTTACTTTTTAAATAACACCACCTCACCTTGTGTGCTCTCCTCTCCTGCTTGGCCTTCATCTCTGCCAGCAGGCCGCTGCCCATCATCTGCAACCCCTGGTACCTCCTGCCTCCCTGAGGACTGCCCCTGCCGTCCGAACCCTCCCAGGGCTCGTCTATGGAGTCTGGCGTCCTCAGCTCCTCTGAGCGGTCTGAGCTGCTGCTGTAGTCTGCGGGCTGCGAGCGGCTGGAGGCGTCTCTGCAGTAAAGACAGGAATTATTAGTGGCTTAGTTAGTGGGTAATCTATTGTTCCATAAAAGAAAAATGATTCTGTCTTTGTTCATCTATACCTGGACTTTGGCTCAGGTGCTGGGCTCTTTACTGCCACCTTTGGTGAGGAGGGCTCCTCAGGGATGGTGGAAGCTGGCGTCGAGGCTACAGAGGCTGAGGATGTGCCCGAAGCTGGAGGGGTCGCCTGGTTTTTCTCAGACTTATCTGATTTGTCCGATTTATCAGATTTATCTGATTTGGAGGAACGTTTGATGAGGTTAAGGAATCCTCCTTTACTCTTCTTCTTCTCTCCATCTTGAGACTGGGAACGTCTGAGAGGAGACAGAATAAGAGACAAAGCAGGAAGAACAAAAGACTTAAGGTGTTTAATGTATAAGGGATAAGTATGATAAATATTAGGAACAAGTACACTCTTAATACATCTCTACGGATGAAAAAAAAAAAATGAGTCCCTCATGAGAAAATTATTAAAAAAGCTTAATCCTTACTTGGAATCCATCTTGGTGACTTTTGTAGAGAAGAACTCGTCCACGCCCTCATCCACCCTTCCCATGAGGCCATTCTGCTCCCCATCCTGAGATGGAGCACTGTGGATTTGCTGAAAGAGGAAGTTTAAGAATCTGAGACCATGTCTGGACCACCTGACAAACTGTTTCCATGCATGGAGTATTTGGTATGTAGTCCACTTGTGTTTTGTGTCAGTCGTTTCTTGCAGGTAAATGAAAGGAAGCCTCTGTTGGGGCAACTAATGTGTCTGAACTGAAAAAAATCCACCGCCTGCAAAGCTTTACTCACAGGTATTTTGCTGGAATGCGTTTTCTTGTTCCGGCGGGGCCGTAGTTTGGTGAAGTGCTGCAGCTTTTTTTCCTCCTCAGACGGCAGCTCCACCATCACTCCCGGCGGACGTTGCTCCAGTTTTGGCAGGATTTGAGATGGAGTAGGTGGAGTTCGAGATGAAGTTGAAGTGTCCTCCACATGGATAGGGACGTCCTCCAGGGCCTTGTCCAGGTCAAACTCCATCTCTGTAGGTTGGACCGTCATAAGGAGATTTGTATTTAGATATACATTGAATGTTCAAGTGCCATCCGGTCTTAGTAGCATCAGTATTGAGGAATTATTTGAAAGACCAAATACAGAATGATTAAAAAAAGCCACCCTAAGCCATCAAGTAAGCTTTTTATAGTATAAAGCAGAAATATAAAAAAATATATATAAGAAACTGCTTACCAAAGGCACGAGACACTGGCCGAAGCATTCTGCTGTGGATACTCTTCCTCTTGGATTTAGGAGTCATCTGAAAGAGGAGCAGATAATCAAATAAAATGTGTGGTAATTGTTGACAAAATATCAAAACTGTCATTTCTATCATTTAACTACTTTATAGTTTTGCCAGTTTGTACTAAGACCAAACATTTCCCTATTTAATCAAAACAGTCTAAATATAACTAACAAACTGTACAGGTAATTATCTGTACTGATTTTTCCTATCACACACACACATTTCTGTACGCTAGAATAATACAAACATCTTGATCTACAGATATGTTTAAACAAGGTTAACAAGGCACACTGGATAATTCAACTGTTAATTGTTTTCTTCATTATATATCCTAAATTGGGAGAATTAGAACAGCTGTTGGGGTTATGAAGGAACAAACAACTAACTACAGTAGCACCCAGTAACACATGTTGCATATTATATTGTACTGTGATCCACATTTACAAGGTGGTGATGACAGACATTGAGTGGAGAGGAGCAGTGCAATGTGGCTGGATGGATTAGGGAAAAATATACATTTTCAATTATCAGCATTCAACAGTGTAAAATATCATTCGGAGAGTGAGTGAGGAAGTGATAGATAAATGCATCCTACTATTCTCGTACTGTAGTTTTTCTACACTATCTTTAAAATAAATCATAGGGATCAAATATCCAAATACAGGAGCCTCTTTGTGCTATGGAAAAAGCTACAGCACAGAGAACTGTACAGCAGGCAGACACAGTGAGGAGAGACAGAAAAGGGAAAGAACAGTAAAAGAAGGTGGATTGAAAGGAGAGTATAGAGGGACAGTCCAGAATTACTTACACTGGTGCAGCACAAAGTCTCCGTGGAGCAAAGGTGGAAAGAGAAGAAAGAACAGAGGAAAAGAAGATTGAAGAGGAAGAAAGACAACACACAGTAAAGCCTAGCGAAGACAAAAATGAAAGAGATAGTTGGGACAGCCATGAACTCTAAAGGTGCCCCGTTTATGGGAAACAGGAGAAAGTAGAGGTGAACAGAACAGAGAGGGATATAAGATGGAAAGAGGGGTAAGACACCAGAGACAGAAGAACATGCAGCTTCCTGTTGACTGCAGCCTCCATTTACTGTGCATCACAAGTCACGCACATCGTTGTATCGGTACTCCTTTTCTACAACAAATCTACATACAAACGTGGTAAAAAAAGCAACCATTCCTCATCTCTAGAATATTTCACAAAGGTAGAATAAACTTAAACAGTGGTAGGTGCTCAGTAAACATTCACTTCTCAACTATAAAAGCAACACGGGCTGCTTTTAGCATTTTGCAAAAAGTTCAGTTCACTGAACATCAAGACAAAGATACCAAAATCAAATCAATCAGAGTCTTTGGTATATTTAGAGTCATCGAGGTCTGTTTTTTTCCAGCAGAGAGTATTATTAAGCGAGGTGTAGTCTGACTCTCAGGAAGTAGGCTGTGGGTATAAGCCTGTCGTTGGCCGACTATTTCAGTTGGAAATCTCCTCCCCTTCTGCTATCTGCTTGAGACCGTTTACACTATTTTGCAACTGGCACCGTTGCTGCATCCTCGGCTTAGCGCCAAGACGATTGTGATTGGTTTAAAGAAATACAAACAAGCCAGTGCGTTTTTTTTCCTCCACTATACCAGAATGATAATGGGTTCATCCAGTCCTTTCTCAGTCTGGCTATGTGAGACCTACCATGCACGTCTCTAGATCCTCCAGCCTCTCAGCCTCCAGTATCTCGGCCGATGCCCGTTTAGGAATCTTCTCCTCTGGGACGTCCAGATCCACCGACTCCTGCTGCACCAAGGGGCGACCTCGCCGCACCAGATGGTCTGCCTGGGAGGACGAGAGAGGAGAGGAAACGGGGAGCAGAGGAGTTGTGGGAAAGAGATATGAGTGAGGAGAAGAAGAAGAAAGAGGGAGAAGCGAGGATGTGGATGGGCAAGGGGAAAGAAAAGGAGTGATAAGATGGGAGGAAAAGAAGGAATTATGAGCGGAGGAAAGAAGGTAGACAGAGAGAGGGGAGGATAGAAAGAAGGACGAAAAGGGGTTTCAGAGAGATTTACAGTTAAAAATTATAAACTATAATCCTAAATAAACATGTTTATGCTACCAAAAGAAGTGGTAAAACTCAAATTCGAAAAGGTTCAATTAAAGTTGAAAATAAGTTACAACAATTCAGAGGGCTCAAATTAACAGCTATTGTGAATGAATCAATGAGCCAGCTGAGAGCTCTGTTGACTTTAATCTTACCAGAGTGAGCTGGGAAGTGGAAAGAGCCTCCAAAATCTCATCAACAATGCGATCAGACAGGAAGGAGGCCAGACTCAGCTTCACCTCACTGACACAGAGAGATAAGGAGAGTGACGGTCAGACAGCAAAGCAAGACTGGTATAAGATAAGTACACAACAGACCCAAACATAACCACAGAAAGATCTCAGTGATTTCTCTATGACATCCATAGTTACATGTACATATACATAACACTATTCAACGCATAAACACACACACACACACCTGATCTTGTTGATAATATCCACTCCAGACTGCTCCAGGAGGGTTTTGGTGACAAAGCTTTTGGGTACGACCATCTTGGCTGAGCTGGCTTTCATTAGCTCTGGACGAAGATTAGATCTCTTCATCACATGGGGACACAGAGACTCTGCTGCATCCACCATCGACTCCAACAGAGTCTGGAAGGAGTGAAGATAAGGGATGGATGGACGTGAATCTGTGTGTGTGTGTGTGTGTGTGTGTGTGTGTGATGAGGGGTTTGATAATCCACCAGCAATTAACTTCAACATCAAAGGAACACCTATATTAAGTACATGACAGGTACTGTTAATGTTCATTAATTAATGTTCACACTGAATGTGGTAATATATAAAGTTTGGTTCCATTTTTAAAGTCAAGTGCTCATTGCTGTGATATTTATGCTTTTAAATTTCGCAGAGATCACTCATACTTCAATTTTTTATTTATTTTATCTTACATTTCTGAAATTGATTTTACCAGTTTTATTATAAAAATCTAGTATTTTTGTAATTTGTTGATTTTATTTTGCTGCCATGTGTGAAGCACTTTGTAACTTAGATTTTGAAAAGTGTTCTCAATAAATAATAAAGATTGTAATCATTACTATAAATCAAATAAAGTGTGCTGAAGTATTTTTCTTAGATTTTCAGTTGGTTAACTTTTACCGTCTGTGATATGTGTATATCATATACTTTGACTACTTGGTAGTATTAGATTTAAGGTCTTTGGCCAAAAATAAAATATGACTTAACAATTATAAGTATAATTTCTTTGGTGGCCACAATTAATAGTTTAACTGGCCATCTTCTATCATCTCTGGAGGAAAATTTATAACCCTACCTGCAGTTGTTGGTCCATGACAGTAGTCACTTCCCCAGCCATAGACTCCAGTTTCTCCTGGATGGGTCCCACTGACGAGCTGTTCACCTCCTCTCTGGCAGCTGATCCTAGGTGGTAGAGGTTAGGGAGCAGCTGGGGAGACACAGAGGGGAGGACATAGGATGGATGTAAATGAGCTTGTAGAGAAAACCTTTACGTGCACCAGCGAGGCCCATGTATAAAGTTCCTGTCCTCACCGTTTTAGAGTTCCTGGCGTCTTTGATGAGGTTCTCGGCTGACTTGACGTCCTCCATGATGACGTCTGTCTCCGAGTTCCTCAGAGAGTTCAGGTGGTCCTGCACCTTCACACAAATCCTGTCGATCATCTAGTAGATCAAGACAAGGCATGAGAGTTTGTGTTAGAAATGTGGAAGGCTTAGACTCTAGTGTTAAATATTATATTAGTAGTTCTGTGGCAAGTTACCTCTATGTGTGTGATGCTGTGGAGGGATACGTATTAACCTAAACAGTAATAACTACAGTGGCTAGATACACATTCTTCACAGAATATAAATGTAATAGTACAGAAATACAGAAGGGAGAAGTGAGTGCAATAAGGACAGGCTTTAAACTTCTTAGTCCCAAAAATGCAAAATTAATATAAACTGTACTGTATTCGGTACAGTCCTATCAACTATTATAGATGAAGTTTGGTCAAAAACGTATACATTATAGTGCGTATGAATTCAATAATCATTGTGTATTTGTTTGTTTACACACCTGTTGTGTGGTTGTGGTCACAATGCCCTGCTGCAGCCGATAGGCCTGTTCCTGTAGGTATTTTCTGGTTTCATGGTTCCTGTACAGGTAATTCTCAATCTGGGGGGGAAAAACACAAAACCACTGTCATAACAAACCAGAGTGATAATGATGTAAAACAGTCAGTTTACTCTGTTTGAAGTTGTTGCATATAGCATGTTTTCAATACTATGAAAATCCTGTAACACCATTACAGGAGGAACCAATGAGATTTCTTAACATACCTTTAGCAAGGCATCCTCTGTTTTCTCAGGGCTGGCCTTCAGAGCCTGGGAGGCATCGATGATGGGGATGGGCATGAAACGAATGGTGAAGTTCCTAATGGACACACAGCCAGAGGACATTATTCCACACACAGTTAGTTCACATTATAGAGGAAAGGGAAATGGGCAGATATGTGTATAGAGATGTACAGACAGAGAGGCAAACACGGTTATTTTAATAAACATGAAGGAAAGTAATGCATTTGAGCAAACACACACAGTATAAAGCAATATGATTCACAGTTCAGGATTTGTAATTTTACTCACTGTTATAAACTAGTAAACAGTGAAATGCAATATCTGCATGTCATTCATTTCAAGGATAACTTTCCATTAAGCTTATTGAACCATGACACATACAGTAATTATATGTCATGGTTCAATAATTGTTTATGTTAATATCTGGGTGTGAATCAGTAACACTGTAACCTCATTGGAAAAAAATGGGATTTTTTAGGAAATGCAACTAACTGAACCCTTGATTGCTCTGTGTGTGTGTGTGTGTGTGTGTGTGTGTGTGTGTGTGTGTGTGTGTGTGTGTGTGTGTGTGTGTGTGTGTGTGTATGCGGTGGAGACAGTATTAGATGTGGCCCGGCCCCTCAGCTGCTCTCACACTGGTTTATTACAGAGCAATGATCTGGGGCACCATTAGAGAGGTTACTGATCTTGAAATAGAGGTCACCACACAGTATTAATATTCATATCATGATGGAGGAGGAGAAGGAATGAAAGGAGAAAGAAGAAAAAAATAGAAAGAGAAATTGAAGATACAGTAGGATGGGAAGCAGAAGGCACAGAGGGATGAAAATGAGGGTGTTTGGAGGCAAAGAAAAGGCAAGAGGTTCAGATGTTGATAGTTTTCAACCTCAAAGGTAAACTGATTGATTTTTACTCAGATATGCCTGGCTTCACGATAAACATACACACAGCGAAGCCCCACGGCAGGCAACATGGTGCCATTAGAGAGACTGAATTTTATGTTTACAGAGACATTATGTGAAAATATTGAATTATAGCTGCAACTAACGACTAATTTCATTACTGATTAATCTTTTTTCCCCCCCAATTAATTGATCAATTGGATGCTTTTAATTTTAAATAGTGAAAAATCACATTTCAAGCCCAAGGTGAAGTCTTCAGATAACTTGTTAAAACCCAAAGATGTTCAGTTTGCTATCACATAACATGAAGAAAAGCAGAAAATTCTCACAATGCAGAGGCTTCAACAAGAGAAGAGTTGGCATTTTTTCTTTAAAAAATGACAAGCAATTGATCAATAATCAAAATAGTTTCATGTTTTGTCGATCTACTATTCAATTATTCGAGTAACTGTTTCATCTCTTCTTGGAATATTAAATAAACCCCATTCTCTACTGATTCCATTGCATGCATGTGGGACAAACTCGACTGTCTGATGCTTTCACTTTCACATTTTCACTGCCTTCATCATATTTGATCTTATTTACACAATAGAGCTTTAAATGAGGTCCTGTATGTGTCCTTGAAATGTGTCTGTAGCAGATGAAAAGCATTCATACTGTAACTTTTAGGTTGGTGCATATAGGAACCTTTGTTAACTTTCTCTATTCACTTGAAAATGTCCACTTTCACATATTTAAAATGATTGGAAGTCTGGAAAATCTTCTGAAGAATGTAACATCAAGCATTATGAAACATTTTCTGACATGAAAGAACACAAGAGACGTGAGGAAATTGCCTGAAGGGAACAAAAATGCACACACACACACACACACACACACGCACACGCACACGCACACGCACACGCACACACACGCACACGCACACACACGCACACGCACACACACACACACACACACACACACACACACACACACACACACACACACACACACAAGAATAGAGAACAGGAGCAAGAAAAGAGAAATTTGTTATTTCAATAATGCAATCCAGAGACTCAGAGGGGAAATGGGTAGAAGTGCTGCTGGGAGAATATGATAAACAGAGAGAGAAGATGAGAGCGGTGGATATACAGATGTGTGTCCCAGAAGCAAATTTAGTTTGATGCACATGTCATTTCACGCTCACACACAATATTGAACATTCAGCTCCACAGACAGAAGAGACAGTAGACAAAAAATGTGATTCATTCAGTCTCAACTTGTACTTTTTGTCTCACGTAATCTGTTCTGCTCTCTCTTCCTTTCCCTACCTCAGCATCTTTTCTTCCGCCATAGTTTCTTTGTTGTTGTTCCCTCTTCCCTCTCTCGTTTCCTTCCTCTCATCCTCTCCTTCTCTTCCTGTCTAAACACACCTCAAGCTTTCCTCCTGCTCAGCACGAAGCCAAGTGACATCTGGGCTGCAACAGCTAACCACACATCCATCCATTCAGAAGTTTCCATGTGTATGTGTACTATTAGAATAAAGGTATCATCAGCATACACACAGACAGAGCTACTTACTTCTCCAGAGCGGCTGCTACATCCTGAAGACCCTGAGGGCTGGTGTTGTTCTTATCCCAGATCACAGTCCTGCACAATGTGACACAAGCAAAGTTGGAGCTAATGAATTCAGAGAGACAATGTACAGCATTTTAGTTGCTATCTACTGACAACCTAGAGGCTATATGGAACTGTGTTGTGTCACATTTTTTGCAAGAAGGTGCAGTCGCACAAGCTAATTTAATTCCAATGTTCCCCTTTAAGGTGATTTTTCAAAATAATTGTTTCAGTGCATGTAGGGTCTAATGCATTACTTCACCTTATATAAGGTCTGAAAGGTGGAGTTACCTGCAGTCATTGGATACACATTGGATCCACATTGGATCCACTGCACAGTATCAAGTCAAATTATTAATAGGAGCTTCATAAATAAACCTGTATTCAGGGCAGTTTTCAAAATCCAGGGCCGCAGAGGAGCCAGTAGAAGTTCAACTAGTGATGTAAGGTTTATTATTTATTATCTTTTATAACTGGCACTCTTGTGACACAGCCTTTGACCCCTGAACATGTACTCACCTGAGTTTGGAGTTGATCTGTAGCGCCTTGGCCAGCATCTTGGCTCCCATGTCCCCCATGGCGTTCCCACTAATGTCTAATCTGGTGAGCGAGGAGTTGCTGCCGAGGGCGTTCAGAACGATGGTCAGATCGCTCTTTAGTCTGGAGTCTGCTAGAGACAGAGAGGTGAGGGGCTGGGGGAGGGAAGAATTGAGGGAGAAGGAAGTGTACATGTGGGGTGGGAGGAGGAGAAAAGGAAAAGGTGTTAGAGGGTTTATATGATGAGAATAAAGGGTAAAATACAGTCTTATTATATTTGGTGTGTTTGTGACAGTGTTACAAGAAAGCAGGACAGTATGTGTTTTATCTGCCACCTGCAGGCTCCACTTCTCTGTGTTTATCCAGCTTTGCCATCACCAACAAGCTTTTAAAAGGAGCTTTCTTGGCACTTATATTTTACTGCCAACTTTAACAAAAGCTATTATAATTTATGTCATTGAGAGCATTAATATTCCTTTAGGCAGTGCCAGCTTGTTTTCCTGTCCAAGTGTCCTTGAATTTATTCACTGTCCATGGATGCTTGGTTTCCCAGCGTCTTCTATTTATTTGGCTTAATGCTGTCTCTGTTTGTTCCTTCACCCACCCTGTGATCTTTGGCACTTCCTTAGAGAAAGTGTGAGCATGCAGTCAAGCATGACTGTCAGATCTCACAGCAACTTTGACACAGCAATGAAAGCAATGAAAACAACAAAAAAACTCGTTTTTTCACAGATTCAATTACTGCCTACACTTTTAGCAATACGATTGTTATTAGCACATCTAGAGGTTTTTCTATAAATCTTATTTTCTCAAAATGTCTTCTCCAACTTCATCTTTTGCAGATACAGCAGTAATTATAAAACTATGTTCCTGCAGTGGCTGGTGATTTAAAATGGAACATTTGTCACAGGACTTGCAAGAGACTTCTCTAAAATGTCAGAGGTATTACCATTCAAAACTCCACGGGGCAAAATGAAAAATTCAGCACTGGATCAAGTGGATTTCTTTGTGATGCAAGAGCGATACGAGGGTTTACAAATGTCCAGCAGTGCCCGTCTGTTCACCTCAGTTAAGCTGCTCTATGATGCATACCATTTACACAGCTGGAGACTGCTGGGGGCCGTCTTCACAAAAACATGCTGAGGATAAGAGTAGCTCCTGGCTGAGTTAGGAGTTACTTATGTTTTGGTTTAAGAGAAATTCACAAAGCATTTTAGTGCTAAATGTAGCTCCCTAGTCTGAAAGAAGTTAGAGGCAGTCCAGAGGACTCACCAACAAATCCAAAAAATCCTCCCGAATTATTCCTCAAACCAAAAAAGCACTCTTCAGTCAACTCAACCTTCATTCAATTTGTATTTATTTTACTTTTTAATTTAATTTAACATTTTTTTCTTATTTAATTTAATCGTCAATGTAATTTTAAATTTAATCTATTTTGAATTTCATGTTTTGTATCAAATTTTTAATATAATTTATTTTAAAATTATTTTTTTAATTTTATTTCCATATAAAGTCATATTATCTATACATTACTATTTATAATTCTACCCAGTTGAGCCAAAATGGGCTCTGCCAGTGTTACATTATTATATATTCTACTATTGGATTATTATTATTGTTGCAGTAACATGTAAATTGCATTTTAATCACTTTGTTGGGTGGTTTAATTTATTGTATAAACAATACATTGTATTTCATATGCTCATTATAGGTTCTTAAAATCTTCATCTGCAAAGTAACTACAGCTGCCAGATCAATGTAGTGGAGTAAAAGTATAACATAGCATAAAATTAAAATACTCAACTAAAGTATAAGTAACTCAGAATTGTACTTGGGCAGATGTACTTATTTTACTTTCCATCACTGATGCATTCAATCCATGAACTGCAGCACAAATACAGAAGAGACTATTTAGTACATGTGTCAACTGGAAGTCACAAGAAAAGAATTGCTTCCTGTGTAGCTTCTCCAACAGGACAAAATCTAAATATGTGTGGATTAACATTGCAAAAGCATACAGTTCTGCAAGCAATACTCCCAGTGAAGTCTAAAGAAATCAAAAGATTAAACCCAGAGTTCATGAGTTTGTGTGCTTTGCCATAAAAAAGTAGGCAACACAGTGATGGGTGATGTGTCAGTTATGAAGTATTTCCCTCTTTAATTTGTCTTCGAGAGAGTGATGAAGTGAGGGGTATTTTATAGGCAGCGTGGTGATGACTGTGTGGAGGACTAGTATCAACATGGTTATAAAGACAGAAAATGACTTTTTTATGTCTTGTCTGAGGATGCAGAGAGAATTATTTACTGCCTGCACGTGCTCCTGTGGGGCACCGAGCACACATTAAATATGCAAATTTAAATAGGTACAAGTTTATGGACCAGTAGCCACAGTGGCTAATTTCTTTCTCCAGTGATGTAAAGTAGACACAACATCTCTATCACTGGGCCCCCACACTGTTTCTAGCTGCTAAATGAGAATAAAAATAAAAACTACTAACACAGAGAAACAAAGAAGGGAAGTCTACAATGGCAACATCTGTATGTTGTGCCGACAAATTATAATTACAAGTCCCTTACTATTACTATTACTATCCCTCTCTGTGGCTGAAGCAAATAACTTTCAGCAGCTACAGCGGCTCGGATTCTTAGCCCTTATTAATCATTAAAATGAAGAAATCATTGCTCTGGGTATGCATACACGTCTTGTTTAATAAAACAGAGAAAATGAGAAATTGTAACCCAAGACACGCAAATAAAAGTGACCTTATACCAGAGACAAATTAATCCATTTAATGTACGTCCATAAAATGATGAACTGTGTTTAATATTCTGAAGAATCTCATTCATCCTGCAGTGTGTGTTCAGCAATACATCAACATCCTATCTCTCCACTACAGTCCGCAATAGCTTAGCAGAGGGGACGCTGGTGCTCTTACTGATTACTCAGACACTAAAGAATTGTTATTATTTTTACGCAGGAGAAATTGTTTTCTTTTTTACACACTCTCCACCTCTTCTGCATCTTCTGCTCTGACTTCGTGCTGGTGAAATTTAGGTTGTTACTGATTTCTTACTGCCATCTCCAAACCATAACATTCACAAGCACGGCCTGATAATTACCATCAAGGAGCTTTGGGCTGTGGTTTTGCATATGCTGTAGTTTGTAAAAGGAATAAATATATACGAATTAAATTTGCTGGTCAGTGATGGCAGATTTGCAGATTAAAACAGTCTCTAATATAAAAGTTGTTTTTGTAGATTCATTTTTTATTTTTCTCCATAAATGTATTGTTTATAATATCTGATACTATATAATATCTGAGATTTTATTCTATAAAATCCAATAGTAATTAAATCACCTTCCAGCACCTCTAAAGCTCACTAATCAACCTCCTTATATCATGTTTTATAATCCAAAGATTGTGTAAAAACGAAAAATTGTGGTTTTACAGGGGACTATTTGTTGGCCAAGAAGTTACTGCCGCCGGCCAAGAAATAGTCCAGGTGTTGGCAGGCAGATTTAGGTGCCATTGGACAGAGCCAGGCTAGCTGTTTCCCCTGGTTTCCAGTCATTATGCTAAGCTAAGCTAAGCTAAGCTAAGCAGCTGCTGGCTGGAGTATCATTTTTACTGCACAAACATGAAAGTGATATATCATCTAACTCTCTGCAAGATTTTCCAAAATACTGAACTATTCCTTGAATGAAGCAGATGTGCACCATCTCACTAACGAAACACAGAAAACAGTTTGTGTATCTGTCTATATTCTGGCAGCCATAAGGTATCCCACGTCTGACTGCCTGGACTCAGGCCAGAAACACAACAGGTAAATGTACTGCCTGGAGCGGTGTCACACACTCTGCCTGTGAGAGTGTGTTTTTTTTCCTGGCTACACAGGAATAACGTGCTGCTGAATAAAATGTGAAACCAGTTATCTCTACAGGTCTTCACTTATCTGTGTTTGCACGTCAGTTGTGGTTGTGAGGTACCCAAGAGACTGGTTACACACTTGTCTCTCTCGAACACGCACACGCAGCGGGACAGGATAACACATACTATAAACACACACCTTTCAGATCAGCTGTCTTATGTGTGCTACAAAAAAAACTTAATTCTCTGCCACCTTCCCTTCCTACCTCTTTTTGTTTTTATTCCTTACTATCCACCCCACTGAACATCCTTTGACCTACCACCTTTAACCTCTTCCTCTCACTTTTTCAGTACCCATCCATTAAGTTCCTCCCTCCTTTCATTCTCTCTTTGTATCCCACCTGCAATGCCAGATAACCAGCTCATACGTAATGCAATCTTCTCATACACATAATCACTCACACACACACATAATCACTCACACACACACATAATCACTCACACACACACACACACACACACACCAAGAGACCAATCCAATCTAGCACATCCACAACCACTGTGGGAGACAAAAAAAAGATTTGTTACAGCTCCCATGATGGAGAGATAGATCAAATGAGTGAGATGGATTAAGGGACAGGGAGGAGGGCAGATAGCTAGAAGCTGGAGAAAAACCCTTTATTTCAGAGCAATTGAAGGAAATGATGAGCTTACCGGGAATCTTGTAATATCTAAATAATTCCCCCTGTAGACACTGATAGGCACAAGAAGGGATTCAATGGATCATTTAGGGAGTGTAGAGGCTATGCTATCAAGTCTGGGTAATGCATAAAGTAATAGAAAGTTATGGCACAGTTTAAATACTTGGGTCATAATCCCATGAGTTGTTTCCATGATGTACTGTACTTTGGTGGTTTCCCTTTGTGGTGCAATAATTCACCCACAACACAACCACTATTTCATAACTAATTCAATAATGTCCAGTAATATGCACCTGACCCTCTATACGAGTGAAATAAATAATAGAATGTTTGATTGCAGCTCTCATACACCACATGGTTTCAGTTGAATCTGACACTTTATTGATTACCGTGGTAGAATTATCTTCACACCATCCTCCAATGGAGAGGTCAGAGGTCAGCTGTAGAGCAGCTGGTGGAGATTCAGTGATTTGCTGCAGCACACAAAAGCCAGACAGAGAAGGAAATTAAAAAAAAAACTCACCGACTCCTCTTCCTGAATCATATGGACCAGGCTGTCCAACACGGGAGCAAGGTTTCTTAATCAGGTAGAGGAAAGAGAGGAAGAAAATATACATCATGAACATGATAATCGCACTGAGAGAACAATCTTTAGAACTGCACAACATAGATTAAGTACCCAGGTATAGAAACATCTACAGAGTTATACTAGATTTCTCTGTGCAATGCCATCTTGAATACAACACTTTGTGTATCTCAAGTCATCTTGACCCCATCACTATGTACTTCTACTAAGCATGTAGCAGACAACAACAGTCCTCAGGGAAGAAGACAGACTTCAGTGCTACGTAACATTTGTAAGATCAAACGCTGCCGCCTACTTGATGTTAGTTTATGTTTTGGCATCTGACAGAGCAGTCTTCGGTCATCCACGACAGACCAAGCTAAGTCACACTAAGCCACAACTAAACCCAACCCCGGCCTAACCACTAAGGTTTCTCTCACATCCCCATGCTGTACTACGCCCTCTCCTTCTGTACTGTATTCTTACTTAGACTTGATGTTGTTGAAGTTCTTGCCCAGAGAGAGGTGTCTGATGGATCGGTTCTTGGCCAACCACACCAGCAGAGTGGACAGGTCTGAGTCCAGGCCTGGAGGTAGAGAAATAGGTTAGAAATTATAATAAAGTTGACTGATCTCAGCTGATTTTGGCAGTTGCATGCTGGGGACTTATTTAGCATGCGTTTAGGGTTGAAATGTTCAGTAAATACATGGTACAATATGCATGGAAGCTGCCATCTCACCGTTGTCAGAGATGTCTAGGCTGGAGATGTTTGGGATCTCTGCAATACAGCCTTCAAGGATCTGAGAACCTCCTGACCGCAACTGGAAAGACAGGAGGGCAAATATTAAACGCACAGCTACACACAGACTACATGTGACACAATGTAGAGTATGACCTGTTCATCTAATAACAGTACAAGTAACTAGAGCTTGTAACACTTTGAATACATGACTCCTTAATTGCTTGCTGCACTACTACTGGAATAAGACAGCTTGCTTTTTTTTCTTACTGCAAAAAAAGATTAAGATTACCTTAAATGTCACAGTGCTTCCACAAAGGCTTGCACTGTGCAAATATTTGTACAAATTCAACAATATGAGATTCAAGTACTGTATATACAGAATAACCCTGTGCGCACCTGAGAAAACAATAAAGCAAGTGTTTTAAATAATAAAACATGCATTCAGTTTGTAAGCACGGACAACTAATAATGGAAACATGCAGGACAACATAGTAATGGAAAATGACACATAACTTAAAACAACAACACAAATCATCCAGAACAATTGCAGCGGGATGTTGCTTCTAGTTCAATCTTTTCATTTCATGTGAAATGTTGATAGAAAAATGGACCCCAAGAAGAACAGGATCAGCAGAAAATTAGAACAATCTGCCAAAACAGGCGTGTAAATGAAAATGAGGAGGAATGAGATGTTAATTATTAAGAGTGAGCACATCGCTACTTACACAATGGCCAAGCTTACAGAGGCATTAGGGGGAGAGAACAGCATGTCAGAGCCACGCCAACAATTACCAGCAACAATACACACAGATGCTTAATGATCATACTTCCATTCAAAACACACACTCACCAGCAACACACTCATTTGCGCAAACACACTCGACAGGAGACATACACAGTCCTTATTTCGCATGCTGTCAGCCCACTCAGTTTTGGGCTGCCTCCACCAAACGGTTCATTAAGACTTCAAAAAAGGACGGAATGCATCATTTCCCCCCGCAGCTTCAGTTTGGGAAGATTTCTTTGGGAATCTGGAATTGGATTTCCTGTGTAATTTGCATTCATGTGTTATCTTTAGCAGTCCCATTGAATCTGCAGCAAGCTGTCTTTTTCTGTTCGAGCAGGGGAGGAGATGGAGGCGAGGAGCTGGTGTGTGTGTGTCTGTGTGTGTGTGTGGGTGAGAGTTGTGATGAAACAATTAGAGACGGAAACTACCCCCCCCACCCCACCCCACCCCACCCCACCCCCACCCCTCTGTTCATCTCTCCCCCTCCACCCCCACCTGCTGTCTGCCAAGTTTTCCATTATACAGCCTCTTAACTGTGTCACTGGCCTGTCAAATGGGTTTTGGAGTGGATCCTAAAAAGCTGATTGCATTGGACCAGTATTACCTAGAATCTATTAAAAACCACACTGACCAAACTTTAATTGACAAGGGCACTTATACAAATGCTACTAATATTAAAAACAGGATGAATAAAATCAAGAAAACAAAAACAGTGCCCCCCTAAAATCCACTGGTTGTAGCATTTTGATTAGCTTTCACTGTATTTGCAGCATTGTGCTTAAACTGTGCTACCTACTTACTGAACAGGTTTACAGGTTTTGCATTATCATCAGCATCACTGTACTGTGCATTTAATCCCTACAGCTGTGGGATCTAGATCTGCTGCTCTGGAAAAATCCTGTTGTCACACAAGTGTGTTACTAAATAGTCACGTGATTTAGGATACTTTGAACATGGTGTGAAAAAGTTCCCAGATTCCTGCTTGCCTCGCACACCTTGACAGATCTGGGCTTTGAGTAAGCATGAAGATCTCCTATGCTAAATGCTAGTGCAGCCACGAGAGAAAGATCCCTCACGAGCCAGGTACTAATGAACAAATCGTAAAAGATATCTTGGCTTCAAATCAAATGATTGAGCGGCGTATCTCTGTCGGTCTTACCTCACAGCAGCTGAGGTCTAGAGACACGTCCTTCAGATTGGGGTTACTGGCCAGGCCAAGCAGGAGAGCTCTAAAACAATATTATTATATGCAGTAAAAAATGTTAAAGGTGTTAAGAGATATAAACTTTTCATCATGTAACTAAATGTTAGCAGACTGTGCATTGTTTGTGAATCCAGGTTTCCCTAGATGAGTTATATTTTGTTCCATTTTGTTCAATTTTTCTTTCAATGTTCTGCCACTGTCAATATCCAAACTCCAAATAATAATAATACTACTTTTGGTAAAAAATAAAACATTAAACTGCAGTGTCCCGGTTAGTGCAGATAGAGTTGCAGCATCTCCTCACTGTGATATATGCTGACAAGACAAGTTTATTCTTACTGCTTTAAATGGGGATACAGGTAGTGAGAGAAGATGAGGAACAAAATGTACAGTCTCGGAGAATGTGGGACAGAAGGAGCCGCTCCTCAGACACATTAAATGTGAATGAATCTTTCTCTCACTTGAGGGCCTCTGGCGGCAGCTTGGTTCCTGACACGTTGATGGAGCTGAGAGACATGGCACTGCTGAAGAAGTGCTTAAATGACGGCGGCACCTCTTTGCCTTTCCTACAGAAACAAAAAGGATCCACCAGTTACTTCAAACACAACACGTCACCAACTTTCCAGACAATATTTAAAGATCTTTAGATGCAACACCATGTGAGGCTCAATGATGCCATTCCTTTAGGCGACCTGAGATTCAGGCTTACATTAAGCTTTTAGGACTCTTGCTGTGTTCTAAAAGCCTGTGACCCATTTTAGTTTTTTTCTACTGTTTAAGAAACTGTTGTAGCTCCACAAAACAAGGGATTCAGGAGAAAAAGGAGAATCACTCAAAGTCCCAGGTATAACCCCCCACACACACACACCCACCCCCCACACACTCCCATCCTCTGCTTCCCTTGATGAGTCCTCAATTCCCTAGAGACACACTGGAAAGAGAGATAATGATGGGAAGAAAACTCCACCCACCACCCATCTGTTACACACAAAATCTGCGCGCACACACACACACACACACACACACACACACACACACACAGGCACAGACGCTCACACACACTAACACACAGGCACTCAAATTTAAACACACTCAAATCGTGCATATTTACAAACTCAACCGAACACAGACGTTCATACACTCGTGTGTCATCCTGTATTTGATCTTGTCTGTAATGGCACTTTGTCACCAGCAGGTGTCACACACCAACAAACAGACAGAATGCTAAAAGGAAACTACTGTAACAAGTCATGTCAGGTCAAATCTGCCTTTGAGAGCAAAAAGACACTTTGATGTAAACAGTACTACATTAAGATGGGAAGGAGAATCACAGGTAAGCCTCAGTGCGGTTATGGGATGAAGCCCATTCTCCAGTAAGCACGATGGATGACATCGTACAGGAGATCCCAGATCTACAGTATTTCATATTAAAAAAGACGCAGATGGCAGTTGTGGAAAACTATGGATTTCATCTCAATTGTGATTTTCAAACTTTTCAGCCTTAGTGCAGACTGATCTACAGCTGCAAAACATACATTGCGAATGCATGCTTGGTTTTAAAAAGATATGTTACTGCATTTGTTTTATGATAGAAAACACCAAGATGTATTCTTTAAAAAAAAAAGTTAATAAATCATACAGTGTGACTGCCTTTATACAGTGAGTATTTAGACCGAGCTGATGGGCCGAACAGGGGCATAAAAAAATGACTGATTCTGATTAAATTATCGAGGTTTAAAGACAAATCCTTTATTTTGTCTTAAACACTGCTTTATTTGTGAGCAAACTGAAGTACAACATTTACTTTTTCTTGATGAAAATAAAGATTTCGCAGTTTAGGAATGCGGATTGTTCAGTTGGGCGTTTTGCTTTAATTCCACAGTAGAGAATGGCACTGTCATTTCTAAAATGTTAATCTTTAAATAACACAATTGTAGTAACAGCCTTGCTTTTGTATCCTATTCTTATGTTACACTGTCTTTTTTTTAATCATATCTAACTTTTTTTTATTGTTAATCCTCTATTGTGCATCTGTCTGTCCCCAATTGTAGCATGTGCTGTATGTCCGATGGTATTTGGGAAATCTTGCAAATGCACTATCAACAAATCTTGTAAGATACAAGCTACAACAATTAATTAATTTCCTTTCCTCGTTGTCAGGTAACTCTTGGGTTCTTACCTGTGAGGGAAGACACTCTTTGATACGTTAAGAACAGAGAGGTGTTGGACCGAGCCTCGCAGCAGAGCAGAGCAAATCTGTAAAATAAACATACATACATCACCATCACATTTGAGCTGTATGAACTGTCTCAAGTACTGTTTGATTTGTTCAGTTTTGAAACTTTGTTTTTATTAAGTGCTTTAATAATCAATGAATTTTGGGCACAAAACGCTGTTATTCTTTGCACCTTCCAACCCTCGAGCGTCACCTCTGACTGTGACAGACGGAAGGAAGCTTTGTGTCTGTGTTAAGAAGTGTGTAAATGTATTTACACACTGACTGTACATGAGAGAGACAGAGTATGATTTAGGAGCAAATCAATATCTTCAGCGACAGGCTGACAGCTGGCTACATCTCAGGCTAATCAATAAGCTGTATTTGGCTCTCAGGCCCACATCAATACATCACATACAGTATTCACTCCACTGGCACGGCAACACAGATAGAGTGGGTGTGTAAAATTGGATTACATTCCCTGCAACACAGATATTAATGGCTGCCACTTCATCTTACAATGCAGTTTAATCTAATTGTGTGTTGTTTGTTTACAGACAGTAATTCTGATTTCGTATGGCCTACGGTTAATTTAGCTACTTTTTTCCTTTGAGCACCAGGCAGGATATCGTATCAGTGTGTCACCTGACTCACCTGGTCCAATGAGCAGTCAGTGTTGGAGAGGTCAAGGGTGGCCAGGCTGTTGGGTTGACCCAGGAAGTGGTAGAAATGCTAAATGTAAAGCAAAACAGAACACACAGTGGAGAAGATGAGGCCATGACAACATAAGGATGTGACCTCCCTTCTGGAGAACATGTTGCAGATTGATGATGATGACTGACAATGTGATTTTGACTCCTGCATACTGTATGTAGCTTTTGTGAACTTCAATAAGGTCTTTTCTTTCGTTCTCTCTTTTATTCTCTACTACCCCTTTCCTGCTCTCATTCATAATTTTCCAACATTTCTTATTCCCCACATCAAACCTCCTATCATTCACATATTTCATACATCATCATGTCTATCCAATCAGTTGTTGGATGCTGATCTTAAAATATTGTGATTGTGATTGAGTGCAGGACTACTTCTTGGCCAGGTGCAGTAACTTCCTGGAAAAAAGATTCCTGTTCAGTTGTGAACTTTAGTAGTCCGTTTCCAATCCTAGTGCTAAGCTAAGCTCACCAACGGCTGGCGCTAGCTTCATATTTACTTTACAGACATGAGAGTGGTATCAGTCGTCATCTAACATCTAACTCTTGGCAAGAAAGGGAATAAGAATATTTCCCAAAAATGTCAAACTACTCCTTTAAAACAATCTTACTTTCTGTCACTGCAGCACTTTGGGCAAGAGATGGTACTAATCTCTGTGTGTGTATGCATCATGATTTGTTGTCCAGCTACACATACAGTACATCACTGTGATGGGTGTAATTGTGTCTGTTAAACTAGATTCTGATTTGTAACCCCACAGTAGAGAGTTTGTCTCACATCGCTGTATCTGTGCTCCGAACAGATGTCGAATTTCCCGAGTCGATGCTCTCCTACAGAGTGACATGCTAACTGATTTATAACAGCCTGACAAGGCCCCCACACAACTGCAACACTGAACTGTTTTCAATCAATTAAGTGTTATTGATACTAGCTCTAAGATGGATTAGAAACTGTGTGTGTGTGTGTTTGTACCTGCATGTCGTCTCCTCGGAGGACATTCCCTGAGAGGTCCAGATGGACCAGGCTGCTGGGGATGGACGGGTTGGCACTCAGTGACTGGCAAAGGCTGTTCACCCCTAACACACAGACACAGACACACACAGACAGTCAGCACTATCACAACCCTCAAATCTCCACTTGATGTTTTGACAGCATATTGAAGGAAATAGCAGAGGAAATGAGCAGTGGGTGAAGACAGGAAAGCAGAGGATCAGAATGTAGAGTGAATGCATAGAAGGTGGAAAGAGTTTGCCTTCTCTTGGTGGTGTAAATGTAATGCCACGCCTTTGTCTCCTTTTTTAAATATGTCATAAGAAAACATATCAAAATAAATGGATCAAAAGCACGACTTGTAATTAATAATTAATTAACATCAAGCTCTTAACCTCGTGAAGTGCTGCAATCGTTCAAAGACAGAGAATGTGTGCGTGTATGCATGTCTTTGCATGGATTTCTAGTGCAGTGTGTGCGTGATATTGACATACTGTGCTTTCAACCACTGACCCGTGTCACGTCTATCACATGTCTGACACACTGAACTAGCACTTTCATAAAGTCCTGACTGTCTGCCAGTGAATCAAGGCGTGACTGTCAAGTGAGTGATTTGAACAGAGCCCGACAGATGAGAAAAGGTGAAAGAGAGTGTGATATAAGAGAGAGGTAAACAGAAATAATACAGAGAATTAAGAGAGAGACAATTTCTAATATTCAAGATTGTTGCGAAAGATGCAAACAATCAAATGATTGATCTGCTGAATTACAAGCATCATCAAACAAAATCAGAGCTAAAAAAAGAAAAAAAAATGTCCTCAATCCTCTACTTTTGCTTGGAGCGTTGGGGGCATTGGGGTATGGATTATGGATTGGGCCTTTAGCTAGATGAGCAGGGCTCAGTTTAGCAGCGCAGCACTCCCACTAACCATACAATGTGAAATATGATAGCTCTTCATTGATTGCCTGAGAGCAGAGCATGTTTTCAGTGGGTCCCTAAAGATGTTGCCTGGTGCTGGAGCGTTTTATTTGGATAAGAACCAAGAAGAAATTTTACCTCCAAGTGATTGTTGACAGCGGCCACATTTAATCTAGAAATTATGACAAGAGTGACCACAAAACCCCTGCAGTTTTTTGCAGAAAAGCTTCTGCACAATTAGCCCCTTCATAGCATTTCATTATCATTTTTCCATCATGCCAAGAGGTTATGGCTCTACTGACTGAAGGAAAGTGGTCTCGTAAGCAGCATTTTTGCAAATGAAAACATGCATACTGTTTACAAATTGTCTTACACATTCTTTCTCTCCCTCTCTCACTCACAGTGTTAACAGCTCTATAATTAAGTGTCATTAGCATCTCAACGGTAGGTGTGATCAGATTAGTGGAAGATGTGCATTGCATCGGATCATAAGGGAACATGTAAATTAAAACACAAACAGGAAAGCCAGCTCATCGCAGTGCAGTATTTATTCTGCTTTTTGTATTTTAATCATTACAACCGATTGCAAATGTTTTCATTTATCATCCACCTGTTTTAGGAAGTGTATACAGAAGACAAGAGGAGACGGCACATACCTTTGGGTGATAGTGAGGTTTTGGAGAAGTTTAAATGCTTGAGCCCCATACGAAGTTTGGCAAACTGAGCACCCAGGGAGGAGATACCTGCGGCAAGAAGGAGGAAACAGATAGGAAACCACTATAAGGAGTTTTATATTTTAAATAATAAAATGTATAAATGTCTATCCAGGCAAAATGACATCGAGCCAAAATGTAAAAATAAAAAAAAACAACACATTCAACAGAACCGTGTGGTAAATGTTACATGAGAACAAATAAGCCAGAGATTGATGAGCCCCAGAAATCCGTTGTATGTTTACATGCGACTGCCTGAGTATTTGGCAGAAAGTATCTTTAATTCATGTGTCCTGGATAGACTGAAAGGCCTTAGGATAGAGGTTATGAAATATTAAACCTGTTGCCCTCACTGTACTGTAACAAGTGAATCTAAACTGTCAATAGTATCATGCTATACCTGTGACAGGCTGTGGTGTATACAGTATACAATGAATGAATGTTGCACATTTAAAAGTTGACGAGAGAAGTATGACTGCTAAAAGACTGGTGAATGTTTAAATGTTCAATATTTCACTTTGGTAGGAGAGTTACCTTTCACACCTGGTGTAGAACAGAGCAGTTTAGAACAGAGTACAGTAGAGAGTAAAACAGACCATAGATGAGTACATTAGAATAGATTAGAGCAGATATCGTACCTCTGTCCTCCAGTGGGTTGTTGGCAAGATTAATGGTGGTGAGTCCTGAGCTGGGGTTATGGGCCAGGGCAGCAGCTAGCTTCTGGGCAAAATCCCTGTAGAGTGTGAAAGAGTGTATCCATTATGCGTGTATGACCAATGTACTGAACGTGTGCAACCTATTAAAAAAGCTTTGGCAACATGAAGACCCTTTTCTTGCCACGGCAGAAAAGCAGAGCAGAATAGAAGTGAATAGGCTGTCTTCACTGAAGACACGTTGATATGAGACAGTAAGAAAAGCACAAGTGTAAATATAAAATTAATGATGGCTGCTTTAGTTTCAGGGTGTTGGTATTGTGCATGCTGGCTCACTGTCACACTGTCATGGCTTAATGTTATTAGTCACACCTGTGTTTAACTACTATGACAAATCAAAATGTCTGCTGTGAAAGAGACTGATATGCTACTTTATCAATGTGGCAAACAACTGAATCTCTTTCTGACTTTCTAAAGGAAGCTTTTGTAAGTATGTATACAATTAAATCACAGTAATTTTATAATCTGCCACAAGTATAGTTTGACATTCTATTTTAAATTTTTTTATTGCATTTTCATAAAGCTCTAGGTTGTGTTTTTTTTTAAAGGGTCGAAATTGATGCAACCGGGTGAGATATCCTGACTTTTAGTTGCTAGTACGGGTCAAGCCCTAAAAAGCTTGGATCCTACACTTCCCATAATGCATGGTAGTGTCTTTATTACACTTTTCCTGTCTGGGAAACACCAACATCTTTCAAACTCCACAACCCGCGTTTGTAACAAAAATATTAAATAGTCTCCAAGTTTAAGCTGAGATTACTGAAATGATTACACTCGAGTAATTTTCTCACACTCTGTTAATTGGCACTGTCGTAAAATGTAATACTCTAATACTCTACTGAATAATCTCACGTTTTGAGTCCTGCGTTGTCCAGAACCAACTCCTCCAGTCGACTGGAGCGAGCCACTACCCGAAGGATCTGCTCGCACACATCTGCAGACTGAAGACACACATACATGTACACCACAGAGATGTCAGTAAAAACTTCTGTTACACATCATTTTGCAGGTAATACAATTTAAACAAGGCAAGAAAAAGATATTACCTTCTCTACATTTACTCTAGTTTTTGTGTTAGTGTTCTATAAAACAGTAGACAGTAAGGGTGATATGAAAGGTGAGAAACTGATATAATGTTACACATTATTAGTCTCACACACAATGGTAAAGTAGATCTTAGCTCACTAATTTGTTAATCTAAAGCATAAAAAGTATACTAATTAACTGAACCAGCTCCGAGGCTAAAAATGCACTTTTATCTACAACAGCGAAGCTTGGATTGAAACATGCAAGGTCATAGGAATAACACAGAAATTTACTTTTGGGACACACGATTCCAGCAAGTGTTCTCGTGCAAAATGCGGAGAGAAACCACTCCGGAAAAGCTGTTAATAAGCTGCTTATTAAAGCCGCACTGCAAAACGTAAAAAAAAAAAAAGCCAGCATACGAGTGAATTCAGTCTCTTCCTCTTAAAGCCCATTTATGCGTGACAAGGAGAGACTGGGGACAGCAGACTTTTAGACACTTTAGAGGGAGAAAAGTTGTCTCGCTTCTGTGGACTCGACACCACAGGAGACAGAGTCGGGGGAGCAAAAGCACTCATATTTGGACAAAATTAAAAATTCAACAGCTGGACGTCCATGCCCTACCTAGATGTTAACTGACCCAGTTCACTGTGTGCTGCGTCATGCTCAAACATGGAGACAAACACACATCCTGCTTGGCTTACTACAGTAATTCATATTTTTCTACACCAGTTATCTGCAGGGATTCATGACACAAACATTTTCCATCATAATAACAGAACTTTACTGGACCATTGTTTTGTTGTTATTCTTGGTAATTGACATTCCTGTTTCTCTCAGCCAGCAGCCTCAGTGTGGCCACAACACTGGCAACATTGTCCAACACTGTTATCGACAGTGAGGGGGAGAGAAAGAGGGGAGAAAAGAAAGGAGAGAGGGATCATGGAGAGAGAAAGAGACAGCGAGAGGGAGAGATGGAAGAAAGAGACTGTTGTTCACATGTTTACTCTGTGAAGCTGAGTATTACAGGAGACGCATAAGAATTATAGAGGGCAGCGAGAGATGACACATAATACTGAAAAAGGAGATATGAGGGTAGTGAGGGATGAAATGGAGAAAAAGAGGGGAGAGAGGAGTCGGTCATAGCACAGCAGAGAGAGAGGGAGCGCACAAAGGAGGCTGTATTTTCCACAAGAGTCACAATAAAACTGTTGGGGACAGCACAGTGACGCTGTCAGCATGTGCGCTGCACCATTTACCATTCATTAAATAAGAGCCTTGTCATGCTGTGCTGTTCTGACCCTACGTCCTGCTGAAATATCACACACTTTCACACAACATACTGTGCGATCATGAGGCAATCAGAAGGCAAATCACTCTTATCGCTGCTGTCCTCTCCTCTTCTTCTCCTCCTTTCTCATTTTTGGCTCAGCATCTTGATTAGACCACAAGACAAACAGCCTGATTGAACTGAGGATGAGCAGCATAATTCCTCGCTGTGATAGCCGCCTGTGTGTGTGTGTGTGTGTGTGTGTGTGTGTGTATTATCTGGTCCACTGCACTGAGAAATTCCTTATCTGTTTGATTGAGATGGTTAGACTGTTATTTAGGCCTGGGGTTTGTACATTTCATGTTTCTCCCTCTCACTCATTTTTTTACTTTTCTTTTCTTTCTGCTTTATTATCCACAGACATTTCCTTTGGATATTCCTAACACAACTGCACACAGTTGCACAGATACAATAGTTCAGGCTGATGGGCAGTGTTGCCCTTCAGTTGAACTTTTGCATGTCAGTAGATTTGGCAGGAAGATCAACTAACTCACTGCTAGAAAGTAAAACTGAAATGTCTAGTTCCTCTCGCTCTGGTTTCATTCTTTAAATCTAATCTCTCTTTCCTGATACCTTCTGACTAATTTCCTAATTCATCTGGCACCTCTCCCTCACTGACCTCTCCACTGGCCTTTATGTTTCTGTCTCACTGCTCTGTTTGCTGCCATCACTTTCTCTCTTTCACCTTCTGTTCCCATCTTATTCTTCTTTCTAACTTATTGTTTCCATTGGCACGGGATCAAAAACAATTCAAAATCACGCTCCAGAGAACATCCTCGCAACCCTCGTCTCTCCATTATCACAGTATAAACATGCACGCAGAGAAAACAAAAAGGGAAAATAAGACTGAAGTTTCCTTAAAAACACCCAAAGGAGTTTCTGTTGCATTAAACAGTAACCAAACAAAATCTGCCTCTTTGTACGACAAACACAACATAACCACTGTCCAAAACACAAGCAGTGGTAACACACTATAAAACATTTGAATAAACATGCACTGAAACCTTATTAACACAAAAGCCTTAGCGTCCATTATAATACACACTAATCTGGGTTAGAAAGGACACACGTTAGACACAAGGTGCACATGTGCCCGTGTGAGTATTTGAGCCTAAATATGCACATGGCGTGGTGACGGACAGGATTTTAAAATTCAATACAAAAGGAATTGTCTGTGACGGAGGTGTGAGATAATTGTTTGGACTGAGGAAGCTGCGTGTGGTAATTGGTGAGACTGAGCGAAGCCTTGAGATGGAGAGTTAGTAATGGAGTGCTGCAGGGGGGCAACAGCCTGAGACATTGAGCCCCTTTGTCTCGTTAGGATTAAGAGTCTTATCACATGAGAACATTGGACTGATCCTCCGTCAACAGACAGGCGGGGAAGGATGGAGGAAACAAAGGGGGGAAAATTCTGTACAGGCAGATACCTACAGCTATAAGCATAGCTGGGCAAAAGGTAGAGTGAGAGACATGCACTGCAGTAAATGCAGACAGAGAGGAGATATATGTTGTAAATAAATGATATAGGAAGAGACAGAAATAACAGGGATAAAAGATAATAGTGAAATGTCTCAGCCCCCTTAAAAAGAAATGAAGGCAGCTTTTCGACCAACTTGTAACAAGATCCATCATCCAACCAAGTTTCATCAAAACTACACCAGTGTTGGAACAACTGAGGCCTTTTAAATTTAGACATTCTGACCTTTAATTGCCTGCCAGTTTTTAACTGCCATGTCACAGTAATAAAATTCAAACTTCTGCTTTTCATCAGAATTGGGAGTATAGTATGCCAATTATCGTGTGATACAGTAGCCCTCTAATTCTATCTGAGTATGTTAGCATTGTGATTGTGAGCGTGTTAGCATGCTGCCTAGCACGGCTGTAGACTCTTTGTCTTGTTTAGAAAGTGATTCTCCCCGTTTTGGCCGCATCAGCTGGTGTCTGTGACAGCCTGTCACTTGAGATATGGTATTTGACAGATGGATGGCCATTGCATGGGGAAAAAAAAGACCAACAAAAAACAGACAAAGCAGAAACCACTGCAACCATGCAGTAGTAGTGCAGTAAGGAAGTGAGAAGCAGGACCTTAGTGAGAAGAATAGGGAACAAACTGACAGGCAGGCAGACAGGGAGAGACACATCTATCCATTTTAATCTTAAGTAGTGACTCTCCTCACTAAACTCTGAAATGGGATTAAATCTGGATTATTTTGCCGTTTTGTGGCAGCAGACTAACACGATTATGGAATTATAAGAAACTACTGGGAAATTAACAAGGTAGTAAAATTATTTATTGTCTCTGTACCATTTAATCTACCCTCATTGACATGTAAATGAACTGGACAAAATACTAGAAACACCTCTCTTTATAATGCAATACAATTCAACAGCACCACAAACTATAGCCTCCAACATAAATACACAATAAAACACCTCTCTGAAACAGTTTCACCAAAAGGAACATTATAACCTTCATGAAGGGAGGATTTATTGTAGGGCTGTTGAATGAGACTGCATTAGTTTAAACTAGATTGACTGGCAACTGATCATGTGTAAATGGAAGGAGTTGGTGACCAGAAAACACTAGCATGAAGCCCCAAGCATGGAGCTCAGAATACACTACAAAAAACATGACAAAGTACTTGTGAGCAGATGGCCTGCACTGACTCCCTGCAATCTTTTCCAAAGCCGAAACGCCATTAGTGTAACACAACAAACATGCCTGAGGATCATGTAGTTCATGGTCCTTAATGGATAGCTATCACAAGACTACAATAACTGTGTTTTTGAGTTCCCATGAACTGAAAAGACATGATCAGTGAGCAAACGAGAGGAGGATTTAGATAAAAGGTGTACTAACCAGTTTGTAGTCCTTGGTGGAGAGCTTGGTGAACCACTGGTTAAACTCGAGGACGGCTATTATAGCCACCAGATCCCTGAGGAGCAGCCGACAGGGAGGAAAGAAAAGGTCAGAGCTGCAATTATATCAGCACCACATTATGTTAGTGGTGACTTCAGCACATTTTTATATTAAAAATAAATCATGTCACTCCTACAAAACCTCTCTTATCTTTTAGTATTGTACAACTGACACATGGCCTCACCTGTGTGTAATCTTTTTCACTCATCATGTTGGTGTGCTCCGGTTATATTTGATCTGTTACTTCAAACACTCACCTGTTCTCCAGATGGCTGAAGTCCTGCAGGTTGAGTTCTCTGGTGTCCTGTGTCAAATAGATGGTGTCCACATCCTGAAAGTGAAACAAAGGAAACAAAACATGTCTGTTCTGCTAGCTCCTGATGAGTCATATAGAAACAAGAAATTGCACAGAGCAGATGAAACATATACAGTAGAGAAGAAGAAGAATAAGAAGAAGGAGCAAGAACATGAAAAAGATCTTGAGAAATATAAAGATATGAGGGACATGGGTACTATATTCATATACTGTTGCTATCTCATTCATCAAAGGGTTTTATGCAGTTTAATGTCATCTAGCCAACAGCACTGAAGCACAGTTGAACTTGGATCTCTCAAAAATAATAAATAATACTGACCCACTGCACCTCTTCTCTGTGAGGCAGCCCCAACCAGTCACAAACACATCTGTACATCTGAGAAAACCCACCTAGGCAGAGAGAGAGAGAACACAACATGTATAATACATAAATTACAGAACACTTTGGCTAATACTGTGCATCTTACCAAAGAGCTGTGGGGTGTGGATGTAATTTGAATCTACAGTCAATTTAATCACAAATGACAATTGTTTTAATTCAGCATGTAAAACTACACGGTTGATGTAAACTGACTGTATACCAACCCCACGCGCACACATCATCAATCGTTTCAGCAATGAGTTGAAGAAGCACGCAGTAATTATTGTAGGGTCACAGGTTCTTACCACAGGGTCCAGGTTCAGCAGGCTTGTTGTTCTCCCACAGAGTCTGCAGAGAGGTCAGCCTGTCTGGAGGCTCCATGCAGAGCTTCTTCATCACTTTACTGAGAAGAAAAGACAGATTAGAGGATAATTTAGTCATGCCATATCTACATTTACCAAATATTGCAGCTGGTGAAATTTTCAAATGCCTATCGTCCCTTTAAAAGATTTTGAAAGTAGCTCCAGGCTACTTTCTCACTGCCTTACTTGTCAGTGGACATTTTCCAAGCAGGAAGTTGCTGAGTACTCCAATAATTTGAAATGAAACTAAATGTATCCACACAATTAGTCTAATGTAAAAACCAGTGTAGCATTAAATCGACTGCAGCTCAAAGATACAAACATCAGCCTCTCTGTCACGTCAAAGACTGTCACAAGACGAGATTATTAAAGTTTATGGTTTTACATCTGTGATCATTTCTGCATTTACATTCATGCTTCCTGTTCTCAACAAAACATATCATATGAGATTCACAGCCGCACACGAACTGTAGAGGTGGAGCTCACCTAGGCGGGAGACCGGGACATATCCTCAGCAGACAGATTCCTATGTGAGCGACCACCTCGTTGACCTCCTCTGTAGAGAGCAGCTTCAGAGAGAAGGAGCCACGCTCGTACTCTATGAACAGCTAAGAGGACACATCATTAATTAGTGATCCACGCCAGCATGCAAGTTTTCACCTGAATCTGCTTCAACCACAGTTATACTTATGTAGACAAAGTCTGTCTGAGTCAGTCTAGTTTTAAGAATAGTTTATTGGCAGTGAAAGGATTCAACATGAGTGCATTATGTGTCTATGTACGTACGTTTTTATCTTCCTTACCATTTCACTCCCAAGTGTCTATCCACTGAATGTACCCAGCAATAATATAATTGACAGGAAGAAACACATCCATCTATCCACTCAACCTCATCTACATCCCATATCTTTGTATTAAGCAAAAATGAAGCTTTAATGACATTTACCAAGACTGGCTTACCATTTCAGCATCCACCGCACTTATGCAAATGCTGATGTAAGGCGATACATGCCTCCTCTACAGTATAGGCCAAAATTAACATAATCCTAGCTGATACTTATTAGACATGGGAGACCATCAGTCAAGATGTAAAGAGGACTGACGTCTCTCGAGATGAGTGGGAGAGAGGTTCAGCTGCAGGAACAGTGTGGTTAGTGAAGGATTATCATATTTTGTAGGTAGATCCTGCTGGTTGACAGCTAGCCGACACTGGTCAAAAAGCCAAATGGAAGCTCCTTCCAGATGGGAAACATCATCCCCCAGAGCTATCATTTTGGAGTCCAGACCTGTTTTTGGTGTCTCATATATGAATTATTTTTTAAGGATTATACTGGCATTCAAGATATTTTGCATTCCGTCTTCTCAGTTTAGTCCACCTTCTACAGTATCTGTTGTGATTACAGGCGCTGTCCTTAATAAGTCTAAGCTTATCCGTTTACCCGCAGCAGTATTTTTGGTCCTTGTGTAACATACAGTATATCTGCTAATTTTTATTGTATATAGACATTTTGGAAAATACAATTACCTTTTTTCTTGCTGAGTGTTAGGAGAGAAGATTGATACCAATCTCATGTCTGCTATCCAGCTAACCTGGACCAGTCCAAAGTTCAAAAATACGCCTACAAACACTGTAGAGGGAGGGACTTTGGAGGGAGCGAGGCATGCCGTTTCCCCCTGCTTCCAGTCTTTATGCTAAGCTAAGCTAGTCACCTCGTGGCTCGAGCTCCATACTTAATGCAGAGACATGAGTGGTATGGATCTTTTTGTCTAACTCCCGGAAAGAAAGCGAGTAAGTGTATTTTCCAAAATGTGGAACTATTCCTTTAATATTTCCTGCTCTCAGAGTGTGCTGGAGACACTGTTAATTATTGGTGTGAGGTTCTGTACCTGTGTAGGCTTGTTACAAGCGATCCCCTGGATCTCCAGATAATTAATGGAGTGTTCCACCTAAAAAAAGGAACACATAAATCACAATTAAAGTACTTATACTGTGTCATACATAGGCATGGCCTCGTAACATCCTAAAGCACAGAAGGGGGACAATGAAAGCGATATTCAAGGATTATCAGAACTACTGTTTAATACAAGACATAAACTATGTTACCACACTCTTTCTGACCTGCTCTGAACAATAGGCAGAAAAAAAATAAAAAGTAAAAAGTGCACTGTTAAATCAGTGGATGACAGGTATGGTTACTAAAGATACATTAAAAAAAAAAAATCATGCATTACAGGCTACTAAACACAACATTTTTTAACTTGATTCTCAGAGAAAGGAAAGCTGCTGTTATATTTGAGTGGGTGCAAGTATTGGAATTAATGAATGTGCAAGCGTGGTGTTCATGTGCTTGTGTGAGAGCGTACACTATACGTACTGTATCTGTGAGAGTAATCGTGCCTAATAACATCAGTCTATTACAGTGACTGTCTGTCTGAGGAATGCTGTGTAAAAATGTGTCTGTTCCATAATTAACAGGTAGGGACGCAGTCATTTCTTTTCTCTCTCTCAGCTCCTGTGCAGACTACGTCATCACTCACTCACACATTTACATGTTTTTTTTTCAAAGCAGCATTAGACACATTTGTAAGTTCAAATGAAAACTAAGATGTCACTTAATTGTTGAACTAAATCAGCTCTTTTATCCCAGTTATCCCTGTATTTAATCTCTACAGGAGTTCATTAAAAATGCAACCAACTCCAGGATGCACTGTTAATTTTCTTGCTCATTTGCAAGAAAGCATTTGCTCCGAATTGCTTGTAGTCACACATAAGGTGAGGCACTAAATAATTCTTATGCATTTCTTTTCTCTTCAGTGTTTACCATTTTCTTCCTGAAGGAAACGATTTCAGCTTGGACAGAGAGTGGAAAGTAAATCGAAAAAAGGCCTCTTCCTCATTTCTCTATTTGCATCTAAAAGACAGGGTTTTCAAAACAAGATAGGCTAAAGACAACCAGAACATCAACATTTTCTGTTTCTGTTTTAAGAGAGTATTTCAGGACAAAGAAAACAGCAGCAGTCTGACTTTCCATACCTAAAAAGGACAAAAGATATGCTTTTGTGTGAGAGGGGGAATCTGTGAATACAAATGCCTACTACTGTATACGGAGCACACAGTTATCCTGCACCTTCTCTCCATCTCTTTTTCTTCTTCTCTCTCACACACACAAACACAGACATGCAGTACCGTGCCTGAGGGCAGGCCAGGGAGTGAGGCCAGACTATTCCAGGTGGGCGCTGTGTTCCTGAGGCTTGTCTCAGAGATGAGAGGAGGGAGAGGATAAGCAGACTGTCTACTGTCTGACTACAGTGTGTGTGTGTGTGTTTATTTCAGCACTCTCTGTGGTTATTCATGTGGTTACTCATGTTCAGTCTACAAGCTTGAAATAATTCCACAATAAATACACAATAACAATTTCTCTATTTATGGCACACACACACACAATCATTTCCATTCAATAATTTAATTGTGTGGACTGATTATTCAAAAGGAGATGAGTCTAGTAGACAATAACACTGTGAAGAAGAAATCTAAGCTCAGTTAATCACACGTTCAGATAAAACGAAGAAACAGACACAATTAGCTATTAGCTAAGATTTTGTATTGTTGTTTTTAAGCCAGACTACGTAACTGTTGAAATAAGAAATAATACATTCTTCATCTTGGAAAAGAAAAGTTGAGTCATAAACATAACATTCATAACATTCATTCAACACATTCAGGGGTTTTTAGCCGTTACAGCCTTTCTTTATCTGGTATGACCAGTAGCTTACAGCATGGTGGCTAATGTTAGCAAACTTTAGGTAGATGCTGCTGTACGACCGACATTACTAAATCATTTCGCTGACTTTATGACTCTTCTCTACTTGTGCTACTGTTACACTGCGTTTTAGCGTTCACCATTATGTCATATTTTGCCAAAGTTACTTAGGCTATTCATGAAAAACAGCATAGCTCCTTTACAGTAGCACCTCAAAGTCAATAAGATATAATCCTGAATGCATCAAAATACAGCTACCAACTACTACAGAGCAGGTAAAACGGTAAAAAAAAAATCTATCAGGCACACTATTTGTAACATGTTAGAGTCAATTATACTGTAAATGTAAGTGTGTTTCACTTATTTTTAAAATCCAGGTCACCATAGGGGTGTTTCTTTTTGCTCACTGTTTACTGTAGAATTAGAAAATGGTATTGTAGAACAAGCTGTCATTTTGATAGAATAGGAGAGTACTAACTATATTATAGTTTATTACCCATGTCTCATTACACTCACCCAGGTATGATGGGAAAGCCAAGTTAGCACACACCACACATCTATTCAGTGTGCAAACACCTAGGTCTGGCAGTACAAGTACAGCATAGTACAAGTGGTACAGCAGTCTACAGTATATATTCTGTTGATTTGTGTATTGCAAACTATCTGCTGTATGTTACAATATACAGTTAACAAACCTAACGTGAATAAGGTCAATCAGTTCATACAGCCAATAAATGGCATGATAGCATACTGAACTGAGCACCAGCCAATGGACAAGTGAGGGCGCTGATGAATATGAGCTCTAGCCAATGGCAAGACATCATGCTGGGAGGTGTGGGGAAGAATGCCTGAGTAACTGCATCGTTCACTCATTCGTTCACTGCCCGTCTGTCACTTTAACCACTCTCCTCCTCTTTTCTTTTTGTTGCATTTTCCTGGAAAATTCAACTTGTGTTTGTGTTCATGATTTGATGTGCATGGATTGGTGTTAATTGTGAACACTGGGATGCTGTTGCGGTGAGCTACAGCATAAGCACGAAATGTACACTTTGGGATTATTGGGATTTATAAACATGTGTCTGTTAGTGAGACAGTTCAGCATGTTAGACGGCTACATGTTGTTTACTTTAGGTTTCTATGAGATGGTTTGCATTAGATTAGATGAGATGTGTCACATAAACCTGACATAAAGCAGAGAGACAAAGTAAGAGTGTAAAGGTATGTGATATATACAGCAACAAGAGATACAGAAAAAAAGAGGCAAAAGAAAAGGAGGGAGCGAGTGTTTGTGTGAGAGAGCATGTGTGCATGTTTGGGAGGAGACACACTGACAGACTGTAAAGCCCTGCAGCTTCCAAGATGAGCCAAACCATCAGTTGGAGTCACACACACACAGAAAAACCCACAGAGAAGTGCATGGGAGAGCTAGAGGGCGAGAGAAGAGAGATACATAGTAAAGAGTTTAACTGAGGGTTTACTGCTACTGCAATACAGTTCTAAGTTCTAATATTAAGGCCCTGGGCAGTACTGACGAAATCCCCACCTACTGATTGTTCCATTGTGTCCTTTAGATGCATCTCTGGGATTCCAGACAGAGTTGCATCTAACATATAATAGATCAAACACAGCACCTACAATACATTCAGATGGCCAGAAGCATAAATCAACACCCAACAACGTCTCAGCTTTGATTCAACGAAAAAACAAACAGATTTTTGTTTTTTAGAAACTAGAAAACTGAATCTGCGGAGGATGGATACAGTCAATAGCTCATGTGTTGGAACAGTGAGCAGAGGATAATCTTCATTTGCAGTTGACTCATCTCCACTGTAATATAGATTTCACATCAAAAAATCAATACAAGGAGAAATACTGTAACCGTCAGCTTTTTTTTATGGATGTTGGCAAGCTTCATCTTTTAATAATGACAGCATGCAGCAAGAACCTACCCAGCGCTTGCACTACTGGTAGGCAGCATTGTGAAACTCTGAACAAAAATGATCCGTAAGTCATACAGAGTTTCAATAAAGTGGGCGGTAAGCATTTCATTTAACATTTTTTGAAAATCTGGGAATGACATAGCGAGAGATCTAGTGCCAAAATGATGAGTCAATTAAATGTAAAATAAATTGACAACAATTGTAATAACTGATTCAACAAGCAAAAATGGCAAACATTCACTGGTTCCAGCTTCATGAGGATCTACTGCTATTGTATTTTTTTAATATATCATTGTAATATGAGTATCTTTCAGTTTTTGGACTTTTGGATGCACAAAACAAGCTGTTTAAATTATATTGGTGGCTCTGGGAATTTGTGATCATCATTTTTTTGTGACGAAAAAAATCTGCAGATAAACTTATAAAGACAACAATCCTCAGCTGCAGAGAGTTCCTAGAGAGAAAACCAAACATTGAATTAGATTTAAGACATTGTAGGTTATCCCTCCTGACCTTCGGCAAAGTGGTGAGTGGGGGAGGAAAAACCGCTAGATAAAGGGAAAGAAACAGGGATGAAGAGAGAAGGAAGTAATCTGGATTGTTGAAAATAAAGTGGAGCTTGAGAGTGAGAAAGCTGAACGAATGGCTTAAAGGAAAGAAGGAGAGGAGAGCAAAGGTGATCTGTGGCTGTTATCTGGCTAAGCAGAGCAGGAGGAAAAGAGGAGAGAGGATTTCTGCAACAGAATGATCTCAAAGCCAACACAGAAGGGATTCTGCTTCCTGTGTGGAAAAACAAGACCCAGACAGACAGAAAGACAGACAGACAGACCTACTTCATGATTCATCACCTCATGTCTAAAATAATAGACCTTACAAGAGCCTCGTTTCCACACAAATCAAATTGACAAGATGCAACTTCAGAAAGCTCCATAACTACTCTGAAAAGTTGCACCAAGATGTCTTAAGAGTACATTGTCTTGATTAAAACACGAGTATAGTACAACAACAAGAGCAACATCCAAAGTAGGGAAGAGAAAGTACAACAGAGAGGTGTAGGAAGGAGGCCAAGAAAAAGACACAGTGGAATAAAGAGACAGACTGAGACATATAGTAGAAGAGAGGAGGGTTATTGAGGGGGGGTTAATTCTTCATAAAGCAGGTGTATAATTCTTCTAGTTCGGAAGAGAGCACACAGATGCAGACGCAGAGCCAGCTAAATAAACAGATCCTGAGCCTGCAGCTCAAAACACTGGAAACATATGACGTCATGTGAAACAGGCTCATCTTGAATGTTCTTTATGACCTCTTCTATCCCAAGTAAACCATTAAATCAGTTTTCAAGCCACCAATCAATCACCTAAATGCTCCCTGGAGGCATCTTATTGACTGGAAAGCATACAGCTTATTTGAAGGGCAACTGTTAAGTATTTCCTGGACCTGGTACAAGATATGATGTTATGTTATCTCATGACTTGGGGAAAATACTATGAAGTGCTACTCTTTCCTGTCTGGAGGACTGTCAGTCCAGATACTGTAGATAAAACACTGGTTTGCACTCTGTTTCCATGAAATCACAGCCCTGTTTGGTTTTGTGAGTCTGTGCTTTGGTTTGTGTGAGTAGTCTGACAACTACTAATGCTGAACACACGATTAATCATTACATTTGAATAATGAATCATTATCATGGGTTGTTTATTTTCTAAACTTGATTAAAGTTCAAATGCATACATAGAATTCAAATCAAAGTAGGGTTATAAAGTGCCGCCATATCAAGATCAATTCCAATTTGAACAGTTAACACTGCTGCATGTTCATAACATAACCCTTTTACAACGTACGTTGTTTGCAGATTAGTTAGAAAAAATATTATGGCAAAGTTGACAAAACAATCTAATCTCAAAGTCTATTTGGCTGTTCTGGAGTTTTCAATCATATCACATGATATTCATCAGAAGATGGAGGTTTCTCAGTGTAGAACTGCAGATGTCAAATAGTCTTTTTTTTTTATTCCAAGCACTTTAAGGACTTCTCGTCCATTTGGGCTTAAAAGTTCCATCTGCTGATGAAGATCATGTGATATGATTGAAAGCTCCAGCACAACTACTAAATGGACCTTGAGGTGAGATTGTTTTCCCAAGTACTGTTTTCAAGGTCAAGAATGAACTTTGAAACTCAACTTTTAAGTCCTTAAAATGCCCAGAAAATAATGGACATTTGAACATCTGCATTTCCATGAAAGGTGGGCAAAATCCATCTGCTGTTGAAGATCATGCGATGTGACCAAAAGCTCTAATACAGCTATAAAATGGACTGAGGTGAGACTGTTTTGTCTGCTGTTTCAAAATACAAAAATAAACTGAAACTCTTAAAGCAGTGATTTGTACACTAACCACTCTGATGTATATAATGATGCCTACTAACAGGTATTAGTTTGTGCACATGCTTTAAAAACATATATATATAATTCTATATATTATATATATTTTAAATCCAAGTTCAGATACTGCATGCACCCATGTAGTATCTGAACTCATCATCAAAGATCATGAACTGATTTCCATTTGTTGTAGGCCTGTTATTGAAAGCAGACCCAGCCAATGGATCACAATACAGAAGCTTAAGTCTGATGTGAAGTTTAATATTGGCAGTAGACAGTAATAGCTGTTGAGCCGGTGCTGCTGGAAGTTTTAGTGAACATCTGCAATTTATTACTGCACTGCTGGTTTTTATGTGGTAGCGGTGACAATGATGCTGGTGAAGATGATGACAGATGTTTCATCGCTGGTGATGGTGCTAACAGTTGCCATCTGCGCTGCATTACGGCACCGCTTTTCCATGTCAAAAAAAATAAAAAACAGGCATCTCAACCAGCTGTATAATTGCAAAATAACCAGGCACACACAGAGCTACTACTTTAGCCTTCATCTACTCTTTATATCACCTAGACTCAAACACACATACTCAAACACACATCCACTCAAACTAACAGTACAATAGTAAAAGTGCTGAGTTGCGGAAAAGTCTAGAAGAGGGCACAAAAATACATATTGTTCCTAATCAGTCAAATCTTGTAAACAATATGAGGATCTAACACATTCTGCCATGTTTTTAGTGTGACAACCACATATTTCTGCGAACATTTAATGGAGTTTTAAAGAACCAAGGTTAAAGAATGAATCTAGACTTCAGAGGAGAATTTAACCACACAACTAAGCCTGTAACCCGTTATCAAACTCGGATAAAGAGATAATCAGTGTCCGGCAAGTCCGCTCAAATATTATAAAATTATTCAGGTCACTTCAGATCAATCTTTGTCGTTCTTTCTCAAATCATTCAATCAAAAAAATAAATAAAACAAATTTTCAAGAGAGAGAGAGAGAGAGAGAGAGAGAGAGAGAATAATGAGTATGTAGCTGTAAATATACACTGAGTAACCAGAACAAAGAAATGACAACGAACGCAGAGAGCTCGCCTGTTGACTCATCAAGATGAAAAGGCTTGTGACTCTAAAACATCTCAGTCAGTATGAAAAGAGAGAAAAAGCCGAGGAATGACAATGAGGAGAAAGATTCCTTTCTACTTGAAAACAAACATATAAACAGACAGTGACATTTACACTGACTGTAATAAGCATCTCAGCACACCCCACTGAGATGCTTATTACATGAAGCCGAGATGCCACCATTTTTTATTGGACCACCCACCCTGTATGAGTGAGGCCATCATAGGTCAGTGCGTTTTTCTTGATTTCCTATTTGTGTTGTTTCTGCCTGCTAAGCAAACTGGACACCAGCTGCCACTTTTTATTAGAGCACATGGTGAGGATTAAGCTTGCTTCTGTTGCTGCTCTGTGAAAGAAAAGTCAAGGCTTGAGGAGGCATAACCGGAATGCATGAACTTGACATTCCTCTCCAGACGAGCAGCCTTGAAGGGTCTTTCGGCTGGTTTATCGAGACGGCTGCCATAGAATCTGATACTGTTAGAGGCATCATTTGCACAATTCATGTAACTGAGATTGTGTTAATTTTTACAAAGACATCATCAGTGCTGCATACACTGAACAATCCAAACCTTGAGTCTGCTGTAGTCTCTTTATTACATGGTTGTACTTTAGCATAACAACATACAATTCTGTGGTAGCAAGTTTGGTGTACCAAAGTGGATTATTACAGAGGTCAACAAAATGAAAAAGTTTTACCTTTAAATCTAAAACAAGTTTAACATCTTATACAAATTGATGTTTAAAAGCTGAAGTCATGTGCAGGACAGCCGGCCAAGGCTTTTATTTTAGCCGTAATGACACCAACTGTACAGACGGCTGCCTTCACCTTCATGTGCCATGACACTGGATTTTCTCCTGTCAAATAATATCGCAACACAACCAAGTTTGACCTTTAAACAGTTAAAGGGACACTGCCATCTACCTTCTTGACAAAAAACACTCTGGTTGGTAAGCAAAGGCATATACTGTGTGCCTCCATCATCATAGCTGAAATCTCATGAAGTCAACTCCTTTGTCTTTCCTTTCACTCTGCACTGACAGCATGCTGAAATAAAACTGTCATGTCACAAAATGTTAAAAATCTGCCTAAACACCATATCAAGGCTCCAAAAATAGGTGACTTAGGTCTGTTGGTTTTGAATGCTACAAAATAGAAATGAAGGGTAATGGCCATAAAAGAAGAGAAAATGCCAGTGGATGAATCAGGGAAGAAAGAAAAAAGGAGCTGGGTTTAGAGTAGATAAAACATGACACAAAAAGAAGCATGTAAGGGCAAGAAAGGAAATGAAAGACTGATGAGAGGGAGCTGAAAGATTAATCAGAGGTGAGAGAAAAACTGGAGAGAAGGTTTGAAAGGAAAAGAGCAGAAGAGAAAATAAAAGTAGTACAAAAGAAGTGAAGGGGAGAGGGAGAGCGCAGCATTACCATCAAGTCCCAGATAAACAATGACTGGCATGATGGGCAGGGAGGGAAAGAAGGAAGAAGATGAGGTGAAGAGAGAAAAGGAGAGAAAACAAGATTAAGGAAAGTCTATAAACTGTCACAATCTCTTTGAAGGACGTGAAAAAAGAAACAGAGGGATGAGAGACGGAGGTATAAAGGATGACAGTGTGTCCCAGCCCTCTGTGGCTCAGCTCCACAGGCAGGGTCTGTGCGGTTTGATGTGATGAAGGCAGACAGGCAGGCCTGTGTGACCAAAGATAACCTCTCCTAAAGAGCACCAGTCACCACTGCTACGATCAACTCTCCCTCTCTCTGTCTCTCAGTCTCATTTCTGCACAGTAGCTCTCGTTTACATACTGTATGTGTGCAGGCATGCTGGTGAAGGAATCGCCTACTTTCACTATAATAGATAAATTAACATTAGATTAGTTAAAATGAAGGTCTTATTTTAATAGGTAAAAAGAGTTTGTTAAAGGGGCACTCCACTGACTTCACACATTAAGTTCAGTTTACTCATCATAAATACTATTTAGCCTGTAAAAAAAAAAACCTGTATAATGTCTTCTGTGGCTCTGGATGGACTTTCCAAGGTTTGAAAAAAGCCCTGATGATGTCAACAGGGTTATTTTGGACTTCATGCTAGAGACTAAAAGTCAGGATATCTCGACATCTGGTGCACAGACTGTGACTATTCTCTTTTTAATGTGTCTCTTTTTACTCCCCCAACTTTATGGAAGTGTAATAATAAATTGCTGGAGTGGCCCTTTAAACACTGCATTATTGACTCCCCATATCTTGCCCTGTCAGACTTCTCCTTAGCAATGTCGCCGTGTACCCAGATCTCAGTGATCACTTTGGTGAGAAGGATTTACCATAACCGATAGAAACTATGGTCAAACCTTTGAAAAGACGTTCCAAGTAGTAATAAACTGGAATTACCCTTCAATCACATTTTATAGTATTGTATGCAGAGCAACAGCAGAGCAGTGGTCAGTGAGTATGTTTAGAAGATGGAGTTCTGCAGTCTGTTTGATCTCAGAAGTGAAAAAATGTGCAGCCAAATAAGAGTTTGGCTGCAGAACTTCCTTAGTTGGGGAACAGAAAAATGTCCTGGCTGTGTGACACAAGAAACCTTCCTCCTTTTTATTTTCCACAGAGGGAAGCCCTGGTTGTGTGTGTCTGATAGCATTAAGTCACGGTTTTAGTTCTTAACACTACGAGTGAAAAACACCAGGTTTTATCAAAGGATTGCTACACATCAGTGGGTTTCCAGGAGCTGAATAGCTACAGCTGCAGTCACACCCAGTAATGACCAGGAACCTGCTGACTCTGAGTGGAGGGGAGGTACCAACTGACCACTGAGGCTTCATATTTTCTGCCCAGTCTTACTACAGATGGTAGTAAATCATTCAATACTTAATAATCAACCAATGCATTAAAGGACACAAGGACACTTTTATGGCTGCCTGCCATTATGAATTCACTGCACCTTATAACTTGTTCAAACTGTTTTAAATATACTCTTATTCATGCAGCCACAGCTTCTTGGATTTCCCTTTAGTTTTTCATCCTCCCATCCTCCTCCTGTCAATGCATGACTGCCCCTCTGCCTTCTCCATCTGCCCTTTTGAGTGGACAAAGCCATAACTCCCCCCGTTTTATAACCCCCTCTCCTCTCTGTAACTGCCCTCCTACCCCTCTGTCTCTCGCTCTCTCTGCCTTAAGTGGACTTAAAGCCTTGAGCCTTCCCATCAGCCAATGATTTCACAGCGACCACCATCCCGCCTTCAGCTCCACTCAGCCAACCAGATGGCAGCAGCATTGGAGCATGTCTACAAGACCAGAGAGTGCATCTGCTATTACTCTCTCTCTCTCTCTATTACACACACAGAAACTGGGGGCTCACATACAAGATAACTGCCACAGGCTCTGAAGCACCATTTGTCTCCTTGGCCTGCCACACACACAAACACACACACACAGCTCTATTAGAGCATTTCTGAGCCAAAATCATTGTAATATGAAAATTTGACACAGACGTCTTTGATAAGGTTTAATTTTCTGTGGTATTTATATGAATAATATCATGTTAAATTGCTATTTAACAGAATATACAACACACACTATTCATACTTTCTGCTTCACACACACACACAGTTAAAGTCGACAAGGTCTCAAACCCCATTAAAGGGTCAGCAATAGACCTACAGATCTGTGAAGTGTACAGTATGTTTCTCTCTGTGTGTGCGTGTGTGTGTGTGTGTGTGTGTGTGTGTGTGTGTGTGTGTGTGTGTGTGTGTAGTCCATTCATTGTATTACCATTCCCAGATTCTTTTTTTCTGTCAATCTGTCAACTCCACCTACCCCCCTGCAATTGCCCCAACCCACATGTGCACACTCACGCACACGTTGTGTTACTATGGCAACAGCTTGCCCATACTGCACACACACATTTGTGAATACATACACACAGAAACAAATACACAGATAGACACTCACTCACACATGAAAGTAGCACGCTGCAGTGCCAAGCTTTGCTTGAGAATGTCAATGAGTTTTCACCCCCCTAAACAACACTCACGCTGGCCTACAGTCCTGCTGAATCTCTGTAGGAACCGAAGCAATACACAGCAGTGTTTCATCTGCAGTCATTCAGCTGTGGCAGCACTCAGCCACAGGAAATCTCCCCCCACCAAAAATACTTTTATTCATCCATCATGTCCTGGGGTGCATTCACGCTCTATTATATCCATCTATCACATTATTTCACATCTATTCCTTTAATTTGGTTTGTTCGGGTGAGAGTAACGTCTTTAAAAACTCTGGTGGCACCAAGACACATCATCAAACATGCTAGCTATAAATGCTTCAAATGTTTGACCACCCTGAGGTATGCTTGATTCGTCTTGCTGGAAATGTAACCGTTGCCAGATAAGTCGGGTATACTCCTTATATCTTCTCGTGTACTTGCAACGCTCTTGATTGTCTTTTACTCTCTTCTCTTGAAGAAATAGTTTGACATCATGGGAAATACACTTGTTTTCCTTCTTGCCGATATTTAGACGGAAATATTAATACCACTCTCATATCTGTCAGTCAAATATCAAAGCTGCAGCCAGGAGATGGTTAGCTTAGCTTAGCTTAGCATGAGCATAATCAGTTCAAAAACCAATCTGGAAAAAAAGGACAAATTCGAGTATTATGGGATGTTACGTGCTGGACTATACCCTTGAACTAAGCTAACCACCTGGCTGTAGCTTCATAATTAAAGGACAGACATGGGAGTGGTATCCATCTTCTCCTCTTATTTTTGGCAAGACAGTGAATAAGCACAGTTCCCAACTGTCCACCTATTCCTTTAAACTGTATCATATTTGAATAACAAAGGCGTAGCTAGAAAATGTACAAAACAGATAAGACTTACTGATGAAACAATGGTATATTTATGGATTAATCACTTGACAGAAACGGCTTAACATTTTCTGGTTCTAACTTCTCGAATGTGATTATTTGCTGATTTCTTTGTTTTATATCGTTATAAATTGAGCACCTTTGGGTTTTGGACTGTGGACTGAACAAAACAAGCAATTAGAACAAAAACACCTCGGACTGGGAAATTGTAAGGGTCATTTTCCACCATTTTTGGACATTAAACAGACCAATAATCGAAAAAAAAAGATTTATTGATAGGGAATATAATCATCTGCTGCATCACTAATACAAATAGCACAGTGAGGGGGGGCAGCCACAATTACATTCCTACCCACACTGCTGCTGACGCAGACTCTTTATTGCATAACTAATGCCAGCATGTCCTGCATGTGTGTCTGTGTGTAACATTAATGAGTCATGATGTGCTGGCTGCAAGCTGAAACTGTCAACACAGCACAGTAGGATGAGAGTATTTTTAGGGCTATGTAGAAAAACACAGAGAGAAACAGAATAAGAGAGAGAGAAAGAGAGAGAGAGAGAGAGAGCAGGGGAGAGAGAGACAGAGAGTGAGATCAGCCATTGAGACAAGGAGAGTGGACACTTGAGAGACAGCGAGCGAGACAGTGAGCGAAGGAGAGGAGACGGAAGGTCGATCTCTCAAGTGAAATGACTTAATAGATTCTAAGTGCTGTTGTTTTGCTGATAAGGAGCAAAGATTTAAATCAGAGGGGAAGATATTTAATGAAGGGAAGTGTTTAAAAGCCGTTTCATCTCTGTTAAAGCCAATGCTGCTGGGATGACCACATCTTAGCTTTTAATACACTGAAATAAATCAGCTCACCCTGGATCCAATGCAGTGGATTCCTCTCCTCTTAGCTCGCACTTCTTTGCTTTTCCCTCCCATTCTTTTCTTCCTTAATCTCTTAATGTCCTCATCCTTCTTCAGCCCCATCCTCTCTTGCTGTATTTCTAACAGCTGCCTAAAAACATACTTGCACTATATGATTACAGATGGTTGCAAATGGTAAAAAAAAAAAAAGGGGCAATGAAGCACATTTTACACCAGAAAAACTGTATGCACTCTGTATGGGAGACTTTATGCTGTGGAATGTATGACTTTTAGATAATTGAGCCATCACTGCACAGAAAAATCTATTCTGTGAAAGAAGAAAAATGCCCAATATTTCTTCTTCTTCCCCTGCATTCTTGCTCTTTGTCTTCCTTATCTCAAATTGGATGCCAGGTGGACTGCACCATGAAGAACATGAGGTACAGAATACACACAGTACACAGTATACAGTTATCACACTACATACTAACAGATTGTAAAGTGTAACCTGAAATAGTTTTTCTCTTATTTCGTTTTTTTTCTGTACCATCTTCCCATTACCGTTTCCTTACAGTACATATGAATATGCATGTGTTGCATGTGCTTGTGTGTATGTGGTGTGGAGGAGGAAGAATGTGTATACCTAGAGACAATGGAGGAGAAGAAAGACACACACACCACCCTGATTTTATCTTTGAATAATCAGGGATGGTGTAACTCGGTGTAAGAGCTGCTGCTCAACAGGCTAACATACAGCAGCAATTATACACGGCAAAAATACTGTACTGTATCACTTGCAAGGTAGGTCTCCACGGGTCCACTCAGTTCTGGGGAACCAAGACCAAACCTGTGTCCTGAGTGGAACCGGGTCCAGATTATACTGTCTAATCAGGTAGGCCACGGGTCTCGGGTCTGTGTCAATATGCACTCTGCCATAATCACAGCAGGAGAAGATATTTTAGGAAATCAGTAGCCTATGAAATGAGATTTTTGCTAACTAACATAACAAGTATTTTCAAACAGTATTTTTGGTTTTACAAGACTTTATGGGTGAGGACTAACTGGCTGGTTTTGCAAATGTATGTCAGTTTAACCGCCCCACCTCCGTTAAAGAGCATACAGCCGCTTCCCTGAGCCTTTCTATCATCATATCTTCTGTCTATCTCCCAGAATGTTTTATTGTTGGTGCCTGAAAGTGAAACAAGACTTGGTTATTTCTATAAATTGGTCTTTGCACATAAACATATGAACAAAATTATTTTTGAAATTAGTTGCTATGACTTTACATTCGTTCTTTACGTGGCTGCTTATTAACTGATAGCACATCAGTCTGCAGCCTGTGTTGCTGTTCTCTCTCTATTAGGGTTTGATTGGGTTGGCCGCATTTTGGATCGGGTCTCCTCAGATCTTCTTCGGATCGGGTCTCTCTCCTTTTTGACAATGTACTCATGCTTGTCGAGTTCGGGTGGGTTTTCCCATTTCCAGATCTGTCTCGGGATCCATTTCCAATTGAAGACCTCTACTGCAAGGCAGGAATAAAGGTAGTGACAGTTTGTGAGAAGCCATTTTTTGAGCTATTTAAGTTTTCCAATTATTACAACTCCTGACACAGGTTAGTTTAACATCAATATATTTATATTAAGTTTTCACTAACCTCTAACAGTCTGAGAAGTGTACCTTACACATAGCCATCAAATCTGTCAAACCATCCAGAGAATGACCCTGAACACAATTTAAAACCGTTAATCCCCTCAGCAGAGGAAGCACACTCTTCTGTTTTCCTGCCATATGCCTGCAGTGGGAATTAGCTCTGAAGCCAAAGATAACCACTTATCTGCGATGAGAGCAGGAAAACTGAGAAAGAACCTCAGTCGGGCTGACACAGGAGAGATCACCATGGTGGGATCTGCTCTAAAGGCCAACTTGAACTTTATCTGGTTCCAGAAAAAAGCCTCCTAACCACTCTGAACTCAGGCAGAGAAATCATTTGTTTTACAATACATCGATTCTCCGCTGCCAAGACAAGCTGCTGACAGTGCAGCTGAGGTCTAGTCCTGTAATGTCTGCAGACTCACACTGCGCCAAAACCACAGCACAATGTGAGTATGTAGTACAGCACAGTTCAGTGACAGAACAGCTAACATGTACAGTCTCTTTCTTGTTTCTGCAGTCTCAAACAAGACAACAATTATGATATGATTGTCTGGACCCTTCTACAAAACATTATAACACTATCCAACACCACAGCCACCAGGCAGTGTGGTGATCTGTCTGCAGCAAGTAAACACACATCACCTTAGCTTTAAGTATTTATAGGATTTATAGGATCATTACAAAACACTACAAAAATAAAAACAATATCACTCATTGCACAAATGCTTAATAATATAACATTTTTCTAGGAAAGAGCCTCCAGATAGCCAAGCTGCTAATCTCTTTGTCAGGATACATGCCACTTTTTTCCCTCAAATTATGGATATCCCATTTTGGAGCAAAGCCATTCTCTGCAGTCCATATCCTTCCCACACTGCACCAGCAGCCAAGGAGAGCATTAAGAGAGAGACATCAATTTTCTTTTATCACTGCCCTGCTCATCAAAATGTGTTTTACTGCTGAGGAGATGAGCGTGGTGAGGAACAAAGGCGGCTGACTGTGGTACTACTTCCTGAACAGATTTGATTGGCTGGTCTCATCAGACCACAGCTGCAGCGAGCTGAGGCATAGGAATAAATGTGGTGTCTGATTATGTTACATTTCATGGTTTAGTTCCATTTTTTTTTTATATTGCTACTGTTGCTTGTTTTGTTTTCAGTGAAAACACAAAGTGTCAGCGAATACGCTCAGCATCTTCAATAATAAATGAGACATATACAATGAAAGCTTGATGATTACAATAAATGGAAACACTTTTGAGGCAATGAAATCTGCATCCAGCAGCTGACAATTTGTCTTCCGAGTGAAAACGCAATCCTTTTGTATTGAATTGGGTACAATCAATAACAGTAATTTAATGCATGTTACCATATACATTATCTCTGCATGCTGCCCATGTATCGTTGCCTCACTAACAAGCATGAAATATCCAGTCAACCTCCCAAACGTGTTTTACACAACAAAGCTGAGGCTGACCAAGCGTTCAAAGGGCCGGGCAGAGGGATTAAATGATTGTGCTTTTAGATTAAGATTATAGTCCAGGTTGGCAAAACGCCCTCTAACACTGGATATATATCAGGGTTTATAGAAACTGGACTCTGGTGAGAGTGATTGGGGGGGGGTTCCTCTAAGAACCCTGTGTGTTTAGGTTACAGAGATAAGGAATAATCACAAGGAGTTCATTCATTTATCAACATGCCAGCCAGACACAATGGAGAGGGGGTTTGTGTGTGTGTGTGTTGGTGTGTGTGGGTGTGCAGCTATGTGATGGTGAGCCAAGGTTTCTGGGTAAATAGGATATCACTGCAGACCACAGGGATGAAAGAGTGAGAGAGAAAAGCAGAGAGAAAGAAACAAGAGAGAGCAGAGGTGGAGAGATTATTATTTTTTACAACTCAAGCAATAAAGAAAACCAAAGTGGCAAAACTGAAGTGCAGTGCTTTGTCAGGGAGAGAGAGAGACATACGCAGGTATGACAGACAGAAAGCCAAAGAGAGAAGAAGAAAGGAATGACAGAGACAAAGGCAGAGCGAGGAGAGGGGAGGAGGGAGGAGGGATTACGTTCTGGTCTGGTGTTGGCATTACCCACGGTTTTCCTCTGGAGTGGGCAGATAACATCAGGCGGAACTAATAACGCACACACAAACACACAGATCTGAACACTGATTTCAATGATAACAACACAGTGTGGTTTAGATCATGAATGATATTTCCCCTAAAGTTAAGCAAAGGTCCTCTCGTGATTAGATTTATATAATCAATGTAAAAATGATCAAAAGAAGAGAGATGAGGTTAAACTAATACTGGGTTTCCTGTAAGGACCCTAAAGGGACCCAATGCATTTCAGGGGAATCAGAAAACAAGAAAACGTGAGAATGGGGAAAGTAGCTTTCACTGCTCTTGTGTTGAGGAAATGTATTATATTTCATAAGAGTTAGAGTCATAAAACATCAATATCCAGTACAACATATTACTGATATGTCAAAATCCACACACTCATGATGAGCGCCCTCACATGGAAACACGGACAGACATGATTGATGGCATCCAATCATGTGAAAGACCCAGAACACAGTGACCAGGGAGGGTAAAAGGATGGGTGTTTCCTTTACAATGTCTGCTATATTGATTTGAGCCCACTATCAGCTCTGTATACTGTAAGTAATAATAACAAAAAATAAAATTAAACAATAAAATCAAATAAAACAATGAAATTAAACCAAATAAAATAGGACAGTGGAGGGGGAAAAAGTAGCAGTTTGCAGAAGGCGGCGATAAAAACAGTACTGCAACATCAACTGCAAGGACACCATAAAAACCAACAACGCAGAAAAAGCATCTGACAGCGCTGGTGGTGAAGTCAGTGCAGTTGCTGTGCTGAAAAATTTGCTGCATGTGTGAGCAAATGTCTGTGAGTCCTCAAAGGCAGAGACAAACTGTCCAATATCATACATATGCTCCCACTCTCCTCTGATTTGTATTGATCTGGTTTAAAACTCACAGTCTGAATAATCCACAAGATTAAAATATGGCTTTAAAGAGCAGGGCATGGCAAGGCTTTATTTATAGAGCATATTTCAAACACAGCGGCTATTCAAAGTGCTTTACATAGGCAAAGAAAAGCATTAGAATGACATTCAAAACAATAAGAATAAAATCAATTAAGATAGATGAAAGAAAAATATATTTTAAAGACAAATTCTCATCATACAGGCATACAAGCCTCTCTGGAAGAGACAAATTATGCAGATTGTCTTATTTTTTATCACCCAGGCTTCAGTGTTTTGACAGAAAACATCACATTGATTAGACCTGATTGTTTTTGTGGCTGTTTACTATGACATGGTGCACAAATGTCATTATCATCCAATCAATGTTGACTGTTGCTGTGACCTACAAACCCCATTCAATTACATCCAAAGAGAGCAGACTGACACTTTTCCCACAGTAAGACCGAACAAGACTCACAAGGGACAGGACCAGTCAGACCAGTTCGGCATATTCATATGTAGCACAAATGTGCAGATTTAGAATAAAAGTCAAATTAAGACATTAATTGTTACCAAAATAGGAAAAGAGGTCAAAATGAGCTCCGTGAAGCAATGCCAAATGAGGTCCTGATTTGCCACATTTGATCCCGTGGTTGAAACCCGACACATTGGAAGTCAGTATTATGAGATTATAAAAACCAAACCTATCAAGCCAACGACCTGAGGCGGGGTCAATTATATTACTACTGTCTGAGTGACAATGACCCTGACCTATAAGATAATGAAAATGAATGCGTGTGGGTGGGGCTTGCATGGAGCCAGGCTATGTGGCTGGTTAATATCTCTCCAGGGAGGCTTTTGTAGGGCATTGTGAGCTGGAAACATGCTAAGCCTTGCTATTAAAAAAAAAAAAAAAAAAAAAATCCCTATTCAGCTTGATGGAGAGTAATACATCACAGAGTGATAGATACTCAGCCTCTAAAATGTGACAGTGAGTGAACAGACTATAGGACATAAGGAGCACGTTCAACCTTATTCTGAGAACTGCCACACTGCAAATGTTTTTTTCTGTCACACAAAAATATGGACAAGGAGTTACTCAGTGCATACACACCACTGTAAGCTGTGTTGGCATTTAGAATGTATACAACAGAAATAAAAATACACTGTTGTGAACTAATGTACTAGTGTATATGTTGTTGCGCTAAATAAAGCAGGCATAATCTTGTAAAATCCTATGTTGATTTAGCAGAGACTTTTATTTTGAAAGGTACATATCAACACTCCGGGTGTTATATTATTTATATTACTTTGCTACGTTTCTTAGTGTTGTTATATATTATATAATGTTATGGAAATAATCCCTTCGTTCTGGACTTTCACTGGGAAGGTATGCATCTTCCTTTTTCTGTTTACTTTTGGTGTTTTTATGTGACACTAAGTAATGTTAAACAAGTGTAAAGTGATTACATTTTGGAGCTAAAGGTTTATTTATTTGTATGCAGAAGTTTGTCGAAGCGTGTGTAGCATAGGGCTAGGATACCGTGTACCTAGCGACACTAGAGTGTACTGTTGAGACCATGTTGGATGTGGAAAATGTGGAGCATTTTATGCATGGTTATATTTTTGTAATATTTTGGACAAAGAATGTATTTTGGTTATTTCTTTATTTTGTGAGAATTTTATATATCGTTTTGTTATAATACTGTGCATTATGCTCGGTTTCCATTATTGACTTTCCCCAGGAAGGCACACACAGAATTAATGCAAGAGACCCTTTGTTTCTCTACAATTGTAGGGGAGGTTATGATGTTGCCATGTCTGGTGCTTTGTAAGAAAAGTCTTGTCCACTACACAACACAAGGCTGAGATAGGCCCAACACTACACTGAGAACCGGCTCCACACAAAATTCCTCCTAATTAACCAGCTCATTCAGCCAAGTCTGTTTCAGCACTTGACAGGAACCAAACCACTCAGAAAGAGCCTGACAAAAACCGTCTGATAGCGTGGTGTGGATGCACAGTGTGCTAAAATTAGACTCCCTGACTAACCTAAACTAGCATCTGCATTCAGCCTATTCTGAAACACAACCATGGTTTAATTGGTCACAGTATGACACAGCAAATTAGCCTCATATATTTATTTAAATATAAAAAACATTTCTGAGCAAACCTGAATAAGTAAAAATTCCTTTATTCATTTTCTGTTTCAACTTAGTCCTCTTCAGCATGTAGAACGGTTAAGTGTAACATCACTTAAGAATTGCAATTGTAAATTAAATTTAAATTATCAATTTAAATTAAATCGTAATTACAAGAGTCTCATCTAGTCCATTTGACAGAACACAAATCATTACAGACAACACTACAGTGGACTATACAGTCACTGTAGTATACTGTATACTCTGCAGGGAAATGGTGACCTGTTTGACTAATTTTTTCTGCGTGGTTAGCTCTGAATGTCACCCCAATTATGTTAATAATCACCACAGCATTATGGTAGAAAAGACAGAGGACTTTGAAGCAGAGTTAACCATTTAATAGACACGATGATTATGTGCCAAACAATATTATAACTGTTTGAACTCAAGACAAAGAACATTATTTCTATGTTCATGTCCACTCAGCCACGCAAAGGTTCATATACATAATGTATATACAAAACGATTCCCAACCTCAAAAATGAAAGCAAAGCTATAAATAGATTTATTTAGGCATTTAAGACTCCTGTAAAGTCACTGTGGTTTTTGTCAGACTTTGCTCTGACTACGAATCTCAAAATACAAAACACCCACTGAATGACTTGCAGACAAAAAATAAAGACAAGGAGGGAAAGAAAGATTACATCTCCACATCATGAACCATGAAGTTGCCTTCAGATACTTTAAAAGGCACAGAACAGAGAAATAAAATGTTTGCTCTCCACGTGAAATAACTTCCACCATTAACTATCATATCGATAGACAAATACTAATCCATCTCTCTCCTAGATGATTGTTTTCCAGCACTTCACTCTTAGATCATCATTCTGTGATCACAGGAAAATATACAGCGATCAACCAACCACAGCTGACAATACTTAAAATGTAAACGTAGCAATGGATTAACAGCTATTTTTATAACCTTTCTGTAAAGAAAGTAGTCATATTATAAAAAACTTCCAGCCTACAGCAAAGACTGTATACCATAGTCTAGTATCAAAGGGAATTTAAAATGTGATGGATCCTTGCTCTGCAGCCTTCAAGGAAGAGTTTTAGCACTACTTACAAAAGGATACTAGTGCAGGTTCCCATGAGAGGACATTACAGGTGATCATCAGGGAGTACAGAACTGGGTCACTTCCATTTTCTCACTGCCCCTAATGACAGACCTCAGGGTTAAAGAAAAGGAGAGAAGGATAGGCTTTGGTCTGTTCTCAGATGTAAGAATGGGTCCTTAAACATTTTCCACCTTGGAAACACATTAAAGTACATTTAGTCTCACCGAGGTGACCAGAATTAGTAAAACATATTAGTGTTTTTAGCAAACACACAAGATTTGCTGCAGTGAATTTGCAATGAAACACAATTATTTAGGCATTGTTGTTCCTTCGTAACAGCTAGGTTTCTGTTCAGCTCAGAAATGGCCAAGCTTTTTGTTATACCGTTGAATTATTCTTCAGTCAAACAGTTGAAGACCCTGTTTTCTTCTAGGCTGTAATCAGCAGAGTCATGTTTAGGACAAGCTGCAAGTTTGAGGAATCTGACATGGAGAAATACAGAAGGGTCCTTACAGTTTCAGTTTTTATAAACCCACTGCAAACTTAGAAATATATTACAGATTTTGATTGACACAGCCGTCTTGCTTTTACTAGCGGACATGGTAGATCTTCACAGAGACAAATATGAGAAATGACGACGGCTAATGTGTGCAAATGTGTGGTCAGTACTTTCCTACATTTGCAATTTTCCAAACCAAGACAATCAAGGACAAAATCAAGACAAACTGAAGGAGAGAAGTAAAGTACAGTTTGTAACTTTGTGGTGGGACTGAAGAAAAGATTAACTTCCTGTGGTTTAAAAGTCAAAACCACACTTCAGGACAAAGAAACAGAAATATAGAGAGCTACTACGATGCTGTGATGCACTATTTCTCCAGTTAGTTAGCTACATACTGTTTCTTTGCAAACAGTATGTAACTTAAAAGTGACTAAACAGGGTTAGAACCATGTTTTATCATGTATCTGTGATACAAAAAATCCCTAAAGCCTAAAGACGATTGCAGTGTAATGTAAAAAGTCATGTTTCCTATTGTCAACCTTAACAGAAAACCTTTGTCATTTAAGGACACGTGTTTGGGTGGTGGGACCCATTTTGATTTACAACCAGAAACATGTGAATGCTGACATCCTGGAGTGAGATATTGGTTTGAGATGTGAAACTACCCGCTTCACCATCTTGAAAGCGGAAAATAAACTCTGAAGATTCTGTGTCGTGGCACAGTAAAAATAAGATTATAATCTGTGCTAGTCTAGATTTTATTGTGTTGGTGTGTAACAGCTTTGTTTCACACTGTGTCATCTGTGATGTTCGTGCCACTCCCGCATACAAAGCAAACAATGAGATGTAATAAAGCAGTTAACTATTGGTGACAGTCTCTGGCTCGCACAAACACACACCCATACACTTTCCTTTATTCACACGAGGAGATCAAGAGGAAGCTGGACACTATGCCAACCCTCTAGTATCATAGTTTTAACTGGGAGCCAAGGATCTGTGAATGAATAACACCTGATACATGACTAAAGGCAGGACAACAGAAAGAACTATGAGCTCTAGTTCTGACACAATCATGGGAGTCAAGAAGTTCTCCTTTCATAATATACTGTAGGTTTATATTGGACGATTTTGCAAAACTCTGGATTATATCTCTGGATTTGATGATAAAGGATTTTTTTTTTTTTTTTTTACATCAGCTGCCAATGTTTTCAAATTCACACTTTCTACAATATCTGCACGCTGCTACTATGGCATGGTTATGGTTAGGGAAAGATCATCACAAATGTAACATGGTTACTGTACGGTTAAGGTTAGGCAACTGAAACACTTGGTTATGGTTTTGGAATGATGGTGGATACGGTTAATACCAAGACTAAGAGTCACAGCCATGCTAGCAGCTCTGTGAAGTTGCACTTAGACACAGTGGTGCTTTGAGCTAAATGCTAATGCCAGCATGCTAACATGGTGATGTTTACCATGTTCACCATCTTAGTTTAGCGTGTTTGCATGCTAGCATTTGCTAGTTAGCACTAAACACGATGTACAGCTGAGGCTGATGGGAATGTCATTAGTTAAAGCAAAGAATATGACAAATTAAAAATTTGACCGGATGGTGGAAATCTAAACTCAAGGAATCACCAATGTGAAACACTTCATCCTGAGCATGAACATGAATGTCTTCACCAAATTCCATTGCAATCCATCCAACAGTTGTTGAGACATTTCACTCTGAACCACAAATCAACTAGTTGAAAAGTCAGGGGATCACCAAAGTCAGCAGGATTCATCACCTGGAAACCATTAATGTCTGTACAAAGTTTTGTGCCAATCCATCTGGTAGATGTGGAGATATTTCACTGAAAGGTGAAAACTTAGAGCTGCTGTTAGCGCTAGAAAAAAAAGATCAGGGGATCAGTAATGTCATAAGGGTTCATCCTCTGGGCACCTTTGATATCTGCACAAAATTTCATGGCAATCCATCCAATTGTCAAGACATTTCAATAAAACCAAAGTTGTCAACCTCTTGGTGGTGCTATGGGAAAGTCAGGAGATCACCAGTCAGTAGGATACATCCTCTGGGGACTGTGGATGTCTGTTTATGCTTATGATAATCCATCCAATAGCTGTCAATCAATCAATCGAAGTTTATTTATATAGCACCTTTCAAACAAATCAAATGCAATTCAAAGTGCTTTATAAGCAATTGACAAAACATAGGAAGTTAAAATGGACATCAGAGACTAAAGCACACCAAAACAACCAGATAAGCATAAACGATAATACAAGCAAATAATAGAATACTACACAAAATAAATATACAATAATAAAATAGTAAAAATGTAAAAAATAAATAAATAAAATTAAATTAAAATAAAATAGAATGAAATAAGTAGTAATAATCTGCAATAAAATAATGATTAAAAAAATAGAAAAAGAATAAAATGATAATAATGATAAGTAAAATGTCGAGATATTTCAGTCTGGACCATCGTGGTGGCCAACAGATCGTCATTGTCATCAATACAATAAATAAAAGCCAATAAAAAGCCAAACATTAAAGTAGAAACGTGTACCCTATAACAAGTTTGGATACTGATTTGAACTAGTATTAGATTAAAGACATTTAACAAAGCAATGCCATTAACCATCCTATACTTCTGTAGAAACTTTCATTGTGACGCTACGTTGTGATAAAATCTTTTTAATGACATGTTTGCTGGGTTGTCTATTCTTTCCAGCTTCACTTTATGTCACTGATTGTATCTGTCTGTCACACTTTAAGAGTTTTACAGTATGTTGCTGTTTTTCTTTATGATTCTTCTCTTTTTTCCTCCCTCCCTCCCCTCTGTCCTGTACAGTACTTCTTTCTCTCCCTCCTTCTCCCATCCACCCTTCTCTCCTCTCCCCTCTCCTCTTCCCCGGGGTGTGTTTGATGGACTGATGTTATTATCTCTACCTCCTTCATCCCTCCGTCTTCAAAGGAGGGAGATGACTGTATCTATCAAGCTTTAGTGTGCTTAAGAGATGCCTCGGGCACTGTAGTGCTCCACTCCCAGTCTGAGAAAAGCTTGGCGGGAAAAAGGGGGAAAGGCCTTGTGTGTATTTGACAGACAAGCAAATTGATAGTGGAAATAACCATATTCCTCCCTTCACTATCCGTGTAGTTTACACTGTAGATGGATGCCATGCATTGTCTGAAGTAAATCAAGCTCTCTACTGTATTAGGCTGCAGTAATCTGACAAGGGAAGTTCAATAAAAGTCAACAAAAAACATCAAATCTGGACTGTAAATCCCAGTGGGAGAAAGATGGGTTGTGTGTTTGACATCTGAGGTGATTTATCCTTGGAAATGCCACACTGGGAAGGGCATATTTTCATACAGCTTATGTATCAGGCAGCTAGATGCGTAATAATGGTAGACAGATGCTCAGTATCCACTGAATAGTGGTTTAAAATCTCTAACATGCATTCACATAGAGTACAGCATAATGTCAACCTGGAAACTGAAGATAACTTATTCAACACCATCTATGTGTTCAGCTGTGTGACAAATACAACCTTGATGTATTTATGTATTTATTAAGGGAAGACAGTGATACTCTGGTTTGAACAGACAACTCTACTGTAAGATTGTCTGAAGTTCAGAGATTCAATGTTACACCCACAGGTGTGCGTTCCACTCTCAGCCACAGGAAGCAGGCAGCAGAATTAGTCAGCCAAATTAAATTAGTCACTTTTCATCTCCTCTAAGTCACACAGATTAACTCTATTACTCTCCAACAGACAGCAGTGCTGCTTATACTGTTTTAAGTTGACGGACATCTCTTAATAAACATTTGACACATTTTGCCCTGCTTGTCTTTTTCTCTTCTTATACATGCACAAGCACACACATTTACTGTATCACACCCTCTGACTCATTAGGCTACCACACTCAACTGAAATTTCATTTCCTGCGTGATCACAGTTTTGTGATGTTTTTATTTTCATTTACCCTGCTATTGTATGGCTTTTCTTGTTCAATCATTGTTTACCACGCTTCATTGAGATTGTGTTATCCAATCCACTTATCTTTGTTGGGTGTGATTTATATACTGTATGTGTATATATGTGTCATTTTGTAATGTTCTTTTTATTAGTTTTTCACAGGCATAGCCAAATCAATTCAAGGGCACCAATAAAACATGTGCACTGTCTAACTCTTTTTTTAGGATGACTGTGTAACATCTATCCAGGGACTACTACTACAAAATATTGACGTTTTGCTAATTCTGACATCATGATCAGGGTTAAATTCAAAAAGCTCCATCCAGAGCCACAGAACAGATTATACAAGTGTTTTCTGAGGCTGAGCACCCCCATGACAAGGAAAATGATCTTCATGTGTAAAAGTGGTCCTTTAACATTTTGCTGCATTATGCTTGTACACTTCTCAGAAACACTGGAGACTGTGTTTCACTTTACAGCCAACATTTATTTGATTACAACATCTGATCTCAAAATAATCTGTAAATATATTGTTCTTTTATCATGTCTATCATTAGATACTACAACAGTCACAGGCTACATGTCCATGACATGTTTGTGTTCTCTCTGAGCCACTTCCTCCATAATCGGTTTCTCAAATAGTTTTTCTGCAGAACAACAAACAGTGGTTTATTTGTTCAGCCCGGTCAAGCAGAGCGTTGATACAAACTCACCGAGTCATTCTCATTCTCATGCTCTGCGTCTGGATGAAATACCAGAACCACTCCACTGGAATTCCTCACTTCCCAGTACTGACTCCCACTTCTTTGCATTGTTTTATGTGTATGTGCGCACTACTAGCCTCTGTTTCCAGCTCCCACATGGTGACATTGTTGTCATAACTACGTCAAGAGAGTTAGCCCCAAACTGGACTAGATTAGATTCTAAAAAATATTTTTTTTTTTTCTCCACAAATTTGGATGACAATTTCAAAAAGCAGCCTGTTTCACTTTAAGTGACATGAAACAATTAAAGAGAGTGTGCTGCCTTGCGTTTGCAGATCACTGGGGAACAGGAAACACATGCTGAACAGTAAAAAAAAAAAAAAAAAAAATGTATTGTAATAGTAAAAACAAACAACCAAAAAAAACAATCAATTCCTGTGCAACACTTAAGCATTAGTGTACCAATCAAGGACATCACAGATCAGAAAGTGTAACTATCAGAGTTCTTGAAGGGAAATTCAGATGATTTTTCAACCTGAGTTTCAACTTATTCTCATAATTGTTTCCGTTCTGACTTTGGGTCATATATACACACCGGCAAGTTGCCCAGAGGTTCATCCCTATGCAGTTAGCTGCAATAGCTAATCCAGGGGGCTACCTTCTGTGTTATGTAAACTTTAATTAATTACACTTTATTTGGAAAGCTTTATGAGGCTCACTCTGCTTCCCCTGTTATAGGTTGTTTTGCCAGAGTCGCGTTTATCAAATTTCTAAAACAGAGGTGACGTCAAGAATGAGACCTTTAGAGAATTTTCCTTTAAGTCAAGATTTACGCTTTGTTACATTATATTGGAGTAAACTAGAACGCTGGTAAATATTAGAAGCCGATATTTCACTATGAAAAAAATCATCACATAGAGCTTTAAATGAATGTAGCTGTAGATCTCCATATACATTGCTGATGTAACACTGACGGCTCCAGATTCCAGCATTAATGATGTGTCTCTCCGATTAATGATTACGTTACATAAACTGACAAGTGAAATTTTCTTGCATAGAAACTCGCTCTCTCCTGCTGCTTCCCACCTCAGCGCGCTCCCAGATCATTTAGCGACTACAGGAGATGTGAAGGAGAAGCTCATCATTTCTGTCTCTCACCTCTCTCTCTGCTTATGTCCCTAGATGACATGTTTAAGTTCCTGCAGTAACTACAAATGTCTGGATATAAAAGTTACACATACCCGTCTGGCTGATAGTTCTGTGCATGTCACACAATATCACACCATAAAGCAACAACTTGGCTGTGCAGGCCTTTTCAAAAAGCTTTTAAAACTTTCTCTTCTACCTATTTTTTTTTTGTCTATTCCACACAGAGCTGTATAACTAAAAGCTTCTCATTCCACTGAGAGCTGTATAACTAAAAGCCTCCTGCCGTTTCCACCCAGAGCCACACATATTAAAAAGTTGTGCAGATTCATTCACAGCAACTGAAAGTTTTCTGATTCAACCATCAAACTTTATGGACCTTGCTCACACACTGATTTAATGAGGGAACTATTCTGTCTTAACTATCTTCAGCTTCTTATCCGTTTTAAGCCCAGAAAGAGCCAATATGCATTTTTAATGAACTACCAGGTATTTATTATTTAGCATTCAGTGGATTTACTGCTCCGTGGCCAGCGGTTAATGGTCCGAGCTGCTATTTCCACCTGGCCAATAGACAAACTGAGGGCTGATATGGATACACAGTCAGAGGTGTGACTGGATAAATGTTTAACTTTAGCTGCTGCTTTTAGTGTTTTGGCATGACTTTTCACTCAGGCTAAATAAAGACCTTTGAAAATGACAGTCAGTTAGTTTTGTCATCCCGATTGTCCATACTACAATTTTACTATATTGGTCTATTCCATACACGCGTCCGTCCTGGGATGCAATTTGCATAAAAATCGCACTCCTTCTTGGAATCATAACTCAGTCAAATTGAACACACAGACATAAAGCACATATTTTTAGATTCAGGGTGACTTACACTTTCCAATGTTTGTCACGAAGAAACATCCATAAATCCGCTTAGAAAATCACACAAAAAAGACGCTCCTTATAACTCCAGAACTTGCCTGAGAATCACCATGTTTTTAAGTTTTCTTCAGTATCAAAGTAATCCAGTGATAGTTGTCTGTACATCCATGGGTACATTGCAAATAATAACTGCTAATAGCTAATTTGGCATACTTTGCCAATTTACCAAAATGTAAACAAATATGGGCTAAAAAAAAAAAGCAAAAACAAAGTTAAAGTCGTAGCCCACAGCGTAACTGAATCCATGGCTCATTTCTACATTTGAGACAGATTCATCAAATGCAATAAATCATTAGACATTAATATCTTGTGCAACACTTTCTTGTGCAATTTGCATGGGAGTCAGGAGAAACTTTGGCACACATACCCAACAGAGAAAATCACACGACCCAGATAGGACAAATACTGGCAATCATTTATAAAACCTTCTTATAAATGAGCAAAGATTCAAGTGTTGGAGGAGATCTCTCTGCATCTAAGATGATGCTAGTTCCAGTTAAAGTGAATGTGACAAGTGACGTACTGTTTCTCGCAATCTCTCTAACTTTGATTTGCAGGTAATTACCCCAAAATCAAAGTATAACTGAACTTGAAAAGACAGAGTGACAATGCAGTGAAGTGATGCTCACTGTGGAGGTTAAAATAATGAATGTCTTTCAAGTGCTGAGGAGAGACAAAGGCAGGGAGGTGTTGATGTTCTTAAATGAAAACTGCACATTTCGAGAGCAGAGAAATGTGGGACAAAAAGGCAGACAAAGATTTCACTCCCTTTAACGAAGAAGTAGCTTGAAAGCAGCAGGAGTTGACTCACCAAGACTCTGTTCTCCGTCTTGTCTCCTTTGATCTCCAGTTTGACTCTCTTCCTCAGTGACAGCTTCACCTTCCTCCCCACTGCATCCCTCACGCTCTCTACACAGAGGAGAGGAGAGAGAGGATAAAATAAGACTCAGAGTTGGAAAATTCTGCATATCTGTGCGCTTAATTAAAATGTTTTTGTTTTGACAGTGGTTCAAACAAAAAATTGTAATGCCATATAACAGAGAAGAGAAGAAAAGACGAGAAGAGGAAGAGAAAATTGTTAAAAGTATCTCTTTACTTTGTAGACTCTTTCCCACAGTCTCAACAAAGACCAAATCAAAAGCCAGAGCAAAGTGCATTTCTGCCACAGGGGGAATAATTCCCCAACACACCACAGGAGGAATGATCTTTCTTCTAGTTTTCAATTCATTTGCACATCACAAATCCCTTTACTGAGGACAGATTTCTTTGAGTCAGATTTGGGCTCCATTTTCATTGTCTGTGGTGAGATGTGAAACTGTTACCAGTCATTCTGACATCAAATACACACACATACACACTCAGTCAAACTAGTAAACTAAACAAACTGTGTACACGTCCTCACATACATACTTATATATAATAATGCTGAAAAGATTAGTTAGATAAACAGAAAATTAATTAAACAACAATTTTGACAATCAATGAATCATTCAGGACGTGTATCAAGCAACGAGACTAATAGTGCATTCAGACTGCATTTCGCTTTCCATTTATCTCTATGTGAAGCAAGACTTATTGACTTCTGGTCGCAAATTGACCCACCTACTTCAGTTCAATCAGGCTGAACTCTGACATGCACAATCACGGGGCTCTCTACTGTCCAGCGTGTTTCAGAGACATGGTAGGACTGACCTCTCATTCGTGAAATATTGACCGTTATTATCCTTCTTTATAGAATTGCACAGAACAATAGTACTAATATAACAAAATAATGGCTGTAGTGACTGCAAGGACAGATACTCTGTAGCCTGCTAGCCTGTTAACAACCCCACCCACACTATTTCCTGTCCCCCCTGGTCTTGGCCACACACCACGATAACACTTCGCCTGCTGAAATCCGGTCTGACTGCAGTTTAAGTGTCTACAGCCATGCTAGCAGCTCTGTGAGGCTATACTTATGGACGGCAGTGCTTTGAGCTAAATGCTAACTTTAAGGAATGTCGTTAGTTTTGCAAGTATTTGGACATAAACTAAACCTGATGGTGGCGCTATAAAAGTCAGGAGATCACAAATGTTATTACAATTCATCCTGAGGTGGACATGAACATATGCACCAAATATCATGACAATCCATCCAATAGCTGTTGAGATATTTCCGTCTGGTTCAAAGTGGTGGACCAACAGGTTCCAGCTTCTCAAATGTAAGAATTTGCTGCTTTATATTTGTAAATCGAATACATTAAGCAATTTGAAGACTTAACCGTGGGTCCTGGGAGTTTGCGATAGCCATTTTTCCATCTTTCCTGATATTTTACAAATCAAACAATTCATTAAAAAACAATCAACAGATGAATCAATAATGAAAATGGTCTTTCATTTTTCTGTAAATATATCTATACTGAAATACACAGTGCAATGAAACACAAACATACACACAGAGCAATATGCTCAGCATGTGTTCCACTGTTCAGATTGATTGTTCACACCCAGTAGGAGCCTCCACGGCCAGGGAACTGGCTTAGAGAGCAGAAGTGGGTCAGCCGCCTTTCCACGCTCCTCATTCACCCACCACACAGCGGCTGATGCAGTCTGTGCACATGTGTCTGAGACAGAGAGGGATTCTGTGTGCGTACATCTGTGCTGGCACGCATATATCCTCGCCTACAGGCTTCCTCAAACCATCATCAGATCAAAGTGAAACTAATAATTAGGCAAAGTGGTTCATCTGCCAGCCTTGCTAAATAAACTCCACTGTAAACGTGCACCATTTCCTGCTGCAGCATTTCTAAAACTATAGCCTTAGACACCCAATAAGTCGCAGACACGTCTCTAGTGGGTTTCTACACAAAATGAGACTTAGTATGTTTTAATGAGCCTGAGCAGTTTTTGGTCCCGGACAGAAAAATCTCCTGACAGACTCTCGTATATCATTTTTCTACTAATTCAATTTTTATGCTCATTCATTAAAACTGTGACAGGAGTGGAAATTTTACTAGCCAGCTGCCCTGTGGTTCGTATCGAGGCAGTTAAGGCATGTGCACTAGGTCACAGTGAATGTCAGTAGGGACTCGTGTGGCAGGTGGGGAAATGGGAGACAATGGCCTTGTAAAAGCTCAAACAAACTATTCACAAGCCCATAAAGTCACTCTCCCATTTATTTATTTTACCCTCAGCCAATCCAAATTTGCGTGTTGATGATGTCACAGATAAGACCCGTGGTTTTTAGCTTTCACTCTAGAGAGTTGCAAATATTTTGGAGGTGTTTAAGATCATAGAAATAGCATGTGAAGTATGATTAGTTGCAAACTACGGGGTAAGTCAAGGTCTCTCTAGCTTTAGCTCATCTCTCTTACAAACAGAAAGTTTGGAGGCAGTGATAAACACATAGAGTCTCAGGTGAAAGGCATGTAAGGATCCTTAGCACACCGAGAGAAAAATGTTTCTAGCTCTTCAGTGTTCTGACAGTACAACACAGCGTCCCTGTTTTCTCTGTTTTGACACAGCATGACACCGCTAGCTGCTCAAAGACACAGCTTCGACTGCCTGTTCAGCTCTGATGGGTAACCTGACTCATTTCTTTTCCTCGTCACTTAAAGGAAAATGTTTCCCAGACATCATATTGTAATATAACATATAATTTTAAATATTTTTGTGTCTTCTCCTTCTCCGTGTTTGAGTGCATGTCAGTAAAACATCTTCTCAGCACACAAACACATTTTCTGAATATGTACACTTCACTGCTCCATGTTAGTTCCTCAAAAGCTATTATTAATGTTTTTGCATCCTCAGCTAATCCTATGCTGATCACTACCCACAAGACCAGGCAGACGGAAGGTGGAAAATGTTAAAATAATTCCTCTAACAGGAAAAGCATGACCTAACATTTTCATCTGTGGCGTTTCTATCTGCAGCATCATGCTGAAATTCCTTGTATGTGCTGGATGCCAAGAGTGATCCTGTATAATGCTGAATCACCATCACCGGTGACTGTTTCAAACAATGGCTGGTTATACACTCATCCAGACAACACCACATGCCAATAGGATCATGACAAACTAGATTCCTCACGTTAAGTGCGCAGTGTTTGGGCAAGTTAGTCAGCAAGAATCAGGAAAATTCTTGAAGAGAGAGGGGATGAAGATAGAGAACTTACTGACTCTAAGTTTGAGTAGAAGTTGGACCATATAAGAAATCTGGAAAAGATCTTGATCTACGGTCAGAAAAAAAACACATAATGTGTCTGATTTAGACAGGTTTTCAGTATGTCAGCAGGCTAATCACCTTGTTAGTATTTTTTAATTAGTATTATAGAAACTGAAAGCATTGTTATTGAGTTCCCTGGAGCTCATGATTACCTGGATGGTCTGAACACAGCTACGAAAAAGAAAAGATGTGCACCACCAAAACACTTTTCAGAAGACAGAGGACTCAGGTGGAGAACAAGCAATTTCTACGGCACTGGTGGGTTAGTCATTTTAAATTCCAGTTCAGATCCCAAAATGTCCAATGATACCAAACATGTCAGGCTGATTTTATGGGAAATGCGTTTAAAATGATGAACAAGACATCTAGAATAGAATATTTCCAACTGATGGAAAGGTGAAACCATAAAATACAGTGAGTCTTGGGTTTGAATATTTCACTCAGTGTAAACGTTGTAGAGCTTCAAGCTGGAACAAGCTGACACAGAATAAACAGCGTGTGATACTGCCATGCAGAGTGGAATACGATTATTTTAACAACCTTAAAGCTACTAAAGGGGAAACAAAAGGTTTATACTGGATGGTCAAAGAAGGTTAAAGAAGATACTACGCTACGTACACTTTAACATTAAGGGGTAAAAAATGAAGAAAGGAAGATACTTTTGTCCTCTAGCTTCTGTTCCTTCTTAACTATTGTAAGAGCTCAAACAAAAGGCCGAATAACACGGAAACCAACGTATGATTTGTGTGAGAGCACAGGGATATAAATGAGACTTCATATACTTTTATAGAGTAAAATAAGCGACTGACTGGCTGAGAAATTCTGTGACTCAGTGAATGAATGCATGCCTGACTACGTGACCTAGCATTTTCCTTTAAGCCGCATCTACAGCATGCACTTTGTCTCTTTGAGAAATAAATGGAGCCAAAAGGAACATGGTAGGCTTGTGTGTGTCCACAAGAGATGGAGAAAGAGAGAGAGAGAAAGAGCTTGTGCTTGTCCAACATTGCACTGAGGTGTCAAAAACTGAGCTACTTTGCCAAACAAAGAGACCCTGAGCTTGAGCCAAATAGCCTGCAGGACTCTAAGGTATGTCCACAATCAGCACAAATAAGTCTCATGAGAAACATGGAAGACTTCAGTCAGAAGGACAGACCGAGTGAGGCTATACCAGCTATGCTAAATATCCTGGCGAGAGATGCGGGAGTGGACCAAGGTTACTGTGGGAAAAATAACCCTATGAATTATATGCGGAGGGATGACAGGCTGGCCTCTCACATCTAAACTATTTAGCTTTTCTTCCAAACACAGACTGTAGTCCTGGTTACATTAACTACAAGCACCAATGATCAACAACAGCAGTGCTCCATGTATACACAGCTTCAAGCTGTACTGCAGCTAAAGCATTTACAGTCTCACTGAAGATGTGTGGAGAAATTATTAAGTCTGCTTATTCTGTATAGTCTGTTTTTGACTGTTCCACCATTAGGGAATGTCTTTTAGTAATGCTACTGCATAATTTGTAAAGGGACACTAATTATCACAATACGATTTTCACAACAAAACTGTCCTTGTGGGGATAACTATAGGAGATAATAGCATTACTATTGTGTCTCAGCCACAATAAGTATGGCTGTATAGTATGTATGGAATATGTTTTATTGTAGCAGTTTAATACAACTGGTACAAAACTCACTCAGGAGGAGCACATGCACACTGTGAGTATGGAACCTGATAGAGGCAGTATCAGTGATTGTTCCAGTCTGGACACATAGCTACAAATGATCCGCGTCTGTTCTTACCCAGGAGCTCTTTGGGGACCTCTGACACTTCTTCGCTCATTTTGCTGAATGCAATATCCAAATCAATGAGAGGAGTTCAGTCAACACATCAAGAAGCCTACAATTACGAGAAAACAAGCAGCGAGAGTGTCAGGTGGTGATGGTGGTGGTGGTGCCGCCGCCGCAGCCGGTGCGTTTCTCCCGGTTACATGCTCCTCTCCTCCTCTCGCGGTGTCCGGACAATGTATCCGCGTTTATCTGGGCGCATCTATTTTCGGTGTAAGCAGAGGTCGTATGCTGAAGAAACTGAAGGAAAGAAACCCGCTAAAGTCCTCTTAAAATCATGTTGAAACCCAGCACATTCTGCGCTTCAGGGAGATGAAAAGACCACCGCTCACGCACATCCTCTCTGGCCGTGGCCCTACCGTAAAGCTGTCGGTTATACAGTAGGCTACCAGCCAATAGTGGAAACCGGGGCCCCTCCCCGCTCGGTGATGCGACAGCCGGGGAGCCGATGCGATGCCGGGCGGTGTGGCGTGGCAGGAGGGGGCGGTGGTGGTGGTGTCAGACAGATATTAATGAGCAGGCTGCACTAGCGGTTCCCAAGCTGCGAACCAGGGACCTCTAGCGGTCCTTGCGGGATTCCCACGGGGTCCCAATCCCATGCTTGTATTGCAGCACAGGAGGGGGTTGTACCTACATAAATACACAACACTAGTCCCGAAGGATAATATAGCCATAACATAGGAGATTGATACAGGCCTACTATAATTAGCCTATACCATGAGAAGGTCACTATAAAATCACGACTGTGCGTAGACCTATTAATACACTCTAAATCTCTGCGGGAATATTATGGGAATGTTACAGATAGAGGTGTCCCCTGCAGAGAGGCCTACTATTTTAATATTACAAATATAATAAAACTAAATTGAAAATACCAGAAACTGTAGGCTACCTGTAAAAATAATGGAATAGCTACACATGCATTGTAATAATGGGAGATTACAAATGCCCTCACACAAACGCTCTGAATATCACAAAGTCTTGGAAGGAATATTACAAGAAGGGTTTTCGTTATCGCAGTTAAGCCAACCCATGACAAACAAACAAGACATCTGGACTGACAGAAGTCTTATTACACTGAGGTGGTCCCTGGCCGTGGATTGATTTGGGATCCTGGACATTCAAAATAAACACATGGACTATTTTACTACAAACTAAATTGTGTCCACTATTTTAAAATGCTTTTATTGAGGAAAAAACAACTGGACCATGAGGTGGTCGTAATATGTCCTAACAGTTACTTGTTTGGACAGTGCAATAGGCTATTTTGAAGAAAGGCAAAACGTTTTTGATGGTGTATTATGGAAGAATATATTAATTTATAAATGAAGAAAACATTAAATCATTCACTTCACTGTCTCTAATATGCTACGCTATGTAAAAATGTCAGTATACAGTACGTATATGTTCAAATATTTTAGTCTACAATGACCAGAGTTAAAGACGGAAGAGGGCGACACCTTGTGGTGATTTGGTTAAATTACAGCCACGATGCAGGCTGCCACAGCAGTTTTCTTGCTTGAGATAATACTTTATTTAGCTGCACATGACAGGTAAACATTTTCAGTTTGATGACACATAATTTAAAAGAACTTAAAACATTTCCATGCAAACATTTGAGTTATAGCTCACTTTTCAAAAAAATAAAATAACATTATTTCTATGAAACATGACTAGGTCAACCTTAGAGGCAATGCATGTACTTTCAATCAACAGGCAAATGAAAAACATGTTACAATACCTGTTTTCAAATGAGCACAAATGCCAAATAAGACTAAGAGGTATTTCGTATACTACACGGTATGTTCCGTGGACCCTGTCAGTCCATCAGCTTCTAGGCTACAGTTTGGGTTCTGCTGCATAATCTCAAGTAGTCTCTTATCTAGTTTTTCTGCCAAGGAGCTGAGCTGTGTGGCCCTCAGCATCTGTGGCAGTTTGTTGAGCTCCCCCTTTGGAGCATGGGTCAGCCACGCTTTGATTTCATCCAGGAGAGGACCTCTCTGTCTGGGGACAATCGTGCCGCTGGTGCGCCAGTCCTCTCCTGACTTATGAATGTGCCTGTTGGAGGGAGATGGCGGTTTATTAGCGCCTATGTATCTTAAGTGAATTAAGAGGTGAAGGGAGTAGTTGAAAAGAGGCAGGAAGAAGAAGAAGAAGAAGAAGAAGGAGGAGGAGGAGGAGGAGGAGGAGGGGGGAGAGAGTTAAAGCGATTTACAGAATGTAGGCTCACCTGGCGACAAATTTCTTCATTTTTGCCACGCGCATCCTGTGCATACTGAAGAATCCTGAGAGGAATGCCCTCCACGTCTCACCTGAGAAATAAAGTTGTACCGCGTTTGAAATCCAAACTTTGTAGTAATCTGTCGTACGACCGTAAAACTGACTAAATTACCTTGCGGACTTCAAATTCTGTCATGAATGTTATAATTGAGTGTTGAGCATTTAGATCAACTGTACAAAGTACATACCTCCATTTGCAAGATCCTCGCAGGTGCCACACACCGCGTCGTGGTAAATTGAGCCCGGGAGGAGCACAATCTGTCCGATTGCGCATATCTGGTGATTTACGCACGAATCCAGCGCAGAAGACGAGCTGGAAAAGTAGCCATCGGAACACTTTTCACAAACAGTGTTCATTTGTGGCGTGCCTAAAGAAAACGACAAAGCATTTGGGGTCATTACAATGTTTCAAAATACCATTTTTTGCCCAGGTGATCGCGCGTATTTCAGCAGAGTTTCCACGCAATTCGTTGATTTCTACTTTAACCTTAAATCCAATTGTTTCGGGGCTGCTACTCTTGAAAAAGTATTGAGTGATTGGTGCATTGTTTTATTATATGTCTTTTCTATCGTTTCTAAAGATTTAGAAATGTAGACATTGATGTTTTATTCATTGATGTGCCCCAAGCATTCACATGCACTGCGAAAATGTTTAATCAATCATACTGAATCTAAATATACAATTTTCCTATAACACTGCGATGGAAGCAAATCGGTGACAAAACTCTCCAAGTAAAACAAGAAAACTATCTTTTCCCTGATAAATACCTTTGATTTGAACACCGTGTCCGGGCCCGCATTCTGAGTGTCTGAGACAGAAGTCATCGGCCAAGTAGAAGCCGTCTTTGCACCGACAGACCCTGTTGTTGACCGCTGAGCACTCCTTCTCCACCTCCTGGTTGTCATAGCAGAAGTTGTTGCAGTACAGACACCTGGGCAGGTAGTTCGGCAACGCGGTGAATTGGTCGGCACTGCACGGCGCGCACAGGGTGTGTGTGGTGGCGGTGCAGTGCGCTACCATGTGCTTGCCGGGTGGACACATGTCACAGATGAGGGTTTCCCCGGTGATCGGGTCTCGGCGCTCATAGGTGGGAACGGATTCCTCAGCCGAGACACCGCGGAGGACACCAGAGTGCAGGAAGAGCACCGGTAAGAGAAGCTGAGGAGAGGAGCGTGATTACTGTGAGTTATTGCAAACTGTTACTGCAGCCTGTATTTTAATACTACTATTACTGCAATTAGTGATACTATAGTTACAGATACTATGATACTATTAACTACTACAGCTTATTGGATTGGCTAGTAATTGTGGTAGTATTACTACCACATGTACTACTACTAATGTGATTCCTCTTTCCTGGAAGGATACAATACTAATATCATAACAAAATTATAAAAACTAGGAATGTCACAGTGATATTAGAATGATACTAGAGACAAAAGATGAGGTTATGATGACACAGTTCAGATGAGTTTCTAATAACCTCATAGCCTCCAGTGTTACTGTAACTACCTTGCCAGTGAGTTTTATTTGTGACTCGTATTTATTGGAAATTGCCTAGATCTTGTAATTTATTATTTCACTTCCAGCAGCAGTATTTGTCTTACAATTGATGCTGTCTAACCCTAATATACAAGTCTCCCAGCTTGTTTTCAATCAGTGCAGCTGTGGAGCTTCAGCTGTATTTTAATACTAAGCCCCAGAGATAAAAATGAAATTTTATTTGCTAGTTTCTTCATAAGACAACCTGTAACTCCTTTAGAGCAATAATGACTTGCCTTTTGTCTGATCTTCCTGACATTTGCCTCCCACAATGACTGCTCAGTGTCCACTAGAGACCTAAATATTTCTATTTAAAAACATATTATTAATTGGCAGCCAAAGGCGACCCCAAATTGAAGTTCCAAGACTAAAAAGATGAACTTGTTATGTCTCTATATGTTAAACAGTGCTGGCATCAGTGGTAAAACAAAAATACATTATGACATCTGCCACAAGTCCCTAAAGGTGATAAAGGTTTAGTTTCCAATTCCATTTCCAATAAAATAAAATGCCACAAACATTTCTCAGTTCGCTCACATAGATTCTTCAACTATGTTCTTATTATTAGGGATTTATCCTATGTCAATTTACAGTTTGATTGTTTGAGAATTTACAGAAAGTGTTAAAAAGTAGTGTTCAAAATCTTGACTGCCTTTACATCTGAGGATAATTTGACTAATTTCCCTATTTTCTTTCATCAAACATCCTCTAAAGCGTCACTAATTATCACATCTGTCTTTGCTGGATTTTAAACTCACAAAATACTCACCATGCTGATGTTGTGCATGTTGTTGCTTCTGTTGAAGAGGGTTTGACAGTAGGATCAGGATCCATTTTTATAGTGTTCATAGGGGAACTATATTTCTGTGTGGGCGTCTTTCGTGTGGTTTGCGGATGATTGTAAAACCTCTGAAAAGGTCACACAACTTCCACATTAGGTTGATGTAAAAGAATGCCTTGTGCCTTGTGATTGTCAGAGGACCTGTCCAGGGCGTACCCCTCCTCTCGCCCAATGTCAGCTGGGATCTGCTCCAGCCCCCCATGACCCTCTAAGGATAAGCGGTTATAGATAATGGATGGATAGATGGATGCATAGATCTAAATTAAGGTGACGTAAAGCTTTACGTAGTACTAGGATGAGGGATAGGATTTTTTTTTTTTTTTTTTTTTGTGGTTTGTTTCTGGTTCTTTCTTATTGGTAAGAAGAAACTAATATTTCCACTCCACAAAACCAGCTTCTCATTTACTGGAATTTAATCAGGGTTTATCAAACAACACAGCAACACATGTCTTCCCCTTGCTCTCTTTCCTGATATTTTCTGTCCCCCTATAATAAGCACTGTGAAGTAAAGGGAAAAATTCCCCATCAAAAGATTAAAAAAAGAAAATTGTCACCACAGTATGAGATGTGCAGTAACTTTGTTTACATTTGTCTTTATCTGTTTGCTTTTGGTAAGACCAATTATGAAATCTCATACAATTTAAAATAAAATGGTTGCATTTTAGAATACTAGATGAGAAGAAAAAAAACATTTCCACAAATACTGCGTCATGCTCTTTGAATTATGTGAGGTAAGGTAAATCTAAAAGTAAAAGTGCGTCTGTAACGTCACTAAATGCATAGTCTAAAGCCACTTCCTCATGCCTACATTAAGCTTTTATAAATGGAAAGATTGTACACTTCGGTGCAGAAGGTTTAGAAACATTTTTTTTTTTAAGGGGACTGCCTGTGTTTGCACAAGGACTTGCAAAAGACCACATTATAAAATTTCCATGGAACCTCTCTTTACTCTCATGAGCGTGGAGGTCATCATTGTGTTACAATCGGTGTTTAATATTGAGAAAATATGGTTCCGCTTGCTGATTGTTGAAACAGCGTAAAATATGTGTCCATGTGTCAATAAGTCACTTTTTTCTCTTGAAAAATGTGTCAGCGAGTCAGTGAGTCACTGAACCATGTTACAGTATGAAAATGTGCTGAGATGAATTGTTTTAAGCTACTGTAATGAGTCACACACATGTATCTACGTGTGTCTCATCTCCTGTTTTCACAGAATATGAGAACATAATGCAATCGTGGTAGAATGTGGTTATATCTCTTTTACATAATCTTGTATGTAAAACCTGGATACAGTGATGAGTTGTGAAATGTCCACGCTCATTTTGTGTTCAAAGGTCTTCTTACTAGCTTTTCTGAGCTTTCAACATGCATCTCACTGTCAAAGACTGCAAGATGTGGTTCAGTGCTCACAAAGGCTAGTAAGTGGACCTTTGAGCTTAGATTTTTATGGTACACATATTGTTCCCAGAGGTCTTCCGTGCTACAAAATGCTAATTTTGGAAACAACAGTATAACAGGTAGACCTGCCAATCATTTGAAATGCGTCAATACTGGAGCCTAAACGATGAGTTCCGGTACTAATTACAAAACGATACTTTGATACCTCACATTAAGGAATATAAAAATTATTTTCTTTTCTTATCTAAGAGAATAAGCACAACTTCTCTAATGCATCAGTGTTTAGTTTCTTCTTAACACAAAGTGGACCAAGCATGTCATGCCAGCTATTAGTATTGACAGTTTATGCTAGAAATACATTTCGGTCGGTACTGAAGTTTGATACAAAGCCCTAGTTATGGGTCATTTTGTCCTGAAACATGTACTGTTTGATGTTATCTAAAGCTTCTGCTGACTTCACGTAGGTACCTGAGATGTGAAGATATTACTGATAAGTGTAGCATGTGTGGTGAATCAAACTCAGGTCAAATTCCCATAGAAATACCCCAGGCTGACACTCTCACACTCATATGTGATGTGGAAGAAGATGTTTCAGAGCCAGAAGACAATGTTGATGATCCAAGATGTGAAGTTTGCCCTGAGGAGGATTCAGAAATAAATCGTGCCCACAAGGTTTGCTAGCATTCAAATCCATGACATAAAATTGGCAATTGAGCTCTTTCTTTCTCTTTCTTTCATAGAGGAAATTACATTTAAAATTTTAACCTAACCATAACCTTTTCAACTTCATAGCTAAACTTAAACACTTCAAGGCTTTATCCTAGGTATACATGCATATGCCTAAACACAACCTCTTTGACAGGCCAACCACAGTGCTTCTGCTCATAACCTTAGTGGGATTCATATGTATTTTGTGTGAATAGAAGACACATTGACACAACATTGACATGTTGGCAAAGTTGTACCAATGTGAGGTAAAGTGGCTCAGCAAGACACTCATTGCTCCAGAGATCCAGACGGACGGCTGGATACCTCAATCATCACTATGCAAGAACCACATGTATATACTGTACGTATAAAGAGCAGCTGGAAAGTCTTGCACACATGGGTCAAATCCTGGAACAAAGCTAACACAACCACACTAAATAATATGAGATAGGGGTGGGTGATATGACGATATATACTGTGATATGATATCCATTTATCATTTATACCAAGTAATCTATCCCTTTAATATCTCTGGGTATATTTAGACCTTTGTGGGCAATGTTGCAAATCAATGACAGGACTGCTTTGAATTTTTATGTTGTTTTTTTTGCGTCCATGGTTTGTCAGGTATTTAAATCACTGCATTATCACTGTCTGATTATTTTATCCATGAACAGTTTGTCAGTTGATTTTCCAGACAACATACTACATATATACATATATATATACTGTGTGTGTGTGTGTGTGTATATATATATATATATATATATATATATATATATACTGTATATATAGTCTATACAGTCTAAAATTACATAACTCGATACTCATGACATCATGAGGAGTAATCATTGTCAGAGCAGGGAATAATCTCTTTACTCAAATGACTTAAGGAACTGGTTCCGATTTTTTCAGGCAGTATTTTCAAGTGATGGCTGGTTACATGTGGAAGTGTAAAGTGGGCAGAGATTTATTAGCTCTTGGCAAGTGACCGGTGGAAGTCAGCCAGGTTCCTATTGGCTAACGTTGGCTGTAAACACGTAAAGAGATCTGACTTTTTGAGTCAAAGCACAAGTCAAACATTAATCTGTTCTGTCTGCCAGTGACATATTCATGAGGAAACTGCATTTGTACATTTAATCAGATCATTTGACATTAGTGTTCACAAGTTACACGAGCTTAAAGAGGACCAGTCAGGCATATATACAATAAAGCTCATACATTTAATAATATAAAAGTGATAAAACAAAATATAAAACAAATATCACTTCATGAACTTGCAGCATTTGGAATCCAGTATTTCTGATAAAGTAATAAAAACAAGCCTTTACATATGCAGAAAGTAAAATTATTATTTTTTAAATAGAAAACACATTGCACTCCTTTGTACATTCATAAAGCTGACAACTTAACAAAATTCCAATGAGCTTTACTTGCCAGCAGTCCAGAACAAACCAACAAACAAAGGAAAACTGTAGAAAATACAATAATAATAAAAACACAACATCTGCCAGCCTATCTTCCATAAAATAGTGTGCTATTTACATCTTAAATAGTTTTTCATTTTTCACAGAATCCGGTCAAAAAGTTCCCAGGAAACATTTTTTGATTTTTTTTGTTTCAGTTTGCCTGGAGTACACACGTGTGATAGTTTTGTTTATTTCTTTTAAGGATTATTAGATTCATCACTGCAGACAGATGCTGCAGGCTGAGAGTGAATCTGTTAGCATCCCTTGTTACCTCATTTAATCAAAACATCCTTATTTTAGTATAGGGTTTTGATAGAAAATCAGAGAGGCAAAGAAGAATTTACCTTCCCATCTTGCCTTTATGTTACAGTTTACAAAATACCTCTAGGCACTTTATGCATAGCTTGATATCATTTGGCGATATCTTAAAGACCTGACATTATCATGTGACCCATGTCTGTTAAGTGTGTGTCTTTTTATGTTTGTGTTCTCACTATCTGACAACGCATTAGTGTCTTGTTTATGCTTTAGTGGGCAAATATTCCTGTTTGTACCTCCCAATTCTCTATTCATTTAATGGCTTATGAGCCTTAAAACACGACTCATCCTGAAGCATATTAACAAACATCTTCTCGTACATCTTGTGCGCGGAGGTGGTTCCTATGATGCGGTTGATCTTCTTCAGGCCTTTCAGCAGATAGCGTGGTGCCCCCTGGTTGCGCATCCCCCTCAGACTGTGAGACAGACCTTTGGCTAGATCCAGGTCATAGTTTGCTGTCTTCCAGAGGTGAAGAAGCTGCAGGATGTACTGCCTGGGCAGGCAGGTAGAGACCACGGCCCGGACATCCTCCTGCCGAACCTTGACCCCCGGCAGGCTGTTGGTCACCTTCATGAGGTCATCTAGGGTCAGGTTTTTTAGGCTGTTGCAGCGGGACACTTTCCTCTCACAGTGGTTCACACCTGGAGTGACAGGGTGCAATTATTAATACACAAATGCAGGAGTTAAATAAGAACCGGCTAAAACTAAAAAGTGCAGATTTTGCTTGTACCTTGTATGATGCCGTACAGCTTTTCCTGGTCTTTGTTCTGCTCGCTCCACAGTCGCAGCAGCTGGAGGACCTGCTGCTGGGGAGAGCAGGCCTTCTTCAGCTTCTCAAAGCTCTTACGATCCACCCTCCGCCCGGGAAGACTCTCCAACAGCCGCTCCAGGGGCACCGAGGACAGTCGCAGCGAAGAGAGTGACTGGAAGACTGCCTCCTCACACAGGGTCACATCTGGAATAAAGTGTAAGAGAAAGACAGACAGGGAGAGCGGGCTTATAAACATTTTTATTAACATTGTCATGACATACAATAAACATGATCATGTCGATGCAGATCTTCCAGGTAAAAAAAAATTGCTGAAACAAACTGGTGCAGTTGCTGGACGTCTGACAGCTTAAAGCAAGAAGAAATAACATAATTTCTTTCTCTTAAAAATGAAAAGTTAAATTCAAAAGCAACAAAATGCAACCTTGGACAACTCAGGAGTTTTGTTGCTCCAGCCTTACTTGGTCTGGCATGGCTAGTAGCTTATGGCTAATGTTAGCAAACTTTAAACAGATAGTCCTGTGTAACTGAAATAAATGGCTAATTTCGCTGACGTAATGGCACTTATCCAGCATTTGTCACTTGTGGTCACAGTGATTTATGTACAGCAAAACCTACATAGTCTCACTTAAATCTTCTGACTGTGGCTCTAGTACATGAGAATGAGTGGGAAATGTGCTTTTACAGTTTCGGTATCGTAATCATAACCTTAGCGGATGGTAAAGCTTCATAGCAGAGGGCACATTATGCAATTGGACCAATGATCAAATCTATCAAAATCTACTCTTCACAGAGCTTTCCTGTGGTGCACAAGCGATGTACCATCAGTCAATTATATGTCTGGATTTATTTATACGTGTTTGTGTGTGTGTTAAGACTGTTGGCTTGTAATTTGACCACAGCAGAAACAAGGATTTCCTCTCTTTCTGTTCTTCATTGACAGCACAGGACCAGCATTGCCATCAGTCTGACCAGCCAAACCAAACTGAGCCCATCTGTGTTGCTCTGCACCAAAAGCAACCAGAGCTGAATCCGTTGAACTGAAGCGAATCGGTGGGAGCTGCGCTGAAATGTGCCGCGCTTTGCTGCTGAGTCGCACTGCACCACACATCCACCGACACTATTTCATCATCACATGCCTTACATTTCTACAAGCCAAGGTCTGCTGAGCCTTCCTTATAAGGCAATAGTATTGTGAAGAGCAGGGTTTTCTTTTTTCTTCAAATTAGGGAAACCCCAACCTGACACAAAGCCCCATACGGCAAATTGGGATTTGTGATATTGAGCTAAATAAATAAAACTGACTTGACAGCAGTTATATAACCAGAACAGTCAAAGCTAAAGATGATGTGAAACTGTCGAAATGAAATTGCAACTCTCATACAATTATGAAACATTTCTGTACTCGGACTGACTTGCAGAACATGAGGCAACACCAGGAAATAAAAAAAAACCAATGTCGATAAAGTACGATTGAGTTTAATGTGAAGAGGATATTAGGCTTGTTTCTCTGATATCTGGATGATGTAAGTGTGGCTTTCTCTATAATTGACATTGACATCCTGGTGGTTTCTCTGAATCACGCAGCAACATTGGGAATCCCAACTGCTTTCAATTTCAAATTTTTTGTTTAAAAAAACTGCTAAACTGTTCCAGGATCTGCTGCAGACAATCTGTGGTTGTGTAATCCGCAGAAAGACAATTTGTGAATGAATGTTTGAGGAGAGCATCACCCTCCCTGAGGGACAACAGCTTTGTGTATTTCCTCAGTGTGCCAGGGTCTGTACATAAGTATGTGTGTGTTCTTCAGTGGTTTCTCCTCAGTGTCATAATTCAGTGTCATATTTGAGGCTTCTCCTCTCAGATTAGTTGTCAGCATCTGTCATAGTTAAAGTCTGAGTAACAAAGACTAACCAGCTCGTCTTGAGTCTCATTTGTGCTTGACTCAGTTTCCTCTGTTATTGTAGTTTGAGAATGTGACAGTTGAAGGAGTAATTGATCCATCATGGGTCATTATGACAGTAGTGCCATAAACATCCCATTCAACCCTTTGCTCTGGCTCTTCTCTCTTGTGTTGGTTTTCAGACACGCAAGAATTTGGAACAGAATGGAATCTGGACAACGAACCTGACCATGGAAATCCCCTGCCTTCAGGAATGAAAATGACCACATGTCTGAAATAACTCACTTCTGACTGATTTTAAGTTGTTGACAATTGAGGTTTGCTCAAAATCATCATCATGTGTGTGTGTGCGCTGTGTATACACTGTACAAACAATCTCTACCCTGATTCCACCCTGCATTAGTCCTAAAGCCTCCCATACAATTTCTATTAGTGATTAAAACCTACTGCAGAGTTGTAAAGTCTATGTCTTACCCGTCTGGCACAAAGTGTTATGCTGAGAGCACTCCAGTGTTGCAGTCTTGTCCTGAGTGCCGCAGAGGCTGTCTGAAGTGGACGTGCCCCATCTCAGTGTCTTCAAGCCCAAATCTGAGCAGTTTCTGTGGGGCTGACATGGCTCGGTGGAGGAGTCGCCGGTGGAGAAATGACCATCAGGACAACGGTCACATACAGTGTCACTCACCGGTGTACCTGGAGGAGATAAACACAGGATGATATATGAATTTTTAGGCATGAAAACATGATTTGGACAGAATTTATACAGTTTAAAATTATTAAAACAAATATTTTAAACACCCAACCATGTAGATTGTCAGATGTCTCAACTTTAGTATCAAAAGTTTCATCTCACACAGCTCAGCCATTTTCAGTGTGTGACCTGCAGCATATACAGCAAAGTAGCTGATGAAACAGACATGAAGATGATGTGATTCCAAGAACTATGACCACAATGACATGTGACAACCCATCAGGATGCCAGATGACTGTATGATTCTGGCAATGACTCACACTTAGTTTCTATGTCATGTTATGGGAAATACCACATAACTGGGGTTGATGTAGACAATGTACTTGAGTACTATGTGACTTAAACCACAACGCAAGGTGATTTGTCAGCTGATCTTTCTGACTGACTGAGAGGAAAATCGACATTTAACAAAAAGACAACTTAATTGCTTCCTAGACCTTTAGCTACAATATCCTGTGCAATGACATGACATATGTACTAACTTATCAAAACATAAATGTGTTAAAATCAGTCTAAAAATCAATTTAGAGCTATTAAATAGGAAAGAATCTTAGATAATCTGATCAACGTAAACATATTTTAGTGACTATGATGTCACAATGCATGTAAGATATTTTTAACAGATGATGCAATAATATTATTGACTAATAATATCTAAAAAACATAAGGAGAATTCAATAACTATTTATTTATCTTTTATTATTAGTTTGTGTGATATTTCATCATCACTTATGTTGCCCTAATGATGTCATAGTTAAATGTAATAATGTAACCTATTTATTTCACACAGCAACTGATCACATTTTAAACATTTATACCCATTTACAGTGACAAGGTATAACATCATTTGGCATAACAGCTTCTGGTCCTATATGACCTGCAGCACGCATGACGATATGTGTCCATAGCGGAACTAGTGTTGTAATCACATCCTCATTTTATTTTTATCTCTTAAGCGTAGAAGTGAAAGCGTGTGGGAGGACGAGCCGTGCTTATTGTATCAGATTTAACCTTTGATCAGTTTCCCGCTATCATGGCACAGCGTGTTCTTTCTTGAAAACATTTCACCATTTAGCATGAAAACATGAAACCACTGATATGCATACAGCAAATGTTTCCTGCACCACTGATGACAAAGCACATAGCCTACAGTGCGTGCATGATGATGTGTCACTCCAACTGTAATACGGTTTCATATGCTGGCATTAATCTTTTCTCAAAATGTCCTCTAACTATGCAAACTATGTGTTATTTACTGTCTACATAATAAGGGATTTAGTCATTAACTAAAATGGCTGGAAATGCATAGATTAAAAAACATCTATATATAAAGAAGAGCTGAAATGCTTAGTCAATTAATCAATTAGACTTTTGCCAAAAACAAATTTAACTGGCAACAATTTTGATAATCAATTAATCACATATGTTATTTTTCAAGTAAAAATGATAAAACCCCTTAGTTTCAGCTTCTCAGTTGTGAGGATTTGCTGCTTTTCTTTGTCTTATAATATACTAAACTTAATAGTAACTTAATTTTAATATCTCCAATCGAATTCAAGACATAGAATAAATGACTTAACTCTAGTTCTTAGCCTACTTTTAGCTTTATTTTAGTATTATTGTCTCTTTTTAGTCTTGTTTGATCTGTTGTACGACTTTGTTTTGTCTGCAAAACATGTTTCCAACCTCAGTAGGATTTACTTGGTTAAATAAAGGTTAAATCAATTTTAAAAAACTTGATTTTTGGATTTCTTGAACAAAACAAGCTATGTATTGCCATCAGCTTTAGGAGATTTTGACACATATAACATTTTATTGACCAGACAAATAATCTATCAATCAAGAAAATAACTGCCAGATTAATTGATAGTGAAAATAATTGCTAGTTGTAGTTCTAATATAAAGGAAAACATTTCTTGTATTGTTTCATTTATTCATTTGTTGGTTCTTCTTGTATGTTATGTTCCACTGTGTCTTTCCTAGTCGATACAGATAGGACCAGTTTCCAAAAACACGGATAAACCAGCTAGAAAGACTTCAGATGTAGTGTTCGGAGACAGAGAAAGAATCACAACTAGAAACAGACAAATCAGGAGATGAAGAAGAAAGGAATGGAGTCATAAAAGGCATGTGTTGTTGGAAGACTGAAGCATCGGTTTCTAACATCCTGTGGTTTAAAGGTCTAAACCACAACTCAAGGCATGACATAATAAGTCCCTCAGCTTCAGGGAGGGGAATCCCCTGAAATGCTGTCTCATGTCTGCAGTGCTTCATTAGACTTTCAAGTCCGATTGTAGAACCATGTCAGAGGAATTTATGGAAAATGTTGTCTCATCTTTGAGTGGTGTCAGCGCTACAGGGGTCGGATAATAACCGGAATCCATGAAAAATGTGGATTCATCAGTGCAGTGGCTGGATTCTGGTCTCAGGTCTAAGATGAAGTCATGAGACGTGTAGTGCCAGTGTGTACTGCGGTTCCAGTAGAAATATCAGATTCTGTTCACTGGAATGTTGAAATTCAGCATCAACCTCTCTTTAAGTTGCCCACAATCACTACTGACGCACCAAGGAGAGAATCTGTAACGAATATAAGGTCAGATATCCGCTGTGATAATGACACCCTCGTTTGCATCTGGCTTAAGGATTGACTGCATTTGGTGCTGTATTGTGAGAAAAAGGCTTGGACTCTGCTCTAAAGGGGATGTGATAACTGATGTTGATGCAGAGCAGAGAACCAGTGATTCCCGATTAACATCCAACAAATGAGAAAACATTACCCAAATATTTGTGATCAGTTTTAGACACAGTCTGTGTCTTCGGAGAGACATGGATGACATTCTAGTCTAATTTCTCTCATTCTTCAGAGAAGGGAACGCATCTCATATACAGTGCATGTGTTTATAGATTTGAGTAGTGGAGTGATGGGCTCAACTTTCTAAGTCTTTGTTAGGACTCAAACAGCAGCAGTCTGAGGGATCAGCAGGCGTCTAAGAGCTTAAAACAAAAGAAATCTATCTGCAAAATGCCTTCCCATTCTTGGAAGAGTGAATTCATTAGAGAGAGGTACAGTATTTTCACAAAATGACTAAGTTAGTCCACAATGTATCAGTAAAGATATATTTATGGTAGACAATATATTTGAGTCTGTGTCGGTCAAGCTGCAGTGAATTCTAGGAAGTGCAGCTTCAGGAATGCAGGGGAAAGGTTATGCTATTTTATTTTAAACAAAACAAACTGATGATTCATGTCTGTACAGTTTCCTCTTTAACTATGCTGTAAAATATACATAATTATGTACGAAGAGGAACAACATTTTATAGCAGCTAACACTCAGAGATGATTGGCTCAACCGACACCAGCTGATACTTCTTCAGACAGGAACCTGAGAATTCAAGGGAACTGATCTTGACTTTTAAAGGTGAGGAAGAGATTTTGCAATTTTAAGATTGATTTCACATTTGTTTAAGGTAGACAGACATTGTACTATTGCAGAACCTATCAACAATTTAGTAATCTCTCTGGCAGAACCCACAATGTATGATTTATTATAATACCACAAGAGTGTGAATGGCGCATGACTAATATGCAGGAATTGGTCAGCTTCCTTCACTCAGATAAAACAAACACAACCCGATTCAATCAAAATTAAACTGATAGATAATCTTACGTACTTACAGTGTTTTGAGGAAGTACGGCTTTTGCCACACACAGATGAAAAAAAGTTAAATGTTAATCTAAACGGCGCCAGCAGATATGCCTCGTGGTGTGAGGAGCTATGACAGCATGGAATATAATGGACATTCATCACATGGTGGTGATTACAGTCATGAAAGTTGTACCTCAATGGAATTAAATCATGCTGTTTAACAATTACTAACTATCACACAATCAACAGTCTACAACAGGCTGTATTTGCAAATAATGGAGTTCATGGAAAATATAAAGTGATCCCTTTCCACACTATAACAACGTGAGGGTGACTTTTTATTTCCGTCGTCACTGCTTCCTTCAATATTCAGAAATATTCAGCATTGTGTTTTACCCTAACAAAAAGCAGCATTGCTTTGAACTTACTACTTAATCCAGTAATCTGAAATCAGGAAGCTGTCATCTTTTTCTCCGTAGACCAAAGCCCATTAAAACAGAATTCACCTCTCAGTAAATCATGTCTGGTGTTCCTCTGATCCAACCATCATACTTTCTTTCATTAATGATGATTTCATGCAACAAGCCATTGCTACTACTTGCTAATTGTTTAGTGTCTGATAACCAATAAATATCAAGAGAATTGTTTGGATTGATTAGAAAGAGAGTTGAATCACTTGCTAAAACTTAATTTTAAAGGACGGAATTAAGACACGACATTTATCTGTGCTTCAGCACTTAAAACAGTCAACTTCAGCTACAATAAGACTAGGTGTGTACCTGACTCTTTTAAATTGTCCAGCCTAGAACTGGCAAGCATATAGCATGTCCCACTCTGGGGGTTCGAGGTGTGAAAGTGCAAGAAAGACATGCATAAATGTGTGTTTTATGTTCACACACACAATCACAATCCCTATTCATAATAGAACTGCCATTGCATCTCTTTGTCATGTGTATTCATACATCTCTCTGCTAGAAAGACATTGGAATAAGGAGGAACTCACAGACAGATCAAATTAAAAATACTGCCCATGACATGTTTCTGTTCTTCTATATTTCTAACTATTTAAGATCTGTGCAGCTTAAAACCAAACTCTGTGGGTCTGTATGCGATAGACAGACAGAGAGGAATTCTAAGAAAGAGTCAGTTTTAAAACGAAAACGTTGGTTCGTTGACAAGAGACGTCTGCATCTGGAACAGATCTAATTCACAGAATCAGAGGAAGATGAAGAGGGGGGGGGGGGGACATCTTAATATGAAAATGTTGATCTGTAACTGATGTGTGTCTTTGCTTTGGCAGCATGACGGTACCTTCCTGACCTGCCAGTAAAGCATATCTGGGATTGAACTGGTTTGACATAAAGTGAGACAGTGGACGAGTAAAGCACGAGATGAGAAGATTAAAGGAAAGATAAAATATATAGTGATGGGTTTCTATTTAAAATACTGAAAACACATGCGTACTGCACTGTATAACAATGTGCACACATAGTAACAAACACTCATGCACACACATGCACATATATCCCCATAAACACACACACACACACACACACACACACACGTAACACTTGTTTTTAGTGGTAACATTAACCTGATGGGACTTTTACTCACTGAACTCAGGGCTTCTTCCCAGGCTGTGTGCTGACTGAATTCATAATTTTCTCTGGTTTCAGTACAGATACCTACTTTTAATCATTGATCTCCGATTTTAAATCTGATTTACATTCTGACCGGAGAGACAGAAAACCCACAAAACCCACGTCTAGTTTATCAGATATCTTGTGTATAATGAAGATAACCTTCCAGCACAATTACCTAATAATAATAATATTAATTATAATCTTAATTTTGATCTCAGTCTTACCTAAAGCTTTCACTCCGTAGCCAGATGGACAGGTACTGTGTGTGATGCAGAACTCGACCACTAGGTGGAAACCTGGAGCACACTCACACAGCTGGTCATGAGTGCTGTTGCATTGCTGCTTGACAAGTTGCCTCTCCTTACACACCTAAACACAACAAACCACGGTCAAACACCTATTGAAACTGTGCTGCTGCATGTACACAATAACATACAGTAAAGTCTGATATAAACAGAGAACATACTAATTCACAGTAATGATGGAAAACAAAAGAGGTCATGGTGAGTGTTGTGCTGTTGGTTCACAAGCTGTCTTTAACACACAGTATCTTGACAAATGATAAAAATGGCACACTAGAACAGGAATATAAAAACACCTTAAGGTGGACATGTTAACAATACATTGAGTGTGCCAGCGGGCAAATGTGAGAAGATCACTCTACCACAATGAGCACATTTCATACACAAACTTTCATTTTTAGTAACAACAACCAAAGTGGAAACACTGGTTTCAAAGAATGACATATGCTGCGCCAACATGTAAACAAACAGTAAGTCATGCATCTAAGAAAAAGGCATGAGGAAAACCACGAAAGTGTGGCACAAAGGACAAGGTAGAGGATAAAAACATTAAAGGGATATTGAACTTTAACAGAAATCCTGGCTGTGATATGAGTTCAGATTTGGTTGATTCACTTAAATGTGAGTAGATACACAAAGGAGATACTTCTTACATACAAAAACAGGTGTTTCTCATGAAAACTACAGTTGCCCACACTCCTTAATGCACAAAGAAGAGAAATTAGGGCTCAGGGGTCTATTAAGAAGAAAACCAAAGAAAACCAAATATTTAGATGATGTGTAAACCTTTTGGCCTCATACATACCGAGGTGCAGTATTGGCATGTATCCCCCCAGTGCCAGTTCTCAGCAAAATGCTTCTCAGGACAGGCCTGGCACTCTGTGGGTGTGTCAGCGTTGCAGTGTCGTTTCACGGCTGTGCCAGGAGGGCACTGGTCGCACAGTAGGAGGTCGGATGTCACAGGGTCGCAGTACTGGTACTTTGGCGGTACGGCCTGCTGCTGGAAGGCCCAGGAAAGAGAAGCTGTGAAGAGCTGCAAGAGAAAAGAAAGCAGGTTTAGTACCGAGTCAACAGCAGTGACAAAATCTCTAATGGAACCCATCTCGTGCGCAGCTCCTCTTTGGCTAAACGTTCAAATATTTTTATATTTTGGAGCACTCGCCAACCCAAAGCTTCCAGTAAGGAAGAGTTGAAAGAAAGGTCAGAGCTGTAAAGTTGAAGCTCCTGGTGGACACGTTGTCCTAAAGTGATTTCCCCTGCTTTATAGAGTGCAGTTCGGGGAGTAAAGGAGAAAATTCTGCAGCAGTTTCATGGACATGAATTACTGCACAGGAGCAACCTTTTAAAGAATAACAAGAGGAGACCCTTTGTGCTGTCTCAAAGCATGATGCTAAATGCTGTGAGCATGATTTTATCCTGACTATAAGTCTTAATTAAGGGATCACATTTATTTTATTGCACTTTTGGCATTGTTTCTCAACGTCTTAACTGTTTTCCAAAGCTTTTAAATGAATTCAGATGTTTCAGTCATGCCAGTATTCTGCACATATTAAATTAAAATAAAGTGTATGACACAGGATTATAGACAATAATTGTGCAGCCCCGTGTTCTCTGACCTCACCAGCAGTCTCCTACTAGTGTCAGCAGCTCTGTGACATAGGTGACTTTGTAGCTGAAAATTATCTGACGTGATTCAACGATCTGATCTACAGCAGTTTAATACCGCCCTGGAGCAAGAGCACACCACACCCATATATCTTTTTCCCCCCTAGAAGCAACTCATCCATATGGACACACTGTAAAGTGGGTGGCTGTTGGCGAGCCTCAGAGTCAGACATATGTAGCTATTGCCTCGAAAACAAGCCCATGTATCATCCTTTGAGCAGGAACTGAAAAGCACTGGTCGGACCTAAAATCTAAGATATCAGTTGGTGTGCATGTTTGAAATGCAGCCATGCAGCTGGTCGTGGCCACATGCGGAACAGATGTCACACATCTGGCTCCTTCCACCCTGAAGTCCCTTAGCCATTGGCTCTGTGGACTTTCCCGTTGGCCGGGATACATCCTCACTGCTTGGACAAAATAACAATAGGCCGTCCTTGCATTGTGTGTGTGTGTGTGTGTGTGTGTGTGTGTGTATTCTTGTATGTGGTTTTTCTGCTTTCGACCATGTTTGTTTGTGCATCTTCAAAAATGAATGAACAACTACAAAACATTCATGCATGTGCGTGCAGGAGTGCACACATGCAGGAATGTGTGTGTTGCTGCGTGTGTGTGTGCATGTTTGTCGGTGTTCATGTCCCATTAGCGTCTTCCTCAGTGTTGGTCTGTGTGCTCTGCGGTCTCCTCTCCTGGCTGCTGTTCATAAAGAGAACTGTTGGAGGTTACTGGGCTTTCCCCATTCACCACCAGAATACAAAACACTCACCCACTCTGTTCTACAGTTTACCCGCTATACAACATTGATCTCCTTCCTGCGTGTGTGTATTTGTACTTATCCCATTTAACTTAAAACTTGCAACCGCAAAACACAATATACTATGTGTATGCGTGTGTGAAACAAAAGGAAAACCAGAGAGAAAGAGCATTATTTTCAGTGTGTGTGTATATATGCATCTCTCATTCACTATTATATTGCAAAATGTGTGTGTGTGTAGAGGCCAGGACACAGTGTGCAGTACAGCTGTGTCTTCCCCATCTGCCATATGTTACTGAACGTACTGCTTGTGCTACAAACTGCTTTGATCTGTTATCCATGTATCTGTGTAACTGTGTGTTCTCCCTTAGTAATTTATCACACTGTACGTATATTTCTGTTTTAAGAGTTATCAACCTGAAATGATGCACAACACAGAAAAGGAAAAAAAAGTAAGTTTACCTCGCGTCCTTCTATTTCTGTTTCCTTTTGCAATGGAGGTCATTGACAAAGATAGTAAAAATAGATGAATGGGTTTTACACACCATAATAGAAACCTACGCTTCAAACAGCCTGGCGAGCGCAGTGGTTTTCCCGGCAAAACCAATCGACCTTCGAGCACCACTTTTGGTGGAAGGCTTTCATCCACAGCGACGTGCTGAGCAGTACCATGGCTGCATGTGTTTGTTTGTAGCATGGGTGGCCCCAGCGGGAATCAAACCCATAATCATAGTCTTGCTCTTCAAATTAAGAAGTGTATATACACACTATTAAGCCGCGAGACCGCATCCAATCAATTTAGAAGCATCAGGAGGGTGGAGTGCACCGAGGGACTGACAGAGGGTCACCTGGGTTTTTGCAAATCTGGGTACGTTTACACTTGTCGCTTCGACTTTAATCTTTGGTTCGAATCAGGATGGGTTTACTGGCAGAGCTGGACCATCTTCAGTCAGGGGAGCCGATGAGCCTGAGCACATGTGGAAGTGGTCGGTTCGGATTGTTTTTCATATCCTTCATTCAGCACAGTAGTTTGTCTCGACTCCAGCTACAACATACACAGTAATGTTCAGTAGGTAAAATAAAATGACAGCTCAGAGATGTTGCTTTATAATATCATATCTTTATGATCAGACACGTAGTGTTTCAATGGTTTAATGCACCCTCACACATCGTACATCATACGTCCAGCTTATCACCTTTGCTGCTTATTATTCACTCTTATTTTTCACATTTCCCACTTCATGCACAGTTAAACCCATGCAAAAAAACAAAAACAAATGTAGCATACTATTAAAGTAAAAAAGGAGGTAATCACCAACAAAGGATATGAGCACACACTGAATGCTATTGTTGTCTGGAATCGATCAGTTAATTTTAATTTTTACTCCGAGCTTAACAGACATGTCTCTTGCATCTAGTTAAAAGTAATACATTGTTAATCACGACTGGGCAAGCAGCTTTTGGTTGGACTATGTCATGCTGAGTAGAACTTATTCTGTTTTCTAGTTATAGCACACTTCAGACAGAACCACACTTTTCCAAACCAGCCAGTACAGTAGCCTTCTGCTACTGAGCAAAAGAGAATTCATTTATTGGGAAGATGTCCTGTGGTGTATGTATAAGTCCATCTATCAGCAGCTAAAAGAGATATTGAACTTTTAACCCTCCTTGTTGCCTTAGAAGCTGCCATCTGACGACATCATGGACGACCGCTGGAAACCCAAATTACACAGCAGCTAGGGGCCACTGACAGCCATAATTATACTGTTAACATCATCAGAGTGAAGCTCAGCGAGAGGCACATCCTACGTAAAGCTCAACCAGCTGAGAGGAAAGGATGGATGAAGGTATGAAGGTAATGATGATGTTTTACCCTCCCTAAGCAAGATGCCCTTGAGCAAGGCAGGGCAGCTCTGATGACAGCTGTATGTGAAGCTGCTTGTTGGAAAAAGCAGGCCCACTAAGTCTCCTTCCTCTGGATATATAATGGTTCGAATAAAAACACTATATAACCATACTGGTTAAATCGGCTTCATCTGATACAGTTTGCTTATGTAATCGTTGCCAGTAATTCCCATTTGAAGTGAGTTGAGAGAAAACCTTGTGTTTATGCAGAGCAAAGACAATCTTTACCAATTCTTTAACAGAGAACATGTGTTTTTTTTAGCAGATGTTATCCTTTTGAATGATACAAACAACGGCACAAGTGTATTCCAGTCTGTAAAGTGTGGTGATACACGAGACCAGGCTGGATGAAGGAGATGGACCATGCTTCCCACAACAATGCCCGTCCTTTGGCGAGACAGGGTTTAAAACACACATGAGGGTTTTTGTTTTTCTATGAACTTGTCTGTTGCCAAAATTACATCCATGGTGAAGTGTAAGGATGACAGAGTGCCTTACTGAAACGGGATGAACTGCATGACAGATGGGCTGTAGCGGCATTACTAAAGTTCAGACACCTGACAGAAATAGCCTTACAAATGATCACACATGCGTTCCATGCGAGCTTGTAAAGAAAGCAACATCCACAGATAAAGGGCGGGTAATGGGCCTATTGATTTTTACACAAAAACAAATAAATATTAATTGGAGCTAAAATTAAGCATTGCATTAAAGATACAGTGTGCAAAAAAGAGCAAGTCTCAGGCGGCTTGATCATGTACGATATAGAAGATTGGTGGAGAGAGATACATTTCTTTTGATATGATACAAAAGGTCAATTTAAGTTAAAAAAAAAATGAAAATGTTCAGGAGTTAGAGCAAAAAAGAGGATCTGTAAGCAGACAACTTATCCAAAATCAGTGAATTACGATTACATTTTGAAACAGTAAACATGCCCTCCCTTGTGTTGTTAGTGGAAGTATTAAAATGCTTCCAGAACCAATTAGCCGCAGTATTTAACTAACTTCCAACAGATAAGGTTAGAGTTACAATAAACGTGGAGCGTACTGACATGCAAAGAAAGAGGAGAATCAAGAGTTTGAGGAGCCTGAGGTCAGTGGCATGAGGAGAAGAGCCATGGCACAAAGGGACCAAACCACACTACACCAGCTTATCCACCAGGCACATGGCTTCAGTTAACTGTAGAACGCAGGTGGTCTGAGGGGGGATTCCAGCGCTTGGAAGTGTGTGTGTGTGTGTGTGTGTGTGTGTGTGTGTGTGTGTGTGTGTGTGTGTGTGTGTGCGTGTTGGTTCCTGTGAATATGGAATCTGTCTTTTTTCACTCATACAGAGACAGAGAGACTATGGCACATGCTGCCATGCTGCATCATAGGAAGTCTATCATCGCACGTTTATTCATAATTTTTGATGAAATCCAGCATTGACTATTTCAATAATGCAAGCAACGTTCACTCGATCATCATCATCATCTCAAACAAAAAGTGCTTCTAACTTTGAATTTGTTGCTAAAAATTAATTATTCATGTGTGTGAGCACATGTTTAACATATGCAATTCTGCCATGATTTGAATACTGAGTGGTCAATTCATTAAACCCAACCAGTCTGCTGTTGTACTTTAACCAAGCAGAATGTGTGAACACAGTTTCTAATTCCACTGTACTCTTATAATCTATATGTCATGTTGATTAGAGCTGAAACAATTAGTTAATCAATAAATGAATAGAGAATCAATCAGCATCTATTTTGATAATTTATTAATCAAATCCTTCATTAAGCAAAATTACCAAAATTTTATTGGCTCCAGCTTCTCAAATGTGTAGATTAATCAATAATGAAAAAAACATCATTACTTTTTGATCAGTGTGGCAGAAAGATGTTTTATTTCTCTTCCCTTAGTCCAGAAATTCAGACCAATGACTCATTTGAAACAAATACAGAAAATCGTCCAGTATGAACAGCCACTGGTTGAATGTAAGTACAGTAAAGTACATTTACTTTGTATATTTTCTGCTATTTTATACTGTTGCTCCACTACATTTCAGAGGAAAATGACAGCTATATTTACTAATTGCTTTACAGATTATTAGGATTTTACATTAAAAAACACATGATAAGATTATAAAATACAATGTAATGCTAAAGATTAAAACGGTTATTCCCAACATTTTTGGCTTGTGTCCTCAAATTATGAAGCAAAGATTAGAGAAAAGTCCAACAAATGAATTCAGTTTGTGTTGCAGAACTTTATTTTTCTTCTTTGCTACCCCATTAATCATCTCACGACCTCCCAAATTTATATTGTGACCCCTTGGAAGGGGCCGACCCCAAGGTTGAGAACCACTGAACTAAACTACCTACTACTGTGTATAAAGTAGTTCAACTACAGCTCAACCAGCTACAACAGTAAAATGCTACTTACACATTAAAGCATCAATATTAACAATCTAATAATTCCAATTTTAATTGTATATCAGTCATTTTGCTGCATGAGTACTTTTACTTTTGATATCAAGTACATCTTTCTAATAATACTTGTGTACTTTAACTTAAGTAAAATTTTACATGTATGATTTGTATAGTTTGTTATTGCTATTTTTACTCAAGTAAAGGATCTGAGTCCACCGCGGTACAGCACAATACTTGGACTGATATCCCAAACCAGATATGGATATATAATAATACAAAACAGTAGATGCATTTGTCTGAATGCTTTATACATTTAAATATGAGAACTTGTGAATCACATGTTCTGTGTTTAAATTTCAAGAAAAATAATTCAAACTCTCCTCATGTTTTAACATACCTAGTGTCAGAAATATGCATCAAATCAGTCGTGCCGTTTTAAATATGACTCATACAGTCGTAAGATAAAAGGCCATAGTGTGACTGACACTAATACAACAGCTGTATCTCTTTTGCCTACTCTCTTTCTGCTTTTTGTATCTGATCATCACTACACACACACACACACACACACACACACACACAAGTCTGCTATCAGTACTGTTAATGGAAAAGAGGAAGTTTGGTGTGCGGAAGCCACTTCCAGAGGTAATCGTTGCTTTCTGAATAAACGTTTGAGCTTGTTTGTTTAAAACATGTTGATCCTGTACCTTCATGCCCCCCCTCAAATCACACACAGTTCCTCACCCTTTCTCTGGTGTTTGTTTAGGAAAAAAAAAAAAAAAAAGACATCATGTTGACGCTGTTTGGCCAAGTGACCCCTCTGTAGCTTCTCCTGTCTGTGTGCTAACCTGTCGCTACGTTTAGGGAAGTTGGCGCAGCTAATGCCAACGGCCACATCAGAGAGTGAAGGAGAGGAGGCATGAAGACAAAGATAATACAGATAATAACAGAGGGAGATACAGTATGTTCCTACATGGGGATGAGTGGCGGGATTATAGGATGGATGAATGACATGCAGGCTAGCTAACTGTCTGATTGGCTGGCTGGTTGACGACCTGCTGACCTGACAGACAAGTAGAAGGTAGAAATCCTCCTCAGTTGCATTATTGCGCTCTCCAGAACCTCACTTTTCCACCAAAGATCATTATTTACATATTGAAACATGTGTCTTCGCATTAAGTCCAATTTCAATGTGTGTTTCACTGACATCATCCTGGGCAAAGATCCAAACAAACAAGTGTGTGTTTTCAGCAGACAGAACGCAACCACATGTGCCTGAAACATGCAGGGGAACAGGAGGAACATTTACTGCTGGACTTCTAAAGCCAAAACAATGTTTTGGACACAAAATTGCAGAGTGTCCCTTTACCTTAGAATTACTTGCAGACAGACTGAGTGGCTGGCTGTTTGGCTGGTTGACAAGCGGATATACAGGCAGAAAGGTATGAGGGATCCAGACGGGTGCAGATTGACTTATTGGCTGGATGCTGACAGTCGAGACAGACTGTGTGGTTGCATGACTGACTCATTAGTTGGCTAAATAGATGCTTGTTTGGTTGGCCAAATGACTGACTGACTAAGGGAATGATGGATAAACACAAGAACATTACGTCAGAAATTGTAAGAGCAAAATATTTGCCTATTTTAGGTCTATTGTGGAGTGTGGAGTGTGGAGTGCAGACTGCGCAGCGGTAGAGGAAATACTCTGTATGGATGATATCACATTAAATGGTGGCAGAAAGTACACGTGCGCACACTCATTTATTTGTATTTCACTACCTTACACACAAAGAAGCGACACATCTTGCAAACAAAATGACTGACAGACCATGCACTTCACGAAATAGGATCTGTCTCTCTCTTTCTCACACACATACACACACACAAAGAAAAACACACACTCAGGCAACGGGGATAGATAGTGGGTCCAGTGTTTTGTAGCAACAGTGTATGATCTGTTTCTGCCCTGATACACATCAGTACATGAATATTATGCAAAACCTGCACAGGCCCCAACACAGCACAGCATGCAAAACACACCAAAGGAAATAACTGCTCTTAGCCCGGAGGCATACATTTAAAAACCCCTGAGAAGCGTTGTAGGACAAATTAGTGTAATAACAGACTTACTCTAAACACCATCTCCTGGCAACACGCCAGTTTGAGAGTGTAAAGTTTCATTCATTTCAAACGTGCCATAGTAAAAGCAATGGCATGTGACCCAAAGTAAACTTTCAGCCACTGATGAAAATCAGAGATCTCCATGTTGTGAGTTGTGAGTATTCACAGCAGAGAATAAAAAGATGGGCAAAACATGAGCTCCATTAATAAAAAATAAACAATACAAACATAGTTCAATTCTGTTTTCAAAAACCTCTCTTTTATTAATCTTAAAAAGATCTTATCATTATATAGTCCTAAGAGACATAGATTCAATACTTTGATATGATATATTCCACTACAAAAACAGCACAAGTTACAGCTTCAGAAGTCACTAAAAAGTAGAATCGACATCTCTCTACACAGTCTCAACAAAACTGAATATTACCTGTACATGATTATCTTGCAGGGCTGCTAGCCTATATGGGACCGCATTTATTTTGTCAACACCTTGTACATCAACAATTTTTCCCTCCATTCCCTGCGGGTATTTCAAAGCAGAATATCCCAGAGAGACAGAAATCCCTTCACCTAATGAAAATGTCATGCAAATATACTACACAAATATTGGAGCCTAATATAGTGGGGGAATTTTACTTTATGAGCTTGTACATGCGTCACACATGGTTACTAGTAAAACAGGTACTGTATAAGGAAAACGGTGTGAGCATAAACAATAATACCGCTCAGATGGCATAATGCCATGGCTGAACCTATAAAGGATCATGACTATCCTCAGAACCAGTGATGATGTAAACAAGACCGATCCTGATATCAACTGACACCAAAACGCCAACTTCAGAAAATGACTGTATTTCAGCCGTGACTGAAGTGCACAGACTAATTACTGGCACCTGTAATAAGTTAGACATCGTCAAACTACCTACACAGGCGCGTGCTGTACCGAGAGATCATAACATGTGATCAGCGAATATCTTGCTTGTTTGAGGACACATCTGGACTAAAGGCGACTGCCCATACCCAACTGATTCCCATGTATCTGAAACCGCGTGTAGCGCAATAATCACCCATGTCTCGCAATAATCCCTACGACTGAAATACCTTAAGAATAAAACATGCCATTCATTCAGTAAGAAGTGTGCCTTTGCTCCAGCGTTAAAACTAAACTATCACAGCTTCTTTCTGGTGGCCCCCAAAGCAGAGAGCTTTAAGGAACATGCATTTTTTTTTTTAGTCAGTTGACCAGGGAGAAGAGCTGCAGAAACTCCGGTTACTCACCACTATCAGTTTCATGGCCGGGTTGGATTTCGCTATCCGCGCGCTCATCTCCACTGCGTAAAAGTGAACTTCGGTGTGATGGGGTCTCCATCACAGATCTGTTCTTATACAGTACAGAGAGGGAGAGAGAGAGGGAGAGAGAGAGAGAGAGAGAGAGAGAGAGGGATCATGTGCCCACCCACCTCGTTATCCAGTGCACAGCCCTCTCTCTGTCTGTCTTTGTGTTTCTCTCTCTCCCCTCAGTCCTAAAAATAAGTGCATCCTCACGAGTTGCGTTGCCATTACGCAAAGTAGTAAATGGTGTAGGCGACAACAAAGGAAACAAAGCATCCAATGACCTTCAGATGATCTAGATTCATTCATGAATTCAACCAGATAGGATCGGCTGTTTAAACTATACAAATATTCCCTAAAAGAAATCCCTACTAAATATGGCAAATTGTACATCGTACAGTTTGACCCAGCTGTGACGGATAGGATATAAAACACTTGAGAGTACAGTATAAGTTCAGTTTAAACTACAAAAGTGTCTTTCTTGGCTGGAGATGTGAGTTTTTCTTATTTAGAGAGAAAAAAAGCACGGACTGAGCACTAAGAAATAATTACACTGCTTGACATTTTTCTTACTACTGAAACATTGTGGTAAAATAATACAGTGATGAAGTAAAACTCCAAAGCAACTATTTCCATATGTATTTGACAACCAGTCTGTAACACACCCAATTTGTCAAAGTAAAAAAATAAAATAAAAAAAGTAGCTTTAATCCGTGTGAATAAAGAAACATTTTCCAGGATAAATGTTTTTAGTCCTGGTTTGACAGCATGTAAATACAATGACTGACAGCTGTTTATTTGGACCAGATGGTTTTTACAATATTTACATGATTTATTGTTACATGTCCCACAACTAATTTCGCTGGCTATTTTTCTTTACCCTTTATTTATTCAGGGAAGTCTCACAGAGAGCCCAAAACATTTTTTCACCCTTCCCTCTTTCACTTTCCCCAACCAGATTCATCCTGTCGGCCTGGGATTAAACCAGCAACCTTTAGGTCTCCAACCTTAAGGCCACCACTACCGTATTGTACAGCGGACTCATGTAGTGAAATTCACTTTGATTGGAGGCTCTGATAGTGGTTCCCAACCTTTTTATCCAACCTCCACAGCCCTATCAGGTGGGTCTAAGTACCCCTTTATCATAGCCCTTTGATAGAAGGGACGCCTTTATGGTAGACTATTGTTTAATGGTATTTTTTTAGTAGTTTTTGCCAAATTTGCATTTGTACTACTGCCATTTGGAGTGACAGAAACTGGTTGTTTCAGCCATTTACAGTCTCTTTACTTTTAGCTTTTTGTTGTCTTTTATCCAACTAGTCTTTCTGCAGTCTTAATCAACTTACAACTGACTCTGAGGCATGTCTAGTGCAGTCAGACCATAGCTGGTAAGTTATTGTGACAATAATTATAAAGATCAGCATCACACATTGTGTAATCCTACTTGTGTGTTGATTGTTCTCCTAAACACAAATATGTGGATATATTATCAAATCATAATTTCTGTTTTTTTCAAATTAACTGAGCTTCACAATATTTACCATGTAACTGCAGAAGTACCCCTGGTTGGGAATCACTGCACTATACAATCTCTAACTCTGGTATAATTGACTGTATTGTGCCATTTGAATGTAACATTCTACATAATACATTTTATTACTTTTAATATAATGTGTATATGCTGAATGAATCTGTATGAAAACATCAATTTGTTCTTCAGATCTAGAGGGGAAAATATATATTTGTTGTGATCAGCGTTTACAATTATTTTTCTACAAAATAGTGGAGCAACTCCATTCTTCACAAAATAAGCTTAACCTGCTTTCAGTGGATAAAGAAAAGGAAGGTTCTTGTCATTTGAATAGCTTTACAATTTCTCCCAAATATATACTATATAATAAAACCGCCTGTTATCACATGATTGAACTTAGGTCACCTGATGACAACTGAGCAAACTCAATCCACTGATGACCATTAGATTTCATTGAAAGCTCCTGAAAAAGCTAGTAGGTGGAACTTTAGTTACATTTTTTCAACCTAGGCCAAGAATGAACTTTCACACTCAGTGTTCTTGTTGTTGTGAATGGGTTGTCTCATTAACTGACAGACCTGAATTTCAGACATTTTCGCTCCAGTGAAGTACATTTTTCAGATCCCAGTCATCCAAACTGACAAAAGCATGTGCACTCTGGGTATAAACAATTCAATCAAAAGAATATTTTCCATTTTCTGAAAGAAAACACACACACACACACACACACACACATTTATACATCCTGAAGTCCAATGATAGTTGTGTATCAGTGGGCCAGTCCAGTGACATTTACCAGTGACATTTCGGGTTTGAAACTTGTTCAGATGTCTTCTTTCCTTCCAGTCGTCTGTTTAATATCTTTAAATAAAGCGCTCCAAAAACATTTAAAAGAATGACTGTACAGTAGAACAATACAATAGTACCCTCACTTCATCAAGGTTTCAACCAAAAAAACTCCCACATAGAGTTCACGTAGTAAACCCAAAAGGGCACTCCCACACTGTGATCTCAACGTATAATGTTGATACAAGACCTCTGATGTCAAAGGTCCTTAAATCAAATCTGATTTTCCATTTGTCTTTTATCTGCTCACTGTTTGGCCCATGCAGAGGCATGACAAAATGTCACAGCCCGCTGACGTAGAAGCACAAGGTCTCAACGCAATCAGAGAAAATACACACTCACCCACCTACGAGTCTCCGAGGCATGTGAGGGAAGTCTTAGCGGTGAGGTCACAGCTCACCACAGGATGACTGAACACACACACACACACACACACACACACACACACACAGGCACAAATACAAAAACACAAAAAAATACACACACATCTTTCAGCGTCGAGGTCAGGATACACCGCAACAATGGTGGAACGGAAGCTGGTCTTCTACCCTCTCAAACACACACACACACACACACTCAGATAGACACATGTATTAACACACACACTCACGACGAGCCTTCCTAACGTGTTAGTTGGCGGTGAGGTCTGTAGCGTACGAGCAGGGAAAACGTGGGTGTTAGGAGGTGAACCAGATGCAACTGCGGCATGACTATTCTTACTGACTCGCCATATGTCCATAAATTGTTGGCTGGTCTTGGCCTGTCAACAATAGTGCAACATTTTGATTTATTTTATATATAATCAGTCAAAATGTATTTAAAGCTAAGTCTTGTCCCCTTAACCATAGTGGATCTAACACAACACCACACTGGTTTAAATGAATTTCGGCTTGCACTTACTTATTTATGTATGTGCATAATGTGCATGCATGTGTCTGGTTCTGTGTGTACTGTACTGTATATGTATGTTCCTGATGCATGAACAATGCGTACACTGTAAGTATTAAATAACCTTTATAGGGACAATAAAGGCTATCCGTGTATCAAGCAGAAAACTGGTCACAGTAAAGTGTAAATGTGTGATAAATAAATCCAACTGCAAAGATGTTGAGATTAGTTCTTCGTAGTGCTTTTGCCATCTTGTTTGCATGCTACAGGCGATAGCAGATCTCTCACTACCATAGCCTATCATCGTTCAGATCCATGGGAACTTCTGTGTACATGTATTGTCTGGTTGCTTGGAAGCCAAGATTGTGTGTACATGAGTGTGTGTGTGTTAACCAGTACCGTACCTATCCAGGTCCCACTTATTTCCATAACAGATCTCATAAACGAATGAATGGAAAAGGGAACTGATAACTGTTGTTGACCCGAGACAGAGAGAACTTTTTCAATTTTTGTAACAAAGGCTTTTACCCACGCATGCAAATAAAGCATATTTGTAGATCAACTTCAGAGAGAGAAAGAGATAGCACAGGACAAGTGGATCCAAACATCACAAAGAACCTGGAGTTAACAGTAGAGATAATATCAGTTGCTAAATTTGTACAGAGCACTTCATTAGGGCAACTGTAGCAACTCAAAAGTAAAATACTTTTGCCCAACATATATCTCCAAGCGATCATGTGGCGAAGACCACGATTTTCATTAGGTCCTCGTTGAACTGTACATATCTGACATGTCTGTGGTAGTAACTTTTACAGGCCAGTTAATGGTTACTGTTACTGCTGCTTCTGAGCATTTCCACTGCAGTTACAGTGGAAGGTTTCTTCTTCCATTTCACATTTCTGTGTTCAAAATGCATGTGGAGGCATATCTTTTAGCTAATAGAAGCTTCAATTCACATTTAATTACTTCTTAATCAGGAAGCAATCAAACAATGAAAATGGAGCACCCATTCGCATTGTTTGATTTAAGTTATGTATAGTGTTTGTTTGCACCTATTGTGTATCTGTCCACCCTGGAAGAGGAATCCTTGTTGTGGTGAAGGGTTTTTTTTTTTGTGTGTGGACGTTTACCATATCTATATTAAAAGTTTAAGGATAGAGGGTGTTTTCGTATGTTGTACGCATTTTAGAGCACTCCAAGAGAAATCTGTGGTTTTGGCCATATCATTAAAATGGGCTTGACTCCATTTCAGTTGTCCCTAGCATAATGTTATTAGCCACTGAACAACTTCCAAAGGCCTGATGAGACAGAGGTCTGGCTAAGCAAGATACAGTAGTACTTCTTGATAACTGAATGGGTGATTGGAGCATCTCATTGAGTCTAAAGCCCCAATGTAGCATATTTGCATAATTGTAGTCATAAATGGGGTTAATCATGTGATTATGATGCACAAATGTGCATATGTCATTCTAATTTTCTACTTCCGAATGGCATAACATTTGTATTTTAGACATTGTTAACACATAAATGCCCCCACGTGTACAAAACAATTTGGGGCACCTCTGTAGCTCAGGGGTTAAGACACCAACAATGAACTGCAACACCCCCCAATTTGAGTCTGGCAGGGGATCTTTGTTGCATCCACCCCCCCCCCTTCATGTCCTGTCATCTATCTACTGGCGCCATCTAATAGGCATAAAAAGCCCTGAAAAAGCATTTTAAAAGACTGTTACTATGTCACGTGTAATTCTACACATACATACACAGTCATACAAACTGCATAATAAAATAAGTCTTCGATTATACTAAGCTAACAATGAAAGTTGTGATTGCCTATACGAAGGTGGAAGTTGGTTTCGATGAGGTGTGTGGCAACTATGAAACAGTGGTGTTTCGACATGCCACGGACGTCATCCGAATAAACTCTGCTGCGCTTTTTAAAATTAAGGTCAGTTTGGTTCTGTTGTAAGTCAGTGGGGTAAAGTGACCTTAGTGCAAAAGGTTTTCAGGAAAACCCAGGCCACACCACTATAATCAGTGTTGTTGTACAGACACAGAAGAAGCATGTTGCCTTGTTAAGGTTCTTGACCTTCTCATGTTCTCCTCTCTGCCTTCCTGCGGTCCACCTCAGAGTTCTTGTTTCAGGGTATTTTATATCTCTCACTGCCTGGGCCCCTCAGATGGAAATCACAGTGGACAAGTCTTTATTTTACCAACTGATGAAAAAGCCTCAATACGGAAATGATCAATGTGGGGCAAAGATACCTAAAGAAAATGTGGACGCATAGAGGGGGAAGGCACATTAGAATAAATTGAGGAAGAAAGGAGAGAGAGAAGTGATATAGTGGTGTATCTGCCGAAGGCCCATGAAATACATATTGAGAGAGTGTGAAGAGAGCCAAAGGTAAGCCGTGGTTTAGAGAAACAGAGAGACAGACATGAAAAAAGGATGAGGGTTCCAGCAGACCTTGTGCCCAGCGTTGGAAGTTTTGCCAGTCAAAGCAGTGAGTCATATGTGACCTTGAGAGAAGAAATAACAGCAGAGGGATCCCTGGACTTCCACGGCAGCTGATGTGGTCACCTTGTTTTCCCTGGTGAGGTTTCTGAAATGATTTAGGGGAAACTCTTCTGGTCTTATGAAGTGCTTGGTGTCGAGAGTGACGCATGCAACAAGGCTAATTCTCCGGAGATGTGTGCATGTCTGTCTGATGGAGAAGTGTCATTTTCAGAGCACTCTGAGGATCACTTTAAACTTAAAAGCAATGGTGTTTTTTTTATTTCAACCGAACATTACAGCAGGTGAGTTTACCGACTAGTTTTTAGTTAAAAATCCTTCATACTTTTGTCCCTCAATGCAGGACATTTTTATATTTTGGTCTTTTAAAGTAACACATGGGTCAGGACCAAGATGTACCTGTAGATGTTAAGGTGGAAGAAGGTCTGGGCTACTTAGTTCTTAGAGGAGAATTCCATAATAAATCTCTACAAGATAACATATCTATTGTATATTTTGTGCATATTTTATTTTATTAGCAGGCAGCAGTCTTATAAATAGCATTCCTTTGTCCATTTTAGCAATGCTAGTAGCTACAGCAATGTTGGTCACTCAATCACTTCACTTTGATCCAGACTGAAAAAGCTCAACAACTATTGGCAAATGCTGGCATGCTAACATGCTACGCAAAAATGGTGAACGTGGTTGACATTATACCTGCTTAGCTTCAGCATTATTAAGTTAACTTTGCCATTGTGAGCATGTTAGCATGCTGACGTTAGCAGCTATCATGGCTGTAAACTCTTAGTCTTATTATGAGGAAGGCCACCCCATCATTTGTTGGAAAGTATTTGTTAGCCCCTTGATATAATCACAAGCATTATTTTTGTATTCAGCGTCACCTTGCGAGTTTAACCAAATAAAGTGTGACATGAGGGTAGGAGAGTTATTATGTGAGCCCCTAAAATCAATGTAAATGCTGTATATGTATATTTATTGATAGATGTTGATGATGATCAAATAATTAGCATGACTTGATTTGCAAATTACAACTGAAAACAATACATCAGTCTTTGTGACCAGAAACGTAGTGGCTATTTATATCATTCAGCAGCACACGCTGACATAACTGCTACCAGGAAAACTCCCACACAATAGAGGGTAAAATATAAAGAGGCAACTATACTCGCTCACTACTGTTTACTGTTTTCATGTTTAAAAACACGCCTACTCTTTAGCAGTGGCTTCCTACTAAATGCTCTATGCATATTCAGATGAATGGACTTCAGTTCAGTGTTTCTCCTGTTTCCAGTTGACCTTGACATTCCCTGGCATGCACTGCCTCGCTGAAGTAATGTACAAAATAAGATATATTTCACATTCCTGCCACTGGTTGACATGCTAATAGGGGCTTTCTGGCAGCGCAATATATTAAACAATTTGAGTGCCTACGGTGCGTTTTAGAATCAAGCCTTATCAGGCAAAAGACAGATACAGAGAGAGGAAGAGATTGCGTAATTAAAGGAGATTGAAATTGATGTTGCTGAAACAACACATGTATTGTTTTGGATGGGAAATGTGATATTGAATCTCCTGGCCATTATAAACTTTGCTGTGAACTAGACCGTGGACTATGCACCAATAGGAATTTAGATTTAAGATTAAAGCAGCGATATTTATGAGGTCCATAAAGTCAGGTGCACTGTAGAATTGCAGGTCTCACGAGTTAGAGGACGAGAGTGTGTTCAGTTTTAAGAATGAATGAACTGTTGTACAGACAATTATTCGCTGGGAAACTGCCAGTTACGGTAAAATGTATCTCAAATAGTTGAATTTCAAGGATGTATTTTACAGTGTGTTTTAATTATTTTGCCGCCAGCGGGGGGAAGGTGACGGTCAGAGAAAGACAACAGACAAGAGGCAGCAGCCTGCTTCCCTGTTTGTCTAATTCGTTTCATGAGAGGAGCGCTGAATGTGTGTGTTTGTGCCTAATGTTTACTGTACTGTGTGCATGGCAAAGAAGTTCTTACTCACCGGCCACAATCTACAGTGGCGCCGACCCAAAGTAAAGATGGCCTTACTGTGCAACTACTGTACTTACAGTGTATGCTACAAGCCCTCACCCCTGGCAACCTCAGAGTGAAAATAAAACACATACTATAAAGAAAGAGGAAGTAGGTTTTGGCCTCTAATTTGACACATAATTTTGGAATATTTCTGTTTCATTAAGAAATATTTAATACTCCCCATGGCCAAACCAGAAATTCCCCAGGGCAGAAAAATGACTGGCTGCACATGTACAGGATTTTTGGAGCCCTTTGTGCTATGTTAAACTGTAAGTAGTTTTACTGCTGTAAAGTATAGTAGTGACAAGGAGATATAGCACCTTTCTCAACGGCTTAAACATTTATTAAATGTTTATGTACAGCTTATGAAAGCTAGACAGGTGGACTTACAGTAAAGTGTTACAGTGAAAGCAACAAACATTAAAAAACACAAGCAAATAAAAGCGTAAGTATAAGCAAAACATTAAATAACAGCGGCACCATAAAAAGCACAATGTAAGAATACACATAACAAATTAACAAGACAGGCCTTTATTTTTGTGAACCCAGCAGCACAGCGCAGATCGCAGTCAAGTGCACCCTGCCCAGTGCTTTGGGGGTACCAAATGCACAAAATACATTATAGGTGGGTGTGACAATCATGGCCAATCACATTCACTACTTTCCTCCTTTTTATACTCACAGCTTTTTTACTGTGGAGAGTTTTCCTCAGAGGAAGCTTATTGTTGTTGGACATGTGTGACATGTCATCACAATGATCCATACAGTAACCAAATGCACTTCATCACCACCATAGTGCCATAAAGAAATTGAGAGCAGAATTTAAAGGGCAGTCCATTGTTTTGCATGTTGTATTTTCTTTCATTTCTGAAATAAGTTTAATCCAGTTAGATTTGACTGTTGTACATGCAAAAAATAATTGCTGACAATCTGGGAATGAAAAAGGGATCAACAGTGATAAAACATGATCCTGGTAATGATCCGCAAATAAATTGGGGTTTTAAAAATATCAGTGTTTTGTTTCTGGGAACACCAGTATGAAATTTAACCCCAACAATCTCTATCACACCATGTTACTCATCACAGCCACACGTGTACCTGTATTGTAATTAAAAATGCAGAGCTCCAGACAAGACTCATTAAAAAGTCCATGACACGAGACGCCGTTCATCCACCGGACACCCAGAGACGATTGGCAGGATAGTTCTAGATAGGATGGTTCTGAGGGAATCATTAGTAGAGATAGAAGTTAATTGATCTACGATTTTTAATGATACGATTTAACTGTGACCTGTTTTCAATGTGTCCGTCTCGAACACGCCTGTTGATTTACACAGTTTAAATTCATTATAATAACACGTTTGATGTGCACAGAGGTTTCGGTGGTTATTTTGCAACAGTCTGGTGCTGGTTGCCCAAAATTTGCAACATATTTGCACAACATCACTCTAATTAGAGACTGCAGATGAAACAGATACCTGCCGCCTTCAGACGGCTGTAAGGAGAGTCACCAGAGTAAAGGGAAGGAAGACAGTATGGGCTAACTACTAACTGTTGTGGATTACAGAGCTGGTAACAATCCCTCATTAATCTTTATTCTGCCCCGCTGGCATTGAAGCCATAATCGGAATATAACTTTTTTTTTTCTATGCAATCACGTCAGCTGTGTGTGATTTGATTTCAGGGACGTTCATATGTGTCCGTCTTCACCAAATAAAGTGACCAAAATATTATGAAACACAAGTGTGCTGAGCTGTCAGCAGTCCACTTGAGACGCATTCATTCTTGGCACCAAGATTGCAGTGTGCTGGTGAATTGGCATCACCACAACCTCTACTGCACCTCTACTCCCAACGGCGTGCGTGACGAGTCACCAAGATAGCAAACTGGTGCTCATGCTAATGTTTAGCAGGTGTACAATGTTCAGCATCATAGTTTTGCATGTTAGCTTGAACATTAGTTGATTAGCACCAAACAGAATGTACAGCTAAAAGTTGATGGGAATGTCATTAGTTTTGCAGGTATTTGGTCATAAACCAAAGTAGTGGACTGAAATTTTGACCTGATGGTGGCGCTAGCTGAAAAGTCAGAGGGTCACCAAAGTTATTACAATTCATCCTGAGGGGGGCATACATTAGTGTACCAAATTTAATGGCAATCTATCCAATAGTTGTTGAGACATTTCAGCCGGGACCAAAGTCATGGACCAACCGACCGACTGTCAGACCTACAGTACATCGTCATCTCTAGAGCCAGAAAGTGCACTAAACCAAATCATCATCAAATAAAAAGCTTTTTGTCCCCGATAAAATTAGGTTTTCAAAAGAGATTTAAAAGCAGATACAGATCTAGCTAACCTGAGATCTTCCGGCAAACTATTCCAAGGCTCTGGAGCCCCAGTTAGGCCAAAGCCTTCAGCCAAATCACAGATGTAACAGGCTTCTAGTTTGCCATTTGCAAGTCCAATTATATAACCTTCTTCAGTTTCAATACATAGAAACTATAGCCAATACTTATTTAAAGATGACCTGATTTTAAGAGAGTGTTTCCACTTCTCTCAGTATTCCTTTTTGCTGTGCTTTCTTTTTCTGCTATCTCAGACCTACTATCACCCCATTACTTCAAATTTAATGTGAAGTATGCTTATTCAAAAATGACATAATCAGGACTTGACAGCGGGGTTTCCACTTGAGTCGTACATTTTCGCTTTGTTGTCTTTTTCCATCATTATCTCTGTGAGTATTTTCCATTGGGTTAATCTCCTGCAGTCTCTGGTTACCTTGGAAAAGATGACAAACAGGCCAGCAGCCTCTGAAACAGCAGCATGTTTTCCTGCTCTCTCACCAGGATGCCACTGGCATGCAGGCCACTAGGCTTTCCCAGCACTGGGCACTTCGCTTAGCTCACAGGAATGGCCTGCCTGTCTGCATGCAAGTGTATGTCGGGGAGTGTCTGGGTGGGCGTGTGTGCTGTGCATGCAGGGGTGATACAGACACTTACCAGAGAAGGTAGATGTGTGGAAATAATAGTGCGTGTGTGGAGTGGGAACAGGCAACATTTTGTGTGTAAATATTCATACAGATGTTGAACTTTTGACCCTCACTTTTGTTGTCGTGCCCACTTCACCTCCTGCCAAATAAGAAATTGACATACAGGTCTGGGTCACTGAATGAAGAGAGCCTATATTCCTGCATTCCTCGACATCCCTTTACAATCCCTGAATAAACATCACAGCATAATGACATTGCGCCATGCTCAAAGCAATCCCAGGCTTAATATTCCTATAATCACTGTGATTATGATTATGACAGGAAGCAAGATGGTGGGGTGGAGATAGTTAAACAGTACCTATACTTAAATGTTATGTTGCCAGATTTTGTAAAACGTGAGTTTTTTTTGTTTTGTTTTTTTTTTGGTTATTTTCAGCTGCCAGAAGCCACAAGTAAAGAAACCAAAACACTATATTTTTGAAAAAAAATTATTGATTTTGCTTTACAGTATAAAATTAAAAACATAAATGTAAAAAATGTGATCTATTCCAAACGGGTGGGTATGGTACAGTAAACTGGCAAAATTCTCGTGACAATGCAGTCAGACTTTTTGGAGCTGACATGAGACATTTAATGGAACAATGAGGTATCAGATATTGCAACAGGAATTCCAACAGAAGCATAACAGTACATGCACAGTTTCATTTAAGTGAGTCATACCCCTAATAAAATAAAAAAAACCTGTGGAAAATTGAATGACTTTCAAGTAATCCTGTTGACCTCATAGGAATCATCTGACTCTTAATAAAGTCCCATGTTGGTCAAAATAAATGACTGTACTTATCTACTGTTAACAAAAATGCAAATGTTAAACTTACAGAAAAAAAAAATATCTGTATAGTGCCCTAAGACAAACACATTTATTAAACCACCCTTGTTAAACCTGACATGTCATCAAAATGTGAAGTCAACAGCTGTGGGAGCAAAAGAATGTTTAAAAATCTGGGAACCTTTAAAATCAATGGTTTCTGGTTTTACTTTATTATTGTAAAGGCTCAGTACAAACAGGTTTGAACCCAAAAGCACGACTCTGAGACCAGGTCGGTAAAATATTTAGTTCACCTTAGGTCGAAAACAGACAAAAGCCAAAACAAGGCAGACAGGGGAGATGAGTCAAACTTATTCAATAAGGGATCAGTCTGGAGTCCAAAAGGCAGGCAGGAGTTCATAACAGGCAAAACTCAGGGAGGCAAAGAAAATGACACTAAGGAAGAAGCACAGTAGATGACCTGGCGGGGAATGAATGGAATTGGGCCAATATATATGCTACTGGGTTGATGGGGAAGTGGGAACAGGTGAGCAGGTGGGCGGGGGAGGTCAGGTGATGGGGAATGGAAGAAACACAGGGGTTACTGCAGGGCAGCTGGGACTGACGGGACCTGAGACAGGAGAGTTTGGTACATGGCATGGGAAAAAAGCAGACAAAGACATCCTGGGTGTTACTTTCACAGTTTTGGACATCATTCCTATCAGCTATGATGACATTTTACTCACCAACTAAATTCCATCAAATCTGGGAACACAGCAACATCATGTCACGGTCTCAGATTGTCATATGTCCTATTGATTGGTTGCCTCTTATCAAGAAAGTGGGTCTTATCTAATGTGAGCCTGTCAGAGGCAGATGCCAAAATAGAGAAAGAGAGAGGTGAAGGAAGGAAACAAGAAAGTTGGCATGCTGGAGATATACATTTAGCAAGGAAGTTCTTTTGTTTAAACAATGAATGGACAATGAATAATAACCCTCATGCCAGAAGGATTTAGGTTTAGGTTCTGCAATGATACTGTATGTTAACCTAAATGAAGTGAAACCAACACCGAGCTCTGTGCCTGGTTTGGCGACGGCCCAGAGGACATCAGGCCCTGCTCCAACCACCCAGGAGAGGGAGGTGACACAGCGGGAGACGAGTTGAGCTCACCGTGGTTCTCCAGTACTTTATGTGCCAGGACAATCAATAATTAAGTCCAGTCAGTCAACTATGGTAAGAGCAGTAGGTCAAATTTGAGTCAGGGGGTTGCTCTGCAAAATCTAATGAACTTTTACAATGGACAATTTGGGGTAATAAATTGACTTTGTTATCTCTCCAAAACAGGCAACAATGGACAATGGTTGTTAACAGCGTGTTTGATTTTCTGACTGCGCATGCTGCTAACCTTGTTGGACTCTCTTCTCGCAATGTCGTCACCTTCCCCAAATCTCAGCAGTTAAGTTGGTGAGTAAAACATGATCACAACCGTTAGGAAAATAAGACCCAGGTTGTAAAAAAAGAAATCCTCAAATTATGTGCCCTTCCTGATTTCATTTGCTTATTCCTACCAATATATATATATATATTTAGGAGGCCCAGGGGCTGACACAGGACTTCCAGTCAACCTCTCTCCGTCATTTACAACCAATTATACTTGTTTACTTTTCTAATGAGACATACTTATGCTCAGGCTACTTTTACGGTGGCCCATTGCAGTGTGAATGCAGAACACTGCTAGATTGTACTGAACTGCACAGGGGTCTGACTGACTGGAAACGGCACAGAGGAAACCGTTGAATCTTTCAGGAGGGAGAAACTGATAGGTGCAATGGTGGAAAAATGCCACAAAAATGAGAGAGGGAGAGAGACAGCAAAGGAATTTGAGGAAAATAAATACACGAAAAGTTAATCTAATATATAAATCTCAACTCAAAGATGACAAATAAGGAAAAAGATATCGGTGGAGATGGGGGATAAATAAATATCAGTGAATGTGTTCCTTTGGGCCTTCACCACACCGTGCCGTATTTGTTTAACAGAGGTTGTCAGAAGAAGAATTTTGTTAAGCTGCACCCCATCCATCCATGGGAGGGTTTCTTTTCAGCAAGGTCTCCCTCCCCGACCACAGCAGTGGTCCGCTGATGGTCACGCTGCGGCCAAACCCTCGGGCCGCTCGACTTTCTTGGAAACGTCATTACGACCACATGAAGAGAAAGAGGGAATACCATATTGTTTTGTTAAAAGAAGAGGAGGAGGACCTGTAAGCATCTGTGTGCAGGGCAGCCGGGCAGGAAACATTTAAACACGCACACATACACACTTGCACACACACAAAACATGACAAACGACCCCTTAGCAAAAAGAGGTGGGCTGGGAATCATCACCAGAACAGCTGTCTGCCAGGAATACCATAACCACTGTGTGTGCGTGTGTGAAAGAGAGAGAGAGAGAAGGGATGCATGTGATCTTGTCTCTCCATTGTAATTTTGTCAGTTGTCCAGGTCTGCAACTAACAATTATTTTCATTATTGATGAATCTGCCGATTATTTTCATGATTAATCGTTTAGTCTACAAAACTGTGAAAAATGCACATCATAATTTCCCAGAGCCCAAAGTGACGTCTTCACATTGCTTCTTTTGTCCGACCAACAGTCCAAAACCCAAAGACTCTTCATTTACTGTCATAAATGACAAAGAAAAGCAGCAAATCCTCACACTTAAGAAGCTGGGACCAGCAAATGGTTGATATTGTTGCTTGAAAAATGACTGAAATGATTTATCGATAATCAAAATAGTTGGCAATTCATAATAATTGACTAGCTGTACAGCTGTTTGTCTGATTGCTGTTGTTTACTTGAAGTACTTTGAATGCTGTAGCTAACTGGTTTAAGTGACAACAGATGTGAACCTGTTTTCAAGTGGATCTCTGGGGAGGAAACACAGAGAAGCGACTCACACCAACTATCATGAAGACGGAGCACACAAACAAAAACAGGTCGACTGCTTCTACCCTGTGATACTCTAAGTATGACGTAAGTATGATTCAATATCCAGGTCATGGAGTGAGACCAATGCATGAACCACTCAATCCCAGCTTTCTTTATAAAGTGTACATTGGACATAATGCCATACAAAACAACACACTAACATGTGACGTAACACGACACAACAAGACCAGCTGAGATACAATGACAAGCTACGCTACAATTTCACCAACTTGTTTTTTATTTCAAATAGCTATTATTGATTTCATTGCAATTATATGAGTTTCTGAAAGACTAGTGGCCCTGACATCAGAGACCTACTGTAATAGGGGTGAGTAGGATAATATGTTTAATCATTAGATGTGATACAATTATTAGATGCCTACCAACACCATATATCCAACTCAGAAAAGGTGCTTAAAAATATTGTTAAATCCACGAGGATGTCTGTAATGAGACTGCAGACCTCATTATAATAAATAAAACTAATGAAATGATATTTAAAGCCTATGAGAAGTATTTGAACATTTCTGACTATGGTGACTCCCATTGTTAGTATCAAACAAAGCCAGCAGCTGGTGGCAGTGTACGCCTAAACACCCCTCTCTCCTCACCCCCGCGGATCTGACTGTTGGACAGCTAAAAGCAACGCGAAGTTTGCCTCAGATTTCACCAAGATTTTCTCATGTTTCTTTTAATTTTGGCTTCATTGTTTTTGCTCATGGTGGCGTCACACGTCACACATATCTCTCTCAGCTTACACTGGAAGAAGTTAGATTCGATGCCTCACATTCCTTTTGATTTCTGAAGCGTTAATCTTAGAGCAGGTTATGGGAGGTGAAACTGTCTTTAATTTTGTGACAAACTAAGAGAAACTGTGCTTCAGCCTCTGACACCGTTACTGTACAATATCTTTCATCATTACTTTGACTGAAAAAGACCTTTAAGGTGCACGACATGTTTGCTAAGTTGTCTTTTGAACTGGGGGAGTGGTGTAATGAGACAGCTATAATAGCTATAATGTATTATTTAGTCAATGCAGTATGTTCAGCTTTGTTTATTTCAAGACAGACTCATTTAATTAATTTATTTATTTTAGGACACATGTTTCGAGTTATTCGTCACATGCTTAATACTAGAAATCTGAAACACATGTCTGAACTGAATGAAGGCGCTGCAGTTTTACAGCACTGTATCTTGCCTTTCAATAAATATTTAATCTCAATTTTAAACAACCAAAGGCATACATTTACCTGCCACTCAAACCACACAAACCAACACTGACAGTGTTAAGTTTAGTAGTTAGTTTCTCGTGAACCTTCGTGTGAATGATTCAAACTTCCTGCAAATCATTTTACTGGCCTTTTTCACACACAACGTTTTCACATGTCACAGTAGGAAAAACGTAGGTGTGAATAATAAAATGAATGATGGCTGAATTCCATTTAGCTGCTTCTGTTTCAGGGTCCTGGTATTGTACATGGTGGATCACTGTCATGACTTACTGGGTCACTTGAACAGAACAGAGCCATCGTTATTGTTATTAGTAACACCTGTGCTTTTGCTACTAGGCCTATCATTACATGCATTATCAAGTTTAGGCTACAGTCAAGAAAACCTGAAGCACAACTAGTTCTACAGGGGTGCTTGATGAATATCACTGACAACAAAAATAAAAAAGCACATAAGTAAAAGTGGACTACTGTACATTTTCATTCATTTTCCTTGACTGAAACTAGACTAAACTGATATAAACAAATGTCTAAAATGTGACTACAACTATTTTTTGTCAAAAGACTGAGGCTTAAACAAAATCAAAAACGTGCCAAAATGATCACTGCTTCTCAGTGAGTTGCAAATGTCAAGGTTCCACCGTCACAAATATTTAGACCGCAGACACTCAAGCTTATCCAGATTTTTTTGTTTTTAATCAGATCAGATGTGTTCAAAGGGTGTGTATGTTTGGATTATCCCTAATTGTTAGCAAATGCCCTGCATCCTCTGTGACCTTGGTTGTGAATGTGAAAATATGTCTCCATATTCAGAAGACATTGTGTTTTAATTTCAACTCCATTAAGAAAGCAAATCAATATTTCATCCATGTCATTCCAAATAATTCAAGCATGTGTTGGCTGTATCTTCTGATAACATCTGAAATTTAACTGTCAGGTATAAGCACATCACCTGTAAAACAGACGTTATGAAGAAGGTATAATTTCTTCAGTATTTCTCAACAGCTGTTCTTTTCTCTCTCCAGGTCCAGATTAAGGTCTTGAATTACAGACAGCTATTTGGGATATTACCCTTAATTTGCCTTTCTGTTCTTATTAAATATCACCAGTCTGACTAAGTGTTCAAGAGAAAAACTCAAATCCTTTCTCAACATACAGTAGGTCGGACACTTCATTTTATGGCGTCTAAGGAGAGTTTGAGGTTATTCAGTGCATTCCTATTGCGGTAAATCAGTGTAATCTTATTGTTTTACCATCTATCCTGTCATCTCCATGAACCACACATAGTATACGAATGACGCTGGGAAAATACATAGAATTTTGTATAAATGTAATATGACCCAGTTATGAAATTCCTCTTCGCATTTGTCATCAATTTACTGTATGCGCTGAGAGTTTATGGATGGATTTATACTGAAGCTGTTCTGTTTTTTCCTCTTTGTTACCTAGAAGTGATGTCAAAACAGGACTGATGAAGAAACAAGAAATGAGCTTCCATCAGGAGTCATTATATTGAGACATCCTGTCAAAAAACATGTCTTTACTATAAACAGTTAAAAATAGGATTTTTTTCTGTTACTGTGTAAATGCAGCCTTAGGGCCTGTGTCCACATAGCGCATGCGGCCGCCTAGAGAAAAAGTGCCACACCGAGCGTCTGTTTTCAGAGCTCCGCCTTTTTTGTGCGGCTGCTCCGAGTGGTTCTAGTTGAAAATCTCTGAATTTTTCAGTAAGGCAGTGGTGTCATCACTGTCACTTTTTCTCAGGCAACCAATCATATGTTAGATGGGGCTCGTCACCCTGGAAACCAAGAAAATGGAGGATAAACTTCTTCTGGCCGCGTTTGTCCGTCCTGAGCTTTATAATATGTCAGACAGAAAGAGAAAAGCCAATTTGTGTGAGCAGATCGGCCAGACACTTAATGTTGTAGTAAGCTTGTTGTTAGCTGTGTAGTCACCCCCTTAAATTAGCGTTAAGAGATTGTTATCATAGAAACAAAACCCACGTGCAGCGTTTTTCTCTCTCATTGCACATGCGCTTCATCCCAGCGCTCGCCAGCGCTTTTCTGCCGGAAGAAAAGGCTATGTAGACACAGGCCCTTAGACGCCATAATTAGCAACGCTCTGGCGATGCCTCTAAAAGCAGTTTAGCGATCCCTGTCTGGTCGGAAACTGTTTATTTCCACATTCAAAGGCAATAGGAAACATAAATGAATGTTCTCCAGTGGAATCACACAGTGGCTCGGTGCTGGGAAGGCAGTGTGGGCCAGCCAGGAGAACAGACTGGTCATGAATTGGTGTGTGGGCCAGCCAGTGCCTCTGCTGGTAATGCTAAGCAATGGGTGGTAGAGTGGTGGAGAGCACTTACAGTATGTGTCAGAGGTGACTAAACAGTGAGGTCTGCTGTTGTAATGGTTGGCAGAGGTTTTCACAGTTAGAATCACCTTTATTAGCTGTAATGCATCACCCATAGGCTAGAATTAGAAGATAATAAACACAGTGAGTAGCTAATTCTCTTTCTGGTAGCAAAGCAGTGTGTACGTTTGGCCAGCATGGAAAATGTCTTTATAGGGAAGACAGCCAAAGGTATAAATGAGACCTTTGGTCAAGATACCTTTTTCTTCTATTTTGTTGACACCTTCTCTTTGCTGTGGTATGTTTTTAGCCATGCTAGCTGCATGGCTCTAGGGATATCACGTCCATCAGTCCAGACTGAAAGACCCTCCCCTCACTGAGCTATCAGCATGGCTATAGACTCTTAGTCTTGTTGCACTATACTTCCCAGAAATCACTTTGACACGTCTGTAATGTCTCTACATTGTGCTCCTCTCTGTCTCTTTTCAGCCACATACCTGTTTCAGCTCGACTGGTCTTTTCCACCTTTTCTCAGATGATTTTTCTCAATAAAGACATACCTGACAGAAAATACTGTAGCAAGACAAGCATTTTTAAATAGACAAAGAAAGCACACTATTATACAAAGAAATGCTGTTGCTGATGCAGTCTTAAAATAATGCTTAGGTAAAATGCCTTAGCCTTAATAATAGGCAGTTTAGAGTGGGCCCATAAAGCAGTGTGGGCACTAGCTGGCATGATAGCTCGTAACTTACAATAACAGTGGTAGGTTAGCTTGTGTAATAGGTGATTAAACAAGGGTTTGCTACTGTAAAAGCTGGCAGAGTTGTGTGGTCTAGATCATACAATGACTGCTGTGTGAGTTATACAGCACTACAAACTAATTAAACTACACCACAGAGCATTAGGTTGTACCCCAACAGAAGACTAACTGAAGTGTTGTTTCCTATTTTTCAAACTCAGTCAATTCAATGGCCGAAGATTTCAAAAGTATGCTGTTTTTGTTTTTTTTTCTCAAGATGTTCTCCAGATTTTGGTTAAACTCAGGTTGGGCTTTGCAAGATTAGAGTCATGGTGGACAGATGCAACAGATGTAAAACAGTGTTTGGCATAGCTAACAGGGTGATGACTCTAACGCTAAAAGATCTAATCTCAGCACAAAGTTAGAAAATCTGGGTGGGAAAGCTAAATTAACAAGGGCCTTGCCTCCCTGAAGAATCACTGTCAAGCAGCTCTTGACCGAGATGCCTAAGCCTCCAGCAGTAACCGACAGTAGTACATGAATTGTGACGTTTTTCAATGCTGAGAAATAGTGCATGTGTTTAGCAAATGTTAACTAGAGGGAATGAAATATTGGGATCAGTTAATATTGGCAGTGTCTGGAGAGGCAGTGAATTGCTGAATTTGATCAAAAGTGACAAGAGTACAAATGATGAAATGTTTTGATTTTCTTTCTTTTCTCATGCAATCTGTGCTTAACAAATACACATTGCAAACAAGGGTTCGTTTTAATGTTTTGGACGGGATTATGTTACTTTTCCAACTTGACTGATACAAACTCACAGATATTGTTTTTATATCTTTGTATGCAGTTTGAAGGTATGTCACACGGTGAGATCACGTAGCAGAAATACATTTTAGTATAGTATATATATAGTATATATATAGTTTGCTAGTTAATCAATTTTCTTAATGCATAATAATTACTTTATTATTTGGAGATATAATTTCTGTCCCTGTACCCTGTACCTGAAGTGGTTTGGGTCCACTATAGACAACTGACAAGCTTATTTTTCACTTACAAAATATTGCGCTCAGTACATTTCTTGGTCACAATTTTCTAATAACCAAATCTAAAGGATCCTTATCAAAGATGTTTTTTGTCATGTTTTTATGCTACAAAAATATTGCTATCACATTTTTTAACACTTAAATCAGTTATATCGGTATCATCCTCAAAAACACAATTCAGTCAGGCTCTAATATGTACAGCAATTTTGCTGCAATTTGTAGTTTACTTAAACCCACCAAGTAGAGCTGCCCCATAGAACACCCAGTAATTGAATTGGGTAATTAGGAAAACATGCAAATTGCGTGTCATCCTTACCTGCCATCTTACAGTTTAGTTTGAGTGATATCTGGCTGTTGTGAAATCTTGTGTGATCACACCATGGCCTCATGCAATAACCTGCTTTGACATAGCTACAACACTTATGTGGACACACCTACAACAGTTCTTCTGAAAACTACCAGGTCAAGCCCAGCCAGCAACCACCTACTCACCCCCTTGTCCTAACACAATCCTCCTCTTTAATGCCCACAATCTGAGTCACTGCAATTCTTTTCACACTACTGTGTGTCATGTTTGTCATAATTACTGCCATGTTTGTGTGTTTTTTTAGGGTTTGGGGTTGAAAAACACTTTAAATAGTTTCCCCCTCTATCTGTCGTAAACATGGACGAGTGCATTTTCCTAATTTTGTTAACAGGCTAGGTGTGTTTATGATGCTAATTCCAGCCAACAAGGGTACTGTTTTCACTCAGTTTTATGAAGACGGGGCATGCTGTCACACATCATCCCTCTACAGCTCACCTCCGGCCGAGGGAAGCTTGACTCATAGCACTACTGCCTGAATCCTAAGGCAGAAATGATGCAGCATTATTATAGAGGAGTCTTTCACCTGAGGGATTAGTTTGGATTTAAGACAACTGTACAACAAAAATCTAGTAAGGACAGATTTGATTCTGTGGTATAATTGGGTTTTGCCATTTTGTGTTTAAGTGTGTGAGCCTTATGCATGATCAATTTCTGAATACAGGGAGTGTAAACACCGTCAGCTGCAGACCTGTAGATGTGAGTCTCGAGATTTTAGCCATAAATGTTTTACTTGATTTAGACATGACTGCTGTGAGAATCAACTAACCTGGGACTTTACTTGAAAGAAAAAAAAACATTTAAATCTAAAGTTTTGATCTGATAAAATACCAAATCATTAAAAATGTATATCAAACAGCCCTGGGCAAGCCGTTCACACCATAGATATTGAATTATTAGACCTACTGAAGTGATGGTCCAATTTATGTAAGAAATACTCAATATGGGTTTGCTTATGAAGACACAAGGGCAGCTCTGGTCAGCTGGTGTCCTGTAAGTTGTGACATACCCAGGCAATATCAAAAACCTGTGATTAGGCTGCTAAATTTCCATCAAAGCAAAAACAACACCCTAAAAGGCGCAGCATTTATTTTATATACAGCACATATGTAGTTTCAGCGCATAGTTTCAGTTCATTAGGTTTACTGGATCAGATAACCAAACAATCATCAACCAAGTAAAATCAGTATCAACTTTTCATGTTCACAAGGTGCAAAACAATGCGCTTTATATCACTGTCCACTGAGTGGACAACACCAAAGCTAAAATACCAAAGGTATATACAGGATTAGACACAGGTTTAGCTTTATTTTTCTCTATTTATCTTTATTTGACATTAAATATATTGCTGATTGTAATAGGGTCACCTCACAGTATGAGTTTCTTCTGGGTGCTCACACAATTACACGTGTGCCTACCCACTGAATCAGCACCTATGAACCTCTTCATTACGGCTACTGTCCCTGAGATGTAAGCTACATTGAAATTACAAATAAGACTAGTTGAAAGTCACACAACTTCAGCAATTGCAGCTAATATAGAGCCAAAGAGAAACAGAGTGAGTTGCAACAGTCTACTTTCACTTCAGTGAGAGATCTCTCACTTCTCTGGTGCCCATGAGGAAGCATCAGCATGTGAAGTGTATTTATATCTCGCCAAGAGCATCACTGCTGTGACAAACACACGAGTCACAAGTGAAATATTTAATGAAGGTTATGAAGTGAAAGGGAGTGGAAAATATTCCTACTGAAACCAAAATCATCACAGTAGTACTGTTTAGGACAGCCTACATTATGCGTGTTAGGGTGTGGTTCTTTCAGGGTGTGAAAGTACATGATTCACTGACACAAAGTCATTGATGTGAAAGTGTCCAATCTATTCAGTCTGTGAACCATACCGGGCAGGACATCCTTGGTGTATGACTGGATCGAGACATCACATATTTATTGTGTGAATCATGGTTTTCTCTGTAGCTGAGCATTTTCACACTGTGATGTTAACTGATCCCTGTTCCTGTTGTCTGTCCCAGATTGGGTTCAACTTGATTTCATTCGTTTTAGTTTTATTCTTCTCAGTTTGATTTCAACATCTTCAGCTCATTTAGGTGTACCAATCCCATTTAAAGAAATAGTTTTGGGAAATGTGGCTTAAGTTCTGAGTAACATGAGATAAGATTGATACCGGTGTCATGTCTGTATTGTCTCTGTAAAGTATGGAGCTAGAGACAGTTAGCCTAGCTAAATATAAAGGGCTGAAAACAGGGAGAAACAGCTGGACTGGCTCTGGCGACAAGGTTCAGAAACCCACTTACCAGCGCTTGTAAAGTTACACAATGAATTTCATTTGTTTAGTCCGTACATGAAAAGAAATGTAAAAATGACAACTTGTAGTTTTAAGGGGAGTTAAAAGATGTACGTTTTCTTGGCAAACAACAGCCGGGTGCAGTGACTTTCAGGAACCACTGAAGTGCTGCACGAATGGACGTCAAGAGTTAGTTAGGGCACATAACTACCTCTACTAGATCAATTTGATTTGTCCATTTTGGACAAACTCACTTAAAACTGCAGAGGGTCAGAGAAGGGGCTAGAGCCTTCCCAGAACGTTTTGGGCAAAAGGCAGGAGAAAACCCTGGAGAGGTTCCCAGTCTATCACTGCATTAACTGAGAAATACATTAACAACTATGGGCAATTTGAAGTGTTAAATTCAGCTTGAAAGAAACCCACATGAACACGGGGAAAATATAGACTTATCTGCCTGGTGATTTATAATGTGTGGTGCTCTCTTGCGACATGGCCATTATTGTGGTGACAGAGTCAAACAGAAACCCATTTCCACTGTCAGCGAAAGCATGGATGTTTGGGTTAATCACGGTCGGCCATCACCCACTCCAGCAGATGATGGTAGTCTATGTAAATGTGGACGGTGTGCAGTCTCAGAACACTAGTGTGAAACTGGTTATGACACAGACTTTGGGAAGAAATAACGTTAAAATACCTCTTTTGTCCAATCTCCACAGTGTGGATGTGAAAGTGCTGTGTATTAATTAGCCTAGCTGGTCTTACTTACTATCTTATGATCATAAATCAACAAACATGCAATCCACGATTTCTCCCCGGCAGACATGACATTCATGATATTCTCCAGTTGGGCCAATTGCACTGCTCAATATTGGTCCGTTGTAGGCAGGCTGCTCAGTCTTGAGTTGTACTTGATCAGAGGCTTGTAGATTAACTTTATGTTTTTTTCCAAAGTTGAAGGTTATTGTTGGAGCAGCTAATAACAGCACAGTGTGGTTTTGGTAATTCTCAGGTGAAAAGACATCTAGTCACCTATTAAAACTGAACTATATTTTGTTGGCAAGTTAATTTTTTTAGATTATAGCCTTTTTTAAAGATGTTTTTTAAGATAGCCTGTTTAAGGACGTATTATGGAAAATCTTTTCCATGAATTACTGTGTTTGAAGGTTTGCAAGTAAGATGCCACCATAGAAATCACTGCTTGTTTACTTCCACCTACATTTGACATTGCATAACCCTCTTGTTCTGAGACAAACAGTGCAACTCAGTGAGTTTCAATTGTTTCCATTTCTTGATAAGAAATAAGCTTCAGGCGGGCAGGAATCCAGTCAAGGGGCATTCCCTGCTTTTTTGCAACCTGCCACACTACAAAGAGCTTTGCTCGGCCAAGCCTCGACCATCAGCCAGCTGCATTGGGCCTCTGAAGGCAACATCAGAGAGCAGAGTGTGGTCGATAGTGGCTAACCAGTAACCATATTATGAGCTGAGCTCCTAAGTCTCTCTCTAAACCTTCTAGAGGTTCAAAGCAGCGGTGAGGTTTGGGGAGAAGGCCACTCCGTCATGCTGCCATTCAGATGGCTGAGTATTGTGGTCCAGCGTGAGTGGATTGGCCAAATCGGGTCCATAGTTTATCAATGAACATCTGGAAACTGGGTCTGCATGTGGATGTAGGTCCAAATGGTCAATGGTGGTCTTACACCATCTATCAATCCTTGTGTTCTGCGGCAGGATTTAGTGAAACTGAAACAATGAAAAAACTGCCTTTGATCTGCATTTGTGAGATTACTGTGAGAGCAAAAGTTTGAATGAGGCAAAGAAATGTAAGAGTTGAGCAACAGTGTGTGAGGTTGTTCCCTGAGGAAAGTTATGTCAAGAACGTCACTTCACACCTATGATCCAAACGACATTTCCAATTTTAACAGATTTTTCTGTTTTGGTAGACAGCTCTACAGAAAACATGGAAGAAAGATGAAGGCGTTTATTGTGTCTGCATGGTGAAAGTTGTGAGCTGTATCTGTATTAAGGTCACCAAGAGCACAAAGTATTACAGTATTACAAAGTACAATTTTCATTTTATTGTGGGGACATTACCAGTAAATACTGAGAGATACTGGTCTGTGTGTGTGTTTCGTTTACGGTCAGGCCTGTCTTTCCTGTTTTTAAAGATCAGAAAATCCTTGAAATTTAAAGAAAAATTAAAAAGCCCTTCAAGGTTGGCCAGAACTTCTCCCTTAGTCTTTCATGTCATTTTCCTTCTGACCGCTGCTGCCCTTTCGTCGATTGAAACTCTCTCTCTCGGGCCAAGACAGTAATAATCATATAATCATCCTGTTAGAGTTCTTATTGTTAATACAGTTTCTGGTAAATGGAGGACACACACACATCCTGGAACACGTGATGCCAGTGCCTGTATGTGCACATATAGTTTCCATGTTCATGTCATGCGAGCGCCATGTGTGTTTCTTTGGGGTTTTCTGCAAATGTTATCCGTGTGTGTTTCTGTGCATGTATGTAGGCTTCTGTGCAGTGTGTCTGTGTGTCTGCTTTGCAGTAGATCCCTGTCCCTCCTAAAAATGTGGTTTAGATGTCCCTGATTCCTGCCACTGGGTAATTTCTTTCCAAGTTTCTGTTTTAGTAATTAACTTTATTCCTCTGAGGCAGCGTAGTATGATTGAAATAGCTAAAGAAAAGACAGAAATATTTTCTTAATTTACCCCAGTCTCTGTGTGGATTCTCGGAAGTTAAGACAGTTGATGTGGCTTTGTGATCCGTCATGGTTGTTACTTGTCGTGGTCATGTTCATTTTAAAATGCCGTAGTAGTAAGTAGACCTGAGTAGCTGTATAACAAATTGGGCACATTAAGCAGTCGCCACATTATTGCTACCACCTCCTTACCGCTAAAAATTTAGAATTTCCTGAACAGTTTCCCTTGAGATGATACAACATTTAAGCTTCACTTTACTTGTGTATGCTGATAATGTATGCTAGGTGGACTCCTGTGAATTGGAAGCTGCTGCATGTGATCTACCTGCTTAAGAGACAGATCCAGAGGCCTCGACAGAGAAAGTAGATGGAGAGCAAGAAAGCAGAGAGAGTGCGGTAAATGACATTCCTGCAGCCTCCATGTGTGTGACACACCCCACTCACCCTGCACCCTGCCTGAGCAGCTGGCCAGCTCGCTTGCGAAAGAGGCGCTGTCGAAACCCCCTTTTGTTTTTCTGGCTTTCCCCTTCTTTTTAGTGGGGCATATTAAAACTGTCTATGGCCTTTCTGTGGTCACACAATGTTCCAATTTCCTCCTCTTCACTCTAAGTCCTCCTCTCCTCTCCTTTTCTCTCCTCTCCTCTTCTCTCCTCCTCACTGTCTTTATCCTGCCATCACATCAAGGAGCCGCCAAATTAGACGTCTGAAGTCAAAGCTCTAATCATACTACCGGACCACTTTCATTGGGTCAATTGGAAGAGCAGCACTGTTGTTTTCCTCAAGACAGTTCCGGGAAATTTGGATTATAATTTCATGCTGTCCAAGGACTGGCCTTAATGTAAGGACAGAGCTATAAAGTCATATAAAGGTGTGGGTGTACTGGCCAAGAAAATCCTCATGAGAAGGATAGTGCCTCTTGTCTCAGTCAAGGGCTGAAAATTGCTTTGAGAATGTACTGAAAGTAAGAACATTAGGGGGGAAAACTGATATTTGAGAGCTTGATTCCCCATGATGATGAAAATGATGATGATACTGTATGATGATGATAATGATCTGTCCCTATTTCCTTCTTACTTCAGTAGTTTTGTGAAACAAAAGGAGCTTTTTAAGTGCAATAAAAGAGCCAATCCCATGCGGCAAATACAATTTATTCCCTTCACGTTTATTATCATTTATGTTTATTCTTTCAATATGTTATGTTTATGTTATTCTTACAGCTTTGGACAGCAGAACGGACAGATGCAAAGTCATAAAATGATTTCTTATTAAGGGTTAAATAGAAATATGCACAGAGGCTGGATGTTCTCACTGCCACTACTGTCTTCCAACTTCCCAACACTGAAAGTGTAGCAGCACTTTTTAAGGCCAACATTAAACTCTCAGCAATACAGGACAGTTGTCCACGAATACAACTCAACATTTCCTGAGGCGTAGTCAAGAAAACACTTCTGAGCACCGAATTTCAGGGGTAATTTACAATTTAAAACAAAAACAATACCTTTCTTAGTCCTTTACTGATGGATGATTTACACCTTCACATTCTGGTTTATGAATTAGGCCTTTTCAAATAGCACTAAACTTTCCCTTACATAGATTTTGCAAAGTGCGAAAGCCTACCACACCCATAAATAAATTAAATTCAGCCAAAAATACAAAAACATACAACATGACAATTAGCCAAAGCAATCCCAGGCCTCAGTGATTTAGATGGCGTGAAAACAGACCCATAATATTATATGAAGCTTTGCATGTCAGACAAGAAAAACCCAACAGATTTATTGCAAGTTGCAAATTTCTTTAAGTACATGAAATGTGACAGACGGATTCAGCAGGCCAACTGTTTATATGTTTCTCATAGTGTTTCATATACTGTGTCTCTGTGTGTGTGTCTCTCTGTGTGTGTTTGGCTGTGACAGGGGAGTTTCCAGACTCCACAGACCCTGATGAATGGGTCACTGTGTGTCCGCGTGTGTGTGTAAGTGTGTGTGTGTGTGGTCAACTGTAACATTTGTACACTCGTTTTCTCATCAATGCAAAATACTCTCCCCCTCAAAATACTGATCTTTTCTCTCATCACAGCACCATCCAGCAAACACACACACACACACATGCTCTCTACTGGATGTCGCACTATCACAATATCACACACTCATTTCATGTGCACTGTGTGATTCACCAGAGCTTGTTATTTCACCTGCCAGACGTCCCTTCTCCTGTCATGCCATGGTTTATTTCTGATCCCAGAACATCATCAATCACTGGTCCATTTGATGACTCACACCCACCTACAAGTGGCAATCTGCTCGGCCTCCAGACACGCGACCATGACTAAATATCAACAGGGTTCCAAGCTACTGTGGCTACCCAGATTAACAGGCTAAGACTGGCAGAAACCCTTAAACCCCAGTCAAATATGATGTATTGGGGCTAAATATTACCATAGTGACTTCTGCTCTGAAGCGATTATCCTTGTTCTAAATGAAGACCATGAATCTGTGCGAGGGTGGGCTTTGATCCTGCCACTAATGACCAAAACCAGGTTCAGTTGTTGCACTGCAGGACTTTATTTGTTTCCGTAGTGAGTCCAGAGTTCATTAATCTACTGCAGTTCAACACATGAAAGTGCTCAGTGAACCTCTCCTTTACATTTGGCGGGTTTTGTTGCAACATTACTTTATTCCCTGAATACTGGAAACAGTCAGAGATTTATTTTTGTTGCAGTGCTGCAACTTCGCCTATTCCTCTAAATGCGTGTTCCATTTTAACAAATACTATCATGCATACAGAAGACAGAGAGAGACAGAGAAAAGGGACATAGAATTGGATTCAGTGAAGCAGAACTGAAGTGAACTAAATTACAGTCAGAGGATCATCACAGAAAACTTCAGAGAGGAAGAGGAAAGGATTAAAGTCAAGCTGAATAAAGAATTTCTTTCTAAGAGATCAGTATATATATATATATATATATATATATATATATATAATGTGTCAAAATCTGTAATTTGAGCACTCCTTGTGATATAAAAAATTTGCACAAAAGCAGTATCACCAAAGTTTATATTTCCTTACTCAAAAAGTGTTTGAGCTTGATTTTTCTCAGATGGATAACTTCTATCACTGGTTTCCTGGGTTTGTGAGGACCTTTCTAACCCCCCTGTTTTTTTCTTCTTTTCACTGGAGCAAGGTTCTGTTTGTCCCCGAGCATCCCGGGTGCATCTTGAGTGACCTCTCCGGTCTGCTTTGACAACGTAATGTTTTCTTCCTAACGGTCCCTTTCTCCCAGACAACCTCACTGTAGTGTTGCCAGCGCTCTGTCTGCTCCTCTCATCAGAACCAGTGAGACCAGAACACAGTCGCTCTCTGTCCTCCTGCTTTTACTTTGGCACTCTGTTTATTTCTCTAACAGGACAGTGACAGATTTAGCCCATCAGACAAGAAGAGAAGGAGACGGACTGGCAGAAGAAATGAAAATAAGTGCACATGTGCTACAGGAAGAATGTTGGGAAATGGTAAAACGATAGAGAAAGAAAGAACGAATGGAAGAAAGTTATTGTAGCTCCTGTGGCTCTAATTTGTTCACTTCCAGAGAAGCTAAATGGTCTTTTGTCAGTGCAAATGGGCTGAACAACTGCTATGAGTGTGTGTATTGTTAGAGCTATGGTGATGATGTCACTGGGTCCCAGTCAAGAGTCTAAACAAATTAAGATGACAAACCTACTGGGAAATGGATAACAGAAAAAAGAAAGATGTGTGAAATGTGTTAAAGGCCCTCAGCTTCTCACTATGGGCATTTTCTACCTAGTAAAATAGAAAATACTGTATAGAGGTTGGAAAATTAGTGTGAAAAGAAAATAGTTGTTAATTAAAGAGTTGAAGATGAAAGAAATAAAATGAGGGTTTAATTAAAGATAATGGAAAGCAAATTTGAGGAGAAAACTGTGCTAATAAAGCAAAGGAAAACTGATTATAAATTGAGCATTTCAAATTTCAAGATGAAAGAATTGGTCAGACAAATTAACTAGAATATACATTTGAGCTCAGAAGACATTACTGGTTTGTGTTATTGTATCCAGTTGACATTCTGACTCTCGTCTTCGCCTTTCGACTCAAATATTCATCAGAATTTCAACACATCCACGAGCTACCTCCTGTGAACAAAGAGAAGCCCATTGTGAAATGGTCGAAATAATATAATGTAAATTTAATCTCAACAAAGATCAGTCACGTGGAACATTTTCAAAGACACAGAGCTAAAATCAGTCTCGGCTCAGCTTTTCAAACTGGACCGATTTTCTTCAGGTTCTTCAAATGTGACAGAGATTTATATACAAAATCACATTACCATATGTTGTGGTGAAAAGTAGCTCAAGATGTTTCTTAAACAGCACACGCCTATGTGTAAAATATGACACATCCACATGTGAGGATATGAAAATCTCTTCCAAACTGAGACTGATACAATTTTTAACCTCTGCAGACTTATTTATAGTTTTTGTCAATAAGAAACACTCTTCACAATAGTCAGAGTCACACACATTTAAAGAGCAGTTCCTGATTCACCCGCCCAAATCTTAATTTCCAGAAAAATAGAGCAAGCTGGTGACCAATATGCAAAATTGTCCAGGATCCTAATAGACAGCAGTATAATCCCAAACCCAGAGCCGACAGCATGAATGAACATTTATATGACAGCTCCAATGTTCCATAAAATCAATCATCCATCCCAATCCGCTTTTCTTCTTTCCTGCCTTACCCCTCCCTTCCTGCTATGTGCCGTATCATATGTTCCACCGTATGCCCTGGGGAGAGAGAATATACGCAAACTTTCATCTGTAAGTGACGTGCTGTCATCACTGTTTGGGTGGAGGGAGAAACAATGAGAATTAAGTGGAACGTAGTCAGAGATGTCACCTCTGTTTAGGTATGGTGGGAAACAGAGGCTCAAATATGCACAGATAGGCAGAAAGGTGTGTTTGTGGGGAGGTTAATATTTCCTAAAATGTGCAATTTCATCATTACTTGTTACATGCAGTCAGTTTCTTTGATTGGTAACTGTAAGTGTACCAAAAGAAAAGCAAGCTCTGCCTCTGTATGTAGTGTCTCACTGAAGATGCACAGACAAGAGAAGTTCTACAAGTAAAGTTATTTCTGGTGGCTTTAGGTGCTGGTGAGCGGGGGTTGTGGGCTCTGGAAAGAGCTGGCCTCCGCAGTGTTGCAGTCACACATTCTGACAACAGTGAAGGCAAAGATGAGCACAAGTTAGTCCAGGAGGAGAGGAATCTGAACTCTGAGCCAGAGGGCTGATGGAAAGAAGCGAGCAAAGCGCACAGATGAGATGAGCACATCACAATAATTACCCAGGCTGTCTGTGATGACCTACCAAGCCTATCAAACCTCTGGAGAAAAGTTGATTCACCATCAGGACCCTGAGCCAGGGAAAAGGAACTAAAGCACGACACCCTCTGCTGAAGCACTGATGAGGGGAGCTCATGATGGCACTTTGGCCAGCAGAGACAGTCTGTAGTGCGGCTAGTGCCATGTGTAATAGACAGCCAAGAAAACCATTGTAGTGATCACAATTAGACCATTTGCAAGACTCCTGCCCTGAACAGTGAACTTATCACCATCTACTGCAATACAATAACGATGCTGTTTCTTGATGTTCTGTTAGCTTACATGTCTTCTGCCTGGTGAGGATGTTGTCTTTTTGCCTGGGACATGTAGCTTTAGCAACAGTCTTTCTATCAATCCAGCACATTATCATGTAGATAGCCATCAAGTGCATATTTGAGACCCAACAACAAGATTCTCTCTTAAACAAGTCAGCTGGAAACAACGTTTTCAACAAACTCATTGAGTTAACAGTAGCTTAATTAACTCTCTAGCTACACCTGATAAAGAAGTGCCAGACAGTTGTCATTTCAACTGGCAAAATCAGCAGTCGCTGCCTAAAATAAGAAGCCTGCTTTTGTCTACCTCTGCCTGAAATAAAGGGCCCATTGTTTAAAGAATTTGTAAGTAAGTTTGCCACTTTTATCATTGTAAGTATGTGCTGTGTGAAAACAAAAGGCTTAACAAACGTAGCGACAGTAACAAAGTGGGGCAGTGCTTAGCGAACACTGAATGAGATCAAGATATTTCACCTATAGAAAAGTCCTAAGGCTCAAAGCGGTCCCATAAATGAGCTAAACAAAGTGCAATTACAGTAGGACATAATGACGATTCCTCCCACACACCACCATGAAAGAATTTTGTGGCAGTTGAAAAACTGGGAAAGCCATTTTCACTTGCTTGTCATGTGAAAGGGTTAGCAAAATTTAATACACAACTTTCCTTGAGGTTGGGGAAGGTTTTGGTCATGATTAAATGAGAAACACAACTAAAAAGTAAACATTTATTCACAGCAGAATGAAACTTCTTAGCATGAGACTGGCAGTGGACCCATGTCGGAGTAGAAGACGAATTCACACACATTTATACTTTCCATCGAACTATTTCAGTGTCAAACTACAGCTGTTAGTCGTGCCTGCTTCACATAATCCTTAAGTGGCTGGGGATGTTTGTTTTTTTTCACTTCATGTGAATAAAGCTTGTATTTGAATTTTTAGCCATTAGGCTCATTTCATGAAATTTGAAGAGACAAGTAATAGGAAAGATACAGCGGGAATGAGACATGGAAACAGAGAAGGAAAGAGACGGGGAAAAAACATGATGAGTTAGTGGATGCTCATCATATGATGTCTGCGGATGGTCTTACCTTTTATTGGCTCTGTCAAGATCTTAAAGTACCTCCTCTCGTTCAAAGCATGCCATTATTTTTTCAACAGTTACTTAGGTTTTAGATGGTGGATCTCACAAATTAGAATTAATACCCAGTACCATTTTGGGGCATAAGAAACACAGTTCAAGTGCCCTTTTAAGTTCCCTTTAAGTCAACTAGACTTTATTGATGTGGATTCCTGTTTGGCAGTTGCTTGTGCTTTTGAAAGGCTGTGTGTGTATATTCACATGTATGAGTGTTTGTGTATGAGGATGGACTTCTTTTCTGACACATGGGACAACTTAGTGTTGATTTATGCCTTTTCTTCTTCTTCTTCCTTCTCTCTGCCGTCAAGAAAAAGTTTTCCCGCCTCACCAGAGAGGGAACAAAGGAGGGAAAAAATAAGGAAAACTAGCAAGAAAGAAATATTAGGCAAATGAAAAAATACTTTTTGGAACAACGGCAAAAGGGGACTATGAGTAAAAGACAATTAGTGTTATCTGATCTTAAAAAAAGATTTTGTATGTAATAGCTCTCTGTTGTCAGGAATAAAAGGAGACACAGAGCAGAACCAAATTCACTGAGCCTCAAACATAACATACAGGAAATCCTGCAAATCAAAAGAAAAACACAATAAGTGGTTCCTTTTTGACAGGTGAGTTTCAGACAAATTCACTTTCTTGAAGAGAAATATACTTTTATGAGGGGATTCCAAAATCCCCTCTTTCAAACGGCTTTAAGACTACTCAAAACGACAGTTATGCATATGTTATTCATATTTAAAATTAACTGTTTCCACACAAACTCTTAACTATTTACACCTGTGTGGATGACAAATACTAATATTACTGCTTCACCAAGGTGAAAAGCCTCTTAAACAGCACCTTGTGATTCACCATATTTGCCAAAATAAAAGCCTGGTGTTTAATGGATCCTTTTCTTTCATAGGTGACAAAACAAAATGGGAACCTGCAGCCCTCTAGAGAAAAATTGGATTCACCAACATTAGACCTTATGCCTCTCTGGTCCCTACACTTTATAAACCAGGTCAGGTTTGTAACATGACCGGTATACAGCGCCTCTCGGTAACTGCATCTTTTTTAACAGTTCTCAATTGGAATCAGTTCATTCAGTTCATCAGCTAGACACCATCAAGAATTTGCCTCTCCACCCTTCCTCTTCTCACAGTTTAACAATTCACCCTCTGGTAGGATTTATAGGGTAATTGTGAGAGCACAGGACAGAGTAGGTCTTTCTCGCAAACTGTCACCGACATGGACCCATATTTCAAGGAGCCTTTCAAACCGCACATCACAGTTTCAACCCACACATCATGATCTCAGCCCACACATCATGGTAGAAACCGTAATACAGGCCTGCTGCTTGCCTAGCCAGTGTAGATATACTATGGATCATTTTGCTGATCATCATCAGCAAACTGAAGCCGTACAGGGGTAAACAGTTTTTGTGTTTTCCCGTAGTTACACAGCAGTAAGGTGAACAAATCTGTGCTGCATACATGAAATGAACGCTTATTGCTGCTGTTGTAACTCTGAATCCCACCAGAGAATATTAAATCCATGCTAAAGACACACACACATGCACACACACAAACGCACACATGCGCGCACACACACACACACACACACACACATGCAGGACTAGCCGTGCCTAAAGCAACACTAGTGGCTCCAACCTCAGTCTTCTAAAGCTGATCCAGCCTTCTGTTGTCATTCCATAAGTCATCCACCACAAATTAAATTTTCTGTGTCAGTGATTTATGCTGTGAAGAAAAAGCCATAAAAAATAAAGATCTCTGTTTGAGTCCAAGGACTTCTAGTAGTCTCCTCTAAAAGTTTTATTTTTTTATTCTGAGAAATCACAAAACAGCATATAAGTCACTGAACATCCAGGGGTGTATTTGTAGTATCTTTAAAATCTTGTATTTTGGGAGAAAAACTGTTTAAAGTCTGTTTCTTACAACCTGGGTCTTTGTTATTGTTATAATTTATGACCATTATGACATAACTTCATAGCCGAGTCCAATGGGGACAAGAAAGTGAAGTAAAAGCTCATTAATCATGTTGTTAAAACAGTAATCAATAACTTAAAAAAAAGAAAAACATGAAATCCAGAAAAAACCTTTGTAACGCTACATTAAGCAATTTTGCAATGCAGCAGCTCCAAACGCCAGCAGCTGTTATAAACTTTAAGAGAAACTGTGATAGTGTGCTGTGCTCAGAGAAGCAAAAACGTCTAACTTTGGTGATTGCAGCTCTCACTCATTTAGACTCGTACAGCAGGTGCATTTTACATCAACATTTTGTATGGCTTTCATTTGAGAATTATCACACTGTTTAGTAAAAGTAAAAAAATATATATTTCCCTTTCATTGTCCACACCTGTGAAAAAAGTATTTACTTGAGTACTATACTTAAATGCAATTTGAATGTACTTTATTTGCATATTTCCATTTTCTACTACTTTGTACTTCTTCATCACAACATTTCAGAGGAAAATGTTGTACTTTTTACTCCACTATATTTATTTGACAGCTGTAGTTATCAGTTACTTTTCTGGGTCTTGTTTTACACATAGGCCTAGAAAACAAATGATCAAGTTATGCCTAATGGCCACTTTAACTTTTGATAAGTACATTTTTCTGCTAATACTTCTGTACTTCCACTTAAGTAAAATTATGAATGCAGGGCTTGCAGTACTTATAATGGAGTATTTTTACAGTGTGGTATTAACTAATTTTACTTAAGTGAAAGATCTCAATTCCTCTTCCGCCACTGCAATTTACAAATGAGACAGACTCAATATGTAAACTCATAGGTGAGCTGAGGTCACGTTGCAGTCAGATTGTGAGAAGTGGTTATACACATGTGTCTGTGTCTTGTGTGTCTGTGTGTCTGTGTGTGTGTGTGTGTGTGTGTGTGTGAGAGAGAGACACTGATGTTGAAATCAGTCATTCAGTCATTCAGTCACCCTCCAAAGACTCAGCGTGAAACAAACAGGCCTTGCTGCCAAGACACTGATGTAGAAGACCGGGAAGCTTTTAAACTGCAACCAAACCACTTACACAACGTGTTCAGGGGAACGAGGGGAATTCTCCAAAAAGCCTAACTTGTCCACAGTGACATGAAAGTACCATTAAAGGTTTTCCATCATCTTATTTTCTGTTTATTCCATCAAACTGTACGTGGGCTGTGTTTAACGGACTATTAAAATGACCAAAATGACTAATTGGATGAATCAAATAGCCAAAAGAACCATTACAATGAATAGCTATTCTGTGTGCTAACCAAAAACTAGACTTGAACAAAATCACGTAGGGACTGGATACAAATAAATTGTAAAATTATCTTGCTTTCATTGTATGTTTTTATAAAACTTTAAGCTGTATGAAATGTGTTGCTATAGTAACTGGCCCATCAGCACATGCTCACACAAGACAATCTGACGAGGAAGAAAGACACAGTTTGTTTTTTTAATCACCTTATCCAACGACTGACAAGGTGATTAGCACCTAAATCTGTCTGTGTCTCTGGCAGCCGGCTTTGTCTGGTGTGCATACTAGAGTACAAAATGTTAAGTAAACATCGGTGGTTAGCAATATCCTAAAAGTGAGACCATGTCCACATTCATGCATATAGAGGTTTACCAAAAAAACATAAACATATAGACCTGTAAATTCTTTCCCATGCTAAGCTACCATTTTCACCCAATGATGATTAGAAAACGTATAATTTAAAAATATAAAAACCTTTGATATATGATTTTGGCACTAATCTTCACATCACAAAACTCAAATAGATCAGGGTAGTTCTTTTGTTGTTGTGCGATAAGGTGAGCCACTTCAATAAACATATAATAAACATACAGACATGTATTTGTAGACATGCTTGTAATGAAAGAAATTGTGGATGTAAATGCTTTAGTTTGGTCTGTCTTTGCTGAACATTAAGGTATTGATAAATTAGTGGAGGAAACAATTTAGTACAATGGGATGTGTGTTTAACTTTTGTTGATTCCCCAGTTGTTACTTGTTCTTATGCAGCGGGTTATTTCCAAACTTTTAGGTGTAGTTGAGACACTCACACAGGACGAATTTAAGCTCAAGTCAATCATGGAGAACAGGAAGGATTTTTAATATTAAAGTGCGACCACAGGTCTGGATGAAGTATACTATAAAAACAGTGTGACATCCAAAGCTGTAAGGTGGAGTCGTGAGAAGCGGTGAGGACTCTAGAGGTGGTTTTCTCAACACCCATCTGACTCACATTATTTAATATCGCCAGCTACTTGCACACGACAATTTGCGGCTTACAGCTCCCTATCTAATGCAGCGTTTCACCGAGAGTGAGATAAAGGCGTTTGCGCAATCGCTCTTCACTCCAAATAGTGTCTTAAATCCTGAGAGGTTACATTACGAGGGGTTTGTAATCTCAGTGAGATCAGAATTTGATTAAAAGATTTCTCATGAGGATAAATGTATTAGTGTCTGTGTGTGTTGATAGTATTAGACAGAATTGCCACACTGTTTGTTGTCAAGGAGGAGAAAATGATCTGATATGTTTGATTTGTTACTGGAATAGGGTCTTATGTTGGCAGTGTCTTCACTGTGCCTTCAAAATGAATTTTCCTCAAAACAATTATGGAATAATGTGTATTATACAGCTATTTTTAGATTTAGAAGTAGACTAGCTGGCTTTTCTCAACAAAAACACAGCACACTGAAGATGTTAAATCACAGTAATTACGAAAATATTCACTGAAAGGCTGTATTAAATCAGTTGTGGTAAGGCTGGTGAAAACACAGGCAGTGATTTCAGTGCCAGGTCTAAAGGTAATAATGATGGTGGTTTAGTTTATCATTCAGTACTGCACATACTCTCTCACTTCTAAGCGGCGGGCGGACTTATCTTCACCTGTGAATGTCTGTCTCCAATATATTTATCTGTCTGTCTACCTGAATGTCTCTACATGCAGAGTGGTGCCTGCCCACTCCCTTCTAAAAATGGATGGGGTTTTTAAACTCAGAAGAAAATTACTTAGTTTCCATTTATAGGGTTCAGGGAAGCTGATCAAACTTCCCCCGGGGACTTTCTCCGGGAAGCTGCGGCTCAAACGATGCAAATGACAGCGAATAAGGCCTCACATCAGTACATCATGCTACAATGGTTTTAACAGCACACTCACACATTTGCACGCACAGATGCAGCGGCACATATTTAACATTTACTGTTTTTGGCGCTCCAAAGTATCAGTTTCAAGTCTGAGATCATGCAACCAAACAGTATAAAGGGTCAAAACAAAGAAAGAAGTGACAAAAGTACTGCACTTTTACCTCTGGAATTCATACATTATAGTGTTTGGTATAGAAAGAAGCAGCACATGCAATGACACACATATGATTAAACAAAAACAAACACGGCACAGACACGGCACAAGCATGCAGCTGCTGCTGCCATTTATAATTTCCTCGAGTGTAAATGTTTTGTCCAGAGGGTAAAACTGTCCAGAAACTTGGTTTGATCAAGTGCCATGGAGTAAAATACTGAAGAGAAATGCAGACAGTAAGATGGATATAAACATTTTGTTAAGCAAACAAAGCTTGTTTTTGCGGCTGCAACGACTGGACAAGTTGTTGGAAAAAAGTCTCTTAAAAATAGGAAAATAATCTATATTCAGTGCAGAGTTTTAGCGGTTTATATAGTGAGGCGTACATGCTTTATTTTTAGACTTCATAGAAAGAGCAAACAGTTTCAGGTCCCCCCACCCCACTCATTTGAATAGCTGGTTAACATTTTATTACTATGACAACAAAACTGACATTTGATATACTGAAGTTGGTCTGTTCAACACAGTCCCGTCAGATTTCATGGCATGAGCACAAACTGGAACTCATTATGAGCTGTGAACATCACATAACTATTACATTGAGAGCATCACTTGATTTTCACCTGTGTGTCACATACTGATGATGACAAACAGGTGAAATAATGGTAACCAGTTTAAACAACTTTGGTTAGGTTCAGGATTAGGTTAAGGCAATAAAATCTAAGTTGAGGTTTAGCAACAAAACTGTTTATTTTAGGTTGGGGAAAGTCATTGGTCATGGTTAAATAAGACAGACTTTTGCCTAAAAATGAAAACTTCTCTCATGGGAATACTTCCTGTAAGAGCTGGGTATTGAACCAAAGTCAGCAGAATTTAAGGCAGATGTAAACACCCATCCATCACTCCAACCACAACGCCATTACTTTCCATCATACTGTTTCCATGTCAGACAAATGACTGATTTTGTTGAAGAAACATCATCTTTTCACAGGGAGGAGAAATGTGCCTCTCAGCTTTCATGCAGGTACCACTTACTTACTTTTTAAGATATCATTTCTCTATATTTCAGAGGACCAGGCTTGTCTGTATCTATGCTGAATAGAAGATATGGGAGCCTGGGCCAAACTACTGTAGGTCAAACCCTGTGTCAATATAGTGTCAAAGGGAAATTTTAGACTTCTGCGGTCATACAAAGTTGTTACCTGTATATCTTTGTGGAATCAAAACCTGAACTTGAAGATTTTTGTATGTGTAACTGGTCTCAACAATGAGAAGACTTATAAGCTACATATGAAAAGAATATGTAGCTTATTCTGGCATTTTCATTGCTTCCTCAGTTATTTAAACAAGGCCAGGGTTAACAACTCTGTCTCTGAGAACTCCCTCTACAGGTCAACTGTGAGCTAGAATAACATGAGATGGGATTTAAACAGAGGTTTGGTTATAAGGTAAAGATGAAATTGGCAAAAAATTACCTCTTTTTACCTAATTTGTAGATTTCTGAAAACAATTTCTAGTCTATACTCTATATTTCCTAGATGGATAATAGCATCCAGGCAAAGCCTAAGCATTTCCTTCAGGTCAGTCATATCTGTACATGTATCAACTTTAACCAGCAGCTCTTTCGCCTGAGACTAGATGAAATTAACTGACTTTACTACACCTAGATCAGATTCCTTTGGTTTTATTGTCCTAGTTGACCTCAGAGAGATAGGTTCCTCTTCACCCTTTTCTTCTTGCTCTGTGAGTATTGTTTGAGTTAACGTATTTTTGGATGTCTCTGACTTAAGGCAGGGTTATGCTAGAAAAGAACCACGTTGGACATAAAGTGTGTTTATAGTTAGTAGTACAAACAACCACAATCATAGGGGGAGTGAAAAGCTGGCCGTCATAGAGAGAAGGGAAACGCAATATTGTTTAAATATACAGATAATGGTGCACAGTGAGTCTGGTTTAAAGGGTAGACTGGTCTTAATGCTACCTACTGGCGCTCTCTGAGGAACATTTAGATGATTTTGCTTAATGCAAGCAAGGTTCTTCAGGACATGTGCTTTCAGTTTGAAAGCCATAACCAGCTGTTTTTTGTCCCCAGAATGCCAGAGAACTTTTTCCTCTTCTGGCTGTGTAAGAGACTGCCAATCTCCAGGGTGTACTCTACCTCTTGTCCAATGTGTGCTAAGATAGGCTCCATCTGCCCAACACCTGACCTTGAACAGCATAAGTGGCTTAAAAAAACAAACCAAAAAAAAACAAAAAAAACAAAGGATGGGTGGCATTTGGAACATTAGCTGCAAATCCTTTCACATTTTTAACATGTGAAAATGTCACTTTTCCACTAGTATCACATAAAATGTCACATATTTTTTAATTGTGGGAGAATGTAATCTTCGCACCATTGATGTCACCAACCACTAGAGGAGAGTCACGGGTTGCGAGGGGCTTGCGTTGGCTGCACCGGCACGAGACCTAGGGGGGCCCATACGGGCTCACTGGACCAGTTTGTGAACAGCACAGTGTAAAACAATGGAATAAAATAAAGACTGACAGTATTATGGGTTATGGTTAAAATTAGTATTTTTATACCTCGGCATTGACATTAATTAATCAATGATTTAAGCAAGTATGCTTAGTGACCCCAATCCAATACACCTACAATGTTGCAAACAGATGCATTCTGGGTCTGGCTAAAATGCTTATGCTGACTTCTACGTTTACTTAGGGACGCATTGCTCTTACTGCTAATTTTGCAGTCATCTCTGTCACAGTAGTGACTGCCAAGCGCTTATTCTCCAAGACTAAAATGATTATTCACTGGCTTGTGTGTGTACTGCACGGTCTACAAAAACTGAGCATAGTCCCTAAATATTTCTTGTTGGTTATTTTTGTGTAACTGCATGGGTTTTGTCCTCTATTCTGGTCTGTACTAGTAAGGCTATACTGAGAAAAGCTGTATATTTTTGAGTTGAAGGCTGTTGTATTATATGCTATATAAGATATAAGATTTGGTGTGGACATTTGTGCCCAGTAATGCGGTTCACACCTGGGCCAGACATGATGTTCTTTCGCCAGTGTCAGTGACAACAAATATTCTGTGAGTTTGCTTATTTTACACACTTCTGTGTTGGGAGGGGGGGTTCTTTTATTTGTTTAAAGCAATCACATTGAGTAAAAAGGGGAAATCATCCTGTGGGAGGAGTGTTTCATGGGAAAAGACGAAGAGATGAGTTTTCAGATGGAAGGTGGGATGTTAATGTGTTGTTCTAACCACACTAAGAGGGTCTTTCCACAATTGGTTAGTACAGTAGAGGAGTTTGGTGCGTCAGGCTGGCCCAAGGCCTACATATGGGGATGCGGATATGTTTCAAGACTTTTACCCTTGTGTCAGATTTGAATAAAATACTTTTGAGTTTATTTACTGTATCTGCTTGAAACATGATTTGCTCAGGTGCTAGGAAATAAAAGCATCTCTTGACCTAAAAAATTTAACAGTACATCAGTCTATTTTAGAGAAAAATACTTCTTACATTGTATCAGTCAAAACTTTGAAAACAGATGATTTAGATTAAGATGTCAATACACTTGTCATTGTTTAAAAATGTTATATCAGATTTTGTAATTAAACTTCTCATTTGAGGTCTTTTAGAGACAGCACTATTGATTACTAAGACCACCAGTGTTCATGACTGACTGCTTGGGAAGTCGTCAGGGCACACAGATTAAGCGGCAACTGAAACAAGACTTTAATTGATTCCTGGTGAGGATCATTCAGTGATGGTGAAAATCATCTGACTCACTTCCTCAGAAAAGTGAAATCATAAAAACAAAGATACAGTCTGTGACTTTGGCTGTCACCACAGTTTGTTGCGTGCCTCTCTGCTCTCCCGAGAAAGAGCTTTGTCTGTGCCCAAATCCTCAGCAAATACCAGGAAACACAGGCAGCGCAGTCACTTCCACAGAAGTTACTGGGCCAGTTTTGACATTCATGCCTTACAGAAAATGAATGTGGTTCAGAGCAGAGGTTGCTGTTGACAGATTTGTCACTGACACACATGTGGGCAGTTAATGCTACTTTGGCTGTTTTACAGTAAAATACAAATGGTACTTCTAGTGTTGTAAATGGGTTTTAAGCAGCAGAGAAAACAGCGCTATTTTGTGGTGTGGTAACCACTATGGAGTCAACCCTCAATCCAGGAGTGTGAATCACTTTCTTAATTAGAGAACGCAATCTAAACCACATGTAAACAATTAGCCTTCAGGATAGCAGGGTTGTTCTTATGTATATATACATGTGTGTGTGTGTGTGTGTGTGTGTGTGTGCGTGTGTGTGTGTGGTATGTGGAACAGTGTAGGAATGTTGCACTTTCCCAGACCCCAACTGAAACAGCGTAACAGAGAAAGCCCACATAAACTGAAAAGATAATCAATAACTGATGGTACACACATGCACACACACACACACACAGTATATCTACTACTGCACATGTGAGCTTATTATGTTATCTATTTATTTATATTATTTATTTAACCTTATACAGGGTAGGTTGGCTGAGCATACATCACTAGTCTACCCTGTTAACAGTAAAATGAAATTACAGAAACAAAGTAACAAAGATGGACAGACACATATTTAAAACTGAAATCAGACAATATACAATGTGCGGTGTAGTGAAAGCATTCACAAGCAGGTTGAGAATAGTTAATGAGAATGTTCTTGAAGTTATAGAGAGGTATAGTGTTTTGATTTACAGGGGTTCCTGGAGCATCAACTAATCAATAGAGCATGTAGGAATGGTAAGTATGTACTGTAGTGACGGAGCAGCAAAGATGATACGATGGCAATTTTCCAATGAGGGCTTTGTAGATAAATAAGTACCAATGGTTATTAGAATGGTAAATTAAATCTAGAGGCCTCAGAGTGGAGGCACCAGCATTTGATGACATCCCCATAATCCAGAACTGAGAGGAGAACTGCTTCAACAATCCAGTCAGAGGTGAGATACGGAAGTCATTATAATTCATATCTCTGAATCTGGAAAACAGCATCAGAAACTTTCTCAGTGGCTGATTGGACAGAATCAGCAATATAGTAATATCTGCACAGTAACAAACAGTATCATCTGCATAAAGGTGAACAAGACAGGTCCCAAAATGCATCCTTGCAGCACATCCTTTGTAACCGGCAGGAATTCAGATTTAGCCATTCATACCTTTGCACACTGATGCCAATCTAATAAATAGCAGCTGAACCAGCTACAGGCATCCCTTCCAAGGCTGGCAGAGGATAATCTTTCTAAAACCAAAGAATGATCGTCTGAATCAAATGCTTTTGATAAATCTATAAATATGGAGGCACAATGTTGCCTAAAGCAGTAATTAAGTCAATTCAAGATTGGAGTAACAGCTGAAATGGTGCAATAGTTTGCTCACCATGCTGACTTAGAACAAAGTGCTCTGAGAGGAATGCCTTCAACTGGGTGTTGATTAGTGATTCCAGGATTTTTGACAGGTGTCCTCGTCCTTAAAACAGCTATAATCAGCATTTTTATACCAACAATGGATCACCTGACTACTCGTATGTGAAAGGTGTCCCTTGTAATGATGAACCCACAGAGAATCATAACCCAACTCTGCAGTGCTTTTAGCATCTTTAAGCTCATTGTTTTGGTTTTTCCGACCCCCAACTTTACTGTTTTGGTTCACTAACAGCGTTGTTTTTCGGCTGCAGCAGGCAGGTGTTTTCAGTGAAAAGGCTATGATAAACCCACTGTATAGTACCTGCCTAGCACCAAACTGCAGACAGACATAGTTAGCGGCTAGCTAGTGAACAATGTGGAACATTTAGCAGCTTAAGAGCCAGATATTTCCCCTCAGGAGTTGGTGGAGACCAAAACAAAGCTAGAATGGGAGTGAAACTTTGACTTACATTTATCAGATGGACACAAATACAACTCAAAATTAATGTTAAGATAAGATAAGCCTTTATTGTCCCACAGCGGGGAAATTTTTAGCGTTGCAGCAGCCAGCAAAAGTGTCATATATAGAAATACAATAAAAATAAATAGAAAAATAGAAAAATAGTCCTGTACACAGTATAGACAGAAATAAATAATAGAGTGACTGAGTGCAGTTGTAAGTATGAACAAATAGATAAGATAAAAATATTGCACATATATAATATACATGTATATGAAAATATTTCACAGCAACATATGAAGTAGATAACATCATGAATACAATATATGTATGAAGATAATGCACAGCAGCAGATGAAGTATAGTAGCGAATAGTCTGCACACTGACAGTCAAGTGTAGATTACCGGGTGTTGTACTGATTATAGAGTCTGACAGCAGCAGGCAGGAAGGACCTACGGTACCTCTCCTTCAGACACCACGGGTGGAGCAGCCGGTCGCTGAAGGAGCTGCCCAGTTCTGAAAGAGTGACATGTAGGGGGTGGGAAGTGTTCTCCAGTAGTGATGATAGCTTGGCCACCTTTCTCCTGCCTCCCACCACCTCCACTGGGTCCAGAGGGCATCCAAGGACAGAGCTGGCCTTCTTTATCAGTCTGTCCAGTCTCTTTCTATCCCTGGAAGAGATGCCACTGGCCCAACAGGTCACCCCATACAAGACAGCTGATGCCACCACAGAGTCATAGAAAGTCCTCAGGAGCGCACCCTGCACTCCAAAAGACCTTAGTCTCCTGAGCAAAAAGATACTTGTACGATCTCACAATCTCAATGTCTGTTCACTGGATGTTCACTGGTGTAGGTGGAGGGAGTTTGCGCCTGCCAAAGTCCACCACCAGCTCTTTGGTTTTACTCGCGTTGATCTGGAGGCGGTTCTGCTGACACCAACCCACAAAGCCCTGGGTCAGTTCTCTGTACTCCCCATCATCCCCGTTGGTGATGAGGCCGACGATGGCAGAGTCGTCAGAGAACTTCTGCAGGTGACAGTTCGAAGTGTTATGGGTGAAGTCCGCTGTGTAGAAGGTGAACAGGAAAGGCGCCAGAACGGTTCCCTGTGGAGCCCCTGTGCTGCAGAGAAGTGTGTCAGACACACAGTCCTGTAACCTCACATACTGTGGTCGGTTTGTGAGGTAGTCCAGGATCCATGCTGCCAGGTGATGGTCCACCCCAGCGTGCTCCAACTTGTCCCCAGAATCCTGGGCTGGATGGTGTTAAAAGCACTGGAGAAATCAAAAAACATGATCCTCACAGTGTTTCCAGCCTTTTCTAGGTGAGAGAGGGATGTTTGAAGTAGGTAAATGACAGCGTCATCCACCCCAATGCCAGGTTGGTAGGCAAACTGCAGAGGGTCCATACATGGGCTCACCAGCGGACGCAGGTGAACAAGGACCAGTCTCTCCAGGGTCTTCATCAGGTGAGAGGTCAATGCCACTGGCCTATAGCCATTGAGGTCCTTGGGGTGTGGGGTCTTCGGCACAGGAACCAGACACGATGTTTTCCACAGTTTTGGCACCCTCCCCAGCTAATGTATGTAATAGTTAATGTTGCTCTGTATCTGCTGTATGTGTAAATAGGCATCAAAGAATGTTGTGGCCCAAAAAATCTGTTATTTTCTTAACAATATTGGCCACACAAACGCGTACTGTTGGCATTGGTTGTTTCTTTTGAACTGTCATTGAACAAGCCACTCCAGCTAGCCAGTTATTGTCAGCGACACCAAAAGCCAGAGCCATAAAAGAGCTCAGTACCAAAATACAAAGCTCTCAACGTCAATAAATTCCTTAGCAGGAATGATATAGACTTCGAAGCTTGGAGCAAATAATGGTAGAAGCCAAAAGAAACTTTTGTCAGACTCTCACTAATATCAACTGTGTGAGGCCTGAAATATTTTCAAGCCTGTGTGTGTGTGTGTGTGTGTGGTTTAAAATGTTTTTCAAAGATAACCCAAAAGAAACAAACATTACAATCAGCAACAAGAACTGATTGATGACTATGACTTGTCCAATTGTGTAACAGGCCTATAATATTTCTCTTGAAAAGCAAAGTCTTGAAACAAGTTGTAACTTGACTGTAAGCAATAAAATGTGTTGTAATTTTTCCAGCCAATACTGGATGTATTTGAAAGATTTTTGTCTGTAAATGCAAATGACATTATAACAGGCCAACCACAATAAAGGCAACAAACCCTTTAACTCCTCTCCTCAAAATGGCTGCTTTTCAAAGTGACAACTAGCCAACTAATTCCCTCAAGGAACAACAGTCCACGTCTGATTAAGATGAATCTCCCTGTTTTTTTCAATCAATAGTCTCCTGATAACATCAACCCCTCCCTGTACTTCAAAAAGCAGAGCACACAAACGCCCCAGATGACTTGCCTTACTGATGGAGAGCTTAAGACATCCCAGAAAGCATAACTCTTGAATAAGGAAATCCCTCTTTGTGCCAAGACATGTGGCTTGCTATCCCTCTGTTTGCTCGCTCTGTCTCTTGTCTTTCTGTGTCTTCTTCAGTAATTATCCCTAATTTCTTCTCTCTATCTCTCCCTGTTTCTGTCTCTTTTCTCATTTTCTGCCACCCACCCTCCTTTCCTTTCTCTCGGCCCCTCCGAGGCCTCCAAACCCTCTAATCTCTGTATGTTTTCATCACATAGTGACAAACCAGAGGATGCAATTATGCAAGAATCTGTGTGCAAGCATTTTTGTTTTTGTGCATGTCCACTTTTTGTGTCTCGTGTTTGTGGGCATGTCTATGTGTGCATGTACATAATATACATCTGTTTGTTTGTTTCTGTGTAAGCGTAAAAACCTCTCCCACTAAATGGTTTGTGGTCTGAAGGGTGGAAGGAAGAGTAAAAGATGAGAGGAGGAGGAGAAGAGAGGAAAAAATGTGCAGGCCAAGAGGTGTTACTCCCTTGTTGTTGATAAGAAAACATCCCAGTCGCTTCTGACTCAGGCTTGTTTAATATTACACACCGTGCACTCATCATTTAGCCTAAATATTAACATCATTTTTCAGTTGATTCATAAAAAAATTCCAGAGATTTATTAATCATCATTTTTGTGCATTTTCTGGCAGGTGTACTGTTGCATAACTGTAATTTAAGCATCTATCAGTTGCAAAGCATTGTTTAGGGCACTTTATAGTGCATGTATTTTAACACACTCAAATAAAATGAATGAAGGATATAAAGAGTGCACTGGGCTAGGTAGCAAATAGAAAGTGATTTCAGACACAGTCTCTGTGATCAGAAATACCATTCCTAAAAGTCAAAGTACTGTTTTACTTGAAAATTATAATAAAAAACATAATAAATAAAAATAAATATATTACATATATATTACATTGTATTTGTCCCCTACTGCTATTCTTCCATTGATCTCCCAATATTGTATCCATCTAAATAATTATGTTATGAACTACAGTTGTAATTAAACACAGTTTCAAATTCCAATGGGCAAGACATACAGCAAAGCAGTGCTCTGTTAAGTGTTGTTTGACATTATGACAAGTAACTGATAAGACTCTATAAACATGTGTGTGTGTGTGTGTGTGTGTGTGTGTGTGTGTGTGTGTGTGTGTGTGTGTGTGTGTGAGAGAGAGAGAGAGAGAGAGAGTATGAGTGTGTCTGTGCATTCTATAAACAACAGCACGGCTCTCTTCTGACCCTCTCTGCAGTATGTTTGCTCATTAGTGCTGCACTGGTCCTCTGGTCAGTTAAAACTGTCAGGAGGTGCATACTGGCACGTGAGATACTTTACACAGTCACAGTAACAACCTGCAAATCTAAAACTCAGGACCTTCTTCTGTGGTCAGTGATGATTGGGAGATGATGGGACTGTTGGTGCTCTGTGTGTTTGCAGCTGTGTTCAACTACATCTCTGCCTCTGCAGAAGTCTGCACCAATTCCCTCCTACCTGGAGCTAAAGGTAACACATGTCCCAGAATGTGCTATGAGTCTGCCTGAGTGTGTGTGTGTGTGTGTGTGTGTGTGTGTGTGTGTGTGTGTGTGTGTGTGTGTGTGTGTGTGTGTGTGTGTGTGTGTGTGTGTGTGTGTGTGTGTGTGTGTGTGTGTGTGTGTGTTGCATCTGTGTGATGCAGTAAATCAAAAATATAAAATATCTAAAATGTATAAATATGATTTAGAATTGTAAAGATTTGACCTATTAGATTTAAAGCAAACTAATTATCAAAGGTGGTCCTTGTATGGAATAAGTAATATATTCTCATGTACACTACACTTATCTGCTGTTTGGGTTCTTGGGTGCTCGCAATCTTTTGTTCATACTGTTGGATATAAGGCAATTTAAGTTTACGACCTCATAGTAAATGTAAAGGAGTGTCAGCTAAATGTCCTTATGTAAAAGTCTTAATGGAAAATTCTGAGGAAACACCCCCAATATGCTTCGGGGTTTACAGAGCTGATGATAAAGGTACCAAGCATGTAATGTCCTGCAGTTTATTAGCTTGCAGTCTGCTACCCCATAGTCTTTTGGAGGGAATGCCTCCCTGTGTGTGTTTTCCATTTTACAACATCCAGTAGCTTGCTCCCCTGCTGATCCAGACAGACAGACCTAATAAAATAGCTACACAGTTAAGCTGAGCACAATTTTTTTTCCAGCTCCATTCATGCTACTGGAAAACATGGCTTTTAATTCTGGCTAAAAAGAAAGCTAGAGAGATGTTACTTCAGCAGTCGACATACAAAAACTGAAATTGGAGGTCAAGCGGTATCATGGGTAAAGTGAAGAGGCGATTGTAACATCGTATGCACTCACAAGGAAGTGAGTAGACATGTCAGCTTTCCACTGAATTTTCTGTACTAGTAAGAAAGTCCCATTGTAACAGTGTGTATTTAGACAGCTGCCACTAAACTGAACTGATTGTTTGTATAAGACTCATCCCAGATATGACTGACCACAGAGTAAGTCTCTGAGTGTGTTTTCACACGTCTGCGTATTTGAGTGGGTGTCGGACATGCATTTTTCAATGTTATTGTAACAACAGTTTTTATTTTAACTTTTCTAACAAACACACTTTTATTGCATTTACTGGTACTTTGACTTCAGCATTTTTAAATAGATTTACCGGCATTTTCTTTTTCACTGAGACATAAGAATGTGGGACTGGTCAAAACACTTCAGTTTGTTCATTCGAAGACAAACTCTGAATTCTCTTTTACTCACTTATGTCACATAAAGTGATCCTATTGCTTACTAACATGTTAAATCACTGCCAGAATATACTGTATTTGGCATGGGAAATCTGTCTGTGATTTGACACCCTAATCACACAAGTGAGGCATGTTAGTCATTTTACTGTACATGGTTTCAGTTCAGTAGTCCAGAAAAGGAAATAATGTCATGTAGTGCAGAAACACTTGAAATTGCAGTGATTTAGGTTACTTGAAAATGTCTACACAGCCTGCAGAAGTGAATAATCATTTTCCAAAGTACTCCTCCAGGCTAATAGAGGGGGGTTTGCTGCAATCCTTCGTTTCAAAGCCCAGCACTTAACAAGATATGAAGTGCTGTTGGCATCAACAACTGGGGCAGAATTACAGCTCTAATAGACACTCTGAAACCTCTCAAGATTTCTTGCCAAGAGCTCTTTGAGCGGTGGACCCACCAGAGATATTTCTCCTACACCTCATTTGTGCTTTCACTATGTAGTGCTTCTGACAATGATATTGGCTTGGATGAGCATATATTAAAACGGAAAATGAAGAGTCAAAAATGTTTATAAACATCCACAGCTGATTCAAACTTAACATTACAGTATGACCGATAACCCAAACCCTTAAATGGACCTGCACTGAATCTCATACACAAACACTCACTTATCCAAGTACTGTGCTGTAGTAGTTCTTGGCCAGCTGTTAGTTTTGATAATGTATCATCATCCTGCGGTGGCTTTGATATCCCATCCATGTCAGAAGTTAGTGGGAATAGGCAGATCTAATCCCTGCCACATTGGGAAAGCAAGCCAGCAGTATACACTGCTACGTATATTCAGGTATCTTACCAGCATGCGTCTGACAGGCCCCTTCTGAACAGAACTGTGCATAAAAACATATTCAGAAACATGCTCTCCTTATGCATATCAAATCCCCTTTCACACTCCTCTTTACTCTCTTTCCTTTTTAATCCAGGAGACCAAGGTGAGATTGGAGAGGAGGGAGATCAGGGAAAACTGGGCAAGAATGGACCACCAGGATTTCCAGGTATCGAGCATCCATCCATCTAATATATACATATACAGTTTATGGTGAGGAAAAAGGAGGATGTCTGGCTATTTATTTAATCATAAATGGCTACTGTAAAGTAGGAATGGGGACAAAAACAATAGTTCCCTGTTAAAAATGTACCCCACCGATTCAGCAATGCAGTCCTTTAACATTGTCAGGCTCACAATGGACAGTTAAAAGAATGAATACAATCGATGCAGCAGAACCAGAGATACAGTTTTTTTATTCCATGCATTCTTCTTTCTTGTCAAAGCCTGCCTCCTACATTACCCACAATGCAACAGGACCACCAACAGTTAGGTCGGCGATTCAGGTGTGTTATGCTAGTAGCCGATAAGAAGCCTTGCACCGCTAGCCTCAAGCAGAGATGAGGAGCGGGCTACAGAGATCTACAGAGATCTGTATGACCACATTTTTTTCATTTTCAAACGTAGTCTTCAGCCCTTGTAGTCTCAACTGATGCTAACTCAAGTGACATCCACACAAGCCACAAAAGGCTTTATACAGATTTTTACACCCATGTAGTAGTAGTACTCCCCAAGACCTGTAAACAGACTTTGATCTGGAGAATTGGTGGCGTTCCCCTTTAAGGCCAGAATTATAGCCCAAATAAAATAAAATTTGGTTTCTTATCAGACTGCGGTTGAAGATGATGCAGTGGACAAATATTGGCATAATCACAGTGACTCCAGGTCTGTTTTAATGACAGCCACACTAGCTGAATGACTTAATGAGACCAAAACAGTAGGTGACTGTGTATTGCTTGGTGTTGATTGCGGTTGTACTAAACTTTGCAAAGTTCAGAACATTGAACACTGGTTGCTGCACTATTATCCAGATAATTAAACCTATTTTTTTTTTAATCAAAAGGTCCTGAAAAAGATTATTTGTATTGAAAAGTGGTGAAATAATCTTACCTCATTGTGAGTTTTTTTTATTCTTTCAACGGCACATAACAAATCAATAACAGGTTAGATGTCTGGTCTTTTTTTCAGTGTGTCAAATAGGCCTTTTGAAATTTTATAGTGGGGAAAGCACAGGTGTTTTAAATAGATTAACGGTGGCTCTGTTTTATTCAAGTGTCCCAGTAAGCCATGACAGTGTGATGTAGTAGCTAAATGGATTTCAGCTAGCATTCATTTTTATTATTTACACCAGTGCTTTTCCTACTGTGATATGTCAAAATGTGCTTTGTGAAAAAATCTGATTGACAATAAAGTCTACTTTGCCTTGATACCACACAGCACAAAAATAGCCACTTCCCCATTTAAAATGCATTTCATTTTGATACATGTAACGGTAAAGTTTGAGAGATGTATTACTGAAAAAATACTGCACTTCTGTCTTTATTAGCATTCTTGCAACGTGTGTAACCAGGGTTAAAGACGACTGAGAGTGGGGAAAAAAAACCCAGCAAGAGTAATGGGTGGGAAGGCCTCACTTTTCTTTTATGTTTGAACAGAAGCATAAAGTCTGACTTCACCCGTCTGCAACTCAAAAATATCGTTTACATTGCTGCTGTAACCTGGACAAACAATCATGCCTTACTTTCTGTGTTGTGAGCTTCCAGACAGCCTGCGTGACTTTGCCCTGGCAGCAGCTTTTGCTTTTTCCTGCTCTAGACAGCTTGCTTTCCTTTGCTGTGCAGTAGATACAGACTCATGCTTTGCCCTGTGACAGACAGACAGACAGACAGACAGACCTGCACTGCTGTGTTTCTACGGAGGAAGCAGACATGTTAATTGCTGCTGAGGAAAGCAGTGGCGTCCCGCTTCGCCATATGTGTTCCAACTGGGCTGGTAGACTAGCTGGCCAACCAGCCACCCATATCATATACACAGATGTCTGCACACACACACACACGCACACACACACACACACACACACACACTGAGGCATACATAAAATGTACTATATGCACATAAGGCATGCAAGCATATAGACACAAAGAAGCATGTACATGGACATAAAAACACATAGTACTGCACGCACGCACACACTGTACAAAAGCACTGGATCCTGGTTGCCCGCAGATTCACACAGAGGTCCTCACACACACACATGCATGCACACACTGTACAAAAACAGACACACACTTCTCTCATGAGACTGTGTGAGAGACAAATGCCAGGAATACTTGAGTCTTTTCCAAAAATGTAAAGAAAAAGAAAGTATATACATATATATAAAACTTTTTTCAACTGTTTAACTTTGCAGATATTTTTCAACAGTATAGCAAACCCAATAATTATGGTTTTTCTCTGTGTGTATGCTTACTGTAGGAATGAACGCATGTTCCTATGATGACTTTGTAAGTATGTCAACAACTCAACAGATGACGCATGTATTCCCTATTTTAATTTAGGCCGTTTTACAGGAAACAGTTGCTTAATTTTGGAATGTTAAAAGGGAATACATGACTGTGAAAGCTCTGGTGGGCAACAAAAACAATTTGTTGCTCCAAGCTTATTGGCGTCAACAAACAGTCGTGCTGGATTTCTGCATTTGTTAATTGTGTTTTACTTAAAACTGCTGGTAAAGTTGAGCCCAGAATTTGAGTGTTACCGACAGTAGATTTAGGTGTTACGTAATGCTCTTAATTCTTGTGAAGAATCTGTTGGATTGAACTATATTTGCAACAAATGGAAAGTCTGGCTCAAGGCCTTTATTTCAGGAGACTCAGCTCTCTTTCCTCTATCCACTAATCTCTAAAAAGCAGAAATACCAGTATTCATATTTGCTTTTTATGTTTGAGCATAATTAATTTTCTGATCTAAGGTCTGCTTAGCATTTAAATCTCTTCCATTTTTGTTATATTAAGCCTTGAAAACATCTAGTCCGTTTAAGCCAGTATGAGTGTTTTTGAAAAAGTTGTTGTTTAAAATGTGCCTTAGACTCCACGATTAGAATGAAAAATGAGGCTTCACCTCCTTTATCCTCCAGCAGCTGGAGAATCCAGACGTTAAACCAGTTGGAGGGGTTGGCCATTATAAAGAGCGACTGCAGTGATAGGAAGGACTGTTATCTGGACGTTAAGATAGACGGTTTAACTGGCAAGCATAAGCACTGCGAAAACAACATTAATCAACTTTTATAGACACAGAAGGAATAACAAGAGACTAACAGATTAAAGTTCTTCATATAGCAAAAAATAAACACCTATAATCACTGTTCACAATCAGTTCGCAGGTCAGAATTGTCAAAATATTTACTTTGTGATGGTGTTTCTCAGGCATTCACGCTGAAAATTACGCAAAAATTTCCTGCAGATTTTAGTGAAATAGTGACATTTCCCATAGGCCAGAGCTTTACACAGTCCACCAGACCTCACACAATCCATAAGACCTCACGCCTTTCGCCAACACTTCTCACAAATCATCAAGTAGAAAATCAACATGAGAAAGTGGGAAATGGTAGGGAATAGCTGGCTGTGTGTGTATGCACATATGTGTGAGGCAAATCCCTCTAATAGCAATAGGCCTCTCCAATGCGTCACTTAGTATTTCAAACACCATCAATTTCCAGTTGAATAGTTTCCTGAGGAAATACTCATTCAAGTGTTGGCAGAAAGCCTCAGTCTGCTCTGTAGTTTTCCCATACTCACACACACACACACACACACACACAGAGAGAGAGAGACATGTACACAATCTCTCTCTCACTCAGATATTCTCTGTCCTCCTACACTGTAACATCCAAAATTATGCACCTCCTCAGTATCTCAGTTTGCTAACACCAAACTAAAGCAGCCTTAATAGGATTGTAGAGTGACAGAGGAAAGTAATCCGATTACAGAGAAGGACTGTAATCTGTTAAAGTAAAAACTGCATGCATTTACTTTGTTTATTACATTTTAAAGTCTGGACTTCCATTTTGACTGAACCTTATTCTGCAACAACGCGCACTTTCTCACAGACTATCTTCACCCTGCAAACAGCCTCTCAACACAAAGTACTTTAGTTAGTGCCCAAAATAAATCAGCATTTTTTCCCTCTAATCTGTTCACTGACATAATGATAATAATAATAACAACAATAACAGCATCAATTTAGGAACCAAACTATGCAGCGATTGTTAGAAAAAAACCTCAGGGCTTGCAGAGATGATCTCTAAAAGATGAGATGGGAGCATCCAATTATACTGATTAGGCTTGAAAACAACAAAATAATCAGAAAACAAAAGAAAAATGATGAAAGCCATGAAAAACAGTCATGATTGTAAGAATATGACAAACCTTAATGATAGAATGTGTCTTTAAAAAAAATCTGATGAAGGGATTTTGCAGTGATATGTATCATATTTACTTTGTGGAAAATGTCACGCATTGTGCATACTATATCTTTTCTGTATATTATGCACACTGAGATGATGAGATTTCTTTATCGTGTCTCAAATACATCTAACCCTCTCCAGATATTCATCCTCCTCTCTCCCTTCCTCTCATCCTCTGTCTTTCTTTCTCTTTTTCCCCAGGAGTGCCAGGAGAGACAGGGCTTGAAGGAGGAGTGGGCCACACAGGAAAGATGGGGTCTATTGGAGACAAAGGTATAACAAAGGAAAGTCATCTTAATCTCATTTTAATCTAAAGTCCATGTTTCTATATGTAGTTTTAATGGAAACACTGTTACTGTCTCTCTCTCTAATCTTCTCTCTATCTCTATGATGTCTCGCTCTCATCCATTTAACCCTATACTACAGTGTAAATAGGCCTTATCATTTTTCATTAGCATTACTAACTTTATATACAGAACATTATACAGTCATCAAATGATAGAGTGCATCAAAGGGAAAGCTTCCAATCCCCAGTGTCCTGTAAAAAAGAAAAAACCATAGCTCCAAAATTAGAGAATAAGATTTTTACCTTATAACCATCATGTCAATAAATGTGTCCTTGTTCCATGAAACTTTTCAGTTGTCAACAACAGGCAAAAAAGAAAAATAAGGCAAAAGAAAAGTATCTCAGATTCTACAGGACCTTAATGACTTTATAATTGCCTCAAAGAAGAAATACAGTTTCCTGAACTCCTCCTCAGCTTGGACATCTGCTCCATAACCACAGACGCAAAACATTAAAATAAGTAGAATGGACATCTCTACACAAATCAGCAAACTTAATTAGTCCCAAGACTAATACACACAGGGAGGAATTGCTTTAAGCCAATGGCAAAAAGTACATATTTTTCCCATTTCTTTTATGTTTTAAGTTATCACATCCAAAGATAGAAGAAAACATAATCCTACACTATGATGTCATGCAGTTGCTTTGCCCAGGGTGGCTGAAACAATTTCTATCTTTATTTTTATTTTTATGAGCAGTCATGTTCCCCAGCCTTTCTAGGCATTCCCCTTTTCTCAGTATTCATTATGTTTAATACACTTACAGGAAAGTGGCTGTGCATCAGCCATCCCAGGCAAAGCAGTGAGGTCACAGGTTTGGATTTTCCTTGATCCTGAGCGCCTGTTGCTCATAAAACACCTGGGAAGAAAAACACGTTTTCAGGGCAACATCGGTTTTAGCGGGATCCCAAACTGAAATTCGGTTACTCTTTTACAGAATTTTGATCATGTTACAGGCTCGCTCACAGAAAACAGTGTTCATTTTCATGTCTACATTAGGAAAATTGGTGTTCATTCAAGATATATATAAGATTATTAAGTATCCTTTGTATCTGCTATAATTCTATACATATGTCTGGTTATTATGAGACTATCTGCAGAGCAAAAGAACAACTATCTAAAGCTACAAACTATTAAACTATGTGTAATTAGTGAATTTTATATATAGAAAGCCAACCATCTAACTGCAGCAGGACTGTTTGGGGTGAATTGTACTGTATGCCCCCAGAGATGACACTGCACTGCCTATCTGGTAGCAATTTACTTTAATAACCCATGGAGCGTCTATACTGGCAACAGGATAATAAGTTAAGCCTGAAGCCAGAAATGTTTATTTTTCACTTATTCGTTAGTGTTTTCACATTTTTGTCTGGGTACTCAAACGGTGACTGTTTATTCCATCTGAATCCCAAAAAGGCATTCAGGCTGGTCAGATTGTACGGGTACAATATGTCACTGTTGTGGCTCTTCCTCATACATAACCAGCCTTTTGTGATGTTTGTACTGTAGCCCACTTCCCCAAAATCTGCAACTGTCAGTTCAACTCAGAAAAGCTAATGTATAAGTGAATATGTTCTGGATTACATTTACATAGAAAAGTTACTCACGTTTCTATTTTTCAAAAGCTATTTGTGTTGTCATGTTGAGGTCTATTTGGAGCAATTAAATCTGGGTTACAATAGGTTAAAATTTGACCTGAGTAAATCTATACCTGAGTTCAGCCATATTTAAAATGTTTTATGTATGATACAGCCATCTGGTGGTAATGTTTTGTAACTACATCACAATATCATCATCATAACACAAGAAGCTTGTGTAATAACGCTTAAGTTGAATTACTGGTATATAATTAGTGACTGTCTTATTTATTTATATTTCAAGCGATTGTCTCACATGTGCTTTCTATTTCTCTGTAGGTGACAAGGGTGACACAGGTTTAGAAGGGCCCTCTGGTTTAAAAGGGACACCAGGTGAGTAAGTCTGCAGCATGCTTTCCTCAAGTCCTATATGTGACAATACCAACCATTCTGTTCCTCTCAGACCAACATGATGATGTTACAGCAATTTCACATTTACAAATAAACAGCCTGGACAGAGAATGCTTCAGTATTTCCCTGAAATTTCAACAGTCAGTCTTGTAAGTGGGTTTGAACTGGTAAATATAGAGCTGAGCAAACTATATTTGTGTCAGTTACTTCAATAAAGAAAACAAATATTTGTTTGTGGCCAGTTCCTATGAAATGACTCTAGACTTTCTTGGGAACTCAGCTGTCAGAAACTATTAGGACAGGGATGTTTTTTATTGTTTTGGCCATATACTCCGGCACACTGGAGTTGAAATCAAATGATGACTTTTAGCTTTAAGTGTGTGTTTTATAGCCTATCGATTCCCCAATATGACCATGCAGCACCTGGCAAGCAGCCATGGTACAAGCACGAGGTGAAGCTGGCTGAAGTACAAACATGGCAGAGCATCACCAGGGATGAGTCACAGACTTCAGAAATATGTCACTGTTCTACTATGCTCTGATTACCCTGATAAAAATCTCTTATAAACACATTTTAAAATGCACCTTACTTATATATAATTACTTATATTATTATATTACTTATCTATTCCATTGTTTTGTTATTTTAATATCTTATTGTACTTTATTTAAGGTTTCTTACCTTTATGTTCTTTTTATAATGCTTTTTTGGTATTTTTATTGGATTCTGTTTTTTATTTTGCTGTTGTGAAGCCCTTTGTAACTATGTTTTGAAAGGTGCTATACAAATAAAATGTATGAGTATTATTATAAGGTCTATCAAATCATACAAGAAAGCACAGTGGGGCTCTACTGGAAGGTCTTACAATACTGTGGTGTGGTGTTATCACAGTCATAGTGCAGGAAGGTAATTCTGTGCTGTTAAATCCTGTATGCACTCAAATCATGAGCTGGCCCGTGTTTAATCCATCAGGCACAACATGTGACTGCGGCAGGTACAGGAAGGTGGTTGGACAGCTGGACGTCAATGTAGGCAAGCTGAGGAATGCTGTCAAGTTTGTGAAGTATGGTAAGTACTGAATGGTATGATATCAATGGTTTAGCACACACTACTGTATGTTGGTGGCAGTAAGCAAGCTGAATATCCTCAAAAGTGTGAACACCATAACATGCTGCTCTAAAGATTAAAAAGGGTAATATTTTCAGATATGAACATAGCTGCAGAAGCTATTTGAAGTTAATATTTCATTTTTTTGAATTTATGAATTTGGAGGCCATCTAATAAGAATCACAATGTTCTGTTACTTAATATTTAGTCTTTCTTTTGTTGTGTTACCTATTCTCTATTTTTTATATTACCTTCCCTTATGTTGTTGTTGTTATTTTTAATGTAAAACATCAGTAAATCTGTGTTTTGAAAGCATTTATACTGTTTCTGCATCTTAGGTTGAATTAAATTGAGTTGGAAAACTGTACAAACACCAATTCCTTATTTGCCTTTTGTTAATTTGTAAGAATTATTTAGCTTTTTCATGCCTGTGTTTACTCCTGGCTTGTAACTTGATGAACTTTGACAGCAAGATACAGCCTTTCTTTCTCCACATTTTTCCTGTGATTTCAGGTCTGACTAGCATAGTGGAGCTGCTGTATAGATACAGTAAACATATGTCCTTATTTGTATTCATAATGCCATTCAATGCCCTGACAATCATGTAGCTGAACTTGATGCCAAAGTTTACATAGGTACAACACCCCCACCAATGTTTGAAAAGGGTTAGCACTGGCCCACTGGCTCCTGATTTGTTTTGTTTCTTTGTTTTATTTAATTTCATCTTCTTCTTCTTTTTTTTTGTTACTAAATACAGTTTTTGTGTGTAGTTTGTTTTAATGTTTGCTTTGTACATACACGTTATTTGCAAAGAAAGGTACTTAGTAGATTATCATGGAAAACATGTAAATATCCTAACTCCTAATGACCTTTAACCCTGTCCTGTGCAGTCATCTTGGGGCTGAAGGAAACAGAAGAGAGGTACTACCTGCTGGTGAAGGAGCTCAAGAGGTTCAGAGAGGCCTCAATGAACTGCAAGCTAAGAGGAGGCACCCTGGCCATGCCAAAAACCAGCAACACCAATCGTCTCATGGCAGACTATGTCAGTCAGGCGGGACTGGCAAGAGTTTATATAGGAGTGCAGGCTCAAAGCAAGGACACAGTAAGCGGCCCCCATCTGAACATAATGCACACACACACACACACTGCAGCAGGTGGAGTTTCAGTTTTTGGTATTAAAGTAAAAACATATCAGCTATCAGTCATTTTTAAGGGTGAACTGACTTAAAGATTCATGAGCGTGTGTAGCAACAGGTGACAAAAAAACCACAGCAAAATATATCCATTAGACATAGTGAATCATGGTCTTGTACCTTCTTTTCCGAATGATTAATGATGAAGAATCATAGTGTGTTGGGTGACAAACACAATGCTGCTGCTACTGCCTTAAATATGACATGTTTTAGGCTGTTGTGATTGATGACTAGTGACAAGTTTGCCACTGTTTCCTAAAGCGGGATGAGTGTTCTCTGTTCTGAATAACTTAATTATTTCTAATCTATGTCTCTAATTATTTCTCTTTTTGTCATCAGGATGGAACAAGCAGTTATGTTTATGCAGACTCCAGCCCTCTGCAGGGGTTTGCAGCTTGGAGCCAAGAGGAGGAGCTAAATTCCAGCACAAACTCAAGCTGCGTGGAGCTGCTCAGCACTGGAACATGGGGCCACGTGGAGTGTGAAGCCACCATGTTTTTCATCTGCGAGTTCCCCAAGAGCAGGAGAAGAGGAGGAGGAGGAACCGGAGGAGGGACACCTGCCTCGGCATCATCATGAGCCAATGAGACATTCACACTTGCATGCAAAAGTGATTTAAGTATACGTATATATTTTGTTGTATAGAACTGGCAATTTATGTGATAAATGTATGTAATAAAAAATGGGTAAAATGAAAAATAAATTGTGCCTGCACAATCAGATAGTGTTGCTTTCCTTGAAGAATGGAACAATGGCATTACACCATCAGAGACAGACATTATTATTAGGTTTGGGGATTTCTGCACTTGATTTTTCCACTTGATCTGATGAGACTGAATGGAAACTGAAAGATTTAATTTTGTCATTCTCCTCTGCAAATTCAGAGTCACCGCTGGCTGGTGGCTTGTTTTTAGATTTACATTTCATTAATAACCAAACCAGTATTGCTTTTAAATTCTAATTTTAGTTATTTTACAACTTGTCATCCTGCTTTAGGCTAATACTTGCACAAATGCAAACATCACTTACAAGCTAATGGTTTCTTAAAGTAATCACACACACACACACACACACACTTCTGTGTTATGCCCTCCCCTTCATCTCTTTGCCAGATGACAAAAGTGTAATTACCATCTTGTCTATCACACATCTCATCCAGGAGCTTCTGTATTTGTCCGCCTGTCTGTACAGCTCTCTTGCCCTCCATCTCCCACACACAGGTGAAGTGAAGAGTGAGGATGAAGTGTGCGGCTCTTGTTGCCTCCCTGCTTATGATGGTTCTGTCCCATCCTGAAGCCTCTGATGGATCTGGTGAATGCAAAGGAAAAAAAGCAAATGTGTTTCTGGATAGTTCCTTTCTATGTCGTGGAGATACTTTCTCTTTCCCAGACACATATATTAAGGTAGGATATCTCCATCTCTTTATATAAGTAAGTGCGTAGCTGTAGTATGCAGGTGATTTTGTGCAATCAAATGCAATGGTGGTCAAGTTAAAGCAAACATAATGTTTTATAAGGTCTAAAAACTTCCAATCATGGTGAAATTAGTGTAGCAATAAATGTGAAAACATGGTTCACATGTGTATGTGTGTCACTATTATTTTAAAATAAAATGTAACTACTTATCTCTATGTAGATGACAATTGGCGAAGAGACGATGACAACTGGAGCCATTCAAAACAGCAGGTCTGCAGTATTTAAACAGTGGTTTGTCTTCAAGAATGCCCAAAGCGACGTCCTGAAGATCGACGTCTGGGACGAAGATGGAGGTTTGAATGGCGAGGATGATTTCATGGGAAAATGTCAGATCGAACTGCAGAAGCCTGTCAGTGAAGAGAAATGCAGTTCTGAGAATGGTGAAGTGTTACTGAGTTACACTTGCATGTGAAACAAATGAAAGCTGGTATAATATATTGTACCTGTAATGGAAAACAGATAAAGTTGTTTTTCTGTTCAAATTTCTTCTTTTTTTTAAAAAATGGATGTATACTTATAGAAATATTATTTTTAAAAGGAGTAGCAGAAGGCAAAAACATCCTAGCTAATATGCCCTTTCTGTGTCCAACCTTAACATTACACAAATGAAATATGAAAACCAATCAGCAGTAAATAAATGTTTTCTTCATCACGTATGTAACTGAAAAATGTCTCCACTTCAGAGTGTGATGGCATAAAATCTTCAAGGATGACAAGGATGTCATAAGAATTTTGACTTTTTAGAGGGAAGGTCATTATGATAAGCCACTCATTAGTTTTGGGGGTATCTTGGTGTCGGGGTGGGAATCAGTGGGTAAATTACAAAATGCTACCATCACAATAAGTTCAGCCATGGATGGACTGAACAGTCGGTCCACCACTTTTTTCAGCCTCAAATGCACCTTGTTGTATTTTGTGCTAATTATGAAATGTTAGCATGCTAACACGCTAAACTAAGATGGTGAACATGGGAAACTTTAAACCTGCTAAACACTGGCATGTGTTATAAATCCCAAGAACATGTCCCAGAGTCAAAGCAATTTCTCACATATATAGTATTTAAGGGATTTAACTCATATTACCAAGGATTGTGAATTGTCACATTTTGTTCCAGGTACAGATGTTGTTCCTTTATTCCCCTGCCTGATGACAAAAAAAATCCTTCCTGTTTTGCTGCTGCTGATGTTTCCTGCCTTCACATGTTCAGTAAAGGGGTTCGGGGTGGGGGGAGTAGTTGACTCTAAATTAATGTAACATGAACTGAAGTTTGTCAGGTTTTGAGTGTTGTGCACCTTTAGGCCTCTAATGGGGGACACACTGATGGTTTGCAGTCTAACTTTATATCATAGAACAAAATTGCACCTTAATTAAAACACTTAGTAATTCTGTCTCCTTACAATCTACTGCAGTATCAATAATCTGTAAAATATCTAATCTTACGTTAAAGTTGCAGTAGGTCTTACGCTGTACGATTTTATTTTGTCTTGTTTTGTTTTTTGTGACATAGCCTCAGTTGACTAAACACTTCATACGTGTCTCATCTGCCTACATTACTAACATACCTGCTGAATGTCATTGCAGATGCTGCACTTGTTGCTGGTGGTGACACATTAGTTAATACGTGGTTGCTGTGAATTGAATGGCAGAACATCGTAACTCCTGCCATTCACATTCAATGTTAAAGACCATCCTTGAACCAAGACAGGTGTTACGTTCTCCCTCCCATATACAACCACCTTTGTTCACGTGATGATACCTGAGCCAGCTCTATTTGCTATAGGAGGCTGTGAGGTGTGGCTAAAAGTGGCTTTAAGTGTACAGCAACTGTGCTGTCCTATGGTGACTTTTTATATGTGCAGGGAATCTGGAACAATACATTTCAAGCTGCTTTGCCCTACTCTGGCCCTACATAACCTACATGGTTACATGGCGAGCTATCAAGGCTATCTATTATCACTTAAAGGCTACAACTGTATGCACACATTGATTTTTAGGCCTCAAGAGGTTGGTTTTAATAGGTAGGCGAGCTTCCCCAAAAGATCTGTTTCTGACAACAGCCCATTCACACACTTCAGCACATAAACACGGGCTGACATCCTGTTTTTTTACACAGGAAGCAAAAGCAGAGAGTTTTGCTGACTGTCCTGTAACTGTGCCATCCTTAAAAGACTCAATTCACAATTCACAATCCAGAAGACAGAAACTAAATAAAAATAAAAAAAAATAAATAAAAAATACTCTGCTACTCTACACTGCTGCTCAGTTACGAGCATACAACTTTAAAGTATAAATGCAAAATTGTGTGCTTAATATACGGTAGCTAGTTTAGGCACAAAATATGTCAAGACTGAGTGTGTATGTGTGTGTGTGTGTGTGTGCGCGCTTCATAACTAGTAATTAGCGTGCACTGGGGCCCGTCATAACTACCTTACGCCATTGAGAAATACAGTATAGAAAATGTAATTAAATGCTTCATATTTCCACTACAAAGTACAACTAATATCAGAAACATCACAGAGTTCTGCTTTAAATAAGACTCCAACCCAAGAGGTTGTCTTTCCCAAACAAAACACATCCTCCCTACAGATTTGTATTTGCTGTGGCAAATCATTGAGCCTAATAAAAGCAGTTTGATGCAACACTTGGAAACTCTGTGCTGGAGTGAAGACCGAGAGGGTGAAAGACACTGACCACAAATCTGACAGATGTCAGTGCTATTTGTCTTCAAGTTGGTCAGATGAACTGTGAAAACCTGATTTATAACCTGACTAAAGACAGAGACGCTCTGAGAGATGAGCGAGACCAGCTGAAGATTAATACCAGCAACCTGTTGAAAGAGATGGAGGTGCTGCAGAGCCAATACAACTCTGTGGCTGCAAGTCGAGATAAGTTACAAGAGGAGGTCATTAGGGCAAATCTCAGCAGAACAGGTAAGAAATGTACTTAAGCAAGAAATTGAAATGTGAAGCCTGGTTTTGTCTACCTCTGTCGGACCCATTGTTAAAATTATATGGAATTTTGGTAAATCTGCTATCGCTATCATTGCAAACTGTGTGCGTACTCTGCTGAGAATAGAAAGCTTGACAGGCGCAGTCTCCTGTACATTTAGCTACAGTACATGCAATAGGAGTGCAGACTATGTGAATTCTGGATCATTGGGGTGGAGACTACAGCAATTGTGTATCTTTATCAAATTTTTCAAATCTTGTTCAATTGCAGTTTCTCTTTGGTCTGATATATGATCTGAGGTGTTTACAACAGGCATGTGCTTGAAGTTTGTTGTAAATAACATCACTTAATGGTGGAAATAAGTCATGAGATCTTGGACTTAAGCTCCCAAAACTTGTTCCCTGATGGTCCCCAAATCTTAGGGAAACAGTTTCAGGATCACAATAATTAAAATACACTTGTACTTTCTCTAGGTAAACCGTGCCACCACGGATGGATAAAATTCAACAACAAGTGCTACTCAGTGTCTGAAAAAGAAGTGACTAAAACCTGGGAAAATAGCCGAAAAGACTGTCAAGAGAGAGGAGGGGACCTGGCGATTATAACCACAAAAGATGAGCTGGATTTTGTCACCAGAAGTCATGGTATAGTCTGGATCGGTCTGTCTGACAAGGAGCAAGAAAACAAGTGGAAGTGGGTGGATGGGACTGACCTGGGTACAGGATTCTGGCAATCTGGGGAGCCCAATAATAGTGGTGGAAATGAGGACTGTGTGGAGGTCTCATGTGGATCAGGATTCCCAAAGGTCAAGTGCCAGTGTTGATGTTTGGACTCGTTGCACTGTGACCTAAAAGCTTTCCTGGAGATAATAGACAGTCTGATAACAACTGTTCCTTTTTATTGAGTCTCTGTTACCTCAGAGTTTATTTTTCTCATTTCTTTTATAAAATAAAAAGCTCTAAAATAAATGTAAAGGTGATATATCCATTACAAAATCACACTGAATGAGTTTCCTTTAATCTTCACAATATTTCTTATTAATATTTTCTTCCTGCTTTCATCAATAAGTAGTAATTCAAAGAGAAACTACAAGTACAACACACAATGTTGTATCTTCTGAGCATTTTCTGATTCTAAAATAAACAATAAAAACATGGACAAAAGAATAATGGATTGACTCATTTTATATTTCACAATTTCATTATTTCAATCAGAGTCAGAAGTTTTCGGCATTGAATGAAGCTTAAGAATCAACAGTTTGATCAGAGAGAAGTTTTATCTCTGGCTTCCTGCTGTTCCATAGATGACAGTGAGGCCTCCAGAGACCAACCCGGCTAAATGTCTTTCCATACACAGAGAACAGGGTCAAATGTCTGCTTCTCAAAACGTATCCTTTCTCACCCATTTTCTTGATGCTTGAAAACAATCTGCCATGATCTGAATAAACCATTCAGAATAGCATGACTCATGCCATGTCTTGAATGTCAAGTAAACCTCATTTGCACAGCCCAATATCACATAATCTCAATGGTCTTTACAGGCCCACAACATCAGTGACCATTTAGCCTGAAGGTGGCACCAGAGAAATGGTAACAGAGTATCCATAAATACACAGGGTGCATTCTTTAAGAATTATTAAAAAGCAATATCGTGACTTTTCCCATGTAAAATTTGTCAAGTCATTTTTACTGGCTAGTATCAACTTTTTTTGTTACTAGAGCAAGCGGCACAATAGGAATCCAGTGGTATTAGCAAGTCTCCCAATGGACATCAGAACCTGTGAATATGTTAACCCTAATGTAATGTAGAAAACATTATCCACACTAATTTGATTTGTCACTGTATGATTATATTCTTATATTGGATTGCAGCTTTTTAGCATCAGACCATATTGATCAGTCTGTTTCAGGCTTGTCTTACTGACTACATATACTGTACCCTGAGTGCTATATGGTCACAATATTGTCAAGACAGCTTCTCTGTGACCATAGAAATGTTTTGTTCACAGTTCCTGAGACAGTGAATTCAAAAGTTCAAAAGACTGGACCAAATCAAACTACGGTACTTTTATTGTATAAACTGGAGGTTTTCAATCTTTATAACATGTGATATAAAACAGTCTGTGTCCCCCTCTGTTGTTCATCTAATGTAATGTAACCTGAAAATCTCTGATACCCACTACTGCAGTCTCTCCCTCTCTGTGTGTTTGTTTACTTTCACCTCTCTGTGTGAGTGGTGTGTTTGAGTTTTGCCTCTTGATTGTGTAGTCTGTCCTCTTCCAGGTCTCCATGGTGGAGAGGATGTTGTGTGGCTCAGGTCCTATCTGTTTGGCGACGCCTGAATTTGCTCAACGTCCTCCCGGATCCACTCTTATGAGACAATCTATTTATATTTTTGTCATTATGATTGCCCATACTGTAATTTTACTATGTCGGTCTATTCTGTACACACAACATCTATTGCATGTCTGTCTGTCCTGGGAGAGGGATCCCTCCTCTATTTCTCTTCATACGTTTTTTTCCATGTTTTTCCCCGTCAAAGGGGTGTTTTGGGGGAGTTTTTCTATATCCAAATCATGGGTCTAAGGATAGAGGGTGTTGTATGCTTTACAGATAGCAAAACCCCCTGAGGCAAATTTGTGTTTTAACCCCCTGAGGCAAATTTGTGTTTTGAGAAACTTGGCCTATAGATAAAATTGACTCGACTTCAGCACATAAACACAGACTGACTGTTCTTTTACACAGGAAGTAAAAGCAGAGTTTTGCTGACTGTCCTGTAACTGTGCCATCTATAAAGGCTCAGTCTGCAATTCTGATGCAAATGAAAGACAGAAACTAAATCAGAGGTTAAAATACACTGCTACTGCTGCTCAATTACATGCATACAACTGTAAAGTATAAATGGTAAATATAAATGAATCTGCAAAGTAATCTTGACAAATGATTAACAGTTTGTTTGGAGAAATATAGTATATAAAAATGTAATTAAATGCTTCATATATCCACTACAACTCACAACTAATATCAAAAACATCACAGAGTTCTGCTTTAAATAAGACTACAAGCCAAGAGGTTGTCTTTCCCAAACAAAACACATCCTCCCTACAGGTTTGTATTTGCTGTGTCAGCAAATCATTGAGCCTAATAAAAGCAGTTTGATGCAACACTTGGAAACTCTGTGCTGGAGTGAAGACCGGGAGGGTGAAAGACACTGACCACAAATCTGACAGATGTCGGTGGCATTTAACAGCAAATCGGGGGAGGTTGGAGGAAGAGATGGTTGGAAGCTGATGGCTACTGACGAAAGATCACAGTATGGACGACGATGTCAAAATTCAGGTAAGAACACACACCTGGCCACATTCCTGCCAATACAAAGTACAGCATTTACTGTAACAGAAATAGTAGCTGTAGTAATTATAAAAAGGCTATGATGAAATGCAGATAGTGATAGAGATTAGGGACTAGTACTGCTAATTAAAACATTTTGCAAATTACACATCTGCATTGTTTGTTTGCGGTTTTCATTGCCTTATGTTGTTAATGTGTGCTTCAGTGTGGTGGATTGGAGCTGCTGCAGTGTGTCTGGGGCTTCTTCTGCTGAGTGTGATCTTAGGCTTGGTGGCCAAAAGTAAGTACAATACTCAAGTTTAACTCTGAGTGGTCACTTGATAATTTTCATGGTTTTTCATTGATTCTAAATTAATTTGTTGCAGATACCAGTGCTATCAATCATTGGAACACGAGGTATGAAAACCTGATTTATAACCTGACTAACGACAGAGACGCTCTGAGAGATGAGCGAGACCAGCTGAAGATTAATTCCAGCAACCTGTTGAAAGAGATGGAGGTGCTGCAGAGCCAATACAACTCTGTGGCTGCAAGTCGACATAAGTTACAAGAGGAGGTCATTAGGTTCAATCTCAGCAGAACAGGTAAGAAATGCAAGAAATTGAAACTTGAATAGAATCTTTGATTTGGATATAGTAGAGGGGAAATTGAAGACGATGCAGAAAATAAAGGTACATTATCAAACACCAAGAGAATTGGGTGGATCATAAAATGCATTACAGTATACCCCATTAAACACAAGGGTCAGGATAAAAAATTATTTATTATAACTAATACAGCGTCATTTCAGGCAACCCATTAAGTTGCGAGTAAGTTAAGTTACTTGTATGCAAGTACAAGGCTTGGTTATTGATAAATCCAACTGGTTTAAATAATCGTGTACTCTTTGTTTAATGTTAAACAGAAGTACTGAATATCTCTGTATAACTTTAAACAGACAACACAAAAATCTTGTATCCAAAATAACAACTCTCCGAGTCAAATTTTTCTAAACAGCAAGCTTTTTGTGCCAAAAGTGAAAGTTTAATTTACAACTGTTAAATTCGAACTATCTACAATATTCTGCACAGTTGTGCAGGAATAATTAAACCAAGTGCAGGCTCACTGCATGATACTGGAACTATGAGTCTTTACAACACACTCAAGATTGATCTTTGTGTTGTTACATAAAGAATGAATACGGTTTTATGGTAGTTATTATTTTAAAGCCCCAAACTGCAATTGACTGTTCTCTAAACAGTAGCAAAAAAGCAATACTTTGCATTTAAAGTTTGGAAAGGTGGTTTCCGTTTTAAACCTTTTTAAAACCAAAAACACATGGGCGTGTATGGAATGGATTTAACAGTGTGTTTATCTGCTGACAAAATCAATGGTTGCAAAGTAGAAATGTCAAGCCTGGTTTTGTCTGCCTGAAATCAAGGACCCATTGTTTCAAAAATTACATGGAATTTTAAGTGGTAAATCTGCTCTCGCTATCATTGCAAACTGTGTGCGTACTCTGCTGAGAATAGAAAGCTTGACAGGCGTAGTCTCCTGTACATTTAGCTACAGTACATGCAATAGGAGTGCAGACTATGTGAATTCTGGATCACTGGGGTGGAGACTACAGCAATTGTGTATCTTTATCAAATTTTTCAAATCTTGTTCAATTGCAGTTTCTCTTTGGTCTGATATATGATCTGAGGTGTTTACAACAGGCATGTGCTTGAAGTTTGTTGTAAATAACATCATTTAATGGTTGAAATAAGTCTTAAGAACCTGGACTTATGCTCCCAAAACTTGTTCCCTGATGGTCCCCAAATCTTAGCAACAGTTTCAGGATCACAATAACTAAAATACATTTGTACTTTCTCTAGGTAAATCGTGCCAGCAAAGATGGTTAAAATTCAACAACAAGTGCTACTATGTCTCTCCTACTGGAGTGACTAAAACCTGGGAAAATAGCCGAAAAGACTGTCAAGAGAGAGGAGGGGACCTGGCAATTATAACCACAAAAGATGAGCTGGATTTTGTCACCAGAAGTCATGGTATAGTCTGGATCGGTCTGTCTGACAAGGAGCAAGAAAACAAGTGGAAGTGGGTGGATGGGACTGACCTGGGTACAGGATTCTGGCAATCTGGGGAGCCCAATAATAGTGGTGGAAATGAGGACTGTGTAGAGGCCTCAGTTAATGCAAAGGCATGGAATGACGTGCCTTGTGATAGACAGTTTTCATGGGTGTGTGAGGATTAAGGTCCTGGTGGCAGCCATTCGAGTTTGTCTTTCAGTTGGTGTCATTCAAGGCTCTCCCATCCTGTTGAACAGTGCAACACACACTTATATTCATACACATTATCCTATTGTTTCCCAAAGGTCAAGTGCCAGTGTTGATGTTTGGACTCGTTGCACTGTGACCTAAAAGCTTTCCTGGAGATAATAGACAGTCTGATAACAACTGTTCCTTTTTATTGAGTCTCTGTTACCTCAGAGTTTATTTTTCTCATTTCTTTTATAAAATAAAAAGCTCTAAAATAAATGTAAAGGTGATATATCCATTACAAAATCACACTGAATGAGTTTCCTTTAATCTTCACAATATTTCTTATTAATATTTTCTTCCTGCTTTCATCAATAAGTAGTAATTCAAAGAGAAACTACAAGTACAACACACAATGTTGTATCTTCTGAATGTTTTCTGGTTCTAAAATAAACAATAAAAACATGGACAAAAGAATAATGGATTGACTCATTTTATATTTCACAATTTCATTATTTCAATCAGAGTCAGAAGTTTTCGGCATTGAATGAAGCTTAAGAATCAACAGTTTGATCAGAGAGAAGTTTTATCTCTGGCTTCCTGCTGTTCCATAGATGACAGTGAGGCCTCCAGAGACCAACCCGGCTAAATGTCTTTCCATACACAGAGAACAGGGTCAAATGTCTGCCTCTCAAAACGTATCCTTTCTCACCCATTTTCTTGATCCTTGAAAACATTCTGAAAGATTTCTGATCTAGCAGTGCCAGTCTTCTAAACAATTATCTTATATCACGTGATAGGATACAGGGTCTTACAGGTCGTATTGATTCTAACTGCCAGCCACACTAAACTGAACTACCCAGTGCCCTTTAAGAGGTTATATCAACATTGGTTCCCATAACCCGAGTCCTAGCTAAACATTAACTGTGACAACTGCTCTTACCAACTGATGTAACAGCACAGCAATTTCACTTCACCATTTGATTAAAAAAAATAAAATAAAAAACTTGTTTCTGAATAATTACACTCCAACACTTGATCTTCATGGTTTCAGTTCCATGTTTTAGTGCAGTTACAGTAAGTGTTGCTGAGTCAGTTTGGAAATCAATTCTCCTCTCTCCTCAGCTGTTCCTTTAACCCTTAAACTAATATTTACTTTTCAGACTTCTTTGCTTCTGCGCTGGGAAGGTTAACCAGTATACACACACCATTGTTTCTTAGCCCTTATTTCTTTTCTAACAGTGTTAAAGAAATCAATTGGGGTCTAGTCATGCCTCCAACTATTAGATTTTTGACCAATGTTTCTGAGCTGTGGTGGCTGTTCTTCACACTGACAGAGCTAAGGGCTCCAACGGACTCACAATGTGGGAGTAAAATTGCTGCCTTCAGTTGGTGTTGGAATTGCCAGAAGTACAAGATGAGCGCATACCTTTACTATGGGAATGATTGTAGAGTTATCAAGAATGGACATTTAGGGTGTGGAGAGTATAAAAGCCATGCAAACAACCAGAGGAGTAAAGGGGTGATCTGTCTATGGTGTTTCATAATTGTAAACACACCCTCAAGCCTTTTATGACATACCTGATATACTACTTTACCAACGTCTGATGCAGACAGCAGATTTATTCTGCCAAAACTAAATATATTAGTGTGTTATAACCATTAATACACATTGATATCAATACATGGGTTGTCTTGACTGACATTTTCTTGTCTTCATCTTGCCAGTATTGCACATATGAGGTTGATCTCTACAATTGTTTAAAGGCTAAATAACATGTTATATGTATACATGTATGTGTTCAATGTACTGCTGCATCTATAGTCATCATCTTATCTTTCAGAATAACCCTAATAACAACAACCTTCAGAGTCCAAGTTGTCATTATTTCTCACACTGACATACGAGGTTTACAAAATGGATATCTGGATGTAGGAGCTTCCCTGAGGTCCTTGAATGCAGCACAGGTTTCCAGGGAGTGGCCCCTGCACCTGTCCGACCTGTTTGGGGGACACATGACTCCGGAGGAATTTACCCCGCTGCTCCCGTCCTTTGTTTAACGGAGTCCTTTTAGTGGGAGACAGAGGGTGAGAGCCAGAGGAGAGGGGGAGATAGAGAGAAGAGAGAGGGAGATATAGAGATGTCCGAACCAGCCGCTAATCCCGCTGCCACCTCGTTCCCAGCGCCAACTATTTCTCTACCTTTGGGACTGGAAGTATTGAGAACTTACACCGGAGCCCTTGTCTGTTTAGAAATAGTAAGTGTCGTTTTTTAGAAGGTTATAAATTATGCTCAACTGTGTGTTTTACTCTTGAATTCGTCAGTGACCTCCGTGGTGTGTGGTGTGCAGAAGCAAGTTAATATTTCTTTATTAATAATTCATGGCCTGTTAGTCCAGTTGGACATTAAGCTGTAGGCCAGTAACGCGGTCTTTCCTCGTTGATGTGCGGACTGCTCAGTGTTTAAATGCTGCCAACGCACTGGTCGTCCCTGTGATTGCCTGAGGCTGGGCTTAATGTTTGTGTTTGACAGCCAAAGCAAAGGCAAATGTCGCCTCAAGCGATGTCGCCGAAACACCTGTTTCTTATGGAGCAGCGTAGGCCCCTAAAATAGCCTACTAAATGTGTTATGAGCATCATCCTCTTTCATAATATTAATGGCTTTAACAACAGTCCGGTGATATCTGCAGAGTGTGAGCTTTACTTTCTCCCATGTGCCTTTACATGTTATTTTACTATTTATAGGTCTGTGTGCAGTTGAAAGCCTGTATAGATAATCCTTCAGATGGAAGCAGTCCTTTAAATGCCGAGATGTGTCTGTTATCAGCATGTACCCAATGTGGAGGCCTATTCATATATATATATATATATATATATATATATATATATATATATAGACAACAGTTGTTACTATGTTATAAGAAAATGTACATGTGGTTGCCAGATTTAAAAGCTGCTTTACACAAGGAAGCTCTGGAGATAAAGCAACAGGTTGCTTTTAGCAGGAGACAAAATTGATGTGAAAAGCAGAGTGTAGGTTATTATAAACAACATTTTAAGATCATGCAAATACACCTCACAATTAAAGATGCACCAATCAGATGTAAAAATGCTATTGGTTACATTTATTTAGCCACAGCAGGCTGGTTTTTAGCACCACAGCTATACCCTGGTCACCTTACATGAACAATATTCCACTCAGTGAGGTATACAGATTTTAAATTTGGCAAACAGAGAGCACTGGTATCGGATCAGAAATCGGTACCAGCAGATACCCTTGTTGTTGTTGTTATACCTGATGTCTTCCTTGTGTGTCCTAACTATATATGTGTCCAGAATGAAATGAACTGCATCTGTCACCAATATGTGTTCGTTTATCTCCCCAGTTATTTGGTGGTCTAGTATGGATCCTGGTGGCTTCCTCCAATGTGCCCGTGCCTCTGCTGCAGGGCTGGGTGATGTTTGTCTCCGTCACCGCCTTCGTCCTCTCTTCTGCCTACCTCACACTACTCATCACTGGCCTGGCTGACCGCATCAACACTGACTGGAATTTCTTGGTAAGCTGTTGATAGATGAGCTGGTCAGTCAGTCAGTTAGTCAGCCTACATATCTGTCCATCTGTCTATCTGTCTGTCTATCCATTCCTTCATCCCTCCATCTATCTATCTAGCTCTATCATGTGCATGCATGACATAAACAAAACAGGGACCCGCCTATAGAAAAACATCCACCATCGTTACTAGAGGTCTAAAACTCCACAGGGAACCTTTAAGATGGCCGCCAGTGCTTGATTTTGCTGTCATGGCAGCAACTGTTGTTTGGTGCATGAAAGTCAGAGATCTGGTTTAGTGGCAAAACTGCAGGTCAGTCTTATGGCAGCGGCAGTATTTCAGTTCAACCTGTGCTATGAACTGTCAGCATATCAAACAATGACTGCTCTATGGAGGTTGGAAGTCAGCTAGCTTGTTTGTACCAAAACACATTACTGTAATACAGCAGTCTAATATTGTCTGCAATCTATTGTTCATTCATTGTTACTTTTAATGAATGAAAAGCAAATTGGGTTTTTTTTTTTTTGTCAATGTGATTGCTGATAGATTGCATAGTATTTCAAAGTGTAATTTTCATTGTGGCTATTGTGTAAGTTTCACTATGAGGATCAAAGAGACTCACTCGTGATTTCACCCACCACTGGCACACGGCACTTATCCAAGAGGACAGTTAAATGATCATTTAAAACAGATGCTCACTAATACCCTAAATTTAACAAAATAAATTGCCACTATAATAATCCTGCTACACAGTGAGGCAGATCATTTCTTTATTAGCTCTCCTGTAGGATCACACAAAGCTTTAAGCCACTTATTCAAAGATAAGCAGTTACACTTCCTCATTTTAAAATGACTCAACATGTTCTGACTAAGTACATGCCAGTGTAGACCACAGCCAAGTTGTTGCTATAACACATGCAACTGTTGTTTTTAAGGGTGGCTTGAAAGACTTTCTAGCAGCAGTAACGGCTCTGGGGGTTTGTAATTTAGACAGGAATTGCAACTTGAATTGTTAGAAGCTGGCTGTCAGTTGTCAGAAGTTGCACCAAAATGCTAATATTAGGCTATAAACTTTTACATTTTAGAAAGCTTATGGTGATTCAGAACTGAAGAGGTCCATCAGAAAAGCTGCACTAGTCCAAGTAGTCCACAAAACCCCACACAACTCCGGCACTTTTCTTTTTAGTTAGTTTAGTGGAGCTAGTTAGGTCAAGATTTAATGTGAAAACATACATAATACAGCACGAAAGTGAAATAGAGCTGCAACGATTAGTAGATTAATTGATTAACCAATCAATAGAAAATTAATTTCGCAGCTATTTTGATAATTGATTTTAATTATTAATTGAGTTTAAGTCTTTTTTTCTTTTTTTTTCGAGCATAAATGTCAAACATGATGGTTCCAGGTTCTCAAATGTGAAATTTGTTGCTTTCCCTTGTCTTACATTACAGAAAATTGATTCTCTTTGGGTTTTTGACTGCTGGTTGGTCAAGACATTTAATGACATCACCTTGGGCTTTTGGGAAATTATGATGGCTCTTGTTCATTGCTCTCTTGTGTTTTATAGGCCAACTGGTTAAATCGATTGAGCAAATAGTCTGCAGATTGATCAGTAATAATGTTAGTTGCAGCCCTAATGTGAAATAGTTCTTGTTGTAACTACTGTACAGTGTATAGCTTAGCTGTAAACCTATTGAGCGTAGCCTTCTTGTTGTATGTAAATTATCCTGCTTAAGAAATGTTCAATAATGTACTCTAGCACCTACATGTAGTTGTGGAGTATAACATATAGAATATAAATAACATGGAATCACTATTACAAGACACTCTCTTGGCATCGGAGAGCATTTTCCATTAGGGCAATAACTATGACAATATAACTATAATACAATGAAAAAAAGTGAGCACCTGTGCCAAGTTCTTGTGTTATGTCATTGTAGTGGACCCTGTGTTAAGTCTGGGCTCTCAGACAGAGCCAGCCTTGCCTCAGGCTCCAGACCCTGCTCCCAGGAGTAGCCCGGCGTGTGGGGTTGTTTGTTTTCGGCCGAACAATGAGTGACATGGATGATGAGCTCACACCAAAACGCAACAAAGGGCCCGCCTGTGCTGTAGTCCCGCCAGGCTCTCAGAGTCGACAACACAAACTCTCATTAACCTTCTTTACTCTCGGACCCGCCCTCTCTCTCTTTTCTCTGTCTCTCTCCCTCTGTATCTTTAATCCCTCGCACGTTGTCTTTCCTTCTATTTTCTTTCTTAATATGATGGCCTCCAAATTACAATGAAACCTTTTCACTCTCTTGTATTTTTCATACTCTCTTGTTCTTTTATTTGCCATGTTTTGTTTTATCTACCATGTTATGCTTTACAATTAATGTCAAATGTTATTTGACAAAATGATTTAGCAGATAGCCTGGTTTGTAATGTGAGTGCCAAAGTACAGGTAGCTGTAGTGACTATTGCAGCTATTGTCTGATAATTACTCAATGGAATAAAGCTCACACGATGGTCATTCTTTGTTCCCTGCTACAGTGAGGACAAAATCTTCCACCCTTTGTCTCGTGTTGTGGAATCTTACAGTTGTTCAGCAACTTATGTTTAAGCTTATGTTTTTAGTTGTTTACACTTGAAACCTGAAACTCTTGAACTTTTTGGTATTTATTTCTAATGCATTTTCTCTTTTCTCTTTCTCAGGATGTGTTTTACCATTTCATGGCTTTGCTTTTCTACTTTGCTGCCTTCGTGTTGGAGGCAGCAACTACAGCAGCTAATGGAGGAGCCTACATCAAGCCGCTGCCTAACAGCACTGCAACTGTCATGTGTATAACCTACCCTCGGGGGAATATATTCACTGTCCTGAATGACAGCCAATACAGTATTAATGTGGCAGCCACGGTGAGTGCTAGAGATGTTTTCAAATTAAGTCTGTAATAATGTTCAGAGTGCATGCATAATTTGTGCATTTTAATTCATATTATCATAATGCACTCACAGTACTATCTCAACAAATATAGCCCAATGCCTTTGCTGACTTCTGCTGAGGTGGAGGTGTTGCTGGAGGCGCCTTAGAAAGATTGTTGCAGTAGAATTCAGACTAGTCAAAGTAATAGGTATTATGAAAGGTTAATTCATTATAATCTTTCAAGTAAAAGTAAATGTGACATCAGTCCTGTTACTCTTTCAGGCTCTCAATAAGTCCTGTCAGAGAAACACCTCAGTTGATGCATTTGCGTGTACAAAGTAACCTCCCTGCTCACTGAACTTCGGTTTTGGTCTTGTTTGGGTTTAAATTTTTGCATGCGCCTGATACCATGTTGCCATAAATAAAAAGAATATTGTGCATGCCTGTGGTGGCCCGCTATCAGCTAGAACTGTCAGGCCATAAAACAATATAATAAAAAAGCAACTGCCAGCTATCCTCTTTGGAAATATAGTAGGTTGCGTGAGGTTAAGTTTTATTTTATGTTGACAAAATGTACCCAAACCCCTGTGCTGACCCAAAATGTGTAACTTGAGAAACTCACGTGTGGGTTTTTGTATTCTGTATATGTTGTATGTCAAAGAATAGATCATTTTGAAACAGAAAATTTCACTTTATACTTGTGATTATTATTGATTTTAGCCAATCCTCATGCAAAAATACCAAAAATTTGAGTTATAGAAACGCTACACTCAGCTTGCTTTTCATTCTTTCATATGTGTTGTTTTTTAGCTGTTGTTGCTGCAGCTGTTAGACTCAATGAGTAATTGATTTGAAAAAAAAAAAATTCATAGATTAATAATTACAATAAAAATAGGTAGTGAATCAAGTTAGTTGCAGATAGCACATGTGAGTCAATTTGGCTGTAAAGGTTTTTCTGACCAACTGATTGTTTTGTTTTTTTGCTTTCTCTCCTTTTGTGTTTTTGTCCCAGATATTTGCATTTGTGGTGACACTCTGCTACGGCTGCAGTATGGTGATGGGCTTCAAGAGGTGGAGGATGTAACCGGGAAAACCAGCACAAGCTAGTTTTATAACTGCTTCATAACTTCAGCATGTATTAAAACATCAGCCACACCATCCAGAGCTCCATAGAGAGCACTGCCATTCAGTTCAGTTCAGTGCACACTTAGTTATTTCCCAATGGGAAACTCATATTATCAAAGGAAAAATATAGATGACAAAATTTGTGCTTCATTTAAAACATCTGTCAAGATTTCTGAACAATAATATTCCTACAGGAATCCTTCTTCTGAGTTATAGAATGGATTGCTTTTGAGTAGGTTCAGTCTGGGCTGTTGAAGGCAATTTGAGAACAGGGTTAAATACTAGCAGTTTAACTTGTCCAGTTAGCACCATATGAATCTGATTCCTTTGCTGCTTACCAATGATTTCACTGTTTTAACCTGTTTTAACCTCCAGCAAAAATCTATGTGGGAAGTTGTGAGCGGAACTTGCGGCCTCTTACGTAATGTTTTGAAGGCTATACAAGGTCATTTTGCAAGATGTAAGTGGTGCTTGTGACAGTTATGGCTTTGTTTTTTCACCCCCTATGTTAAATATTGCCCCATTTCATGAGTCACGGCTTCATTGGAGGGAATATTTGCCATTTTGAATACCCCAAAAACGTGCCTATGTATGCTGCTAACAGAACATGAATGTTATCACGCAATTTGATTGAAAGACCCTAAAAAGGCAACATGATTGTTTTCACTGTCCTCCACTTACCTTGGTGCTGTGTTATTACATTTTTATGTGACTGCTGTTTAAAATGTGAGTTGATCTGATATTTGAATTTCAAAGCTTTAATTTCTTATTGTGAGCACTTTTTGTCAAATTTCCTCAGTATATCCGGCATAACTGTTTTTCCCAATATTGTCGCTACCATACATCCTCAGTCAACATTTGTCACGTGATAATATCTGTTACTGTTTACAGTAAACGTTCTGAGTGCTGTCCTGCTTACTCCAGTGACTTGCTGATAAATATAATTTGACCAAGGTCTGTGTTAAATAAATCTCTGTCATTCTGGTGAGTTCTACTACAAACTAATAATTTAATCTGAGATTCAATAAAACTAATCAGCTACTATATTTCAAACAGTGATCTTTATCTACTCATAGATCATTAAAGTATGTATAGTAGTATGTTTTTTGTGTTTGACTATTGTAACTGTTGATGCATCATAAAATTTCCCAAATCAATAACTATCTTACTTGCTGCATGATTTATTAGTTGTATTTGGGCTATTTAAATGTCACTAATTTAAAATCATTTTGAATGAATATTTTTAGTTTTTGACACCTGCTGTTTTTGACATTTTAAATGCATTTTAGAACTACGTAAATAAAGGTTTTGAAGAAAAAAGAAGCTCCTGTCTTTGCAGCATCGCAGGGTGTGTTGTTGTCTGCCACAGTGTCTTTTTTGATGCTACCACTAAGAGTCGCCAAAGTCAGAAAATGTCAAGTCCTACACATAGGGGCTTTATGAAAGCAAGCACAGCAAGTGTACAGTGATGTGCTGGCTTTCAACAGTGTCCCAGGCGGGATCACTTCCCACAGACTTCCTCAGGTTGCACAATTAAAAGACGACCAAGTGAACAACTGATTTCCGTGACATGGTACAAAGGTGGTCCTATATTTTATGACCAGAACAGAGACTGTTACTCCTAAATATTATACGACATTTTCCTACCTCCAACCCTGTCTGCCAACCAAGGGCAGTATTACTGACACTTGAAAAGATATGTAGACTTGGCTAACAATATCCAGAAATCATTTTGGATTTTGTGATAAACCTTGTCAACCTCTTGTGTCTTGTTGCTGACACCTCACTGGTTACTCCGCAGATTGGCTTTGACCCCTAAAAGCCCTGCCTCTTGCACTCTTAGCTTTATTAGATCTTTCAAGTACTTCCTGTGACGATATCCCCGGCCAAGAATATTTTAGTGCACCTGTTGAGAACAGGCAGGGTGAGGTCCTGGTTTCCTCCTTTATATCCAAATGATTTTCTAAATTTTATCTGACGGGGACTGAACACATTCTAACACAACTTCTTGCAATTGCTTCTAAAGCAGATGTTTTGATCTTTTTCAGATGTTGAAAGCTGGGGAGTATTCCATTGAATATTAGTAATACAATACAAAATAAAGTACTGACAGACTTGACTATACTTGTCTGTTGCTTATTACCTGTATGCAGCTGTTTGCATATAGCAACCCATTCAAATGGAAAAGGAGTGGGGGGCTAGATTTTTTTTTTTTTTTTTTGGTCATTCTGTTCATTATTTGCTCCTGTAATTGGATGAAATTAACGTTCACATAACATCATATTCACTTTGAACTCTTGGTAGTGATTTTATGTTGTATTTTTTATTTCAGCCACTAGATGTCTCCCGTTATCCACAACGTTTCCGTATTTATCCAACGTTTAACATGTTGGTGGCGCTGTGCAATGTTGTGTTTGTATGATGCACCCGCAACACTTACAAAGTCAGACGAAGCCCATAGGGAAGATTTCTGCTAGTCCATATATTCAGCTGCTGCTTTAGCGCTTTGTTGTACGGTGAAATGCTGCCAATCGAAAAACATCAAGCAACTCATGAACGCGCTTTTTACTTCTCCTGCGCTCGTTCACTCACTGCTCACCTCTGCATCTCCCATCATCATGGAGTCAAGTGTGGCAGAATAACGCCGGAAGTAGAGCGGGCCTTCCTTCACAATAAAATGAACACGCTCCATGCCAAAAATGAAAGTTTTACGTCGAGCTATGAGCAGAACCTCCTTTTTATGTTTGCTTTATGTTGCGTTTAACTGATGCACACACTGTTATGTATGTATTGTGATAGCATTGTAATGTTTTGTTTGAATATAGGAATAGCCCTTTCAAAGTATCCTGCTATGATAATAGATAGTATGTGTTGCTAACTTCAGCCAAATCCTAATTTCCAATCACACAAGTGTAATTACTGTTCTATTGCAGACAGTGGTGGAAGAAGTACAGTACAACAGTGTAGAAATACTCTGTTACAAGGGAAAGCCTGCATTCAAAATTTCACTATAGTAAAAGTAGAGAATCAGAATCAGGTTTAATTGCCAAGCATAAATTGAAAATTGAAAATTGACAAGATATGAAAAAATATTATTTAAAAAAGTACAATGTGACTGTTATTTAAATGAAAGCTGTACGGTTTTGTGCAGGAATGTGCAAAAGTTCACAGTATTAAATATCTGCAGTGTGCAAGATAGTAATCTAGACGTACAAATGTATTAGCAGCAAAATGTACATAAAGTATCGGATGGATCGGGCTACAATTACTGATGCATTAATGTGTTAATCATTTTAAAGTTGCAGCTGTGAAGGTGGAGCTAGTTTTAACTACTCTACTGTATATTCTGCTAGGTATTTTAATCTATAATAATACATCTTAATGTATTAGTTGATTATATTTTGTATTTCTAATGTGAATCTGTAAAGTAACTAGTAACTCATATTATTAAATAAATGTGGTGAGGTAAAAAGTAGAATATCTCCCTCTGAAATGTAGTGGAGTTACAGTAGAAAGTAGCATAACATGGAAATAGTGAAGTAAAGTTAAAGTACTTCAAAATTGTACTTAAGTACAGTACTTGAGTAAATATACTTTGTTACATTCCACCACTGGTTACAGAGACTGATTTCTCCTTTACTAATCATATCGATATGTTATTTTGGTGGAAAATAATCAACCGGAAGTGTACTTTTAGGCACACTTGACGCTTGTTTCTCGTCCTTTTTCTCTCCCACTCAGTCAGCGTTGAGAAGACAGTAGAGCAACCGTGAGTGTCGGTATTTACCTGTCAAGATACGGAATAACGTTACCCGCCGAGAGTCGTGGATTATTTCTAGTTTCGACTAGCGAACTACAAAAGATTTCCTTTGCGGTCCAGCCATGGGTATGCGCGGGGCGGCGCGGAGGGGAGAGGGGGATTTAAATGTCTCTTTCGTCCCAACAGCTTCTTTTGATTTGAAGTAAGCGGTGCGCCAGAGCGGAACCCAGCTGTGTTTCTTTGCGTGTTTGACTGAGGTAAAAGTGGTTGTTCATCGAGTTCAGAACAGCAGAAATTATTATACGCGACTTTGTTCGTTTTTGTTCATATTTGTTCGGAGTTTTTTTTTGGTTTTCCTGGAGAGCGGAGGTGGTTGAAGGCGGCTCACCGAGTCGGGACTGACCACTGGAGTTGGTCCTGAAAATGGAGGCTGTTATCGAGAAGGAATGCAGCGCGCTTGGGGGACTCTTCCAAACTGTTATCGGAGACATGAAAGTAAGCCAAGTTAACTTTGCAACACACATTATATTATCCGAGAGCAGCTAAGCGACGTCCAAAAAGTAACTGTCCCAGCCAGTTAACTCCCCAAACATCAGTATATAGTTGTAAATGTGGGTTTCCTTCAACAGAAAAACAGTTTGTTAGGTTAACCAACGGTCATTTAACGTTAGCCAACTAAGCGTCTAAACTCTGCCACTGAAATCCATACAAACTTTCTTATTCTATATTTAGAAGACGATTAACAAAATGGAGCAGAGCTGAGTACATTTGAGACATTATTTCTTATGTGATGTTTACGACAGCTAGTAACTTAAAGTGTTTCTGGTCTTACTATATATTACTCTAAACTACGTTAGTTTTGGTTTTGTGGGGATTTTCTGCTTCATTGTGTTTCACTGGAATAACAAATTCAATTCGTTTTTTTTTTTTTACGTTCATTTGTTCCAGTTTGAAGTGGAGCAGCAGCCAACATTGGATAAAGGCTAAATAGGGCGATCATCAGTCTCCAAACTAGGGCATCTTATTTTGATGCTACATCTTGGCCGATGAGACAATTAGCAGATTTCCCAGCTGTTGTAGGCTTCTTGCCTGAAGGAATGCCGGGAATGTAGCTGTCAGGGTAAAAAAGTACCGGCAGGGTCTGAAGGCTTTGACATGTGTAGGTCAAATGGCCAGCTATCAGGTCTGCTGGAGTCAGAAAGTTTGTTATGAATATACTGCTCAGACATTCAGCACTTCTCATCCCATGTCTCACTTTACTTGGAAGTTCATGGCTCCTCTGTCAGGTAACTATGCTGCCAGACAACACCAGCGAAAATATTCAAATCCTTAGTGTGTTTGTTTTGTCTTTATATAAGACATTCAAATTTGCAGATGCCTCTTCCTTTATAGCGCCACAGATGGGGTTGTGTACCCAAAAAATAAAGTGACAGCTCACTTTGATTTCTGATGTAAGCCTAAGCTGTCAAGAAGAGGAGGTAATAAATGATAGGACAAATGCGGAGGAAGCCCATTTGCCATGGTGTTTGATGTCAGTGCTGAAGCAGGCAGAGCTGATGGTGGCGGCGGCTCTCTTCAGAGAGAGAAAGGTTTGACCGGGGGAGCAGAGACATGCAAAGAGAGGGCAGAGATCGAAAGGAACAAACGTGACGTGTGGGAGTGAGGGAGATTGGGAGATGCAAAGAATGGGAGAGGGCAAGAAAGAGGTACTGTAGGTAGAGAGAGTCGAGTTGGTTGTTGGGTGTAATGTTTGACAGCATAACATGACATTCCTCAGGCCCCTGACAATAGTAGCACGTCACTGACGAACATGTGCTCATGCTACGCTCATCGCTCTATCTTGTGCTGTCTTACCACCATGTTGGCCTCCTCTTTTCGATGCATTAGGCCACTTGTTCTCTGTGATAGTTTTGATAAAAGGCTCTTCAACTATTTTCAGCTCGGGACCTAAATGAGGTAAATTTAGAGTCCCATCGGGAACCAGGCTCATTATACCGTAGTATTAGTGCTCTTGTTGTGTGGGGATCTTTCCAAAAGAGGCCTGTGACCCATTTTGCAACCTGCAGGACATGCCAGTATGTCTATTCTCCCATTAAGAGATAACGAAGAATTTTAAAAGACCAAACCTCGTGCTTTTCAGTTGCATTAAACCCTGCTAAACTAATTTTCATCCTATAGCTTAAATTCCCAGATTCCCTCAGGTCTACTGGCAACAAGATGGAAAGACATAATTTTTAGGGTGACATAACTGGGCTACATGTATGGGAAAGTCTAAGCCTTGGTAGGTTTTGTTTAGCCCTGAAGGTGAGGTGGGTGAGGCATCAGTATGGCCTCATGTTGGTTGAACAGTTATGTAACTATGGGAATAGTGAAATCTGTTCTGATGATTGTGTCATTTATGTTTGTGTCTTCTTTTTCCCCACAGAGCAGCTACCCTATTTGGGAGGACTTTATCACCAAGGCCGGGAAACTGCAGTCGCAGCTCAGGTGAGAGCCTGTTTGTGTGCACATGCAACATATTTGCATGTTTCTTTGTGTTTTATTGATAAAGGAAACAGAAACTATTAGAATAGATAAAACTAAAAAGATGGGAAATCAACATTTTTACTTAGTCATTTAGTTTCTCCAGTAACTTCAACAATACTCTTGGTATTTTCACTTAATTTAAACTGATGTTGATATTAGGTGTGTTTCCCTCTACCTGTTTTTATGCACATTTACAAATTGCACATTAAAACAACTTGGAACATCTGAAAAAAGTCGAGATAAAAAGGAAAAGCAAAAAACGTTTTTTCGCTTTGGCTGAGATGGAAAAGTTGGTGTACTAGTAAAAGTGAAATGCGATAAAGTGGAAATGGAAACAAGTTTAGCGAATAAATCATGATGTACAACAAGCATGTTACTTAAATGTCCACTGAAGCTTCTGCTCCACTGAAGAGACAAAAAATTGCAGCAGACAAAAACATCTAATCTGTGTGGACCAACAAGGTCGCTGTAATCTTCCTTAAATTAATATATGAAACAAACAGATGCCATATTTCCATCACGTCTTCCATATTGTTTTAGTTCATTTGGGGTTTGACTGGCACTCTTTTCAATTCATCATTTCATTGCGCCCTCTTTTTCTGCAAAGGTTTAATGGCACCCAACTGGAGAAGTAGCAACATCAACTGTTCATCTCAATGTGCCCAACTCCTAATAGTCACATACCAGTAGTGGATGGTAACACCAAACTACAATTGAAATTCTGTGATAATTCGTGCCAAATTTGGATGGAAACTTGACTGTAGATACACACAGATTTTACTGTTAAAAACTCAGTAGGTTTTTGAGTACAAACTACAAATTTTCCTGGCCAGGGAAATACCACCGTGATTGTTGCACAACATCTCTGATACCCCATGTTGACCCCCATATACACTAAAACAAATCTTATTCTATTAACTGATTTTGTACCATATCTGGCTTTTACATCACATGTCAGTGTCAATTCCCTTCTGAAGAAGGTTTAAGTGGGCACGAGTCCTTAGACTAACAAGCAATGACAGTTTCCATAAAAGCCTAATCTCTTAACAGTACTGTCCAGGGGTCATTATGCGTTCTTCTCACCCATTAAGTCTTCTTTAATACTGCTTTAATTTGTATTTCTAATGCTGTAAATGTACTCATCTCCTGCCAAAATTATTCCAAGTCTTCCGCTAACAATAGATGCCAATCCCAGCCACCTCTCCTAGTAGGTTTTAAGTGGCCACGTGTCAGAAGACAAACAACTTACGACAGCTGAAATAAAAGCTCATTGTCCAACAAGTACTGTAAATATGCATGTCCTGGGGTCTAAATTATTTTTTGATTAACAATGCATGGCAGTTCTCTTGCCATTTAAGTGTCCACGTGTCTTGAGACAGACTAATACTGGCAGTTGTATAAAGGCTCAGGGACTTGACAATACTTTCCAGGGGCCGCTCAGTGTCCCATTCTTGCATTTTCTCAGTATTAAGGCTGATTAATGGTGATATGTTATTCAAGTGTCTCCATCGTTCAGGGGTTAAATATGTGACCCTGCCATGCTAAAGCTCAGGGGAGTATTTGTGGCCGTGTTGCTAATGACTGTTTGGCAGTAGGACGTCTGTGTGTCTGGACACCGGGGCAATAATAAAAGAACAAATCTGCCAGTCATTGTACTGGTGAAAAGGTGAGTTGAACCTACAGTATGTCAGTTAGATCTCTTTGTCCAGTCATAGTAGGTTAGTGGCAGCTAAAGTTCGCCATTACACCACTTTCCTGTTCTATCAGGATTAGTCGGTTGGTGCTTCTAGAAAATTCCAGTTCCACCTTTACAGGTAGCGTTGAGTGTCATTCATAGAAAAATTACCATGTTTCAGTATTTTAGTCTAGCTGTTGCCCGATTAAGCTTGGCCTACACCCTGCTCCAGGCTGCAGTGGTTTCAGCATATGGCGGACTGTAACGATGCCCTTGCTGCTGGAGCGCTAATAAGAGTGTGCTATCTGGGTTTGCTCGTGGTGACCTACAAATAAGGCTTTTTCTGTCTGCTTTAAAGCCTGTCTCCAGCCACTACAAATTTGGCCAAACTAGCCCCTTTGACTACAGCCTAACCCCTGTAATCTGTTTGGGGACTGAGCTACATAGGACACGCGCGCGCACGCACACACACACACACACACACACACACACACACACACACACACACACACACACACACACACACACACACACACACACACAGTAAAACACAAACACACCCACCTTCCCTCCTTGGCCTGGATAAGTGAGTAGCCAGCAGTGGTAGCGGCATATGTCTGTGTGTGTGTGTGTCTGTAATGACGTCCTAAAGCAGACTACTCTGTAATTTAGACCCTCTGCTCCCCTCTCACAAAGCAACTAGGAAATCAACCAATTACAGTGTTGGGGCTGTTCTGTCATTTTTTTTGGTTCAAATATGGTGTTTTTTCTTGCCCGTTCTGGTTTTAAACAGCCATCACACACACACACACACACATATACATATATACACACTCATACATACATGCGCACAGAACAGCGCTTTGAAGAAAGAGGGCAGGGTGGAATATAGGCTGGCTGATTTCTAATCACAGTCCTCTTTTAACTTGTCAGTGTTTGGTCTGTTTGGTGGGTCATCATGGTTGATGCAGCTGTGTCAGAGCTAGGCTTACACACATGCCTCCCTCCATCTGGTCTAAAGTTAATTTTGTGAAGAAACGGACCACCTCAAAACTTCAAATTCAGCTTATGAACTGTATGCTTATAAAACTTCTTTGGGCTCAAGAAGAAGGAGGCCTAAAATATTCAGACAGAGCATGGACAAGTAGATTGATAGATGGACAGACACATACAGTACACACAAACATCTCTTCAAGCACACTCAAAGTACTATCTCTGTCACGATTCTTGGTATGTTGTGTCTGAAACAAGTGGAGTTAAACACAACCTCTTTCTATGATTCAGATTTACTACAGTCACACATTCCAGTTTCTGTTGAACTAAGAATAGATGGGGGCAGCAGTGCTGAATGTATCATTGTCAGAAAGTGCACTCTGCTGTACTACGCCAGGGTCTATTGGGAGTTTAGATTGGCTTGGCCAAGGCCTTGTGGAATAGATATGTTAAAGTCGTTTGTCTTGACTCCAGGACAGGGGCGTTTGCAGATTTTAAGGCCAATGGTAGCAGTCAGGTCATTGTTGGAGTATTGTGCAGAGCTGAAGGCTTGTAGCAGCAATGCTTTTTTTATTCTTATAGCCACTTGAAGTCTTGAAGCCTTTTGGCTGAAATTAAAACCTGATTATTCTGCCTTTGTAACTTAGTATTCATTTATTTTTTGAGAAGCTACCTAATTTCACTGTCTAATGAGCCAGAACACAACTATGATATTTCCCTCTAATGTTGACTGTTTAAGATGATCTTTCCAAGGTTGTACTTATAGGAGTTGAAAGTGTAGTGAATGGATGAACCAGTTTAATAGTTTGATATTTCTCTTGTAAAAGCATGGAACAGATGACAGCAGATGATCATGGCTAGTAATTGTTAACTACTGCTCATTGTGCTTCAGGGGACTGGAGCCACTGATAGTAAAAGCAGGCTTCAGTTAAAACCACTTCCCACTCAAACCTATTTTGGATTAATAAGTTAAACTTCACTGAACAAGACTTTGCTGCAATTACATGTAAATTATGATCAGTAGAAGACCAATGTGTACATGGTATGAATTAGGGGAGACAGATATCAGTTGGAGGTTACCCTGGTGCCCGCACTGGGCTTTAAATAGAAAGGAATCTGTGTGGGCCTGTGCGTATGTTTCTTTTTCCATTTGCAGGACACACCCTTGGATCTTCTGGTCAGCTCTGCAACAACACAGCACTTATTAGCCAACATTACATTCAGTTTTTGAGTGATAAAGGGAATGACTGTTCCATCGTTGACTGAATGCTAAGTCTTGGCTGTCACATTAGAAGATTATTATTTAGGCCTGTAAACAAGTTTTGGTTCTGGGTTGTTTATCAGTTGTGTTTTCTGTTTCTGTCAAGCTTGTAGGAGGCCCCTCTGAGATGTTACCTGTAACTTGATTAAACAACTTTAACAGTCTTGAGCCAGTTGAGACTTTTTCAAAATACCGTGCAACTCTGCATTAAGAACATACTCTAAGCACAGTAAACCTTCAGTCTATTTTAAATCTTTTCCTTACGTAAGTCATTTTGAGAGCACACAACACAGTGGCTCTGTGATTAGCACTGGTCCTGGGTCAGAACCCCAGGGTGCTCCAGTTTCCTTCCACCCAATAAGACATGCATTAAAAGGCTACTCCACCGATTTAGCATCACACTCGTATAACATTGTCGCACTCACAATGGCCAGTTATAAAAAACGCATTAAAATTGATGCAGCAGAACCAGAGATTACATTACCCACATTGCAACTCAACCGCCCACTGTTCGGGTTGGAGATTTGGGTGTGTTATACTAGCAGCGGCCAATGTAGCCTCGAGCTGCTAGCTTCAGGCAGAGATAAGGAGCGGGCTACAGATCCTCACTTTTTTCTAACTCCACATCCCCAAATTTTTCATTTTCAAACCTGTAGTGTTCATCCCCAACCGACGTTGCCTCAGCGTTGCCACCCCCAAACCCATGCATCAAGAACACTCCTGTCATTGCCTTACTTTATCTTTGGATACACAGAGTAAAACAGTAAATGTTACTTTACAGGGTGGAATATTAAAAATTAAAGACACTTTTATTCCATCTGAAAAACAAACTCAAGAGACACCACCACCCTGTGTTCAGCTATTGTTTTGTTGTAAAAGTTGTGAAAGCTACCTGTCTGGACTGTTAATGGAAATTCCCAGGTTGTGTTATGATAGTTTTCTATTGGCCAGTGGAAGATAAGTGTTTACAAATGACGGTACTCAGTGTTAGAACAACGTGCTTTTGTGGCTGAACGTGCCTTGGAAAATGTGCAGACAATTGTTTCTTTTTTTTTAGCATGCATGACTTATAGGAAGTCTGGTCTCTGTTGGGGAGATCAGATATCACACACATGCACGGGCACTAAGAGCCTTTCATTTTCATACCTGTGATCTTAATCATGAGAGGGCTGTTGTTTCTGAACTAGGCGAGTCAGTGTTTGCCAGTGAACCAGTCAGCTGGCCTGCCAATGAGGCTGCCTGCTGCCAGCTAGCAGAGTATCGGTCAGTTAGGCAGCTAGGCAGGCAATCAGTCGGAATACCAGCAAGATGGTGTCTGTAATGAGTAAAACAGAAAGTAATCTTACACCAAGCTTCCACTACTTTTTTTTTAATGACAGATTGGATTTTGCCCTTTCTTCAGTCTGTTATGTATAAGCAGTATTTTATACTGCATTTTGTAAATACTTGGTAAACCCTGACAGAGAAGCAGGTATGAGTTGTGAACTTACAACAAGCCCCTTTTCCATTTCAGAGCTGAACAGGGTAGATCCCACATTGATCCTTTCATTGACCTGTAAATGTGGCAAACTCAGCTCAGGAGCTGCTGTGCTGAGCCGGACAGATTCCAGCGGTCTCCCAAGTAATCATGTAGACATTCCTCACACAGCAGGGCACGTTTAAGTTTTAACTTACACACATGCTTACAGTACACACAGACACTATCATACAATGTTGTACAAAAATAAAAACTGTACACAAAAAAGGACTAACTCCTGGTGCAATAATGATGGCCAAAACAGCACTTCAAATCAGTCACTGGTTACATAAACACAGGTGGCTGATCAACTGCATTGTATATTTTTTTCCTATCGGTAAAGTGTGATGTATTTAATCTTTTTACTAAACCTCCGTCTTCTTCTTTTCTCCTAGGGCGACGGTAGTTGCTGTGGCTGCTTTCCTGGATGCCTTTCAGAAAGTGGCCGACCTGGCTACCAACTCAAAAGGTAGGAATTTGCATGCAGATTTAGAGGCTTGAGTGTATGAACAGTGGTCTTCTATGGTAAACCTTATTCCTCATCTCTTATAGGACTGTGTCATTTTCAGTTCTGATGGCCCCCTACATGTAGCACAGTGCTGATAGGGTTAAATAAGTTAACCCACTGTTAAACAGTATGTGTGTCTGGGCACCTATGTGTCAGTGTGTTTGTCTGTGTAGCTCCACTGTGCAAGTCTAGTCTTTCGCCCCACTGTGCTGAGAAGTTCTGTGGGTTGTTTGCTTTATCGTATGGGTAGTAAATCCGTCAGTATGCTGTTTGAAGCTCTGCTGCTGGCTTTGTCTTCGACCTCCACCACTTTCCCCTGCTTTCTGCTCCCCTGCCCCCACCTATACTCCACCTCTGCTACATCTGGACTCTCTGGTAGAGTCTGCATCTACTCTTTGTATGTATGAGAGGGAAAGAGAGAGAGAGAGATCTCATCCCTCCTTTGCTTTGACACCTCCAGCCCTGCTCCATACTATTAATAGGAACTGAGACAGACACACACATTCATCACCTCACACACTGCAGAGAGAGAGAGAGACGGGGGAATATAGCCAGAGAGCGAGATGGGGGAGTACAGGGAGTCATCATACTCTCTCTGCCTCTCTCCCTCTTTCTCTGTCTAACACACAGTGTAAATGTTTGCCGTGAAGGAGTTAGATTCAGGGAAAGAGCGTTGCGTCACCCCTCATCTGCTCTTTCATCACTTTCTCTCCCCACTCTCTCTACATATCGCATAACACCCTTATCATTTTTCTCCTCTGTTGCTCAGGCTTCACTGTACACCTGAGCTCTTCAGCATCGAGGCAATAATGAGTTATAATGCACTGCCTGACACGCTGCTGTCTGTTTGACAGGTAGATAACCTGTCCACATGATAATCGCACCAGGGTATATAATGAGTTCATTACCAGGATTACAGACCACATTTTCCATTAAGGGTCCAGTTGTATATATCTACACATTCCTAAAAGGTTTATATTAAACAATATACCTCATATTGGTGAGACACACTGTTAGGGCACCACATTTTTCTTTCCCCACTTACGCCTGTAAGCCTTTCATTTTGCTTATCATACTTTGTACGGGCTTATGAATGATTTGACAGCATTATACAGCAAATAGCTTTTGATATGTTTATCTTCTTATCTGTATTATTCTTTATCTTTAAATAATGGTATTTAAAATGCTCTTTAGACTAGACCCTTCAGCTTGGTTTATTCTTCGCAGTAGCTCAAATATCTGGAGAGAATGCCAGTTTGGGCTACTGTTTTTAATGGAAACTTGTAATAGATCTTACTGCAGTCCCGTCACATACACACATGTGGGCACACACCTTGTCTACCTAATGGTTGTCTTAATGCAGATAGGGTTGTTTAATTTTTTGTTTTCAACAGTGATTAAAGACTTTTTGAATTGGGCATGCTCTAGAGAGCCCTGATAGCTGCTGTAATGACCAACACATTTTGGAATTTTGGAGAGAGAATAACATTAGAATTAAGTAGAGATGCTGTGTTTTTTTGTATTGGTTTGCTTGCTTTTTTTTTTAGGTTTTGATGTATTGAGCTAATTCAAGGGCCTCTGAACCCAAAGCACGTTGAACAGTTGCTAGAAGGCAGGAGAGTGAGTCTGAGAGTTTTTCTCATTACCTCTAAAGTTAACTTCTTTTAAAGATACTAGCAATATGGTTTTTGTGGTTTGCGATGGTTTCTGGTAGCTCAGAGGCATGAACAATTGGATAGATTTTTAGGTTAGCCCCCACAACCCTGTTTGTAAAGAAAAATCTTTCAAAAAACTTGATCTCTGGTGTATAATTTACTGAGCTCTCATTTGTCACCAAACCAAGCTGCTCTGTTGGAATCTACTGTATCTACACAAAACAACTTATGTACATGTAATGGACCATTAGAAGTGCCCGGGGTAGTTGTCTCTCTATCAGTAAAGATATCACCTTACTGTATTGTTCACCTACAAAGCAGAAGAGCAAAGTGTATTTTCTAAAGACATCACAGCCTGTATGTGTCTGTGTGTGTGTGCTTGCTATAGTAGCTTTGATGTTAAAGAGCATCTGCATGATTTTGTGTCTAGATCAGATAAAGTACAGACAGACAGACAGACACACCATTTTCTGTTTGCTCATCATAATCAGCCAGAGGCTGCTGAGGCCACATTATACATAGATGATGACTTCTTTCCTTTATTCTTTCTACCTCCCTCCATATTCTTGTCCAACTGTGTGTCTCCAAGTCCTAACCTGCTTCCTATAGCCATCACCATGGTAACGGCATGGAAATCAAGTGTGTGTGTGTGTCTGTGTCTGTGTTAAGGGCCTAAAGTAAAAAAGGAAACGGCCCTTCGTCTCCCTACCACCTCACCACAGAGACAACCAACTGTTTATGCTCTTCTTATAATAATAATAATAAAGGCACACAGACATAAACGTAACCAGAGACTTGATAGCACACACATTAAGGGTAGTTTAGTCTTTTAATCAGGAGAACAAGGCTTTCGGCCGCCTACCGTTGTATAGCCTTGCAGATATTGCCAGTGGTGGCAGCTCATAAAAATCCAAGTGTTGATGAATAGACTCAGCACTTTGATATGTGACAGCAGTCATGTTTATAGGTGTTTAGATAAAAGTTACTCTGGGGCTCTTTTATCAGTGTTACTACTGAATCAGCATGATCACAAGATTGAAGGACACATTAACAGAAATTAGTCTTTTCAAAATTTGAAACTTGGACTGCAATTTTGTGTTCACAAATGCATCTTTGTTGATATATTTATATATTAAATGTGCATGCCAAGGTTTTCTATTTTTTCTTTTTTTTTTTTTTAAAGAAAACTCCCATTTAAGGACCAGTTCATTTTCAGTTCACTCAGTTCCCAGTATAGAGAACACTTGGACATGATTAACTACTGACTAACTTTTCCACAATTATAACACAGGTGGTAACCCCAAAGAAAGACATGCATTTGACAATCTGTCTTCATACCAACAGTGCATAAAATGTTTTCACTGCAGTCCTTGAATACATTTCCAGTCCTGAATACCAGCTGAATACAGGGCTCCATTTGTCAGTGGAAGTTGTATCAAAGAACTCTTTTACAGTATCAGAATTTTTAGACGTTTGTTCAAGAACAAAGTCTGACAAAGAAGCTTATTTTCCTCACTGGTTCCAAAAACTCCCCAAATTAATTTTGGCTTCCCAGTATGTTAAAACACCAGTAGTGATCTGTTTATCTCACCATCAAACAAAATCCCCTCTCCGAAATACCTCAATGATTTCATTAAGTTCAGGCAATTAAGAGACACTAAAATGACAGGAAAAGACGTTATGCACAGATGCTGACCTTTTGCCATTCATAAATGTCTTTTATTGCACCAACTATGGCCTATTCACAGCTTTCTTTCATATGTTCCTGGCAAGAAAAATTAGCCCCACTGTTATCAAATTAGAATGTAACTCACACAATGTCATTATCAGTGTTGACAGGCTGTTGAAGTAGCTCTCTCAGGCCTGCTCAGACAGCTGTATAGTTAAATGCAAACATTGTTGTGTCCTTGTTGATATTGAAGTGCATGTCATCTGTTGATTCAGGTGAAACTAACCGAGGCAACACTGGACCTAATACATTGTGCAAAATGCTGTAATGTGTGTAATGTCTCTTTTCATTCTGCCTCATGTGTAACAGCTAATAAACCAAATACACCACAACACAGTCATTATAATCTTAACATTAATGCAAGTGTTTTTTGATTTATGGTGAAAACCTCGTGTCAGCATATAGCTATAGTTTCATGCAAAACACACTGGGATAGTGAAACAAACTTCCAGTGTAAACATCAGTAAATGCTCATTGCATGAGATAATCACTGTGGTGTAGTAAAAACCTTCAACTGAGTTTTGGAAATGGTCCAATGCAAGACTGTAGCTTCGCATAATTATCAGTTGTTGCATGCTGTTTGTGTTTCTGCATTGGTTTAAGTGATTTATTTGAACTGCTTTATGAGAACCAGACGTATTCATAAAGATGAACAGAGGAGAAGAATCCTGCAAACCTGGGACCTCTAGGCCAGTTTTTGGACCAGGTTGAAGACCTGATCCAATTAGAGCAAAGGAATGAGGATTAAGATGCAAGAATTAATGCGTATTACCAAAATAAATTCACAATGAGAGCCATGTTTCTTTTTATTGTCGAGAATAGTAAAGTCCGGCTTACTCGTTTACAGTTGAGTGAAATAGAATAACTGGAATGCCAAGTGGAGAACGTTTGAATAAAAGAAAGAAAGACTGACTTAAGTTTCCAGACAAAGCCTTTCTTTGCCTCTGTTTTGCTCTATTATTCTAGCCTATTGAAGCTGACAATGGACACAGACACAGCAAAGATTGGTCCTGCTTGCTTTTGTAAAACACACACACACTATACATATAAATATATACAGTATGTATGATATACACGCAACTGCAAATGATCAGAGAGCTATGCAGTCATGGCCACATAGATGCTCACACTCCTCTGTTCATCCAAAGACATGTACATTCACAGCCACACGAACAGTCAGAGGATTAGCCACACCCACCTGTTTCGCTGTGTTCTGTTGTGGTCTGTTCGGATTTGGACTTTCTCCATGCACAAAGGGCTCACTTAGCTTTGTTGTGTCAGTCTGATAAAGTACGTTGAAGTGTGCTTCGGCATCTCCCCATTGCTTCTCGTTTCTGCTTGTTCTCCAGCTGCCTTTTGCACGTCTGCACAATGTGTCTGTTTAGTTTTTATTATTTAATATGTTGCCTGAGAAATTATTTTTACTGTACATTTTCTTGCATATTCAGTTTTCCTCAAAATGAAACCGCCGTTTTCCTGATTTTCATAGCAATTTCCCTGTGTACATTTTGTCATCCAGTTGTTTGTTTTGTGCCTTCCTCTTTTGTCTTTGCAGCTTTGTTTATTTTAGCAGTAGGTGCTGAGTATAGACAGCTTAGCTGGGCTACTCCATGTATTTTCAAAATGGATCAGACGTGTTTTTCAGCATGGTCTAAAACACTGGCCGACTGGCTTTGTCAGTCAACAGTGAGTTTCTCAAGAAGTGGCCCTGGGTACACTTTCGACACTGGTTAATCATTTAAGAAAGTTTCCAAGCCTCTGACTAATGTTTGTGCTGTCATGTGGGACAAAACAAAAAATATCACCTTGTAAAACATTGTTGGGAGATTAAAATAGGAAAGATCTTTTAGAAAGAAGTGACTTTTTTTATGTTATGCTTAGTGTTGCATGTCAGTGTGTCATGTCAACAACGAAGATTTTTCTCCAAAATGTTTAAATAACTCTTTTTTTTGTTTTGTTTATCCATGACGGGAGCTTGTTGAATTTTTAGGCTTAATAATGTATTCAAGTTGTCTTGCCTACAGCGACAGTGGTGACAGAAGATTAGGCCACATCCTAAAGTTTGTTTAAACTTTAAATGATCTTTGTTTGCTGTGTTCACACTAATCCACTCACTCATTAACATAATTTTTTGTCTGTCTCATTTTTTTCTCTTTAGTCTGTCTGTCTTTGTACCCTTTCTTGCTCTTTTTCTCTCATTCTGTCTCCTCTGCCACTTTTTGCAGCCCTTTCTTCCCTCTCTTTCTATGTATCACCTTTTCTTGGACCTCTTTTACTCTCTGTCCCTGCATCTTTCTCACAGTTCACTCTTACCTCTTTTCTATCTGTGAACCTTGAACCTGCCCACAAAGGTGAAAACATTACACGCAGACGTTCGCCTGTACCAATGTGCTGTTGGCACAAACACATGTCAGGGCACACACATCACGTAGCCACAGCGTTGCCTCTGCCTTGACGCGGTGTGACACTGTGTGCTCTAATAGGTCCAATGGCTCTATTTGATTTAAACTCGTGATTAAACGTTAATGATTAAACATGTTTTGGGTCTGACTTGATAAAAGTGCTCAGATATCAGGCCACATGAAACAATGTCTGACAAACAAGCTGTTACCAAGAGGTGTCTGTGAATTTGCTCAAAGGAAAAATGTGATTCTACAGGCAATAGGCCAGTTAGTTATCTCACAATTCAATTAGATTTCAATTGAATGTGCTATGATTTGCATAGCCACCCTGGAAAGGCTTGGTTTGATTCTAAAATGGAAACAATGTAGCTAAAAGTTATGCATTTACCACAATGTTTCACATTTTATAAGAAGAATCTGACTATATCCATAACATAACTTTCTTCATGATGTTTAGTGTAAAGCTTTTATCAGTAGAGAGAATAAAGACTTCTTTTGAGCAGAGAGAGTACACTTGTTGGAATCGGTTAATTAATCTTGGCTAAACTAAACAAGTTAAATGAGCAGAATGGCTCCCATTGATTCACATCACATTCTGTCAATAATCTCCTTACCTCATTATCACTTCCCCCAAAATGTGACCTTGCTGCAGTATATAAAAGTAGCCACCCGTGAAAAGCTGTCTGAAATCCAGTGAAGTAGTTTTTTGCATCAATGCTCAGTTGTTTAAGAGAGAATCATGATGCATCTAAAATCCAATTATTTTCCCCACACCCCTACTAGGTAACTAAGCAGTTTAGAAAACATTTAAAGATGGGCTGCGGTGAAAGTACAGTGCAAACTTAGGTAGAAGACACAGTATATATATATATATATATATATATATATATATATATATATATATGCTGCACAAAGTTATCAAGAGAACATACAAAGCAATTTAAAGAATTACAGGCAAAACAAACAGAGCTAATATTTTGTACATTAATTGAACGAAGCCAGACCAATAGCTTTGAGAAATGACTTGGTATTCCATGATCTTCATTTCAGGTCTTTTTCGGCTGCTGGCTGAGACAAAACCAGGCAATCTGAACCATATTCCCTCCCTCTGAAAACTTGAAACTGCACTGGTCATTGGTGAAGAATGAGACAAAGCCCTATTGAATCCATGAAGAGAGAGATATAAAGAGAGAACGGGCAAAAGAATAATCCTCCCTCTTGTTTCATCAAGTGCCAGTTCATTTTCCATGTAGATCCCCTCTGTTTTGTATCAAATTATAGTTTCGTCATAGTTTCCTTCTTCGTGTAATGGACTTGTGTATGTGTCTGCGTGTCTGTGTGTGCGTCTTTTTTTAGCTTGTTTGTGTGAATGTGTTTCTGTGTTCATATAGTATACCAGTGCTACCTCTCTATGGTATTCCATTTACCAAGTGAGCGTGAGAGTGACGGAGTGGGTGACTAGTGAGACTTCTTCCGAGTCGGCCTTTGTGAAACAGCTGACGGCAACCAGGCTGCACAGAGAGATGAGGTCATTCCATACAACAGACAGACAAGGAGAGCAGATGCTAAAAATAACAACATTTTGACCCTTTCCAATAATTGTATATTGTTGGACTAACATCAGACAATAATTTTACAAAATGATCTTCTTAAAGCTGGGGTAGGCAGTTTTCTTTTGGCGTCATTGGGCCAAAATGGCATATTAACCGTACAGCATATTGTAATTTAAGTGGTCTGAGAGCAGACCTCCATTTCAGTCCCCCCTCTTGCCTCTGTTTTCAGGCTTCAGAAAATCTATCCCGTGACGGTAGACTTTAGCCTATCTCAGGTTATTTCAGAGAGACGGTGTGTTCATATTGGCTAAGCTACAAGAGCAGATGTGTGTACACGTCCCTTCAGACGGTGAAAACCTGATTCAGTGGAGGAAAATCCTGCCGAAATCCTGAAACTTGTGATAAATTTCCAACACCTCCTTTGCCTACAGTGGTGTATAGTACAAAACAACATGTCCCGGCTCCACACGGAGCTTCAGGCTCATTACGTTCAATGCCATGACGCTCATAACAACGAGTGGCAAAGAGGCATGATGACAAACAGTGGGGAATCATTTTTGACGGGGGACAGTGGTGTGTGTGTGTGCGGTGTACTAGCCTCTCTTCCCGCTGCTGGACGGCATTGCAGCTGCCTCTGAAGCCTGGGGCGCTCTGCTCTGCGGCCGCGAAGCGCTGGAGGGGCGTCTTTGAGAAAACAAGTCATGGCGGGAGGGACCGCGGTCTCTGTGAGGCTCACGCCATGGAGAGCGAGCCCTACGAGGGATACAGTTTCACTGGGGAACCAACTCCTTCTGCTGCCAAAGTTGTGGGTTTGGTGGGAGGGGCTTAGTGGAGTGATATGAGGCAGCAGAGAGAGAGGTGGAAGGTTTTGCCTAGGTTGTACAGATTCTGCCTACCCCAGCTTTAGGGGATGTTAACTATTATAAAGGTATGACCTACATTTAAGTTACCACACTATAGCATGTTACTGGTTTGCAGACAGGGATGACTGCTTGGCATCCTAACTGTCTCATTAGGTTTATTTAGAGCAGGTTTTACCAGTTTAGAGACATAATTAGATGGATTGTTTGAATCTTCCATTGACCCATTTAAAATCCCAGAGTCTGACCTTAATATGTAATACCCATATGTCATGAAACATTATGAGGATTGGTAAATCATATAACTCTGTCACTTTCTTGCTCATTGCTTGTTTTAAAAACACATTCACACACACACGTAACACAGAATTTCTCATGCCACCGATAATAGGTTGTTCACGGTCATAAAAATAACCAAACCTGTGTCACATGTTGGTTGGCAGCTGTCGGGACACTGTCTCTGCATGTAGAGTGAGCATTTGTGTGTGTACATATGCAGTATGTCAGTATGTCACACAGTGTGTATGTGTATATACTAATCCCAATGGCTCTGTCAGCAGCTCTAGTGTTGAGTCTGTTTGGACACGTCTGACTCTGTGGAGATGAAATAGACACCTGCCACAGAACTAGCATGTAGAAGCCTGTTAGATCTATTTGGACCTAAAAATGTAATTAAGTTGTACAAACGTGTTTTTAGAGCCGATAATTGCTTGAATCCTCCAGTCACCTATCCAGTTATTTGGATTGTTTTGAGCAAGAATAATTCATCATTCAACAGCCCATATCACAAGGATTGTTTATGGTCAGATATTGTTTTCATTTTATATGCAGTTTCTTTGCATCAACAATAAACAGTATTTTTTGGTTTTGCTTTTTTGATTGTGTAAAACCAAAGATGAAAAATAGATTATTCTTTCAACAACATTGCATAAGGCTAAAAGACCTAAGACTTTTACCTATGCACGGTAATATCCAACTGTTTGGTCAACATGAATATTCCTTGCAAATATATTTTCACATAAACCTCTGTTTCCCTAGGTGTACAAGTCAGGCATCTTATTATCCTGATGTAGATGTCTACTGTAGTATTGTTAAGCCTATATAAATACGATAAACCAGTTCTTACGCACTTCGTGTCTGTTTGAAAGAATGCCGGCTATTGTTGTTGTAATTGCAGTCATGTTGTCATTCTTTATTCTTCTATTATGAAACTTTTATGACTTTTGGTCTCTCAGTAGACATGGAGATGCTTAAGATGTGTTGGAAGTACTGGGCAGACGCTAAATCCCAGATCAAAATCTGCAGTATGAAGTAAGCTATACTAATTAAAGTGTAACAGTGTATACTTGGGATATTGGAGTAAACACTAAAGTTGGGGGTGTTCTAATGAAAATACTTGATCCAGTAAAATAATCCAGTGGTGATTTCACCATACTGGTATACTGGTTGAGATGCCCTTGCCAAGTTCTCTCATTGCTCCACATTTGCCAGCTTGCTTCTAGTTGTGACAAAGTGGCTGTGCTACATCTTTCCGACTTCTATACACTACCTAGCCTCAGCCCATTGTATAACCCCTCCCATTAACATCAATGCCTCTCCTCCTTATGGAATAGCTTAGTTCCACTGAGGCCCTTGCGTGCCTACAATGAGTTCAGCACCCGAAAATAACTTCCAATCTAGAGGTGGGCTTTTTTTCCCCCTTTTGAACTATCTGCCTTGTATTTCTTATCTGTCACTATTACAGGCATAGATAACATTTACATATTATCACACATTTTTCAGTCTTGGTAGATTAAAAGCTAAGTTGCAGCTAGTGATGCCTGGGCCTTATAATTACTGTGAACTAGCACACATCCATCCTATTTTGATTAAAGTAAAGAAGTGATCCAGTTGCAGAGTCTGAAATAAGTTTTTATCATGCCCTTTTCCTTTTGAGCTGCGCACAGTAACACTAGATAATCCAGCAAGTTTTAGCTGAATGCAGATGTACTTTTACTTGACAGGCTCCAAGACAAAAGTGACATTTTATGCTAAATGATTGTGGACACATTGGCTTTCTAAAACCCAACTTGGAATGCACTGAATTCGAAACTTTTGTAGAACAGACTTGAGTCTAACTCTGTCTGAATTTAGCTCTAAGCACACTCTGTGTGCTCTGCCATGGACAGACCCCCATACAACTCCACGAAAAGAAATCGGACCTTTTCCTCTTTGCCCCTCTCAGTTCATGGCTTGGCCTTTGTGACAGAGCAGCCTTAGATCCTGAACTAACCCACTGTGTCAATGCCCTCTCTGAAAGGGCTCTGTCCTCTTTTCCAGTTTCAGTCCAAGACCAGCCTGACCGTATACATTTCCTGTCCTCTGTCCAGCCCAGACCTAGATCCCATCCCCTGGACAAGCTCCGTGCCTCTCAATCCCCCCTCTGTTCTCTTCTGTTCGCCCTGACCCCATCCTGGGACTCTTACAGATCACTGGAACCAGCAATTAAACCAATTAATGGGTCAAATACAGAGACTCACGCATAGACTCACAGACTAATTCAAGCTTACACACCCTCATATGCACATGCACACATATGCATGCATAGCACATGTAGAGATTGAATCATATAGACTAAAATGCACAAAATTTTCTCTGCCTCTCTCAGACTCACAGACAATAGATTCCTCAGCCTGATCTAGTGCTGGTTTCTCTTTATGCTGTTTGAGAATTTATGGGTCAAACTCTTGTCACGTCTCAGTAGACTCTCTTGCCTTGCCATTTAGTTAGCACTATAGAAAACATTAACATAGAAAATACAAGGAAGAGTCTTTGAAAGATTTAGCCGCAACCATCTGCTTAAATACGAACATCTGCCCATTGATACTGTAAATTCACACTTAACACACAAAATGCCCTTGTCATGGAGTTAATGGAGACAACTGTGTGAGTGAATGTTTTTCTGTGTGAGAATGTGTATGTTTTCGAGACACAGAGGACAGTAGGCCAAACACCTTTGAGTGTGTTTGGGCAGAGAATACTCTGTGCACGTGACTATGCGTGCATGCAATATGTGTCTGCACAAGTGTTTGTGGGTGTTATCGCTGTTTGCTCTCTGTTTTTGTTTAACATAAACCCGGTTAGACCAGTGAGCTTTGGATTTGAAAGATCTGACTTGCATGCAAAGCCAAATTCCTAACTTATTTCTTTGGCAAATGAACTTGGTTTGATGGACATTTATAAATAAGCAAGTTGCCAAATTGTTACTTCTTTCTGTTGGAAAGAAATGCATTGATGGACTTTTATTACATTAGATTTTCTTTTCTCTGGTAAATCACCTTTTTAGGTTGTTGACATTTGCTAAATGTTCACCACTTAATATAAAGTGATTGCACTGACTGGGCTGATAACATCTCTTCTGACTGCTTATGCGTGTGTGTTCCTGAGAAACTGAGGGTAACCAAGCTAGTTTGCTCTGTCTGGACACGAGTTTGCTTCAAACACACCAGTGTTGTTATATTTTGTGTGTGTAATTACAGCTGTCTGCTGAGTGTGTGTGTGTGTGTGTGTGTGTACACATTTATTTACCTTAAAGCACTGGCCTATGTGTGTCTTTTTTGTGTCTAGCTCAGTGCATGTGTTGTGGCTGTGTGGGCTAATTTTAGGTTTCTCTCTCTTTAAAAGACATTGAACACATTAACACAAGACCACATCCCAGCACACAGCCTGCTTTTGTTCTATACTGCCATGCACACACTTATATAGACTCACACTGGATTTCATAGAGATGGTTAAGCTTACACTCAGAGCGCTGCCCTCCAAGGCCTTGGTTAGAGCCCAAAAATTGTATGACTCAGAGGAAGATTAATCTGGCCTAATGAGAACTTTGTGTCTAAATCCACTGATTTTTATTTTGACAAAGACTTTGGTAGTGCATGCAGTGTAGACTGTCATTTTGCAGCCAGAAAACAGAAATTTAACAAAATGGTTGTATTCGATATCTCCAACTGTAACACATGCCAATACAATAACAAGTAAGTGTATTTATCAACTTGTTTCCTATTTTCCCCTCTAAGTATTTGATTACTTTCCCAAGAAGCAAAGACATTTAAGGTTGCCTGTCTGCTTCCCTCTGTCCCTTCCTTCTCTCTACATATTCATTCTCACTTTCTTACCTTCATTTTTTTCTTATTTCATTTCCTCTTTTTCTCTGTGTCCTCCTCTCCTCTGCATCTCCACCCTCACCTCCTGTCCCGTGTCCAGGCTGTCGAGGCCAGGTGTACACACAGCCGGTCCGTGACAGCAACACCAAACCATTTTCTGTTTATCATCAAGAACTTTCTGCTCAGTTGAGACTCCCCTCAAGGACGGAGAGAACGATGGGAAAGATGGAGGGGGGCAGAGACAGGGGAGAGAAAGAGCCCGGTTGCAATGGGAAGTAACAGAAATAAAAGGCGTGTTTGTGTGCTCCGATTGTCCAGTATTTGATGTGTCATACTTGGGAATAGAGTGCACATTTGCATAAACGCTCCAAGATAGAAACACACATGCACAGTGGGATACCATCATCAGCTTGTTGCTGTGTAACTGTGCAGGTGAGCCATCTGCTGCAGCATGACAGATTAAAGGTGAACTTGGGTGAAGTGTTACTGGAAAAAACTTGATTCTTTTAGAGTAAGGTAAGGTGACCTTATACTGTGCATTAAATGTGTCGGATATTTCTATATGTAGTCATTTTAAGCTAAAGGTTATTTCAGTTTAGGACTAATGATCTGTAAATGTGCTGAAGAAGCATGTCGCATGCCGTTCCTTAAATAGATTTAATAGGTACGAGTTTATCATTGAGTGTGTGAGATAATACAGCCATTGTATTGGTTGATAGATGGATAAATAATGGTTAAGTTCACTCCATTCAAGTTACTCAGTCAGTGGGTTGACTCAGTGAGCTTTCAGTGTCTGGATTGTTCCCTGTCTTCCCATAGACACTTCATAAAACACTGAATGAATGATTTGTTTGTGTGAAGAGTGTGTATGTGTGTGTGTGTGTGTGTGTGTGTGCGCGTGGGCAGGCGGGTGGATGGATGTGGGGTGACATTGGGGTGGAGAATGTCCCCTCACCAACTCTTTGACAGTATAGGGGGCTCTAACACATACACAAGCACACAGGCGCACACACATATACATGCATGCAAAGGCTCAAACACACACATGGTAAATGTAATCTGGTGGTCATTATTGCAAACAAGGCAGTGTTGTGTTGTACTGACAAACAGTTCAGTCTCTCTAGTGTGTGTCTGGTTTAAATTATCACCAGTATCTCCCAGAAGGCCTCTCAGTCTCTCTCCCTACAGGGAAAGGAAAGGTCACAGGCACATTCACATACTACGTAAGTGCAGAAGGTGAAAAGCCAAACATTTTTATGTCCTGTATGGTTTCAAGTAAGTGCCAAGTTAGGCTAGAACCTGATCTTCATTGCTTTCATGTGTCTGTTAATTATACCATAGACTCCTTTCTTGTGGAAGAGCTTGTTACTCTTAATTTGGAAATGGATTTCCCTTCAGCAACCAAAGTTTCATCATTCTGTCACACTGTTTGAAAGTCACTTTCATTAAAGACCATCTTCCCATTGCTGAAGGTCAAATCTAAATGTTCTTTCTTAATCACTTGATCTCTAGGCTAATTTTGGGCCTTAAGCTGTAACAGTAGAAAAGTTTCAGCCATCCACAAAGACACATTAAACCCATGTCTTGAACTTAACTCTTTGTTATAGACCAAGGCAAATATTGGTATTCTTCCCTATTCTAATGAAACTCTTATCTCATCCTCCTGTTGTCTTTTCCAGATGCTAATAAAACCAGCCTACATGCTGATTGTTTAAATGGAATTGTTGATAAGATTATTGTATTGTGTGTTACTTGTCAACACTGTTACAGCTATACTTGGCTGAGCATCAGTATGGACAGTTTTTTCTGTCTTTACTTTCTATCTTGCACCATTTCCCCCTGTTTGCAAACAACAGCTAATGGATGGTGAATGTGTTCTGAATAGATTAAGAACAGTAGAAGGTGTTGTCATAGCTCAGTAACAGATGTCCTATCTCTATTTGGTTTTGCCTTGGCAGACAGGATTCTGTGTGATATTGATTATTGAATCAGGTGGTTCGTATTCTGGCAGTAGTATTGGGGAAGTTGCATATAGAGTATATTTAGTGTACACTACATATAGATGTGCATTGTCTACATAAATGCCCATTGTCTATACATGTACACACCAGTTTTGATACCAGATAGTATTTGCTATTGCAGTATTACAGCTATCAACAGTAATTTCTGTAGTGTGGTATTTTTGTTGTGTAGTGTACAACAGTGATTGAATAATTTGCATCTGGATAAATGTTAGATACATTTATTCTTCAATGAAAGATTTCACACATTGCCCTTGGGCTTATACACAAAATAATACAGTGCCGTTCCTTGTGCACACCCATACCAAAACTGCATCGCTTCTGTTAAAATATCTTCAGAAATGTTGCTTCCAAGTAAACCTCTTGCATAAGCCCATAAATGGGGTAATGACAGTATCAAGCACTTCTCCCGGCTTTTTCAAGAGCATGTGTCTGCAAGGTCTTAATACTCTGTGTGTTTAAGTATACCTTCCCCACCCTCCTTACTTGAATGACCTGTTTTCTCTGTATGATTTACACATGCATGTTGTAACCTAGTTTTCTATTGCTGATGTTTTTAAAAAGTTATATTTAGTTTATTCTTCTGTAGTGTTGAGACCCATGTAGGTGATAGTTATACCTAAAACCTGACTTGAATATCTCTGCCATGTTCACAATGTAAAGATTTCCAGAATTCCAATTTAAACTGAATAAGAGAGTAATGCAGGCAACTTTGGCTGTGACTTCAGTCCTGCATACAAGACAAGTGTGACTCACACCCTGTGACTCAGGCCTTAGTTTACTGAGTTGTTGTTGCATTCAGTTATTGCAATGGAAATATGAACCTCTGTCCTCTTCACTGTAAATCATTAACTGTGACATTCTGACCATATGCTGGCGTGACGCTGGTCTGCACTATTCACCAAACAGTCTCATTTGTCCGAAGAAAAAAAAGAGTGCTTTAACGTTGGCTTTTAATGCTGATTGAGTTTCATTGTTTGATTGTTTTAAGTTGCAGTCATCACTGCCACTGCTTCTCGGTTCTGCATACTACAAATAAGGATGGCAATACTTAACTCAACCAAAAAGGCAATGAATTTAGTTCATTAGAAGAGATCCTAGCAAATCCTTTCTGTCTATCTGTGTGTGGAATGTGTGTCAGACCAGAAAGGAAGATTAGAGAAAAAGTGGGGCACCAGAGCCTGGAAAAGAGCAAGAGTGGGCTCTAGGGTAATCTATTCTCTCTCTAGTTCTCTCTCTCCCTGTCTCTGTGTCTCTCTCTCGTTCTCTCTTTCTGGTCATCTTATGACACGCTTAAACCCCCTCGTTGGTGGCTTTAATTAGTTAGATTCTGGGCAGCAGACTTATAGCTGCTGCTGAGCTGTTACATGCTGTGTAGAACAATATGCAGGCACTGGCTCAGTGAATGAAGCCCCATATTGCCAGTTCCATTACAACAACTGATGTTTTTGCATTTAAGCTTTTAGAGGTTATTTGTTCGCACCACTTTTGATGCCTTGTATGCTGCTGAGGCAGAAATGTAATGGTACGTGTGGTGATTTATATTGTCCGAACATCCATTGGCTGTAGATTTAACCTGGACTTTCATACATACCAGAAATTGGGTATATTGTCTATGTCTACACATGCCATTATTCCACACAAGGTTCAAGAACTGACTGTGCCCCTAAACATGCAGCTCTCAAGACCAAGCTATGATCAGATGTTAACTACCCGCTACTATATGTGGGAAACCTTAAGATAGCAGGAACTGTGGGACCATACAGGCTTTTTGTTGTTAGGATGAGTGATTTTTTGCCATTTATTATGTTGCTATTCTTCAATGTTCAGTCAGTAGAGATGGCATTTGCAAGGATGCGCCAAAAATGCTGTATTTCCATCATGTGGGGAATTCTCTACTTCTCTTCAAACGTTTATTTTTGTCATGACTTTGACTGCTCACTGAACTGGCCAACTGCTTACAGACTGGATTAACTCGGGCACCATGTTAACATTATGGTTCTACTTTCACAGAGACATCAGAGACGATGGGTGGGAGCAGAGGACTAAGCCAGGACAGAAAGAAACCAGAAAGAGAGAAAACTCAGCCGAACACAGAAAGATTGGAGCGTACGATAGAGAACTAGATCAGAGAGAGTACAGCTTAAAAGAAAAAAAATCAAAGGAATACAGTAGAATGGGGGGTTGAAATTTCTCCATGACCTACATTTGCATTGCAATCTGCAGCTTAAGTCAACATGTGCAGTTATGACATAGCGCTGTAAGAGTACAGTAAGCCAGTTGGCATAAATTACCATATCAAGTCTGCCTGGAGACTGTTTGCTGGCTTAGGATTTCTGTCTAGAGACCACCCTCATACTTTTCTCTTGTACAGCAAGAATTCTAGAGATCACACTGCCTTACTGTGCTTCTCTGTATAACAGTTTGTCTCCAGGCAGAAGTGTCATGCTGTTTAATCTTTCTGACAAGAATACTTGCTTCATGCCATTTAATGACCGACTGAAGACTGCGACCCAGACTGTAGACATCAGCAGACATCTTCTGTGGTTATGCTCTGCGAGGCCTGTTACTGAAGCCATCCTCATTTAGTTCTTGTTTTGGGGGCTTTTCTGCCATCAGTGTGGTCTTTAGCAAGTGAAACACCTGCTCAGTTGGACTGAGGTCAGGTGACTGACTCGGCCAGTCAAGAACATGCCAATGTTAGGCCATAAAACACTCCTTGTTTGCTTTAGCTGTGTGTTCAGGATGATTGTCCTGCTGCATTGTCTTAAAACTTGGCGACTATATGTATAAAAGGGCCCCTAAGTCTTACAGTGTGAATGTGATGTGAATGTCCTCAGAAAACTTTAAAACAGAAATACATTCTGACTGCACTGTAGGCCTATCAAAGCAATGTTTTAAGTATTATTAGCCATACTTTAACATAACACAATAACAGGGGAGGGAGGTAGAGATACGGTAAGCATCTAAACGAGAAAGAGACAGACACAGAGATCAATGAGTGGCAATTTGTCAGCTATCTTTTCTTGTTTATGTGCGGCCTCAAGACCTCGTTAGCATTACCGCTGCAGAACCACACAGAGGTGACATATTGTCACTGTCAAAGTATTCTTCTTTGTCATGATACACTCTCCTCTCCCCTTTTGCTCTCTTCACATCCAGGTCCTTCTTGTGTTCTGCTTTCTCTCCAACCTCCTCTCCCACTCTTTATGACACATTTTTCTCCATTTTCCATTAAGCATTATGTTAACACTGTAAATTATTTCTAGAATTTTGTACAGCATTCATTGGTATTCAGACTGCAGCCCTACAGTGGCACACTGACACACTTAGTGTACATCAGTCCAAAACATTTAGGTGTCTTTGAAAGCACTACATCTCTAAATCATCTCTGTATACATCACTCATTTGTCCCTGTAATGAATCTTTCTGCTGCTTGAACTCTCCACACCGATGGTGAGATGACAGAATAGAGTGGAGGAGTGCAGGACGGTAGGGAAAAGGGAGAAAGAGGACAAGTGAGTTGGAAGATGGAGAAAAGAAGGGATGAGATGAGAATAGTAGAGGCAATTGGGAGGGCAGGCAGAGAGAAAAAGAAGAAATAAAATCAGGGCAGAAAGGGAGGGAAAAATAGAAGCACACAAGGAGGAGAGGAGGAGATTGGGGGAGATGCAGCCTTTAGGAGAGGAAAGCAATGTAAAGGAGAGAAGGGTAATGGGAGTCTCATGCATTACTATTCAGGATGCATATCACTGCATTGCAGTGGCACACTGACACACATTCACAACTCTGTTTTACACTGAGTCTCATTTGGTTCTTCTGAAGAATACAGATTGTGAATATCTTTGTGGAATTGCAGTCAGTATTATAATCCCCTATATTGTTGGCGCATTGCCCATGTTGATGTATATTGTCACTAAGCTACACATCCAGCTGTCATTCACTATCTGCATAAATAAATACACATATACGTCAGCCTGCAGCTGTTTTGGTGCCTCATTTGACTGTGATGCAAACCACTGACAAACAGCAACATGGGTTTAAACCTGGGTAATGATCCACCCTCCCCTCTGTCTTTTTCTCATCTCAGTATTCAGTGTCAGTATTCACTGAATACAGTGCTATGTAGTGAGAGAAAGGGCTGTTACCATTTATAATGGTTAGTAGTTTACAGCCTTCATTACTGTATATGTCATTTTCTAATCTACTGTATTTGTCATGACCGTAGGTTCAGGGCTGAGTGTGGACATTTGGTTGTACATGTACCAGTGCTGATGTTGCAAATTCAGTACTGGCTCTTTTCATGCCGTTCTTTGGTTAATGTCTCATCGTTTTTTCTCTCTCCCTCTGCTCTTTTCTTTCAACTCTGCTCTCATCTTCTCATCTCCCCTCTGTCCTCCTTTTCCCCTTCTCCTGTCTTTGGATGACAGCTTAAGGAACTGTAGTCAGACAGGCCAGAGCTTTTGTGTGTCAGCAGCACTGGTCATACTGCAGCAGGTGCGTGTGTTTGCTCGCCCACACATTTGCATGTATTGGTGCCCACTGAGGCTAGATTTGCTGACTGTCGAGTGTGTGCGTGTGTGTGTGTGTGGGTGGGTAGACAGGGTAAGACAGACAAACTGACTTTCTGTCAGCAGCTATTGATGAATGAAGAAGTGAGCTTGCTTCCCAAGGAGGCCAAGCCAACTTTTAGTTGACTATTATAAGACCTTGACCTTGGAGACCATGCAGATTCCTATCCACACGCCTCTCCTTACTTACCCCTTTACCTAGTGTGAATAGTATAGTACTAATTTATTCCTACATTCATTCGCCCCCAGACTCATATCACAATCACCCACTTAGTTTATTATTTATTGAAAAATGTAATTGTAGATTTACAGTATACTACCAGACTAACAGAGCAGAAATATTAGTCAATGAATGAAATGCTAGCCTGTATCTGTGCTATGTGGGTGGCTCCATCTGGGCATGCCAACTGCTCAGCTAGGAGTGTGAGTGTGTGTGATTCAGGTCTTTCTAACATGTTCTAGAAGTTGTTTGTCTTTAAAGTTATATAAAACAAAAACGTTTTTTTTCTTAGTTTGTTGACAAAAAACTAGTGTCTATTATAGAAATGGCATTGTAAGTATGAATTTCTCCGTTGAGTATCCTTGTTGTCTGAGATACTATACAGAATATGCTGCAGCAGAAGCTGTTTACAACAAATGTGTTAGATTATTTCTTGCCATCATTCTAGTCATGTGTGTGTCCTTCATCTTAGACCATGTCCACACATGTGCATAAATCTGTAAATGGTGTTATGTGAAAACTACTTCTGTCATTTTCAAAAAGTACTTCATCCACACTGAAAAGCAAAAACAATAGAAAATGGCTAAACCTATTCTTTGTTGTCTCCACATTGGCAAAAGAAAACTAAATTATGCATGGCCATTATCTGATAAGGTGTGGGACAGACAGACTGTTCACTCTGCACAGTCTCAACATGTTAAAACTGTGTGCTGTCACCTCCTGCTCTCCATGATCACTTACATTGTGTTTCAATTTTACCAAACACTGAATTTGGCTCTTCTCATTGAAATTGTTCTGATTCTGTTGTCAGACACCTAAAATTGGATAAAATAGTGATTTGACTTAATGTCACCTGTGCCAACTGTAATTCCTGCACTTTTACAGTAAGACTGTCAATCTAATGCTTACAAAATAGTCTGACTAGAGAAACATAAATACAGGTTACTGACAGTTTTTATTATTGTGTAATCAGCTTTATTAGCCAGAGGCAACAAAAAATTGGCTTGTTAACATTAAACAAACAGCGTTGTTCGATTGGAGGCCAACAGGAAGAGGAAAAGATGCGTTTTTAAATTTAGCCAGCTTAGCATGGATGTAGCCTTAGTGTTTTCTCCAGCTCTCTAATTAGCTAGTGAACAGATCGCCTTACCTCTGTCCAGCTGTGTGTGTGTGTGTGTGTGTGTGTGTGTGTGTGTGTGTGTGTGTGTGTGTGTGTGTGTCCAGCTGTATGGTCTCCAGTCTCTTATCAGTGTAACCACTGGCCCGTAGTTAACAGCGACCATCTGGTGCCCATACAGAGTTGGTTTTAGCAAGCCTCTCTGGTCCTCATGTCACAACTACCCTGGCCAAATCACTCGCTCTTTCTCAATTTTTCCTTCTTTTCCCCTTTTGCTCTTAAGTGTTTATCCTCCTTCCCTCTCTCTTTCTCTTCTCTCTTTTATATGAATGTATAGAGAAGCTTTTTTTAACATTTACTTCCCCGACCATTCCCTCCCTCCCTTCCTTCCTTTCTCCTCCTTCCTAAATCACCCCTATTTCTCTCGTCATATCAGCTTTCCCTCCATCCTCTAATGACAAGCTGAGATCTGTGTAAAGATGCAGACTGGCTTAGTACCACACTTTCTTTAGTGGTCTTACCAGAAACAAACCAAAGATCTTATTTTTAGAAAGGGCAAACCATAGGATCTACATCTGCATGACTTTTACTATCATTTGAATAAATGAGGGCGTATTACAAATATGGCAGGTTAAAAGAAAAGAATCCTAGTTGTAGTATCATGTCAGAAATGTCTGGCTGGATAGTTGGCAGTTAGGGCCTCATGGAGAGGGGCGGAACGGGGTGTTAAATCTGAAATTCCCACCATCATTGTTGGTTGTAAGCCAATGGTGCTGCTTTAAAAAGTTGGAATTGGTTGAAATCAAGAAAATATTACATTAAGGTGGTTGTTTTTATTGAAATATTAGTATACAGCAGAATACTGTCTTTGACTTTGAGCTGTTATCATTTTCATCACATCAGTGTTTGGCTTTCTTTAAACTAATTCTATAGTGTACGGTTACACGTGTTGTAATATTGATGACTGAAATGGTTTTCATTAGAATAGATGTAAAAATAAAAATCAGATGTTATGATGCATTGATTTTTTTGTTCTTGAAAAAAATCACTCCTAGGTCTAGCTATGTGTTATTATCATTTTGCAACTAGTATATTGAGATTTTACTGCAGGCACTGTATAAGCTGCAAACTTAAAGGAGATGATCATTCATTGTGTCATATTGCTTCCTGCTGCATTGATACCATTATTATTGATGTTTTCAGATTGCATCAAATCGTGTCACATTCTCATAGCAACCTGAAAGGTAATCAGGTTTAATCCTGTGGAGAGGATGAGTTACAAAGCCTGCTGCCTTTGGGAGAATTGTCTAACACACTTATTTAGCAATTGAGTTTGTTGCAGGATTAGCCAAAACAGTGGTCACACACACAAAATGCCTTGGTTCTGCACTAGACTGTACAACTATAGAGGCTGCGCTTCTTAAAGAGAGCTAATAATAAAAACACTTAAAATTTACGAGTGCCCTTTTGCAGTATGTTTTCAATACATTGATACATCGACCTTTTAATCACAGACACACACTCTCTGTGTCAGCACAGTGTGACATTCCAAGGAGTCTTCCAGTCTGGAAGGGGGTTGAGGACATAGACAGACTTGGCAACTCCACATCAAATTGCCATACTATCTCTCTCACTCTCATACACACACACTGACAGAAAACTATCACCTCTGTCACAAATGTCCCAACAGACTATTGAGACACTAGTTCACACCGAAAGCAGAAATGTCAGCAATAGAGACAACTCTTTGTTACGAATATATAAAAAGTGGTGGTTTCTTAGTATTACAGTCTGACACACACAGGGACAAATATTTTTGTGTACGTACTTTCATCGATCATTTGATAGAAATAGTTTAAATGTAGGGAGAGAATTAACACCAAGTAGGTGGAGTACATACATACAGTTGCAAGACAATCCATTGACTTAAAACCGTATACTCTACTGTGGGACATGTTGATACACTAGGCCTATGACGGCACTAGACAAAAATACTGAGAAACATGAAAACATTCTGTGGTCAAATTTGCTCTTTTTTTCTCAAAGTTGCTAGCTGCTCACTAGATTATATTTTTTTGTTAAAAAGGTGTCAGTTTAGCATCGTTTGTACACAGATAAACCAAAGAATGAAGCTTATAATCTTTCTGAGTGTGCGTGTGTGTGTGTTTTCAACTGGTTAAGTGTTGGTGGTGCAGGAATAATTACAAGCCTCTGAAACAACCATGTCAAACAGCAGCTATTTCTACTGACAGCCAGCTATGCCACTACACATACACACAAAGCAGCGGTCTGGCCTGGCACTGAAGCAGTTGAAGTGCGTGCGCGCGCGTGTGCGTGCGTGTGTGTGTGCGTGTGCGTGTGTGTGTGTGTGTTGTAGACAACTGGAGCTGCCAATACAGCTATTTCTATCCAGGGGTCACTCTGTGCTAGACAGAGTAGACGATGTGTGTTAGCAGTCACTTTATCCTGAGAACAACTTTCCACAAACAGGGCAGATTGGCCTGATATCCACTTTTGGCCAGCATCCTTAACCCTTAACACTTCTTCTGACTGCATGTAATGTGTGAGATCGTGATGGGCGATTATCTTGAAATCAATATCATGACAATAATTTTTCACAATATCTGTAATGAAGTCCAGGATTGGTTAGGCGGACTGTATCACAATATTGCAAAAACATGCAAAATCAAATAATCACAAAACTTAACATCAAATCTCTGACAAATCTCTGTAGATTTGAGATCAGATTGTAGCAGGCACACAAATTACACACACACGCATATACAGTTTCCACGGTAACTGGCAGTTATGGCAGAGGCCACATTGACTAGTTGCCTGCTGTGAGAGGGAAAAACACACAAGTCTCTTTCACACATGGAATATGGGGTATTGCTGAATTATTTTAATTTAACAAAAGACTTGTATCATACTGCTATGGTCTAAACAGTTTTAGTTGCAAGGCTTAGTTACCTGGACTTTTTGCCCATTTATGCTCATGGCATGGGAGGAGTTCTTTATACCCACGTCTTGAGCAATGCTGACATCTGCAGACAAATTTCTCTTGTATGCCCGTCTCTTGTATGCTAGCAGTAGTCTCTTTCAAATATGATTCCTTGAAAGGAAATGTGCCATTCAGTGGAACTCTATTCAAATGGAAAATGGGGGTATTGGTATAGTCTCACAAAATCTGACCTGAGTGTGAGCTACAGTTTAATCTTTCTAACACACCCATAATGGCGCACCTGTGCACATAGCCAAGAGCAGATTATGGTTCTCATATGCCTCATATCAAATCCAGGAGTGAGGGTGGGGTAGTGGCAAATGAATAATCAGCTGAAACCAAACTCTTCCCTTGACAGCACAGGCTAGAACTCTACTGTATTTTTCTAATGAAAACCTTTTGCCAGCACTAAATCCTACTTTTTTTCCCTTTTTTCCTCTGGCTGTGTGGCCTCCCCGTGGCACTGTGGCATCTATCAGCCACACCCTCTAGAATAACAAGCAGCCATAGTAAGGGAGAGGTGGGCAGATGGATGGATGATGGATAGGATGACTAAACAAGTCAACGCAGGAATGAATGAGCATTATGGTGTTTTATAACAGGAAGGCCTTTTATGGCATGAAGCAGCCACACCTTCTGCAATAACAAGCACACAGAGTAAAAGAGGAATGAATGAATAGAGGGAAAAATTTGAGGCCATAATGGGCTCAATGGGACTGACATTAAATTATATATTGTTGAAAGGTCTAGAATAGCTTAATTCACTTTCACCCTGTATCTCAGTGTTACAGTTTGTCTCTGCCTTTCACTGAGCAGTTGAAAGCACAGTGAGCTAAGGACAGATGCAGATTGTCTGAAAACCAGTTCATAGACAAACTGTTTCTTCATAATCACACAGCGACTGAGACTAAAAACTACAGATGCTATTCCACTGGTTTAGTTTCGGAAGAGAGACATGTTTTGTCACTCTGATGCATGTTGGGTCAGTAACACAAAACTTATCATATAGTGCCAAAATGTACATTTTGCAACACCAAAGATTCAATATTCTCAACTTTGTACCACTCCACTCCAGCTACAGATTGCAGTAGTTCCAAAACAATCTCCCGCCAATATAAGATGTTACTACCATAATTTTGCTTGGCCCTGATCACGTTACTATTCAATTAAATAATTCAGACCACTTGAAACAACAATTTCAGTTTGAAGGTTTGTCTCAGTTTACTAATTTCTCCTGTTCTGTAAGGATTTCCTGTTTAGAAGATGTGTACCACCCCAATCACCATGAGTGGGTGTTGTAGGCCAAATCAGCAGCCCCTTGCATTTGTTTGTTCCCGCCTTTGATAAAGTAAAAAGACAATTTTGTGTGTGTGTGTGTGTGTGTGTGTGTGTGTATGGGTGAGTGAGTGAGTGACAGCTCTGTGTGTGTGTCTCTGCATGCAGCAAGGACTGTGCTGACAGCAGAATGGCTTGCTCTGTTGGAGGGGATTCACACTTCACATCAGATCATCCCAGACCAAATTGTCTCCAACACACACACAACCTTGCACACACAAGCTGAGAGAGCATCACTCTGTTTCTGATACACTGAACAGAATGTCACAAGAACTCCACACAGTTTCATACAAGATCTCTCTGCCCCCACCTTCTCTCTCTCTCTCTCTCATGCTCACATGCAGAGACACACACACACAGTGGTGCCTCAGTCCCACAGAGAAACCAGCTAATCATACTGAGCATCCAGACAATAGTTCTGTCAATCAATGTCAAGTCCCTGCTTAGCTGTCCCGCCTGAGGCCTTCCAGTGGACAGCTAGTTAGCCTGTGTGAAGGAAACTGACACTAGCCTCAAGCACATTTACAAGGCTCCAGCTGCAACTTCCCATCACGTCTACTGACCTGAATATGTGTGCAATTCGTAACTCAGTGTTTCCCACTGATTCCCACAGTGGAGAGAGTGGGGTCAGTGAGGGCTTGTTAAAGATGTCATTAGAAAGTCCAGCCACAATAATTTAGATTTAAATATCAATTTTAACAATGTCTTTATTTTAACACTGTGCTAATGCATGTTCTCCAGTTACCTATATATCCTATATATATTTAGAGGTCCTGCTAAATGATGCAGCTGCAGTCCTGAAGTAATGGTGTTTGCTGTGTATTTTTAAATAGTAATTTGTTGTGTTTCTTTGTCTTTCAGGTGGGACCAGAGACATTGGATCAGCATTGACCAGGATGTGTATGAGACATCGCAGCATAGAGGCTAAACTCAAACAGTTCTCCATGTAAGCAACATTACTGTTTTACCCTTTCTTCATCTCTCCTCAACCACAGTACTATTGACATTTACCAACATACAGGATCTGATATATTATATCCCTTGTGCAATTTTGGTGAATGCTTGGCTGGGATGTAAGAGGTGTTGGCAGGGGGCGGGGATTTCATTGGGTTTACCATGTCACTAAGCCCCATCACAGTGATTTGGTTGAGTTAAAAAGGGAATATTAACAGGGAGTTAATATGTCCCAACAAAACCTCCTCTCTATAGACACTCAAATCCTGCCCATTTCAAGTGAGGCAGCATTTGCTTATAATTTGGTTTTTGAGTTCTGACAAATAATTGTCAGCTTTTCAAACTCAGTGTTTCCTATATTAGTAACTCACAATTAGTATACATTGACCCAAGCTGTTTCCCTAACAGTGCGACTCCAATAAAATGGTATTTTGTATGGTCTGTATTTGAATTGTTATCTCACCATATCCTCCATGTCTTGACATTTTGTGTGTGTGGGTGAGAATGCCCCTTGTCGTGGAATTCTGGGAAAGAGACGATTTGTCTGGCAACACAAGCATCTTTAAAGTTTTAGTGTAGTCACACACACCACATCTCTCTCTCTCTCTCTCTCTCTCTCTCTCTCTCTCTCTCTCTCTCTCTCTCTCTCTCTCTCTCTCTCTCTCTCTCTCTCTCTCTCTCACACACTCACACACACTCACACTCACTCACACTCACACTCTCTGACACACACACACACTACACAGACAAGGGGCTCTCTAATTTCAGGTGGCATTTCAGTAGAGATTCCACTTGGATCTCCATAGCAGGGGCTGTACACAGGGGGGCGGTGGTCACCACCCACTGACACACACACACACACACACACACACACACACACACACTCTTTGGAGAAATGTCTGCAAGAGAGAGAAGTCTAATTTTAGTTTCATGCACTAAGCCTGCAGCTGCCTACCTCTCACACTCACGGCCTCTTAAACACACTCACAAATACATCACAAATACAAGACGGGCACAGTTGGGTAATGATTGACAGACATGCCTGCTGTGACACACAGTTAGACATAAGCAGACTTGTTCTTCTCTCAGTCTGTTTTTTCTCCCTTTCTTTCTGCCTGTTAATGATTGACAGACAAGACCATACAGTGTATAGACAGAAAGGCAAACCAGACCTAATGATTTTTATTTCTGACGGTCTGTGTGCTACTTAATAATCAGGTGACAGATATAATGACAAGCTGGTATTTTACATGTGCTCCATTTGTATTATATGTTTATAAATAGGTTGTTCAGCCATGTGATTGGTCAAAAAAACTAATTTTGGATATACATCATTTGTGAAAATTGTAACCCAAGCAGTTTGTGTTTTAAATGAATTCCAATAGTGACAAGTTTAGATTTTAAAAGGTTAGTCTTGAGTATCTACTTCTAAATGGTTTAACTGATCAACCTGACCTCAGATTAGAAGTAAGTATCGTTCTGTTTCCGCAGGGCCTTCCTGGAGGGTCTCATCAACCCTCTACAAGAACAGATGGAGGAGTGGAAAAGAGGAGTCAACACTTTGGACAAGGACCATGCTAAAGGTAGGACAAGCAAATGTAATTACACACAAGAATAGAACACTATATGCTGATCCAGAAATTACTTAAGTATATGAAATATTGTACCATAACACTACATTTTCACACAGTTAGTTTACTTTTTTACCTCTTCTATCTGAACCAGAGTATAAAAGAGCCCGGCAGGAAATAAAGAAGAAGTCCTCGGACACACTGAAACTTCAGAAGAAAGCAAAGAAAGGTAAAAAAAAAAAAAAAAAGTCATTTTTTATTTAAAACGAAAGCTTAGGTGAATTAACAAAAATAACACTGCTAAGTCTCTCTGATAATGATCTTGTAATCGGAAAGCTTTGACAACTACACAATATACACTTGCGTGTTATCTTTATTGTGCAGGCATAGAAACTAGCTAAGTATAGGGATCACACATTTGACAACTTGGAGCATTGTCTGCTAAGCCAGGGAAAGATATCCATCTCAAGTGTCTGTCAGAGAATACCAGATTCATGGAAAGCAAACAAATAAAATCCTTTTGTTATACTCTACTAGTTTGCAGTTTAATTTGGAAGCATGAAACGTGAGTCTTTTACCCCCCATTCACTAAAAGATTAGCTATATACATGTCTTTCAAGCAATGTAATGCCTTTCCCATAGAGGCTATGTTTCTGCCATTACTAGCCTGACCCCTCATTGACCCCTATGAGACTCTTGCAATCATCTGTTTTTTGGACGCAAATACAGCTAAAATTAGAAATCTCTGGTCAGCCTTCTGTGTCAAGTAGTGTACATCAGGATAGAAGAAAGATAAACAGCAACTCATCTACTGGTGAATTACTCCAAATGCTATAATTAGTTTTACTCAAACAATATGCACCTGGGCCTTGGCAGTATTTTAGTTTAGTTTGATTTATGCTGTACTGGATTAAAGATCTCTATCTGCAAGATGTCAACGTTCAGGACTAAAGGAAAAATCTGATTATTAAAATCATGAAAGGGTTCAGTCATAGAAACATCTTGGGAAGGAAATGCCATCTTTTATTTCAAGTAGGAAAATGTCCAAATTGTATATATGACATTTTCATTGGACAGCGGTGGTGTGTATAGAAGAAGTTTAGCCTTACTAGATCTGCACAAGGCCAGTCAGTAAGGACAAACTTCTTCTATACACATTACCTTACTTGGTAAACACTCTCTGAGAGGGCAGCAGCTTTTTCCTTCTGCAGTTCTCTTGGCTCAGGTTCTACATACGCATTCACCTACCTAGAGAAAAAATGCCATACACAAAAAAGGAATTAGGTGAATATGCTTCCACTATGTTCTGGGATGTTGATGGTTTCAGGTTTAAATCAGTGGATGTCTCACATTCCTAAAGTCAACAGATGTTCAGGAGAAACTACAAGAAACCTGTAAAAGAAAAGGAAAAAAAGGTCAATGTCGACTTTGGCGTTTAGCTTATACTGCACATAGTGGTAATTCCCCTACAGCTGTCTGCATGACTTTGATTATCATTAAACACTGTTGGCATAAGCTCAAGACGGACCATAAATGTTTTATAATTTGTTAACACTGGGATTGTTGTCATGTTGCTCTCCTTTTTATTGTAACATGTCCAGCAAAATAATAGTGATTGTCTTGATGAATTTGAATTTACTGACCAGTGGCCCAGTGAGAAAGGTTGCAATAACCACAATGCCAGTTTTCAGATGTTTCATCTGTTTGTTAGTACAGATGCAGCAACATATTGGCATACTACTGGTATTAAAGGATGTCAGCTTTAAAAAACAAAACCTGCTGATATTTGGCATTTGTTTTTGAATTGGCGATGTGACAATGAATGTAACTGCCTATTAATGCAACTGCCAAAGTATCAACAGAATTTAAGTATCATGGTCTTTGACTTTCCTTAATATTTCATTACTTTAGGAGAGGAATTTCTGTAAAGCTTAGCCTGTGTTTGCATTTGTATTAGATTTACTAAGGCCTACAAAAATGTATACTGGGTGGGAAAGACTTGATAATAGCATTGCTTTAAAAAACATATAGGTGCATTGTTTTGGCTTTACATTTTTCATAGAGGCCTACAATGCTTAAACAGGCATCCAGACACACTCAAGACTGCACCTTTAGGTGATGGATTAGTGTTAAGTGCTGGCACTCTTTCAGTTGACTTGGATCTTTTTCCTCTCCCTGTCCCCATGTGGTTCTGATACCATCCTTCTCCATATGCTGCACTGCAGCTGATAATCTAGGTAAGTCCATTTGTGGAATAGACACACTGTCCAGGTTGTTGCTTACGCTGTAATGCTTAACCAAGCATCTTGGTTGTATTGTGAGGAAGCCACCATAGATATTGAGTTTTATGCAAAATTTAAATATGTGTAGATGCTGCTAAATATTTGCATGCTCAATGTTCCTCCACAGATATGGCAACTGTTGTTTACAGTCTATGGTTGCCACTATATTGGCACATTAAGATATATAGTCTGTGCATCTGTGGTCCACTATAGGTTTTTATATGTTGGTAAGCGCCTGAAGTAATGAAGTGTTTGTGAAAAGGAAATTGAACAAGAAACAGAGCTGGGTCAGAGCCTGGGCTCTGCCTTGGCTCTGACCACTTGAGGGTTGAAATAGAAAAAAGAAGTCTTCATTGAATCAGTATCACAATAATAGTAAAAACATGCTGTGGTCTGAAGAAGGAAGAGAGGAAAAGAGGGGAAGTGGAGGCCTCAATAGATTTGAGATACACTTGGGTCCTAAGTGGTCCAGTGGGTGGCTCCCTCTGTTTTACTGGTCCAATTCTGTAGTGTTACATTTCTACAAACTGTCTGTCCTTTTTTTTTTTTTATCAGCTCTGTGGTGTCTGCCTTAAGTGTGGTCCATGCTGGCAAATTTCTGTTCCTTTGCTCTGCTCACAAACACGCACACTTTGTCTCATCTTCAGCGAGCCACCTGTGTCTTTCCAGAACAAAACATTAACTTAAGAAAATTAAAATGCTTTATAATGCTTTAAATGCTTTGTAAAAGAAAATGCAATAAAAGCAGATGATTCAGAAACCTTTTACTTTACATTTAATTACATCTAAAGGCATTAAAATTGTAGGCAGGGAAAGGTTCCTCGCCTTAGTTCACCCACAGCGTGTGACATCAGGTTATGGTAGATTGCGGGATAAACCTCTTGCTAGAAGCAAGTGTTTAACATGTTATGTACAGGGATGAAAAAAATGTTTTACTGTCCTTGTTTGCTATCAATTGTAAACTCATTTCATTTTGTTAGGCAGTTAATTCATTCACCCATTTTGGGAATTCCCTGTTTGATGTGAGTGAAGATAACTTGCCTAACTTGCCTATCTGCACCTGGTTCATCCACAAGGTCTGTGAACTCACTGACCTCTCTATCACAGAAATGCACACAAACATGTAAATCAAGTTTATGAATAGGCTACTAGTTTTAGACATAGTACTTAAAAGAAAAGCAGCCCATTTACGCACAGAAATAACACCCCATCTGTCTGCTTGTGTTGGTGAGTCAATCTGGTGTTTGATATGTGTCTTGTGAGGGTGTTTTTCTGACCTGAGACCCCAGCCAAGCTAAGAAACAGCCTGTGACTTCAACCTAATGCAATCATTGGTCATGTGAAAGCTGGAGCGTCTAATCTCATTTGCCTGTGTGTGCACATGTACCTAAATGTGTGCAGACATTTCGACCCCCTCCATATTCATCTTGGCTTAGTCACTGAATTTTTGGCAAGGTGAGTTTGGTAAAAACAACTTTAGAATATCAGTAAGATTTCTGAAACTTTGGGTCGATTTTATGTTTTAAACCTAAAACTTTCTGATAAATAACAGATTGTACAACACAGCAAAGCTAATCAAAGCAAAAAACAAGCAAACTATTAATTAACTGAACATCTGCTGTACAGTGTTTTGTGTACAGTCACATAATTTCTCTGTGTTTGTCACTTCAAAAGAGTCACTTTTTCTCTCACACACACATATCAGAACTTCTCCTCCTTGCTTCCCCAGCTGTGTGGATGAGTGGATAAGCGAATTAGCTAACGCCTCATATTAACCTAACAAATCGATCTAATAAAGTGATAATGCTTATCTGAATTGACTGGTAAAGTGCATTAGTGTGTGTTAGGGTGTGTGTTTCGGTGTTGCCATATTTTGGAGACTAGTGTGTTGGTTCAATTAACAGACATACACACACACAGGACATCTACAGTATATCATCGCTTTCTCATGATAGTGTAAAACAGACAGTAATATACTCAATGTGAATGCAAAAAAACAGCCTACAGTAGGTGTCATAAGCACTAATTGGCCTTAATTGAACACCGAAACAGCTTGTGAAATATGTTTCGGGCTGGATTTGTTTACCATGCAGTCAGTGCCTATTGACCTTCAATGAACCTCAGTGTTTGTCTGTGGTTGAAGAGCAAGAGGAAGTAGTAATCAGGGCCTTGTCATTCACATAATTGCACAAGCACAGATGTACCAGTTATGGCACAGAGACGGGGAATGTGGACAAACCAAGGAACAACCCACAGCAGAGACAAAGTTGTAACATAACATAAGCTTTAGTTCAGCACTAACAACCCCTCTGCTTACCACAAGTTGACATCTCGTGCCAGGATGTGTCTGCATTGTCTCGGCACACATGTGTGTCTCTGTGAGTGTGTGCAACCCTCTCCATCCCTGTAATTACAGCTTTTACGTCAACACAGCTGATTGAGAAATGGCAATGGCTTTTGGTTAAATATTAAAAATATTTTTCAGTCTTATGTGTGGTGAGTTGAAAGTAGTTTATAATATATACCCTTTATGGTCAGTTTCCACGTGAGCTATATGAGTATCATGAGTGTATGCCATGTTTGGAATTGCTGACCTCATGATTGAGCCTTAAGGAAATCAGTTTGTTTGCGTTTGCAGAAAAGATTCAAACTTTTTTATGTATTTAAATAAGGAGGTAGGTATAATGTTCTTCTTGATAGATCAACCTTTAACAGAAGTACACGTGGAAGTAATGTGATGCCAGATGTGATAATGTTAAGCACTACTCAAGATACTCATGGGTGCTACCAAAACAGCAGCAAAGACAATATTTGGCTTTCCATCTGTCTCAGACAAAGTACCTCATCTTACTGTAGTGTCTTTCCAAAACCACTGTGGTTATGTTGAGAATACAGTCTGCCAAGACAACTAGTGGGAGAAAACCAGAATGCAGTATGCTCCCTCGTTTTACTGCATGCCAAGGAGACACCACAATAGAAAAGTAGCTTTTCTTTCCCAAATCGCTGGCTTTGAGACTTGAAAAGCTACTTTTCAACATTGAGGCCAACTAAGGCATAAATTATTAAATGTTTTTTATTCACCTTACAGAGCTAAAGAAAACACAGCTGTGATGTGACAAGAATATTTCTCAGTGTTATGTGACGTATATCACTGAGCGTTACAACAGAGCCTACATTCACTCAGATAATCTTTTGTTGTCATGGCAGGTATTAAGCATTTTGTCATAAAGAGTTGAAATTCTGTAGTTTCAGTTGTAAGCAATTGTACTTTATAGATGCATACATACATGATTTTTTTTTTTTTTTTTTGCATTACCTTTCAATAACATTTGACCAGCTGTTCATAACTAGTGATTAAAACATTATTTCAAATGTCAGCCCAGCTTACAAATAATTTCCTTGGCAACAAGATGGAAAAAGACAAATTTTGCCCTCAGGGAAATGAATAATATTGAGTTTGGTCCTGCAGTGGAAACCAGGCTAATGAGTGAGGCCTGTCTAGCCGTTTCAGGCTCAGTCATACTGCCAGTTCTCCACAAAACCTTGTACAATGTAATTGTATACTTGTCTGCTCAAAAGGTGGCCTTTGGATCTATATGAGACTGAAAATATATCCTGCAATTTGGACTTTCCAGTCTACAGTCCATCTACTCCATCATAGTCTCCATAGTGTAATATAGTAGGAACTGCCATAAACGCATGCATAACTCACATTCCTCTGAGTATTACAGAAACCAAATTAAACTTGGTTAATTGACTCCATATATAGTATATGGAAAGTCAGCTTGTCTTATTTTGTCAACGACCATTGAGTTCTAGGGAATGTCTAAACACGTCTCATATTTTATTTTGTGGTGTTAGTATACTTGAAAAGTTGTATTAATGATGCACATTCAATCCTTTGTAAGTTTACCATGTCATCAATATATTTACCAAAAGATATGACGATAACTTTTGTTAATTTGATTAAAAAGCTTAGCATCTACACTAGACTAAAACTTGCCAAGACTGGAAAAAAACAGTCCATTGTAACAGCACATTCTTCTCACTTTGAACTCCATCCTCCTAAAATACATATTTAAGAGTTATATTTGACAACTTCATCCAATATCAACATTTACACTGCACTTCAGTGACTAAAACATTTTGTCAGTTCTCATTAGCTATTGTGATGCTAGTGGGCGTATAATGACAGTAAAAGTTTCCATTTGGTGCTTTTCCATCAACTTAGTATTTGTGTGTGTGCTTGAAGCCATTGTTAATTGTCATTTTAATTGTGGTCTAGTTGCCTGATGGAGAGATAAAGCAGTGGAAACAGAGCTTCCCACATGCTGTATTGTGTATAATGTATAAACTGTACTGACATATCAGAAAGGAAAGAGCTGATGGTTTGTCCTCAACATGAGATCCACATCGTTATGTTTTACATTTGAGTTGAGGATGATTTGCCTGTGTAACTCTTTCGGTTTCTTTACTACTGATTTGCATGATATAGGGCCTCACGTCAAATGTCAACGAAAGCCAGTTTGTTATCTTTGCCCAGACACAAGAGCAGACAGACAGACCACAGAGTTGTTTGCTGTGGGATTAATCTTGAATTATCAAAGTCAAGACTGTGTGTGTGTGTGTGTGAATATGTGTGTTTGTGTGTAAGTGTAGTTTGAGTGGTTAGATAATGCCTTTGAGGCCCACTGTATGTCATCTTGGGCAGTCGCCAGCCTTCCTGCCTTCATAGAGAACTTAAGAGGGCTTGATTTGGCTTCAGGGTATCCTCTTAAAATCACACACACAGCAACCACACACATCTAGACACACACAGTGCTGAATAACAGCATAACCTTGGGATTGTCATTGCCCTAAGAGAGTCCTGGATTTACATATGCATATTGAAACACACACATAGACAGCACAAGGACCAGATGGTCTTGGAGATGCTTTGCACAGTTATCATCAGTGAAAGCACACACACAAAGTCTCTCTTAACCCTGTCTCTAAACACCCTAGAATTCAAGTGTTTGACAAAGAGTAATGGAGTCAAAACACTCACTTTTGGTTATCTCTGCATAATATATTGAAGTTTTCCAAGACAAGCACAAACAGATTAGCCTAAAGTAGATAACCTTCTTACCACCTCTGAACAGGAGGCGGGAAACACTTTCATGACAAGAGTGGCCCTTCATGCGGAGGTGATAGGCAAAAAGTAGTGGGGATATTCAAATGCTGGCATTGAAGATAGCAATGTCCACAGTGAAAAGATACCATGCAGAGCAGTAGTAACAGTCCAAGCCAACACCAGAGAGAAGTGATGAAAATCAAAAACACCAAATGTTCTTTCATTGCTACATGATCATATTGTTTGTGATTATTCAGTATACAGTAGCATAACTCTATTCTTTTTAGTATCTGTGTTATGAAGTGATTACATTTATCTCAGTACCTTGACTTGGAAACATTGTTAAGTAGTAAAAAGACCAATCATGTGTTTCCTTGTGTGTTGGTTATTTTATTATATCTGTAATGATGTATATATTCTTTTTTTGTGTGTGTTTGTGTGTCCATTTTGTTTCCAAGGTCGTGGTGATATCCAACCCCAGTTGGACAGTGCCATGCAGGATGTCAGTGATAAATACATTCTGCTGGAGGAGACAGAGAAACAGGCCCTGAGGAAGGCTCTTATAGAGGACAGACAGAGATTCTGCTGTTTCGTAGCCATGCTGCGTCCTGTAGTGGTGAGTACAGCGGGGGGGGGGGAGAGAGAAATGAGTCTTCAGAAAGCACTCCGAGAACAACAGGAAGTCACCTCACTCCACTCCATGGAGTCTTTGCTTTTTGTTTTAATCCCACTGGAAAGACACATTGTCATGCTTTCTACTTCCTCACACTACTAATACATGTATATTTCTTCTCCAGACCATCATTAAAGAGCTGTTTTATACTACTGCTGCTATCTAAAGAGGACATTTTTCACTGCTGTGTAAACTCTTGAATGAGAACTCATTCTACCACCCTCTCTACCACCTTCTTTTAGGATGAGGAGATTTCTATGTTGGGAGAGGTCACCCATCTCCAGGCTATCTCTGATGACCTCAAAGCCCTGACCTCTGACCCACACAAGCTTCCCCCTGCTAGTGAACAGGTGAGGAAAAATATCAATGATGAAACAGTCTGTGAACAATGAACTAAAACAACAACAACTGACCTTCATCTCATTGCCCTTTTGGTCCTGTATGAGTTAGGTTTTTTTAGGTTCCTTGGATTAAATATAGCTTTGTTTAGTGCATTTCCTCTTCACAAGAATGACTAATATTCTCCTCCCTCCCAGGTGATCTTGGACCTGAAGGGCTCCGACTACGGTTGGTCATATCAAACGCCTCCCTCGTCCCCCAGCACCACAATGTCCAGGAAGTCTAGCATGTGCAGGTAGCCAATCACAACACGCATAGCCACGAATAAGTGAAAGAGAGGCTTTGTCTGTCAAGTACACATTTACCTACTGTACCCATAAAACCTTTTGGTGATCCAGTGTGCTTCAAAATGATACAGAATATAAAACGAAATCACTCCAGTTATTTTAGTCACCCATTTCAAAGAACTGAGGAATGAGGAGATGAAAGCACATACAATGTCTATATTTGGTCAAGTGAAATTGATTGAAATGAAAACTATGAATCTTCTTGGGAGACAGCTTACATCAGTGTAATGCAGTGGGCAACAAGGACATAGAGAACTTTTGTGTTGCACAATCTATGTGTGCCACCCAGTGGTCAATGTAGTTTGCAAATTCTTAGTTTCTTTGTATCTCTGCTTCATCTCCTCTTTGTCGCTGATATTTGTTAATTAGTTCACCTCACTGAGAAATACAGTTAATATGGACCTACATTGTCAAAGTAAAGGCAATGTATAAAAAAAAAAAATGTATTGAAAAAAGCTAAGGATTACAGGTTGGAGAACTTTTAAAGAATTGACAAAAAAGTACACTTCGTTTTGTAGCTGTTCAGACCCTGTCCTCTACCGCCTGTCCTCCCTGCTTTTTGTGTCTCCCAATGATTTTTCCTGAACTGTTCTGGTTTAGAGAAAGACATTTTTATGCCTGGGTTGTGTATTGCTTTGCATTTGTCCTGTTAAAATCTTGTAACATCAGTTTTTGGGTTGTGGGTTTTCTATAATTGAATCAAAACTTTTGCAGATATAACATCTTCAAAGCTTTTGCTTATTATGTTTTCTTTTTAAATCACTTGTGAAATTTACAAATCATTGTGAGACAGCTGCTTTTATGATTTTAATGCTTTGCAATTATAATTTTCACAAATCTTTAGTATTAGAAGCTTAAACTAGGAATAGTTTTGCCTTGTTCATGTGCTTTCTATTGTCAAGTTTGTACATGATTTGATACATATTATTGTGTGTATTTTTCATAGTACAGAATTTGCAAAATACCATTTTTATATCCACTTCAAATGTTCAAATTGTTGCTTTCAAGTCTGAATTCACACAGTCTCAAAGGCATGAAATTTGGTGATTTCCTGCCTGTAATTATTGTCATTATGATACCACGCCTCTTATGTTGGTTTGTTTTGTTGTTTTGACTGGATTGGCCTCAGTCACTGCCTGCTGCATCTTGGTGTGCTGTGTTAATTGTTTCCCACCCTGTCTCCTCCACATTCCCCCCCAATCCTCTGCCTTCCTTCCCTCCCTATTATTCTTTTTATCTCTTTCTTATCCAACCTCCCTCCTTCTATACATGTCTTTGGGTGCACTTGATTCTCTTCACCCCGCCCGTCACTGCCAAACTTCTCCTTCCTCTGGTCCTCCCCTCATCCCTCACCCCTTCCCCTTTCACAGTAGTCTGAACAGCGTTAACAGTAGTGACTCCAGGGGATCCAGTGGCTCTCACTCTCATTCTCCTTCCTCCTCTTCTTCCTCCTCTTCCTCACACCACCTCTTCCACCACCATCACCCCCGCCATCGGTACCGCAGCTCCACGCTACCCCAGCAGACCCCAGCTCGGCTCTCTAGCATCTCCTCCCACGACTCGGGCTTCATTTCTTCATCACACGACCAATACACATCGTCCAAATCATCCTCGCCTATGCCAGCTGACACAAAGGTAAGAAAAACCCTCAGCTACCCACACTTAACCATAGTTTCAGCTCTAAGAATGTACAATGGCTGAGACAAGACTATAAAACCACATATACTCTATGATTTACAAGTCATTGTAGTCTGAGACAGAGAGAAAAGCCCAAATCAGCAAACTCTTTTCTCACACAGCTCCCTAGCCACTATGAGAGGCAGTTAGCTGGCAGCAGTAAGTGCATGTGATCATGGTGAAGTCATTTCACTGCTATTATTATAGCATAAATGCACAGGAAATTAGTCTGCCTCCATTCTAGCCCAGGGCAAAACAGGTCAGCCCCATCCTGCTATTAAAGAATCGACTGCTGTGACAGACTGCGGTGTGGTTAAACTTGCAGAGGCTTGAGCACACTGTGTGTTGTATTTTCATTAAATCTATCACAGTGAAATGACATGTTACAGTGTCAACAGTATGTTTTACAGGCACTAAGAGTCTGTCTCTATCAGCAGGTCTCATTCTGTCAGTTTTATCTAACCATCTGACACAGGGTTTCAGATAATTATCAGTGTGATAGTCCAGGGGATTGTCTGCGTGGGGTTTGTGGTTGGAGATCAGCCATGAGAGCGGCTGCACTGTTAGCCCGCCAGCAACCAGAGTTCCCCTGTCCAGAACACATTGGTGTAGTTAGACTCCAAGTTTTTATGATGCAGTGAAGGTGGTTTGGCAAGTCCATACCTGACCCATTTACAGTACAGTCCCAGGAATCAGCCCTCTCATTGCCTCATTCTTGGTATAGTTGATGTTTGAAAGAAAACAGTCTCATGGCTAAACAGGGCTTACAGGGGCTTACTCCTTAACCCAGGGTCAATAAGGCCGGGCCATAGCTTACACTTGTGGATTTCCATCCATTTCAATACCCGCTTCTATGCAGGGTGATGTTCTGTAGCTGCCCCCAACCTCTTATCTCCTTCTGGAGGGCCGCACACAAAAATATTATTTCCCTATAGTCATGGATTAAGCATCATATTTTTAATGTTAATAAATAATTGGGGCTTTAATTGTTAATAGATCCCTTTAGATATCATGCAACACATATGTTGAGTTTGTGAGGAAGAAAACCTTGCCTGTGCTTCCCTTTAACAAGGCTCCAACACTGCTGATGTCCATGCAATTAATGCTGGTATGACTCCCAGTGCACCTTCTCTACAGTCCTTATAGTCACTTGGCTGTACTCCTCACTAACTGCTGAGAGCTGTGGAAAAGTTGCCTCTGCTCTCTAACAAACTGCTTCTTTCTGTCTACCTGCTGACATGTCTGTCTTTGCAATTCTTCCCCTCTGTACATCCTCTCTCTCTTCTGGTCTCGTCCCACTGCCTGCTTGCTGCTGCCCCCGCTGTCCCAGCCTTGTCCCAGTTCCAGGTCCTCTGAGGTGTCAGAGACTGGGCAGCTTCACAGTGACTGCAGCTCCCCCTCTTCTCTAGCTGCTGCTACTGCACCTCAGCGCGTTACTGACAAGGTGAAACACTCTCATCCACCATGAATCTTTACCCCTCTTTCACATAAATGTCTGTGTTGTGCCAGCATTTCTCGCACCACAGCTCCCTCATACTAAACTTCAAACTTGGCTACATTGCGTTGACTTTAGTTTGTCACAGAAATGTTAAATGAACCTCCAAACTCCCCGGCATGTGCATCCGATTCTCCTGTTATCATTCAGTTCAGCATTTGCGACCATTTTCTTTGTTTGTGTTGACGTGATCAATATGTATTCCTTGTTATTTTTGTGTTCCTTTTGAATGATTTCTCCTCAGTGATGTTGTCTGTTTTGTTTTTATTTTCCACTGTTTATCATTTCAATAATTTATCCCATTGTGTGTTTGTTCTGTTATCTTGTTCTGTTATCATCCCTCCTCCCACCAACGCACACACATCCAGTTGTCGAATGGTTTTGACCACTACAGTCCGGCCATTTCCCCCTACCTGCATAGCAACGGGGGGAGTTTGGGCTCAGGGTCAGGCACTGCCTTCCCCTTCTCCCTTCCTTCCTCCTCATCCTCCACCTCCTCCTCCTCCTGCCCCACTCCTTCATGGTCACGTCCCGCCTCAGCCTTGGTGCCAGACTACCCTCACTACTGCACGTTGGGCCCCATGGTGCCTTCATCACGAGTCCCCAGCTGGAAGGTTTGTTCATCACCTCGGTCTTGATGATCAACTTATTCCCATCCTCCTTGTCAACAGTTTGTTCCACATGCAAGCCTTGTTCGTGTTTTACTGTTGTTGAATGTGCAAATCCATTTTTAGTTCACCTGTTTGCTTCTTTTATACTTGGGTGAAATCTGCAGACTTTAAAACTGAGAGCTGAAAATAAGGGGTAAAAAGATTTTTAGGTGCTCATCAAAAGCACATCGGAGAAATGTGAAGCATCTACACTAACTTGTCTTTCTTTACAGGACTGGGCTAAGCCAGGCCCTTATGACCAGCCCATGGTCAACACACTGAGGAGAAAGAAAGACAAGGGGACCCCAGCTGTGGTGGACAGTAATGGTAGTGTGAGTAATGACAGCAGCCCGGCCTCTACCTCAGTGCCAGCTCTGGCTGCGCTACAAACGTCAGCATCAGTGGAGGAGAAGAACAGGACTGTGACTGCACCTCTCAAGGTCAGCTTCAGTCTCTGTCTCATTCTGTTTGTGCTTTCCACAGCAGCTCTTACAACAAGAAAGCACATAATCTGATTAATTACTGTTGTTGTAATTTACTATTATTTGTATTCTCTGTTTAGACTCTAGAACCAAATAGAGATTATGGTAGTGTTAATAAGTCACTGTTAATTATAGCAACTTGTGAGAAGTTTGCTGTCAGCCTTAGCACTACTATAAGGTCTCCATTAATTATTGATTAATCTGATTTATACTTTTTGCTGGTTTATGTTGTTAGATAAAAAGGAGCTCCATATGATTTCAGACAGTCTGTTCACTTTTATGCTTCTCCACTTGCAACTCTGTGCTTCAAAACATTAGTACTTTGCTGCAGCTGGTGGCAAATTGCAACAAAAATATCAGAATTGTTCGGTGATTTACTTTCCTCTTAATTCTGCCAATACTAGATGAAGCACATTAACATAGGTCAGTCTACATTTAAAGCCAGCTGTGTTGCTTAAGTTTCAGGCAACCTCACATTCAACTTCCAGCAGGCCGATGTTTTTGCAGTCATGAGATTTAGACCTCATGAATGACCTCCCACCACTAATGTTCCAACTTAATGACTTTAATAAGTTGCACCTAACGATTTTAACAACTTTAATGAATTGTACCTGGCTGTATCCAAATAGTCAGACTTTCAGACCCTATTACCAAATGTTTTTCTCCTTGGGTTGATTGCTCCAGGCTGGTGATATTGAGGCCCATGAGGAACTGGCTCTGGCCTTATCCCGAGGTCTGGAGCTGGACACCCAGAGGTCCAGTCGAGACTCCATCCAGTGTTCCAGCGGCTACAGCACGCAGACCAACACACCCTGCTGCTCTGAAGACACAATACCTTCCCAGGGTAACACGCTCTTTCTAGAATCAGATGGTCACTCATTTTTATTTTTGTCAGTACACTGTTAACCTCTCTATTTGTTCTTTCTAGTATCAGACTATGACTATTTCTCAATGGCTGGAGATCAGGAGCCTGAGCAGCAGCAGTCGGACTTTGACAAGTCCTCCACCATCCCCAGAAACAGTGACATCAGTCAGTCCTACCGACTCATGTTCCAGAGCAAACGGCCAGCCTCCACAGCCGGCCTCCCCAGTTCACAGGCTCCTTACCCCGGACAAGGGGCCTACCCTGCAGGTCCCTATCCCGCCACGCCTATCCACACTGGGGCTTATCCTCCTACCCCTACAGGTACAGGCTGTACTGATAGTGTCACAATTGGATATATACACTTAAATCATTCCATTTTTACCTTATTGATGTTGTATGTTTGTATGGTATCACGTTCGTTGATGTCAATAACTCCCTTTTAAAACACACTTGTCAGAAGAATAGTTTTTTCCTTCTTTCTCTTTATGTCCTTCACTATCTTGTTATTCTTGTTAATGAGTCACAAAGGCTGCTGTGTAATATACTGAAATGTACTGTATTAGAAGTAAAATACATTTTGTTAATGGCTTAAATGATAATTTGTGTTCTATCATTGCAGGCTCGTGTTCAAGTCAGGGATTTTATTCTGGATCCAGCTCCCATAATGCTTCTGGCTCCTATTCTACAGGCCACGGTCAAGTTATCGTCACCCCTGGGGTTGCCACAATCCGCCGCACCCCCTCTTCAAAACCCTCCGCCCGCCGTTCAGGCTCAGTTGTGGGCACCGGCCCCATCCCTATTCGTACGCCTGTCATCCCAGTAAAAATCCCTACGGTGCCCGATATGTCAGGAGCAGTTAATGGGAGCAGGAGTGCAGAGGAGATGGGGGGAGGAGGAGGAGGAGGAGGAGGAGTAGAAAGCCCAGATTCTCCAACATTGGCAGGAGGGGCGGATGCTGGCACGCTGCCTGTGGTGTCCTGGAGTGGTCAGGCTACAACCAATCCTCCCACTGTACCCCTGCCCAACCAGCAGCACCTTCAGAGTGAGCTAGGGCAGGAAGGAGAGGAGGCAGGAGAAGGGGTAGAAGGCAACATGCTGGTGGCCATCCGCATGGGGGTCAGGCTCAAGAGAACCCTCACCAACGACCGCTCTGCACCGCGCATCGCGTGATGACATGACACAAGAAACATGTGAGCTCATGTCCTAGAAGTGAGGTTCTCCTTTCATTGTGTTTGTAAATGAGGTCAAAAGCTTTAGTAAAAAATGTTGCAGATAGAAATGCGATGTACAGAATCAAAAGGCTTCTTATGCTACTATGAGAAATCAATTAAACCTGCTCTACATGTAGCGTTTCTCATTCTGTACATTTCCACCTGTAAGAATCCCTCACTGCAGAAGCCATCTGTAATGATTCAGAGAAGAAAATATACAGATATGCTGTTCAGGTTCACATTTTCTAATGTGGCTTATGATGCCTCAGAACTGATGTAAAGCCAGGTTTGTTAACACATTGGTTTGTACCTAAAGTGGATCACAGGCCCACTTGTGGTAGATCCTTGTATAAGTTGAGTAATTGTGCGATTCTGTACGAGTGCAAGGATATGACCTAATTTCTTACATTTTACGTTTTTGGCCTGAGCACTAAAAGCGTTTTTGCAAATCCGAGCCCACAGCTGTGTAATGAAAAACATGATGTTTTTTGTTAATAAATAACGCGAAGGACGGAGAAACATTACACCACAGTATGTTCATTTCTTGAAGAGGACAGTAAGGACGTATTTTACACACATGTATCCAGTATTCTCCCTGAAGCAGAGGGTTGGACAAAGACAATGTGTATTATATGTAAACACTCAATGTTTTGCATTGTACCATCGTGGGACGAATAAGCATTCCGACTGCCAAGTGATTTGGCAGAAGGAGCGCAATAACCAATGCCAAGTACAACACAGCATCAAGAAGGTCAGCTTTCGATTGCGCCATTCAGCATCTCCTGAACTGCACTGCTTACTTGGAGGGACGCCCTGATGGCTGTAGGAAGGTGCTGTGTTGTCAAAACTGTCTTCCTCTCACATGTCAAATACTTAAATATGTGAGATGTCCACAGAGCCAACGTGGGCAGGGATATGACCAATACAGATAACTCCTCAAAAAGCAAATGACCTGACGTTGTGTTAAAGTCAAAGTTGTAGGAGACTACAGTGACATTAAGAGACACTACAAGTTGCGTCCTGTTTTGTTTTAGTATTTACATGCTGTGTAAATAAATTTGCACGCGTCTGTTGCTGAGGAGTGTGTTGTTGCTTCTCGCTGTCTCTGTATCTTTGCTATATTTCCTTCTGCTCCTCCACAGTGCCATAATCATCAAGTCTCACATTTTCAAACAGGATATTTATTGATTGCATATAATGATCAGCCCAATGCCTTTGGATGTGATTTGGTTGTATTTTTCATGAGTTTTTCCACTATGAATCTCATTTAATCTGCCATATCTACATGCTGAGCTTTGAAGAACTCCTCAGTGGTTTGTGTTTATATATTAGCCCTTATATATTAGCCCCTTCTTGTTTTGTAGCATTTATTAGCCACACTGCAACCTGCTGCACATTCATTGCTCATAACATTACTAATAACTGTTAAAGTACAGGATGTGCCATGTCAAAACTCAGCACAGTTAATTCAAATTTATATATATTATCAAACATTTTATAGAAGTTAATGAGGAAAAATATTTTTTGATGTTTTGAAAGTTATGAATTGGTAATGTCATTCTGTTTATATTGTTCTGTCTGGTTGCTGTTATATTGAACTCTTTGTTGTCTTCTTTGAAACGCATCTAGCGTGCATGCTCATGTCCTTTTAATTAATTAGGTTTTTACATCTGGCATCTCTAATTTTGGTGTTTTGATTTTTTTGTAATGGCATCAAAGGTGATAATCCACTACGTACAGATGTCGTTACCCTATAAATTAGGAAATCACCTCAAAATCCATTGTTTGATTTAAGAAATACGTCACCATAGGTACATTTTAAAGTATTCTGTTTATCTGGACAATAAGATGTTTTGGAGATATGAGGCTTTTCCTCAGACTGCAGCGTTGTAAGACTATAGGCTAAAAGCAATTAGTATCCCTGAGTTACAGTCTGTATTTTAATTTGCATTTTGGTTCAAGCACTGTGAGACCATGGCTACTACAAGTATGTATGAAACTGTAAATGTTATTTAGCTGTTCAAGTTAATCCAGAAACTCTCACATTTTTTATTTATTTTCTTCTTTAAATCATTTTTTCTTTCTCAGCCTAGCTCTATTTTTATACTTGTATAAAATATCAGAGTAGTAGAGTTGTTTCCTCTATCCATGCATGTGTTATCTGATGATGTGTTGTTTCATCAGTGAAATGTTCATGACCGTCCCGCTACGATTCATTATGTCCCTTATTTCACACACACATGCATAAACTGCATTTAATCACAACAGGTTTTAGTTTTATAATGGAGAGGCTTGCATCAGTATTATAGGTTCAGATTTTGGGACAAATGGTATTTGCATGATGCAGAGCTGATGACAATTGTTCCTTGAGGGTGATTTAAATTTTAAGGTTTGTCCCCCAGTTATTTACAAGTGATTTCAGGTAAAATGTTATTGAACAGTTTATCTGGTAGGCGTCTTATCTTATTAGATTTGAACAAATGGCACGCTGCCCACAATGTCTGGCCTAGTCTGACCTGAGTTTCCCAAAGACATCTTGGCATGAAAATCCAGTTTGTTTCTATATTTTTAAAAGATTTCTTATGTATTTAATGTAATAGAAAAGTACATTTGGAGGGGTGGCAGCAAAAGAAGGGATGACAAAAACAAAGATATCATCGCTGTGCCTGAATTAAACCCATAGTGTGAACAGGGGGGTGCGCCACAAACCACTTGCATACAAAATACCCCTGTACTATTAAATTTCAACAGAACAAAGATGATATAAATGCTTAGATGTTTTGGGAAAACCAGCATTCAGTTCCTGATTGCTGATGATGTTAATATTTTTTTTGTTTGTTTTGGATATCCATCTGTCTAAAACTTGTATTATAATCCTGTAATTTACATATTTAAATTGCTAGCATAAATATATATTATATCAGAATTTCCAAATGTCAGTATATCCAATGAATAAGAAGTTTATAGTTTGTGAGTGTTTGAAAGTAAGGTTAAACCTGGTTTCTAGTTTAGTTTTTAGGTTATCTCCCCCCCCCCTCCCCCCCAGGAGAGTTGAGCTCTCTGTCTGTCCCTGTACAGTTCAACAGGCTATGATGCAGTTTGTTTCAGGAAGTAAAAGATTGTTATTTTTTGTGTAATGACAGCTTTAGCAATATAATAAAAATATAAATTTTGCTTTGGCTCACTTGAGTTCTTGAATGTATGTAACCTATGTGTGTATCAAGGTTTTACACTAACCCAATCTGAAAACTGGCCTTAATGTGGGATAATGGGTGGGATATATTGACATACAGGTTCAAATGTACAGCAGGATGACCTCAGCATGATATCAATGAATAAAGCTTTAACTGCCTTTGATCAGGATGTGAACAGATGATGTGCTTGGTTTTGGCCACCAGGGGCCCCTCTTGTCTGAGGTGCTTTTAACACCCAACCCTGGTTTATAGCTTCTGCTTGGATAATGCATCACTCCTTCCATCCTCAGAGGCCTGAAAACACTTGTCTAATCAATAAAATTACAGCCAAAGCAATAAATCTTCCACCCTCACACAGGAGGCCTTGGATTAAATCAGAAAAAGCGTGAACAAAGCGCTAGATTAGGAGTAAAACAAACGCCTTTTCCTCTTCTGCCTCAAGTACATACAGGCGTCCTCGAAACAAATAACTTCCACATGGTGTCATATTTTCCTGGGGTGTGGACTGTGTAGTCTGGATGAATAGCTCAAATGCCCCACATGCATAATAGCGGAGGGAGGGATGTGCACACACCCAACGGACAAATACACTCCTTTTACTAATCAGCCTGTCTGTGGCATTCAGTATCCTGCATGAAAATTATTTTTCAGCAGATATCACAAACATTTCAAAGACGCTCTTTATTGGCCCTCCAAAGGCACGAGCAGCCTATCTTCTTTGGCATTAGTATAATATTCTTATTTTAGGTACAGCACGTTTAATAAAGTTCCAGTGAAATATGGCGGATTCCCCTGGATGAATGATTTAATTCTCTAATCTATCCATATTCCAAATTGAACACAGTGGCTTAACCAAGGGATTAATGTGATGCCACACAAATATCACAAAAGTGTGAATCACAGAATATTACAGAGGATACAGAGACCATTCACTTATATAAGGTCACCAACCAAATTCGTTACGGCAGACGTAGTATAACACGAATACAACTGACTGACCATGGTGCCTATGTACTGGATGTACGTAGCCTACGTATGGCGGTGCCGTCAGAGTTACGCACGAAGGAAAGCAGCGCTGCTATTGGAAAATATTTTCGGTGCTGCTGGTGCCCTCCCATCCGCCTCACACCATCCTGTCAGCCAGAGGTTACGCCAGCTGGGATTACGCTCGCAAAAATGTGATTTTGTGCAAATACTACAGCCAGTTAGGTGTTTGAGGTTGTGTGCGGATATCTGCAAAATCTCACAGCTGGTAAAGAAGAAACGAGTGCGCCGGAGCAGCTTGTGTGTTTTCAAGGTTTCTTGTGGAGGTTGTTGGACGGGACAGCGGAGCATCGACTGAGGTGCGTCCGATAACACAAGTTGCAGTTTGATTTTTGGACAGCTGTCGCATTTTTTCCCCCCTACTTTATGTTTCCAGAAATGCGCGTCAAACATGCTTGAATCAGTATGTCCGTACATAATGTGTAATTGTTATTGTCAGGCCCTTAAATAACCCAGGCTGACTCCAGATTGAGGGTGTGGAGGGTGTTTTCATGCGACCGTTGCAGCGATCAATTCAAGTGATAGCAGAGTTATTATATAACGCGGCATGTCATGTGTTTTGAGTGCAGGCTCAAAGTGGTAACTAGGCCTGTTATATTGTCCTCCACCGCTCTCCATCAGGTTCCCGGCGCATTGCTGTAACCCCCATCCCAGAGATGCTGCCCTGCCTGCGGAGAGTCCTGCGGCCCGCCCTCTCTCTGAGAGCCGGGACCGGGTTGGCCACAGCCGCCAGAGCAGCCCCGACACGGTTCGCCTCAGAGCCCCCACTCTCCATGCTGGTGCAGCGGTGTAACCTGGGCACGCACCCGCTGAAGGAGTCCATGGAGCCCCTCCACTCGCCCCGAGGAGCCAAGGAGTTTATTTATAGCCTTCATCCGTCTGAGCGCACCTGTCTGCTGCGAGAACTGCACAAGTTCGAGTCCATAGCTATAGCTCAAGGTAGGTGATGTGCTACAGTACAGCATGGAGTATTAAATGTATTTTCATTTTAAGCAGTACACAGTTTGGCCATCATTTCTAAGCCACATATAGTCTTTAATATACATCATCCGTTAATGACTTCTATCAGAAAATGCTTTATTGGAAAACATTTCAACAACATATGATGATAAGGGTTTCTGCATCATAGTGATCAGGTCATAGATCTATTATTCACCACTCTATCACAGGATACTATATGTAATGGCAAGCCGTTAGCTCTGGGGTTAAAAATATTCACCTATCAGCCTAATTAACATTGACATAAGCCAGTGGCTCCAGGCTACAACATCAGGGCTGTAATAAGATGAGGTAACCTGTAGTTTGGTTAAAGCTGTAATCAGTGTTGCCAACATCAAGACATTGATTTTAATTTCCTGGAGGGTAATGGAAGTCTAAAAAAGATGGAAGTTGCAGTTGGAAGTTGGAAGACTCTGGTTAAGGCTTACTTTTTCCACAACATCATACCATAGCTGCATGGAGAAGGACGGCTAATCCCACAGTGCTGTTCTGCAGCTGACCCCGATCTCTGACCTCGGACCTCATTCTGTGCAGTGAAAAGAGAATCTATTGGCAGGGATCAATAAAGTATGTCACCATTACTGTAACTCTTATTCCCACATCTATCCACATTCACATCTATGTCGCATGCATTACTCACACAGTATTTCAGTAGGGAGTAAACTACAGTATCCTCAGTAACAAAGCCTATAGCTGTGGCTTTCGGATGAATTGTACGGACACTCAGCAACACTAGTATGTACAGTATATATGTATGTGTATGTCAATACTACAAAAGAAATTACTTCCTTAAATTATCTAACAACTGGAAGCTAAAACATCCAGTGCACAACCGTTCCATTTTTTCCCAAAACCCGTGTTTTTTCCCAAAACCTATTCATCATGCCAACCTCAAATATACTTGGCCAAGGACATAGCACTGTACTGTCATTCATTAAGAGACTCATTCTGGCATTCCTGACCTTCAGTTCCTACCAAACGCTTTTAACTCACTGGCCCGCAGTACAGTTTACCCTGAGCAATTTCTGATTCCTCCTAGCACAGCATGTCAAGGTAAAAAAGGCAGTTACAGTCGTAGGTTTTTCAGTCCGCAGGGTTGAGGCGTTAGTCGGGTTTCATGAAACATAATGAATGAGATTATGAGAGTATAAGAGAAGGAGGAGGAGCGCGGTGGATGTCCCACTGGTGGAGATAAAAAGGAGGAAGCGGGTCAATCAATACAGAGACAGAAGAGAATAGAGGGAGGGAAAGAGGAGAGACATGAGTGATGATGAAGATGCTGTACAGTATATGAGGTTCTGTCTGGGAGTATGCTGCTCTGAGCTACCGTCACCCTCTACATTTCTCTCCAGCAGTAAAGTGCAAAGACGATACTTAAAAATAGATTTTTTTTTGTTTGGTTTTGTCTAATGGCTTTGTGTTTAATCCCTGCCAACTTGTTGGATATTGGATTTGAATGAACAATACAACTCTGAAGCCACTGAAAAATAAATATACAGTGGAAACTTAATCAGTGCTCCTTTCACTTTGTCAGTGAAAACATTGATAAAAATATCAGATTGATTGCACTGAGCACTAGAATTGTGGATAAAAGATTACGTACTGTGGCTTTATTCCTGCAGGGTTGCGGGGAAGAAAGATACCAGTGGAGCCTTGTTTACTCTAGGGTCTCATGATGGACAAATGACTCCCATCGTGTGGGACACCCTGCAGGGTAGCCTCAAATATCTATGTCCTCAGAAGATAAGATAAGATAAGCTTAAAATAGTGAACTGCTGGACTCCTGCTCTTTTAAACCATATAGCGCCAGACTGCTGAATGTTGAATATGCATCAGTGGCTATGAATAGTGTCATGGCTGTACTGCTTCTTCTCAGTGTACAGTATGTGAGGCTCTGAATAACAAGTAGCAACGACATGCGCAAATCACGGCCCTGACTGTCATTGTTAATAAAAGCATGCCTCTGACGTTGTGGCTTGAAAAGTTTCATCTGTGTGTCCGGTTTACAATGTTTCAGTCTCTAAACGCAGTTTTGTAGTTTTTTTTTACCACTTTTTGTTTTCACTTTTTCACTTTTCACCTCGTCAAAGGACTTTTTTTTTTGGAGATAAAACACGAACAAATGTTGCATCACTTTTCCTGCGGGTGTCATAATTCACTCTCTATACGATAAACCATAAATATAAGTGGGGGAGGGAAGCATGCTGCTGTCGGCTACAGTATGTGGGATGGTATTGATTCTTTATATTATTGATCGGGTCATAGCACCTCTCTCTATATATACTAAAACAGACCAGTGATGCTTCTGCTGACCGATAGCATCTTCAGTTACCAACTTTTACTTACAACTTTACAACCTTTAGTTACTCCGGCAGTGATAATAATGCTAAAAGTGGTGATTACAGAGATGGTAGCGAAAGCAGTGATGACAGTTTGGCAATGATAGTGAAGCTTGACAATGTCAACTAACAGTTATTTTACTAAACAGATAAACAGTGCCGTTTTATTGACAAGACCATCGCATGTTTCTTAGTGTTCACACCTTTAGTGATAATTATTGTTCATTAAGATTAGACCCTGTTCGATTCCTGCATGGTCCTCCCAGGAACTAATTGTTTCCCACAGTGCACAGAGGAAATTAACATGTTTAAAAAAAGAGAAATACAGAAACTCAGTTTGTCTATCGTCTGATTTGAAACACCTCTCCCTTCCTCATTCCCACTCTGTGTCCAGACTCTGGGGAATTGTCACAGAGAATTGTGGAGGCCGACCCGTCATTATGAGGGATTTCAAAGCGATCCTCCACGCCCACCGATCCTAATAGTGCACCATTATTTTCCTGTCGGATGTGGTTGATTGCATCCTGACCGCATGCTGCGATGCTGCCCCTGTGCACCACCAATACTCTGCAATATCAACACTGAGCACACAGTGCTAAATCCCTCATGAGCCTCATGGTGGAGGGTTTTATATCACACACTGAGGCTGCAAAAAGCAAAGTGTCACACTCATTTTGGACCACTGGAATATGTTCAAGTTGCATTAAGCAACTAGAAAACCATAATTTAAGACCTTTTAGACCATTCACATCTTCCAGGCAGGAATGCTTGCATGATATTGTTCCAGAATATCACAGATTATCAGGCTAAAAAAGCAGATAGTGTGACATTTTTAGCCAGACTCAAACCTTACACCCCTTCCTGTGGAATGTACCAGAGGACTGTAAGTGGTGTTTTTGTGACATTGGTGGGTTGATTCACAACTTCATATTTTTCAGGATTCAAAACCACCACAAATTCTCAACCAAACATGAGAGAATTGTCATGGTCCACGAAGGATTTTTGTTTGGACTCTGTGCTTTTTGGTCTTGTTTCCTGTTTTATTTTGTAATCCCTGGTCTTGTGTTCTTGTGTGCCCTTTACTTCCTATCTTTGTTCATTTCCCACCAGTTTGATTAGGTTCACCTGTGTCTTGTTTTTCACCTGTTTCTGGTTCCCTCGTTGTCTCATCCCTATATATACCGGTCCTCTCCCTTTGTTCTCTGTTGGTTCATTCCGTATCATGTTCCTGGTGTTTCCCTGCGTGTGGTTTCCTGAGTTTCTGCAAGTTTGTTTTTTGTGTTTAATAAATCATCGATCTGCCGTCTCCCTGCGTTTGGGTCCTTTCCCCTGCTGCCTAATGGCAAACCGTAACAAGAATACTGTGAGCTGGTGTACTGAGGTGACTATAGGCAGAGGACAGCTGCTTTCCTCTGCTCTCACCTACGGGGCCTGCCTGGCTGGAGCTTGCTGACATCCTCACCTTCACGCTATAAAAGCCCTCAGGGGTTGTCTTACCTACTGTATATGCGGGCTGCGGACTAGCTGAATCAGTGATTGCTGGACTGACTGACTCCCTCTCCCACTGAGTTGCTGGCTGAGAGATTGATTTTTTTTTTTTTTTTGACGGGCTCATCAGCATCCATTATCATTCTAGCCAGAGGCTGCAGGACACCTGAAGCAAAACCTTTTTTTCCTGACATTTATATGCAGGTTCGCTGACTGGTGAAGAAGCTGGATGTCTGCCTGTGGTTGAAGCTCACTGGTATATCTTAGTACGCAGCAGTATTAAGGGTTAATGGAGTCTGCTGCAGTATATCCATGCTGCTTGTGGCCATGTTTGCTGAATGCATTCACCTTCATTCTCATAAATTTGTTACATATTACATTACCCTGTCAAATGCACACAGATTGTATACTTGTTGTGTAAGGAGCCAGTAAAATTTTTACTTCTCGCATTTATTAATAGATTTTTTGACACTTGGGGGCAGCGCAACAAGCTGTAAACACAACATTGACATATTATGACCTTCTGAAGTTTATATGGTAAATGTTTTAGCAAACAGTTGCTTATTTAAATATCCTGCAGACACAGAGCAACATTAGCATTCATTTTGAGTTGTGTTTCTGGTCACTTGTTGAACATAAATCCAATATTCTCTCTGCCTTTAGCTCTGTTTTTGGTCTCCACCAACTCCTGAGGGAAATATCTGGCTCTTAATGCTAAATGCTCCACTATGTTCACCAGTTAGTTGCTGACTTTGTTTGTCTGCTGTTTGGTGCTGAAAAGGGAGCATAGTGTTTGTTTATCAGGTTTTTTTTTGTTTGTTTGTTTTGCTGAAAACAGCTGACTGCTGCGGCTGGAAACGAGCCAAGATACTCAAGGACTGGATGTTTGTTTGAGTGGAGACAAGAGAAAGGGTTAGGAAGATGCAAGTTGTAGTGAAGGTCATGCACAAGTACATTCAACTTTTTAAAGGGGGGGGGTTTAGGGTCTATTTTAGAGGTTCGAAGACCTCTTGTACCAGTAGAAATGTCGTGTTCTCAGAGAAGTAAGAGGAGTGTAAATAAGTTAGAAGGCAGATGCGTGAGGTGGGTGGATGAAGGCAGAGATATTTAGAGGAGAGGAGTAAACAGACGGGAAGAGAGAGGATGGAGAGGAGAGGAGTAAAAACAATGAGGGGAGGCTAACTCTAATAACCAAGATTGGCGCAAGGTGACTCAGACATATTTAATGAGAAAATGGACACCACACACAGCTGAAAACCTCTTAAATTTGTGACCTAAGCTCAGTAATTACACTGTCAGAGACCAGAGATTAAGGCTTCAGTTTAGCGATTATTACTCAGTCCTTTCATGGCAAAGGAATTGTTCGCTGGGGCAAAATATAAATATTTGAAATCACTAGCCAACTGAGATGTTCACATCAAACTAAGAAATGATTAATTATTAAGTTAGGAGAAATGAGAACATGCTCTAGTGATTGTTTAAATCTCTTTGTGATGGTATAATAATGAGAGTGGAAATAAAGGGGCCTCACTGATTTTCACCAAATTACATATGAAGATCATTATTTTCAAGCCAGAGTATGCATGTTTGAAATCGAGCATAACTGTAGAAAATGGGACTATGATATATATATGTTGATGCTTGAATATTAGCTTAGCAGTAAGCTACAAAAAGGCTACCTGGTGGTTTTACTGAGAATATATTGCAAACACTATTGACCTGTTTAGAGGTGATGTCACTTTGTCACGTAATCTGAAAACATTCTGGTCACAAAAACAAAAAACTGTGCAGTTCACAAACAGTGCAGAGGACAAATACTCTCTTCTAAAAAAAAAATTACTTGCCATTTTGTGTCAAAGCAACTTTGCTTACAGTTGAAAAACTTCTTTACATGAGTCTTAATGTGAATCTGTATTACCAAGAGTAAATGCTGACCTTTTCACATTTTTTTGTGGAAATAGAAAAATCCTATTCCTCACACAGGGAACATGTATTTGCATATAAAGGCAGCTTGTTCCCTTCACACAAAAATCCAGGACTTCATAAGATGAGGTAAAAGCAGAGAGAAAGGAAGTAAAGATTTGGAGGACAAGGAAAGGAGAGATGCAGCAGATGAAGAGATCCTTCTGTTCCATCTGGATCTCTGTGATCATCAGCGTCACTCAGTTACTGTGTGACTCAGTGACATCCACTATACTAACATGGTTTTCCCACAGGCCTGCTGGTGAAAAGAAAAACGTGAGAGGAGATGAGATGAGATGGAAGCAATTTCCCTCCATGGCTGAGAGGATGGAGAAGTACTGTAGAGAGAAAGTTAATTGGAGATGCAAAAGGGGAGGAAGGGAGAGGTCTGGATGAGCTTTATGGCTTTGTTTTGTTTTTCACCTCAAGAGACCCTTGAGGCTGCAGTACAAATCTTAGGGGCATCAACAAACAAGCCTCTTCCTTTCATTTTCTTTAAACAACCCGTCTTCCATTTGTCCTAAAGTTTAAAATTCTTCTTCTTAATCTCTTCTTGAGCCATGACCAGATTCAGCAGGTATAATGAATCCAGGATCAAAGCTTTCATCCTCTGTCCTCAGGTTTGTCTATTTCGAAGGGAGGCCTAATATTTCACTTGCTCAATATATTGCTTTCGTAGTGCCTGGTGATATTTGACTCCACCTTTTACGTTAAAGGGGAAGCCATATCCTCTCACTGCTTTTCAGATTATAGCCTTCTTGCCTGAAATAACGGACAAAGGAGAGCACCTTTTCATTTCTCCGTTCTGCCTCAGCTCATACAGTGTTAGTGTCATGCTAATTCACACACACACACTGCTGCATAATGGTAGTCCATGGTGACATTTGACCTTCTGTGACCCATGCACAAACACAAGAGACTCCCTTCAGTATGGTAAAAAAAAAAAAAAAGTAGAGGCATCAGCACTGTTGAACTTTTGAAAAGCAACAGTGATTCTCGCTGAATTACTTGAGCTAATAACGTGCCAGACAGTCGGTTCTATTGCTGTCCAGTGGACGTTGTTGCTGTGACATTTTTTTCTGGTCATTTGTGTACAGAAAACACACCATTCATCACACAGACTGTAATAACACGCTGTGTGTATTTATTGAGGGCAGTGTGCTGCCAACAACAGAGCTGCAGCCATTAATAACTAATCAGTCTCAGTGTGCCAAGGAGGTTTCACAGTAAGTGGTTCTTCACTGGAACTTTTCTAAACTGCAGTGGATGCTGAACTTATTTGGCTTGAGGGGGTCTTAAATAGGCTGTTTGATGGCTACAAACATGATATCATGCTAACAGATTGAGGCTGAAGCTAACGGGTTCCTGGCAAAAATTGGTGAACATAACGCCATTTAGAATAACGACTTTAGCTGGGGTAGTTCGTGTGTAAACTTCCCCAAATTCAACAAAGCGACAGAGTGAGAATCCATCAAGGCCAAGTTTAATAATTAAAAAATATATATTATATATGGAGGCCTGTATGTGAGATTGTCTTTCAATTGGCAATCTGGCACCAATTAAAATTTAATGATTCAGAAGATATGAAAGTGAGGATAAATCTCTGCATATGGCTCTTCTTCCTTGTGAAACCTAGACAGATGGAACAAGGCATGAATCAAATTACACAGATGCCCGTTGAATATTATTATGCGCAGGAGGATGTGTTTGATATTCAAGGTGGTGTTTGTTTTTGTGAACCTGTCCGTTCGATCGCGAGGTCATGAGCTGCAGAGCGTAAGAGACAGGGATGGATCATTTTCTGTTTTTTTTCATGGGACACTATGACCTCTAAAAACACTCACTTTTTGTCACCTCCAGTGTTTTCTCTTTCATTTCTTTTGCTCTGTTGTCTCCTCACTCACTGTCATTTTCCTCTTATCTCTCCTACTCCCATTCTGTCTCTCCCTTTCACACTTATATGGGATGTACCACAACACACTACACTATCATACCTCCCTGTTTTCTCCTTGGTTTGTACCTGGGCCCCCCAGAGGCTTGAGAGACCTTGCTACACAGTCACCATGGCTGCTGATTTCACTGCAGCCCCACAAGACTGAAGTCAGCGCAACATTAGCATTCAATTGGAGTCGTGTTTCTGTCCAATATTCACTCTCCTTTTAGCTCAGTTTTGCTCTCCACCAGCTCCTTTAGTGCAATGCACCACTATGTTCACAAGCTAGTAGCTAATATGTTCTCTGTCTGCTGTTTTGGTGTTCTGCATGCAGTGTCCAGTTGGTGTTTAGAGCTTTTTCACAAAAATACTGCTGCCTGTTGTGTCTGGAAACAGTGCTGATAAGAGAGCAGTGAGAGTGAACCAAACAGTAAAGTTGTGAGCCATAAAACCAAAGCAATGAAGTGAAAGAAGCTAAAACGCTCTATAGAGCTGAGACGAACAGCAGAGGAAGGTGATATATCTCTGTGGGTTCATCACTCCGACCGCTTTCACAGTACACATCGTCATTGTTAATATAAAAACATTGATTATAGCAGATTTAAAGTATAGTATGTCAAATGTAAATATATTATTGAAAATGACCTTTTCAAGTCAGGCCACGGGTCCTCAGGACTCAGCCTGCTGGCTTAAAAGGCTGAAGTTGTCCCACACTGAACAGAAACAGGAAGATGGTCTGTACACACCTACACAGAAGTTCTAATCAGCCAAAATAAGTGAAAACACGTGTGGATGTGTTTCTGTGCGTGCCATTGATCTGATCAATGACTAATTGGCATCCAGGAGACCAGGTGCATGCAATTAACTGCAATTAACTTGCTTGGAGGATAGAAAACCAGCTTCACTTTTGTTGCCAAGATTGAGAACTATTACTGTGAACTAGAGGGCTGCAGGATTTAGATTCCCTGGCAGCAAAAATGTGGTGAGTGTTTACTGTGACATAGGTGCAAGCAGGCGATATATATCAACCATCATAATTATCATCATATACATAAAATATGGTGTTAATATTATGGCATGTTATTATTGGTTTTAACCATTAATGAAAAATGCATGGTCTCCCAGGAACTTACTAATATGCAGGGGAAGTCATTGTAAACTTGTAAAAATCTTTAGTGAGTGAGCATTTCCCTTTTTCCTCTTTGCTTTGGCATTTGTTCGTGCTGGTTGTAACAGAGAGGAAGCAAAGCTACTTTCTTCTTTCGTTCCTGTCTCTTGTGGTTTGCCATTTGTCAGGGGGGGCATTTTCAAGGATTTGCGGTCGTTTTTTGCCCGTTTCTGTGTTTGGTTTCAGTTCCTCCACAGCTGCCTTAATTGGCACTTGGAGAACTGACTGGTATACTTATTTCTCGAGCTGCCATATAGAGTTCACTGAACTCTCAGGGAAAAGAAGTACTTTGCTGAAACTGAACTACACTGTTGGGCTTCAGTTTGTGTGATGTCATGCCCCACTGCTTTGTTTTCTTCTCACAGGTAAATACTGACTGCATAATTTTGCATTTTCTGGGAGCTACTCATTATTTTCCCTCAGCGGACACAGTATTTTTAAGTTGTCATATGACCTTTTTAGAAGTCCTCCAGTAAAGTAAAGGGGAGCAGATAAAAATGAATAGGCTTTCCTTCAGACAAGCTCTTTATATGCAAATCTTAAGGTGGACTCATTTTTTTTCTTAACTACATTAGACCCCTAGTTAGATCTAATAATATTTGATACTGAAACATTTCATTGAGTATTGTTTTTCATTGTGTTGTACTTTCTTAAATATTTCATGGTTTCTAAATTTCATCACCCATTCTAGGACAAATTAATTTGAACCTCAAATTTTTAAAACTTGCTGCTACAAAAAGTTTTTCCCTGCCCACAAATCTTTTCCCATTATGTTTCCTAATGAGTGTCCTGACCATTGTGGCCCACATTCTGTGTGCTGTGTAATGTCCTCTTTTCTGTCTCATAAATCACAGGAGAGTAGCAAGGTGCTGTGCACTTGATGAATGGCTCTAGCCTTCTGTTGTTCCTGTTCTGAACTCTATTGATCTCTCTCACACACACCAGCCTTTGCAGACACAAAATGCAGATTATGATGATGATGATATAGATTGATACAGAAACACATGCTTATACACTCACACCATGCCCCTTCATGCAACGGTCTGTGTTGTATCAAACCACACGCATAATGAGAATCCCTTCTCTGTGTGAGGAGGTGTGCAATTCAAAAATCAATAATATCCTGAGCGGAAAACAAGGAGGTTTTAGTTTACATTTGCTAGATAAAGCCCAAGACACACACACACACAAACTGCATTTCACTGCTGCACAGTTGTGATGAAAAATGCCCCTGCAGTTTTCCTGGTTTCTACCCCTGTAATACCAACACCTGAATTTGCAGAAAATCTTATTGCCTCTATTTATCATTTTTCATTGAAGCGATTGGATGGATGGACCGACAGACATTTATTCATCATAACTGAGTTTTGCTGAGAGAGAACTTTGCTTTTGGGTTCCTGCACAGACTTATCTCCAATTTCCAAAACTCTGTTCACACTTCAGTTACATGCTGTACCGGCACCAAGAGACAAATGTGTGGATGAAGCCATTTGTCACGGCAAAACAAAGACAAAGTGTTACTTTTATCTCGCCTTTAAACAATCATAGCGAGAGAGAACTTGAATGTTAATGGTTGCCTCCTCAAACATAGACAATTTCAGAGCAGCAAGCAACTGAGGAGGGAATAAAACAAAGTGAAACTAAAAATCTCAGGACCAACCAGCACACAAATAAATAAATGTTTGTTGGATGGACAGATTCCAAATGAGAGCCTCAATGTGAGCCTTTTAGAGCAAGTGCCATCATCTGGCTGTCTGAGTAGGCAATATAGAGTTTCACCTTTCACCAACTGGAGTGTAACATATAGACTGTCAGATAAAGCACATTAATGGTCAGTGAAATATTAGATGACATGATTAGACCTTAAGTAGTCACATTAGCAAAACTGGTTTTAGGAATGGCAATGTCTGTCTACCACCTAGTAGACTGAAATATCTCAAATGGATTGCTATGAAATTTGGTACATCATTCCCCCTCAGGATAACTTGTATTAGCTTTGGTGATTCCCTGACTTTTTCGTTTAACGCCATAATCAGGTCGAAAGTTTAAGTTGTCCATAATTTTGCTTTATGACCAAATACCTGCAAAACTAATGCCATTCCCATCAGTGTTTAGTGCCAAGTAGCAAATGTTTGCATGCTAATATGCTAAACTAAGATGGTGAACGTGGTAAATATTACACCTGCTTAACATCAGCCTCACGGAGCAGCTAGCATAGCTGTAGACTCTCGGTCTTGTTAATTTGTGTCATAATGCTGCCTAGATACAGCCTGATTTGTGTGGGGGTTTTTTTTTGTGTAATCATCAGCTTGTTAAAAGCTATTGCGTAGACTGTGTGTAGTAAGTGCTTCAGAGAAATGTTGTAGCTGACTTGGCAACTAACAGTGAAGATCTGTGTCCGAAATGGTGACATATCATGTTTTCTGTTTATCTGTAAACGCAGTCTTCATCAGATGCCAGGTGTGTGCTGTGTGGGCGATTCTGCAGTAGGAGGATACAAACTAAGAGAAGGCTTGAAGAATGAAACATTGCTGCTTTGGTACTTAATCATGCTCGTGGTTAGTTACTTATCACAACCCATTAAATGCTTTCAGCACTCCTGTCTGTTGGAATTTAATTCTCTTGAGACAGCGGCTGTGGGGGATTTAAGACGCATAGCAATCAATACTTTATACCAGAGGAGTTCTGGGAGCAATAGACATCCGTGTCAGCTATCAGAGTTCTAGTAAATGGCTGGATGAAGCCCAGTGGATTGGGCGAGAAAAATCATCAAGGGATTCTGTTTCTCGTTAATGGGTTGGGTTTTTTTTTCTTCGTGTGACTGGTGATAAGACAGTGACTCGGCTGCATTTTCATTTGGCCTCATTCTTTTTAAGTGATGGGGAAAATATAGAAGGAACAGGCTTCTGATTTGGGAGAAAATGATGTATTGCATTATTTCTATCACATCAAAATGGGACAAATTACAACAATTTATTGGATTGATGACGGGCCTGTATTTTAGCATTGTTCAACTGCGTACAGCCAAAGTATGCTCTGTCTGGGAAATAGTTTAGTGAGCCAAAAACTTCTGAAGAATCAAATGATCTGCAGGCCTTCTAACCACTCATTTCACTCATATAACCTCAACTTTAATTTCTTTTTTAATCTCATAGAAAATCACCATTTAAACAAATGTAGATAACAATGTAGAACGTGTTCAACAATGTATGTGGTTGATGCAGCGTTGACTCACAGGAGGAGCACAGGAGGATCATTCAAAGCCTTTAATTAAATCCTAAAACAGCCCCTCAATGAGTGATAAATGGAAATAAATGTTACTTGTGTGTACTTAATTGTCGAAGCCTTCTGTGGGTAGCATCTTCCAAAACCTGTGAAATGAGATAAAACCTTTAACAATGCTCAAGAGGGAGTTGGAAAGAGACAATATTTCATTATGTACAAGGTGCCGCAGAGGCTGGAGGCAATGACAGGTGTGTGTGTACAGTTGTGTTGGTGAGTGTGCATCTCTGTGAATGTGTCAGCCGTATTTTTTTACTCTAGTGCTAATGGAAGGGCCGTCGTTGAGGCGAACAGTTATCCGTTGTTGTGTCAGCAACATGAGATGCGGGTTGAAGTGAAGACTGTGGTATGAAGCTTGTAATGTGACACGGAGTCCTGAAAGGAAAGGAGGAAGAGAGAAGAAGGGTGAGGACAGGATGGAGGAAAGAAGACGGATGTTTTTATTTGGTTTTTCTTTGTATTTAGTAATGTTACAGCCTGAATTTTATGAGTCAAATGGATAAATTTGCCAGTTTTCAGCGTAACTGTATCTATAAAGTGATGGCAATGTCAAAATGTATTCAAGATATAAAAAAAAAGAAAAGAAAACATGTCACTTTAGATAGCTGGTTGTTTCCTAGAGCCGATACTTGGCAGAAACGGCTCTCCTCCCAGAAAGCAAATTTGGATTTTGGCATTTTCTCTCATTTAACTTGTAGCAAGCTCAGTAGGAATTGTGCATGGGGGATTGCAAGTGCTTGTGTGTGTATATAACATCTGTAAGTGATAGAACAGACTTCATTATGTGGACTAACATTTCCACTGACCCCAGTGAAACAAATCCAATTTCCCAGAACCTTAAAACCAATGTAATTATCTCTTGTCTTACAGCAGGTCCTTGTGCTACTTCACAGCTCGGTGACTGTTAGTCTGACACTTCATCACAGATAGACGTTACAGCTCCTTAACTTCACGGTTTTTAACTGGAGTGTCACACTGTAGAAAAATTGTGATTAGATCTCAGTAAAGACTTTATTGTGTATTATGTAGGATGATGTCATCCCTTTTTAAATCTGTTGATATGAAGGCAGGAAACAAATGTCCCTCACACCTATCTCGTCCTCCCTTTTGTCTGTTTATCACTATACACACACTTCAATTATAATCAGTGTGCTGGCAGGCCTCCTCTGAAGTCTGATTGGCAGCAGGATTATCATTTTCTGGCAACACTTTTGTCCTCAACTGTGTTTCGCTTAGGGGAGGTGGCAACTCTCTCTCTCTGACAACCTTTCATCACCCCTGACACATTGCTAACCTGTTCTCCCTCTCTCCCCCTTTCCTACTTTTTCTGTCTGCATCCATAAGGGTGTGACTGATTGGCTTTGCCATTTAAGAAATGTCTGACATTTATGCTGACTTTTCCCCTCCATAGAAAAACAGGCCAGAGGAGATGCAGATGCTTTATAATACATTTTTTCTTCTCTTCTCTTTCAGGGCAGATGGTAATTGCACCACCTACTGCAGCACAGTTAAGATACGGTAAGAAGTCTAATGTCTTGTACAGCCTGGATTGACATCCCTCATTTAACCGTCAATCAGCCAGGAAGATTGATGCAGATCAGTCTTAATTAACATTAATGAGCAGGATATTGTGGTTCATCGTTGATACTTTCCATGGTCTCCCCAAAGGAAAGGGAAAAACGTGCTGTATATGGACCTGGCTAATAGGGTTATAAGATTTCCATGAATACATACTGCATTAGCTGTTGCTCCTGATGTCTCAAACAAATTGCTAGACAAGGATAGGATCAGTAACAGAAAACTAATCTGAATCTAAGGTGCAAGACAAAAGTTTGTTCATAGTACAGAGGAAGATGTGAGAAGATGACAAGCTGTAAAATTCAAAATATATAATCCTGTCACTTTATGACACAAAGCGCACAATATTTAGCTATTCCATCATGCGGGGCCATGTCACAGTTTCCACCACAGACAGATTTCTTAATTAACTAAGCAAACAGACGTCGCATGCACTGTCTGGGTGGCTAATGGCCTTGTATGATTTTGTACTTATTTGTACAGATTAGCACGTTTATTGATTTAATGTTTATGGTTTATATAATCCCCACTGATTTAAAAAAAATAAATAAATAAATAAAAAAAACGCAACACAAGGAATGTGAAAAGCAGAAGAAAAAAAAAAGAAACGACAACTTAAGTTTAAAACAAGACTGGTTAGCACATAAAGCAGAGAGAGAAAAATACAGGCCCAAACTTTGACATTTACTTTCGATCATGTTGCCCAAAAACAAGTGTTTCACTAGCAATTTGAAGCTCTTTGTATTTGATGTGAGTTGGTTATAGGTTCCAATCTATAGACCAATGTCTTGCAGATCATTTCTCACTACAAATGCAAGGTCATGCACTCGCACATGTAATCCACACACTCGACTAAAAGCTTGTGCAGTCACACTTCACTCATACGGGGCTCAGTTCCTGACATGCCCTCAGATTTCTCTCCTCCTGCTGACAGGGTGGAAAGCCTGCTGGTTAACCAAAAACAGTTCATATCAACTTGTGTTACTCTTTTTCCTTCTCACAGCATACATTTGACAGAGATCTTTGTGACTCTTGGCAAAAACAGAGACCTCAGTGTTTCTGTTGTTGTGCTGACATGCAGTTTTTCCTGCTTTGGCGCTACACTAAAGATAACACAGCTGAGTTAAAGTTTAAAAAGAAACATCGACTCAGCCGGCTGTCGCTGGAGCAACGTGTTGTGTGTTGAACGTAGCGCTCGTGATTTTCCTCGAGACAGCAAAGTCTTTGTGTTGTGTGTATTGTTGCCTTGCTTTTCTCCTACTAGGAGTTGTACGTGTCGATGACTTCTGTGGAAAAAAAATATCATGCCTTTTTATTACTGTAAAAACACTGAACACTGTGAAATCCTTTTGTAAAGCTTCTTCCTTTTTCGTAGACTAAACTGAGCGTGAATGCAATTCGGAGCAGACCCTGGTCTCATTTGTTCCACTGAATCAACAAATTCTCATAGATTGTCTTTTTTTAATATGAACATTGTACAAGCTATTGATATATAAAATGATACCCAATTAAGTTTGAAACTTCTGAGTCCGAGCAGTGACTCTTAAACAGCTTTTTAGACTTCACTCTCCAGAGCTCTGAATTTATCTTTAACATAAAGGACGATTGGGTAGGTTAGATGTGATTTTAAAATATTAAATTAACAGGCATCTGCCAAGGCCTCTGCACAGAACAGGACAGAATAAGATCATCAGTTGACTAAAACAGTCGTGATAAATCATAAAGAGGAAAAAGGAGGCCTAATTTTCCTTCAAAACAAACCAAAAATTATTACAGTTTCCCTACTAATGCTGAAAAATATTCCCCAAACAGCTTTACAATTAGTCATTTTATTCACAAAGTGCAGTAATTGGAACTTATACAGTCAGAGGAGTCCAGTTTTAATTTCCTCCTCTGACCTGTAGCATGTTTGGTAAAACACACAAAAAGACATTTCGTCCTCAAAGGTTTTTAATGTGTAAAACGGGTTAATGTAGCCTGGAACAGCTGAGTCCAGGGGAGATGAGGGGTACTCATTGGGAAATTAAAATTTGGGTATCTTGGTGATCCCCGTCATAAAAGCTGTGTGGACAGTTTGGAATGAGCCTTTTTAGTTCATGGTCAGCAAAAGAGCACTGCTGGACGTTAAACCGCAGTAGTTATGTGAATTGCACTAGTAGATGCTTTATATGATAGCATACTAGAGAGACAGCAGGTCTAACAAATGTCAAGCTGTGTCTGCACAGAACTCACTTGTTAGATATCACTCTTGAGTTCTTGTTTTGTTTTCTTTCTGCAGCGAAGCATCCAAACTAAATTCTACAGGTCTCGGTACCAAGAGATGGAGTGCTCCTCACAATTCAATCAAAGTTGCCCCCGGTGTAGCATTAAAGTAAAGTATGTGTTTAAGATACGAGCGAGTAGGTGTTTTGTGTACTGAGGCGCAAACGGCAAGATCGAAAATTCTTTAATATGTACTGAAGGAGAGCTGCAGCAGAATAAGAGCTTTAGAAAATAAATTACAGTTTGTAATTGTGCTTTAAGACGACACTTTTCTGCAGCTCTGTTGCTTGAACAAGACTGAACTTCACCTGAACTAGAATAGACTAAACTTCCCTGGAGCGGTGGGCGACATTTTAAAATTCACTTTCACAGCACCAAGAGTGTATTACACTGTATATCTTATCTACACACACATAGGGACTCTCTGTATGCATATAAAGGGACAAATGCATTACTGTGTGTAGAAATGTTTACATCCTGATAGCTTTTTTGGTCCGGAAATGGAGCTGCTTGACATGTATGACATTATTTCCAGTTTGTGAAAATACTTTTATTGTTTTGCTGCTGGCCTGTGAGGTGGCCTTGACTGTGCTACAGAAATCAGATATGATAACTTACCTGCTAACTTGTGGTACTTTTAGTGCGTACTTATGTATTATTACAGCCTGATACTGATTTACTAATATTCATTATTTTAACTGTGCTTCTCCTGCTACTGTAACACTTTAGTTAGTCAGTTTTAGTTTCTTATATTATCTCAGTTTCCTGTACCTTGTTTTATATGTCACATATTGATCCCACAAGGTTAGGAAATTGGGAAAATACATTCTTCATCTTGTGGTCTTGTTAGCAAAGCATGTACAAAAGTAAAAAATGGCCACAATAAGGCATCACATCATTCATTTCATTCATTTCGCACTCAGGTCATTTACGGCTGTTTTTGTAATATGCCTCCACAATTGAATCTGTTATAGCAACGTATTAAAAACATGTATGAATAAATAACTAGAGCTAGGGTCCATCCTCACTATGAAACCATTTTTATTTCAAGCATCTCCCAAAAGCAGCTTCATAGTATTAATTTTGTTTTCAGCACAGTGATTTTGTTTTTCTGTGTTCTCTGTTTGTGTTCATTCTGTTACAGTTCTGCTGTGCAAGTCTCGATTATGTCTAATGGATCTATTAATGAAGACTCAAACACAATCTGCAAACTTTGTGTATTTTGTCTGCTGGTGATTTATTGTTTGTGTTTGTTATTGTACAGTTCTGCTGCACAATGCACTCCCTTTCATTGGATTTGGATTCCTGGACAACTGCATCATGATTGTTGCTGTAAGTCTGTCAGCCTCGTGCAGCGCTGTGCTCTCCTGCAGCTCTCTGGGTATTGATTTACTCACAGGGGGCACCTGTGCATAAAGAATATGTTGCATGATACTGTAGGTTAGCTACTGTATTTATCTTGCGGTATATTTTCTGTTTTGTCTCAGTCATTGTTTGTCAGTCTCTCATCTCTCTCTGTTTCTCAGTCCTTCCTTTTCTCTTTGTCTTTTAAACCATATAGATTTAGTAATTTGCCTGCCACAAGCACATACACTACCCACTCTTTGTGAAGTTGTTCAAATAATGAAATGTTAAACCCAGTGGAACGAAATGAATTTATCGGCTTAATTCAAAGTGTGCTTGCACAGCAGGGTTATTTTTTAACAGAGATGATGAATTCTTATGGGGGCCTCTGCAAGGAGATGGAAGACAAATGGAGTGAGAAAATATAGAAGAGAAATGAACAAAAGAGAATAAACCTAAATAGAACATAATGAAATGGCATCGCTTTGCCCAAAAAACAATATACTGTAACAAAAAGTAAGAATATGCAGATATTATATAAAGACTCTGACAGACTCTGAAACGGCGTGAACATTGAAATTGATGATTAATCGCACATTTGGGCTGTATTCAACGTGTCTGTGAAAAGTTTGTGCATTTGGTTAAATTGTGTTATTGTTTTTTAAAGTAAGTGACTGTAAATGTCTGACTGTACTTCCAGAGCATTCCCTTTATTCTTTCAGTCCAGACTGAGAGAAACTAATGCACCCTGCCTGAAGAGATCAGGCTGCTTTTCATTCGAATGGGATAAGAGGTCTGCACTAAAGCCAGGAAACCATAAACTGAAAGACTGAAAGCTTCAAGAAAATATTATAAAGCTTTTAACGTCACAAGTAGACTTTGATTGAAAGCTACCGTTTGCCATTTTGGCCATGCTACTTGGTCGAAGTTAAAAACCTTTGTATTTTGGATTAGAACTTAAAAGTTTAAAAGTAAAGAGGAGAGAGACTTCTAGTCAATGTAATAAAACATTAAACAGTGGAAGTTGACTCTACTAGAGATTAAAAACATACTGGCATCACGGACCATTCATTTGTAGTCCAGAATTGGCCCCTTTATGACAAAGCACAAAGGATGCCTCAATTAAATAAGTAATTTCTGTCTGAATATCATTGAGAAAGAGCATGAGCAGATGCATTTAATGTCATAAACTCATACATTAGCTGGCACTGATGATTTGCATATTGTACACACTGACCTCTCCTGTCTTACAAACTAACTTGTGTAACGTGTGTGTTTCCCAGGGCACACAGATTGAGTTATCCATCGGCGTGGTCCTCGGCATTTCAACTATGGCAGGTAAGATAATCTCATGATCCTAATGTAGCTGAATATCTAATAAATATTGACATATTTAATGCAAATCAGTCCGTCAGGCTGTCAAAAGCATGCGTGTCTGAGGCAGAGAGATGAGGCTGTGTTCTTTCTATTGGATGTCTTTTGTTCTGGAGGGGCCGCGGCAATGAGGCTGTATTTTCACAAGTTTGTTCCTATCGATACCTATTAGCTTTTGATAACATCCTTGATTTTTATTTTGTCTGATGACCTTTTTATAGTCATGAATGTCTTGATATAAATTATATAAAAATATATAAATTATAGAAATTCTGAAGGTTTTTAAAAACATAACATTTTCATCGAGGACTGTTGCACAATGATAGTGATACCTGCACTGACAGCAAGAGAAACATTCATGTTGCTTGCTGCAAAGCAAAATACATGTATGTCCAGTTCTCTACACATGCCTGTTAATAAGTGAGTTACATGTTTTGATCTGTTTTTATCTGTTTTGACACGTTACCATGATTTCCCAGCCTTTTTTTGTTTGTTTGTTTGTTTTAACCTCATCTGGTAAAAGTGTGTTTGTCATATATTTGCTTTCCGGTATATTTGCATACACATAATCAGTCAAATTAAATTCATCATTGAATTGCTCAGGTTGTAGCCAGGTTTGGGAAAAAATGCTAAAGCAGAGTTATATTTGACAAAAACTACTACCTCACTAAGATTAGGTTGGACTCCCTGTCTGCTTCCTAATTAGAGTGATAGCACGCGAAATAATAGTGGACTCCCAACTCTTTAAAATAAATAGAAAGAGGCATTTTTAATTTCAGTGTCAACAGAATACACTGTCTCATAATGAAGCTTTAATGAGAAACTCACAATCTGACCAGTGCTGTGACACTAATCCACAAAAAGAAAGTGAGATAACTTTCGAGAAAGGAAAAGGAGAGAGAGGATGACACTGGCTGGCCAGAGATAATGATAATTTCATAAATATGATCATGCTGTTCACAAGCAGATTGAATGGGTGTAGTAATATCCGCTTAGCTTAAAGAGGCACATTTGCATTTTAATGATATCACTTGTTCCTATTCAGTGTATCTGAGGTTATTATGTTACATTACACTGAATGTGAATGCAGACGGGAGCTTTAAGAAGACGCTCACACTGATGTTAGTCTCAGCTGTGGTGCAAGGTGAAGCATGAAGACTGGCCCTATTTACATATTTAATGGTGGTATAAATGACCCTTGTGAACAGCTGCTGAATATTTGTATCTTTTGGCAAATCCTATGACCACCATCACTCAGTCAGTATTGGAATGAATTATGCTAATGCAGCTAGTATTAGTGAAATCCCATTTTTCTTCCCATTCCATCTCCAGAAAATAAATAAAATAAAATAGAAAAGAAATGTTGCTGCTGGTGGTGATAGCAGTGTGTTTTGTTTTTAGCTCAAGCTTTTAAAGCTCAGACAGACTCGGTAAACTGATCCGTCTAAAAGACTTAAAGGAGTCAAAGCTGATGCTGTAGCAGAGCAGAGGAGACAGAGGCCCGAGTCTGCTTTTGTTGTACATCACGTGGAAATGGAGAGATGTAGAAAACTTGACCAGTGCTGACTAAAACAAGGAGTGATGGATCTTTCATGGTTATACTGTAGACAGGAGGTATTTCAATATTCGCTTTGAGGCGCTTAATGTGTCAAACAAGCTTTTGACTTGATCCTGCTCCAGTTTTTCAGTTTCAAGATGTGGACATTTTCTTTTGGAACTTTTACAATGAATGGATGATTGGGATTTTGATTAAGCCAAAGGAGCAATTTCAGGCCTGATGGGGATTTATAGACAAGAGGGTTATCAGGTTGCAAACTCTAAAATTCTATTTTCAGACCGGCTGCGAGTAGTTTGATGGGCAGAGCCTGTTATCTCCGAGTGGCATAAAAAGATTTTCCAATCCAGGTTTGACGGTGAGCTCTAGCTGCAGAGATTCCCAGTTAATTTAGAGATTTGAAAAAAAAATGTATAAAACTACCACACAGCCACAAATACACGAAAAACAGAAGGGAGCGTCTGTTCTTTTCTCAAGCACAGCCTCACCCAGGTTTCTATCACCCAGACTCAGCTTTATTATTTTTTTCATTCCTGCTACATCGGGGACGTTTGGAGGTCTGCAAATCAAGAGGCTACAGTTATCTAGCCCACTCCAGAGAGATTTAGCTCTAGTGTCAAATCTGAAGTCAAGTCCACCAATCACACAGTTTCCAGGAGGCATATGTGGCTCAGCTGGCTGTACCATCAGAATATGGTCTGCTGCTGAGTTGGGCCAATTACATCCTTTTAAACGGAGGTAATGATGTGAAAATCTCCAAATAGGATTAAATCCATTAAAAAGGTGATTAACTCACAAAAGCGCCCTGCTCTGCCGAGACTTGCCTTCAAAGACTGATGCCCTTCCCAGGTCCCCACAAGTTGGAACATTTTCATTAGATTCTCATAATTATATTGCATTATATTAATGTTTTATAATACAGCTCTCATAACTTTTAAGAACTTAATAACGTTGTGTATTAACACACAAGAATGAATAAAGTCTTCCAGGTTGGTTTTCTTCACATCTTTCCCTCTAATCTCTGGTTTACTGGTTTCCACACTCACTTGCCATAACTTAAGCCTCTCTACAGCTGCAACTGTTGCACATGAACACACATGTAGGCGCACATGCAGTAAATACACACCCAGCTTTGAGTGATAACATGTGCGCCTGTGTGTTATTGTAGAAAGCCTCCAGGTATTATAGGTGTTGCTCATACCCACCTTACATTTCTCAGTCTGAACATTATGACCTACAGCTGCTAAGTGAGTCGTGCAGACAAAAGGAAGAGACGCCAATAAAAAGTTCCCACTGTCACGCATTTGTTATTTCACATTGTTTCACAGCCCATTTATTCACTAATAGACTGTCTGTGGATAATAAACATACACAGCCTCTCTGATTTTGCTGCAGGTCTAGAATGTTTTAGAAAGTTCCTTTTTGAAATATGGAGATATCCACCATACAGTAAGCACGTGATCAAAAGAACAGAAGAACAGGAAGGGAATCTAAATCTTTCCGTGTTGGCTAAATGGTCTGATTTATTTTTACCCAGAGGTGATAATCCATCCAAAAAATATAAAAACTGTCTCTTGTATTCTTTCACTTTTGCCACCTTTCCTCTGAGACACTCCCTCTCTGAATTACTCCATCTTTCTTTTATCTAATTAGTGAGCGTGATGGATGAAGTACAAGAGTTTTACTACTTAAATAAATTATGTAAAAGCCTCTGTTGCATGGTAATAATGAATCTTTGGAGCTGCTTGTTTGTGCGAGAGTGTGATTGCACGTCTCGCCAACCTGTGGAGGTGGACTGAATCAGAAGCAGAGAGAGCGGTGAGTTAAAGGCAGACTGCTGACCTTGGCTTGTAATTACATTTGAGTAGCTTGACCACATAATCAAGGCTGATGGGCTCTCCATTACATCTGCCTCCTCAGGGGCTTGTACGGAGGTCTGATGTATGACGTCATTTTTTATTACTACATGTTCTCTGTTTTAATAATCTTATCTCTGTAACCTGCTTTTTATTTCAAACAACCAGCACTGCCAGAACACAGTGACCCAGAACAGATTGTCTAGCAACAACAAATGCAATGGCAAAGAGAAAGTTAGTTTGAAATTTCATAAAAATGACAATATTGCTATTACTTAAAGTACATTTCAAGTGTGTGTCACATTGAGGACATACCAATGTCTCTGTGTAAAATGAGATGTAATTGCTCTTAAATACCTTCCTCCATATTTTAGAGAGAATATAAAGGAGAACATTTGACTCATGTCAGCCTTATGTCTCTAAATGTGTAGTCTGTTTTAGTGTGTGCTGCAGCCAGAAACTTTATATACAGTTTGACAAATGTTGCACCACTGTAACAGTATTTTTGCATGAATATAATCTTTTACATTTAACATTACATTGCAAAGAAAGAACGTTGTCTTCTGTTCAAAGCTTTACAAATAAAATCTGCCACAAAAAAAGATGACCTTCCTAAAACACAGCTCAGGTTTTTGTTATCATCATCCATCAGAAGAAGTCATCAAAACGAAGGGCATTTTACTAAAAAAGTGTAGCCCTTTAATTGTGAGTGTACAATTAAACATCGACTGGACTTCATTTATTTATTTATGTGTGTGTGTGTATATATATATATATATATATATATATATATATATATATATAAATAAATGAAGTCCAGTCGATGTTTAATTGTTCACAATTAAAAAATATTTTCTCTTTAGGGAGACTTGGTTACAGTCAGACAGGGATCCTGCCCAGTGCAAACAATCTTTTTTTGTCAAATACCACAGTAATCTCCTCATTTAGCACAAATCTACTTTGTGTGTTTTGGCACTAAACTTGGCCGACAATTAGAAACTTGCACACTTTCCTTCCTGTTGCCCCTCCTCTCCCCTTTCTTTCTAAAGTAGCGATCAAGTCATCCAAAGAGCTTCTCGCAGAGCAACAAGCCAACATGCTCGAGTGGAGCCAAATACAGACAAATCAGCAGCTTATTAGCATTGATGCTTTGTTCCAGCAGGCAGGCAAGTTGCTCTTCAATGAGGTCAGGGTCATAGGCCTGCTGAGACACAGTAAACAATGCTTTCCCAAATCTCTGCACACACGGACTTCTATAATTATACTGCGAATATCTGAATTCTGGGCTTATTAATGTGGGTGCAGGTCCCGTGGGTGTTTTTTGTTCAGATGCACGACTACAGATTGTCAGCAGGCAGAAAGTCTAGTTTGGGTACATTATATGTTGTTTTCAGCCTTGTTGCTTCAGTAGCAGGAAGTAATTTGGACTGACGCACTCAAGGCCTCCTGCCCCCCTGAGTTAGATGGAGATTGTGCCTTAGCAGAGATGGCACTGCTGCTTTGTTTCCGTTCCCCAGAGGGTGTCTGTGCCACTGCAGCAATTCTGAGCTCAGGGTCATGGATAACGGAGAGAACACAAGCAAAGCGCAGACTTTTAGGAGCCGCTACTACAGTAACATACAAGAAATAGACAAAGCAGATTCTTTACATTTCCCAACTCCTGGTCTTCACTCCTCCAGCGCTGCTCCACTAGTGACAGAGGCCCAGATATATCCAGGGATAATGACACACAGTTCTGCCCTTGCTCTTGTTTCATTAGTCATTTCAACATGCCCTCGTCCTCCCCTCCTGGGGCAGTTTGTGAAGCGCTGCTCTCCTGCTCTGATTATTCATGTGAAGTTATTAGGCTCAGGGAGCGTGTCAACAGCAATGCAGGCTTCAGCAGTGCATCTGCCACCTTTTTATGAGCCCAGAATGTATTGTGGTTGTCCATCATATCCTGTGCAAAAACCAGAATGGTAAAAATAAGCAGTGTTGTACTGAAACATATTTGCTCTGTATGTGGTTTATATTTAGAACTGATTTTTGGGCTTTATAATTAATTATGAGGCTAATTATTATGCTTACTGGTACTGCTTCTTGCTCTGATCCTGTCCTCTGCAATGGTAACATGGTAGAATATCATAAAGTACCAAAGGGAACTAGAGGAAGGCATGTGAAGATGAAGTGCTTGTCTCTCTCCAGCTCCTCCAGCTCCACTAGTATTTCTGATGTGTTTTAACTACACTACATCCGCATTCTGTCCTCCAGTATTTTCACATCTTGTACTGAATAACAACTGGTGAGCAAGACATCTTTTGTCCTAACGTCATCCCTTACCTATACTGATAGTGAGGGGGATGAATTTAGTAACCTGTTAATATGGAGGACACCACACTATCTGCTGGCAGATGACTCCAGGTACATGCCTCTGAGTGGTAGATGGAAACGTGTCATTTTCTTGTGTTTCATATAATGAAAAACTCTGTTTCCAGACAAACACATTCTGTCTCTTGTGCCTTTTGGCTGTCCTCGGCACAAACCTCAATTTCCTAACTCATTTTGTAATCATGTCTCTTTCTCCTCTCGCGTTTTCTACAGCTGCTGCCCTTGGCAACCTGGTGTCTGATCTGGCAGGACTAGGGTAAGAATTTCACACATGCTCACACACAAGCACACAGACACAGGCAACTATTATCCTTTGTTTCTGCAAATCACGGGAGGTTGTAGGAGGACGGAAACAGTTCATTGATTTAGAATGAATACCCTCATTCACCCATTTGATGAAATGTAAAGAAAAACTATTGTAGTATATCCTATTACACGGTTTATTACAGCAATGCAGTGTTTTCCACCCAGGTAAACGCAAATCCTAATATACAGTGTCCTTTTATTTTTTTTGACATTATAAAGGTAGAGATTTACCACTCCACTCCCTTTAGTGAAGGTTAAGTCATTAAATTGCTTTAGTATTGAACAGTAATTATTGAATTTAGCCCAGAGGAGGATAAGCATGAGCAGCAAGGGACAGAGAATTACAGCCACCAGAGGTTTGTGTCTCAGAGGAACGAAGATGGTGGCTGTGCAAAGCAGAAAGAGAAAAGCCTAATAATTTAAACATATGATTGTGGTTTGATTTAAATCAAGATAGTCTGAACAAGGTGTGTCTAAATGAGGAGATGAGTATGCAGCCAGACTTAACTGACCATTTTTGAGTGAATCAAGTAAGGTTACAGCTGTAGAAAATGAGCTAAATCTTGATGTTAAACTAGTTAACAGGACACCCATCATGTTGCCCTTAATACAGAATGTTGAACCTGATTTTGGATGTATTGATACTATTCTCTAATGAGTCAAAATACAGACACCTTGAGTGTGTGATTCATTTAATAACTATCATAAGACACTGTTTAACAAAGTAATTTGAATCTTTAAAAAACAAAAGTAAATAAATTAGTTAAAGAACATTTTGTGTGCACTATGTTCTTTATTTAATCATGCAGGGATTACATTGGATTTTGTGGTTCTGGGAGTTGAGAAGTTTTTATGCAATATTCTTTATTTATGGTGTGACAAAATGTGCCTGATCAGACTGATCAGACTCGGACTGCTTACAACCTGTAATGTATTGATGTAAATTTGGGGTTTGTGCGGTATAGAAAGACGTATCATTTTTTTGTGTAACTATGCACATAGTATAATTATGGTTCTAATAACCAGTAATATACTCCGTTTTAATGTGGACTGAATATTTTATTGCTGACGCACTAAAGCCCCAATTTCACAAGATGTTAAAAATATTCAAGCTCTCTGAAATTGCCTCATTAATTCAAGCGAGGATTCAAGTATATCGTTTTGATCTCTGTTTTCCTCCTCCAGCTTTCTTCATTTTTATTTTGTTTCCACTGAAAGAAACAAAACAAAACAAAACAAAATCATCTAGAGACGGTTTCTCTCTTCCTTCCTCCAAAATTAAGTAGTAGTAAAATAAAGTAAAACTGAATCAGAACAATGAGCGCCAGATCTGATCCCAGCTTTCCCCCTAAATCGTGTGTAGTACATGATCAGGTTTGATCAATAAAAGCATAATGATCCATGAGAAGTGGAAGCTGATTATTTTTTTCATCCTGAAAAAACATTGATGTTTCTTGGATCCTGTCAAATGATTACAATGCCTTATCAGGTTCAATCAGCTGATTCATGACCGTTATCCACTTCAGAGCCTCCTGGAGGCAGCAGGGATCATAATCAGCTTCCTAACATGCTTCATGGGCTTAACCAACCATAATACTTACAGTAATGGAAGAAAGGCCATCATCACCCTGTTGGTTGTATTGCATCAGTGATTATTAGTAATATAACATATCTCTTTTTCATTTATTAAATACAGAGAGTCAGCAGAACAGACAAGCTAATAAATAGACATGTAGAAACAGCTATAGAGGCCGTGCGGTCCTTTGCACCGCCTTAGTGTGATGGATTAGCTAAGTTGTTCTGGCCCTTGTAAGCGCTCTCAGTAGACACACACAATCTCGCCTCTGTGTGCATCTGTGTTTGCCACTCAATCACAATTGGAAAGTAGAGCCCTTGTGGCCAGTTTGTCAAGGTGAGACCCGATTAGACCAGGCAAGCGAGGGCTGTTTTTTTTTGTTTTGTTTTGTTTTTTTTGATAGATTTACACCAGTGAGTGTGAAGGCTGTTTGTCTGCTACACAGAGTCTCAGTGGAGCTCCTGCAGGTGTCTTTCGCCGCAACATTTGCATCACAGCTTGTGTTCATTTCAAAGAGGAAAGGCTTAAGTGCACACATATAAACCCCCGTGCTTTCGATTACTCTGGGAGTCAGCGGCACTTTACTGGCAGTTAAGAGCTGAGAAGGAGACTCAGTAGACTTACTGCTGAGGTTGTGGATAAACTTTGATCAGAAGATGACGGATGAAGAGATCCCATATTCCTCTTTACTGCAAACGTGTTGCAGTTTTGGTATTTAGTTTGCTCAGATCCACACTGCCCAATTTGCATGTGAAACACTTTAATAGTGAATAGCTTTTTGGACTGACAGTTGGTGGCATGGCTGAGTCAACACAAGTATTATTCCTGTGCCATTATGTTATGCTAAGCATGAATGACATGTACAATGGACTAGGACTGCAACAAACTATTTTATTATTGTCTGGACAACAATCCAAAACCCAAAGATATTCAGTTGGCTATTGTAATAAAGTAGGAAGACCAGCAAATATTCCATTTGCTTGAAAAATGATTGTCAAATCAAATAAAAGACTAGTAGCTGCAGCTCTAGTACTCATTGCTGTTGTAAATGTAAAAATACCAAAATTGTGAGTCTGTCCTTGTACCCATACATTTGCATATTTTGTAGGCTGTTTCCTGTAGTTGGCTTGGATTACATTCTCACTCCTAACAACAAACTCACTGCAGTTCACTTGGAAGAGGTTCAAGATCCCCATTTTCAGGCAGGCAGTCTGTGTGTAATGATGTTCAGTTAGAATTGTTCTCACCTGCCTCAGCGAGCCAAATTAAAAGCTCTAGAGATTAATTAAAATGCTGCCAATACGCTTAGTGCGAACCTCAGCATCCTTTAGTTTAGGTTTGCTGGAAAGACTCAAACAAATTCATTCTTTATGTGTCTGTCAGTTGTGTTACAGAAACCCTCTAGCACATGTGCCAGTGTTGTACTTTTAGATCTGGGTGGAAGATTGTAATTGGTTGCATGTAATTCTATAAACCTGTAGGGCAGTGATGTACTACAAAACATAAACATGTTGGACATTAAGTACAAGTAAGTATGATAAGTATATCGAACAGTGAATGTCTCTGTAATAAGAGCTGATGAAGGCAGACAGGAAACGCAGCAGTGAGAGCCGTGTTGACTAGTAGGAGAGGACGTAAGACGAGGGTCACTCCCCGTTCATGTACGCATTAGTCCGCTGATCTGCAAGAACTCAGAAGCACCACATTCTCTGCGACAGTGTGATTTTCTCAGTCATGTTATCGAACAGCACAAATAGATGTAGCCGTCACTACAGCATGTTCCTCTGGAGTCTTTTGGTCGGTATTGTGTGCGATTACGTTGCAATGATAGTTTGTAAATCCTCCCACACATCGTCTGTTTTCCTCAACCAAGAGACAGCGACTGAGCTCTGCTGCTCTGACTCCCAGCTCTTGTATACAATTTCCCATATGTGTGTGTGTTTGTTTTGTGTGTGTTGGTGCCTGTGGTGAGCAATCTGTGCAGCTTTATCCCCATACTTTATGTGTCTGTGTGTGTATTTCATGTGTAGGGGGTTCATGCTTGGGTGAATTTGTAAGATTTTCCTCTGTGCTTGTGTGTGTTCTGACAGATGTAGGTAACCAGCTTAGCCTCGTTGAAGTCCATAATTTAGCTCATGAGTCATTCTGACCGTTCAGCAAGTTGTTACTGATGCTCCCGCACTGCTTCGTCTCAGCTGCTGTATGTGCTCCTTATGGACACAATGCATCAGTGGCTTTCTGGAGCAGACAAGGCACCCAGTAAAGCATTACTGCACTCAGCCAATTTAGAAAAAATAGCACAACAATCACATTAGTGGGGAATGAAAAACATTTGATTCCCAGCCTCCTCTTTGACTGTGACATCTGTATTTCTACCTTACACCTATTGCATGCTGGGATAAGTTGGAGCATATTTCAAAACCTTGTATTATAAAAGGTGGATAAAGGCAATGGATGATGGTTAAATTTCTCTGCTTTTTTTCCTTTATAAATTTGTCAGGATTAACAATAGTGTGATACTTAATTGATCCCCTGAGGGAAAATCTAGATTTGCTTGCCTTCCTCTAAAGAGGTTTAAAGCCCAGTATCTGCTCCAGACCAGAAGGGATTCAGTGTTTAGCTTTAGGATACCTCAGTAGGGCGAATGCTTGTTTAAATTGTGGCATAATCCTAGTTTATCTTGTCGAAGGATGATTTCTGTAATGACACTCCACCCAACCATTTTGAAACACACCATATTTACCATCGACTGCAGCTTATTTATCATTGTAACATTTTTATTCCCTATAGGAATCTTTCTCACTGATTTCGATTCACATCCCTGCCACCAGCACCACTGCTCTCTTCATCGTTTCTTAGATATCACCACTATGAGAGCAGCTCTGCCGTTTAACTATTTAAATCCAACGCAGCAGAATACAGTTTGTTATTGCCCACACTTTTATGCTTTGATAATGCTGACAGATTCAGTTGCTGTTCCAAGAAGAAAACACAAAACTTTTTGTTTTAGTTTCAGCCAAAGTTATTTTCTAGATGGTAAGATGTGTGGATTGAGTTTTTATGGCTTCTGGTGCAGCCAGGTGGATTCTCAGCCTTCTGTTTTCTTATCACACAGCGAGTCTCATAGTGAGAAATGATCCAAGGCCTTAGCTGACTCTGCTTTCAGTAAATTTCATCATTTCAGTGTTTTCAGTACTGCAGGTATTTTATTTTCTGATGCAGACCTGATTTCTTTTGTCTTCTGCTGTTGCAAGTAAATGAAATATTTGGACTGGATTTGACTTAAAGACAGGAGTGTCTGGATTATTGTGCCGCTGCAGGTATGTACCAGACAAATCTAAAAGCTTTTTTTTTTTTATATGAATATAATAGTCAGTATTTAGATTTTTGAGTTTACACTTCATAGAAGCAGAAAACAGCAATGTAGCCAAGGTAGCATGCTGAGTTCCATCATATGTCTCATTTATCTTCATTTGACATTAATTTTTTGAGCAGAATAGAAAAAGAAAAGATTTCTCTGAGCATGAAACTAGACTCAATTCTGCCCCCTGTTGCCATCATAGAGTTTGACAACATTATTCATCTGCCACAGTGCAATCAATGCAGAGAGTTTAAAAATGATTGTCTGTTGTGATATATGTAATTATTGTCCTCATGATCAGTTTGGATTTATAAAGTTAACAGTCCACCATCTGTAATGATAAAAACTGAAGAAAATCTCTCAAAAGTTTCTATTTCTGCTCGACTGTGATGAAAGGCTACACCAGGCACACACATACAGCTCAACACACATACACACTGGCTTCCTCTCCTTGTCTCCTTATCTTTCTCTCAAATATGCTACTTGCTACTTATCTCTCCTCCTGACTCGACAGCTGCAGCTTATTTGTGTGCGCAGTGACCTGAGGATCCATTAGTGCCAGTGACTGAACCAGACCTGGGTCAAAATATTGATTTGAATTTCTTTTCTCACACTGGAACTGCTTGACCTGCACTATATTTCTTTGCTCCAGCAGCCTCAGACTGGACACAGCTCTCCAAAAACTTTCAGTTTCAGTTAATATTTTGGTCCTAACACTGTTACTGCATTTATAATTGCAGTTGGTTCAATGTGTATATTGGCAAGGCTGGATTACCAACTGGGCAAAGTGGACAAGTGGCCCGGGCCCCAAGATGTTTGTGTTAAATAACTTAGTGGTCATTTAATTACATATTTGTTTGGCAACATGCACCACTAAAGTCTTATAGATCGGCCCTGTGTAGTTTTATTGCCTTTAATATTTCAGTTGACATTATGCTTACATGATGCATATCCTTAAACAAGGTTGTGTGTAATCACATTATCGCAAACTAACTGAAATTCACCAAACCTGGGGCAGGGTTAGCATTCCAGTATAGTGGGTACTGGTTGGTTATTGGGACTCTGGGCAAAATGGGTCTTTGTGGCCGGGACTCAGTAAGGTCCCACAGCTAATTTATACCGCACGGCCCCATAGCAGATTTATGGGGTTCTGTATATTAGCCAGAGCTGACCAGAGATCACCAGCTACACCATAAACCCAGCTTTATACCACTTATATCAGGTGTCTTTCTCTCTGCTGGTCTCTGGTCGGTTCTGAAATAATTGGACCTGAGAGACAAAGGAGAGCTCTAATAGCTTCTTATAGTAGATGCTGCAATCAACCCAAAATGAGACTCTTAACATCAGCTGTTTTTGCTTGCTAGGAACTAAGGGCCTTTTAAACTTAAAGTTTAATATACCCATGTGCTGTAGTACATATGTGTTGTTTATGTTCATCCCTTTTGCGCTGAATCCTTTGTTTTTTCCTCACAGATATCATTACATTTTAATTCTATCTTATTGTGGAACCAGGCATATTTCACTACAATTATGGCCAACAGTAACATTATTCTTTTTTTTTTCTCTGTTGTTTTTTCCCCTTCTTGCCCACATTGTTATTCATGCGACCTTTATCCCCACTGAGGGCAATACTGGCCATTATTTCCCTTTCTCTGCTCTATAGGTAATCTATAAACTTTCTGTAGTTCACTTTTGGATCTGGACACTGATTGTTACCCATCTCTGATGAACCTGCACACATATCAGGCCGATGTCTAGCTTTATGGATGCAGGTGATAGAGGAACTTTCCCCCAAACTAAAATCTCTAATAAAGAATAAAATCATCTGATTGAGCTGTATTTTAAAAGTTTATGTAGTAGTTTTTTTTTTATCTACCGTATAAGGGACAGATAATAAATTGTGGCTCTGTGATGCACAGAACTCATGTACACATCTACATGCAGTGTTACTCAGTGCTCCACATCACACAAAACCTACAACTTTAGAATTGAAATGAACAATAAGTTTTTTTATGATTGAGTTTCGAATGTTACTCAGTGAACACTATTCTTTATCTGCTGCAGTCTCTTTGTTCTGTCATCTGTGTGAAGCACTGAAGAGTGCTGGCAATTATTTCATTTATACACACTGGAGTCTCTGTCTTTCTCTCTGTCTGTCTCTCGCTCCCTCTCTCTCTGTCTCTCGGTTATTAGAGCTGGTATTTGACATTTGAGCAGAATGGAACATTAATGCTCTGATTTATTTAGTTTTTCATTATTATCGATTACTTTGGTCGTTTACTTTGCTGCACTGGGAGTTGTTCCGTGGGTGGTTTAATGGATCATGACAAACATCTAAAGGCGACTGTCATGTGAAACTGGAACAAAACAAAACAAACATGAAGAAGTGGTTCTAAATTGAATCTGTGTATGAGTTACATCCTGAAGCTTTACACAATTTTAATTTGCCTGTGAGTGTGTGTACCACATTTGTTTGAGTGATACAATTTATTAAGCCCTGGATGTTAATAATATTTCCTTTGACTTTCTTTATAAAATCTGAAGCTTGGAGCCAAGTACTTAACTGTGTGTACAGTGTTTATATTTGAGTGTTTTCTGTCTAAGTGATGCACATGCCTCTATTACTGACCTTTATGTCTGTGCTTCAACAGTCTTTCCATCTTGTGAAATGTCAAAATGAAAGAAAATTGTTCACCTGACAGTGAAAGGATAATTCATCATCTGTTTCTCAAAGCACCTTTAATAGGTCGCTGATTAGAAGTAATTGGTTGTTGCAGCTTGCTTTTACAGCATGTTATTAACTTTGATTCTTCTTTTTCCTGTCTGTCTCTTCCTCTCTTTAGGCTGGCAGGTTATGTGGAGGCCTTGGCGTCTCGGCTGGGAATGCAGATTCCTGACTTAAGCCCAAAACAGGCCGACATGTGGCAGACCAGAGTCAGCTCTCACTCGGTTGGTATCATCACACGGCACTGAAACCCACAAACCCTAATGCCGACTCTGCTCTCTAACTTTATAGGACATTAATGAACCTGCTGCTTTGAGGAATTCAGTTTCTCTAATGCATCGTAAACACCAAACCAGGTCAGAGGTTTGTACAGTGACGCCAGACACACGAGTCTCTGTGATGTGCCCTTTTGATCACTCAGTCATTGTGTGAGAAAATTAGTCGTGAATGATTTTTAATATGCTGTGATTACTGAAGTGTGGAATGTAATTAGCTTTAATTGGGTTGAGTGATTAGTCTACCACTGAAAGGCTCTTGGCTGATTGTGAAAGGTCATAGCAATTGTTCTGGCATGTTGAGGAATACCGGTTTTATTTTCTTGCAAACATATACAGTATATAGAATACATGTGAAAGTGCGTGAAATCAGTGTCGCGAGTCAATCTTTTCGTCGTAGTCATTGCCTGTTCAATCTTACAGTAAGCAGGCCAGGTGCTGCACACAAATATTCCGTACAATAAAATGATAAAGCTTCCTTATCTATTGGTGAATTTAGAGCATACTGGTCTTAATACCTAAGCAAAACAAACCAAAGTGTAATAAAATTTTAAAAAGGACAGTTTAATTATACAGTTGCTTATAAGTCAAATGTAAGAGGCTTATTTACTGGAAATGGGGCTGTAAAGCTGGACTTGTGTGGATTATTTAAAACCCATTTTCTTAAAATGTATTTTGTCAGTGTTATTCTCTTACTCCCATTTTTCTCTGCAGGGTAAAGCCATTGGCGTTGGCATCGGCTGTATCCTCGGCATGTTTCCTCTTCTGTTCTTCAAGGACGATGATGAGAAGAAAGAACGCCAGACGGAGGCAAAGGAGAAAACACAACCGACACCCGCTCCAACAGAGAGCAGCAAAAACTGAAACTGTCATCTTGCCGGAGACAAATAAAATTTGGAATCCATTAGAATACTTTAAACTGGGACTGATTGGCCGTGTCTGGTTGGACTGGAGTGTATCGAAATGTTATTGAACCCCATACAGTCTAATCACCGGGTACTTTACTTTGCAAGGGCCAGTCAAACTATCAAAGGTATTCTGAAGAGGATTTTAGATATTATTTGATTGCAGACTTTGAACTTAAGCACAGGGACCTGACCGTCTCTTGAAGAGACAAGAGACTTGATTCTTTGGACTGCTGCTACTCCTAACTATTGCACCGTAACCTCATTGTTTTGACTGACCAACACGGGCTGAAACTAATTTATCCAAAACACACTGCAGTGACCTCTTTCTCTCCTCTGCTCCGAGTCTGTTGAATATAAAAAACCTCTGACTCTAGATGGTTAGATGGCAAGTAAGAGTAAAGGCTAAAATATCACAACACAACAAACTTTGGAACCAATGCAAGAAAAAACACTTTCAGAGGTCATTCAGGCAAATCTTTAAAAAAGTATCTTGCATGACATTCTGAAGTTGAAGGTCTCTTGTGTATTGTCAGCAATTCTGATAACTAATAGAGGAAGACTGAATGAAGATTGTTAAAAAGCATGATTTGAAGACCTTTCTTTGTTTCTTAATCAGTTTTTGAGGATGGTGAGTCAAGGAAAGAGGGTCACTTTTGCATATATAGATGCACCCTTCCACATCAAGTACACTATTCTTCAGTTTTACAAGCATGTCTGCCTTTTGATGTCATGGTCTTAAAAAGTCCTGCTGGCCTGCCTCAATCACACTCCGTGACAACCAGTCAGCTTCTTCTAGTGAGAATGCAGGCGGTTAATTATGTAACACCTGCTAGCTGCATCTTTAGATTTTTATGTTTTTTGCTGGTGAAGAACTTCATCTGATATGCTTGTATGCTTTGTGTTAATCACCCAAAGCAGCAACATGCACAAAGTGTACTGTATGTGACCAGGTAGGTGCAGTTCAACAGAATCTAACCTGTTAAAGAACAGTTTACTTTCCTCAGAAGAGTTGAGCAGGAGGGAGAGAAATACAGAGAGGCAGAGGGAGGCAGAGACCAAGAGCAGCTGTGGCAGAAAGATAAGAAATACCAACACTGAACCACCTGAGACCTCTGTCCCATTTGCACCGACCCTCTGGCTCCGATACCATATAATTAATGTCCTCCATTTCTGCATCAACCAAGCTGCAGCTGAACTACAACATACGTCTTCCATGCATGGTGAGACAGCACCAGGCCTCTAGTCCAGCTTCTGTTATGGAGCCACATAAGGACAGCCTGGAAATACTGACAACTACAGCCCAGTAGATAGTTTCACTTCGGCTTCACACTAAGTGAGATGATTATTTTTTTTTTTCCAATACCTATAGATATATTGTCTCTGCTCTACTGCCCTCCACTGGTTGAAATTCAGAGAAAGTTTCCCTGTTTAGTATTCAAACCCCTCAATGTCTAGCTGCTAAGCTTCTCTGGCTATAATTTATTGCTCTGATTATTATTCTTATTTTTAAATGCAGATTAGGTGATCTGCAGCGTCTGCAAGGGATGAAACGTGAAGGCAGAAAGGATAAATTTGGGATAACACTACCATCCATCCAAGTCTTAATTCAGCTGTCACTGATTCCTAATCTATCTTTTAATGAGTTCTGTTTGTCACCTGCTTGGCATAAGTTGCCTGGAAAAAAAAGCACTCAGCAGCAGAACTGTAGACTGTAAACTGAAGAGCCACGAGTCACTGAATGGAATTTCGTCACAGAAAATGTATTTATTTTTGTTATAATATTCAGACTTGTATTTGTGTATGTTCCCACTGTATATTATCTTTATCTCAAAGGACAATGTTAACAGAAATTTATTTGTCAGCACAAAAACACCTTTTGTGAGTATATTTTCGACAGCATTCTTCAACAGGAAGGACTTTGCAACCGATCGCTCTGTTACAGTCCATAACTAAACTTACTAAACATGCTCTAAAAACTTGACATGCTCTGAAGACTTACCCTGTAAAAGATTGTTCTAATTATTTATTATGTGGGTAACAGTGATCCTAAACAGTGATTAAAAATAAAGAAAATGTACAAAGAATTGAACATATTGATGTAGTTAGGATGTTTGATCTGATTGCTTGATTTCCAGCTTGCATGCACTGCTAATAAAAAAAAACCCTATTGTACATGTTTACTTTGTAAGAATAATGAAAAAAACTTGAGTATGTTCTAAAATGATGTATTGCAGCAGGATGTGAATCGCTGGAGGTGATAAAACACGAGTAACTAAGGCTGGATTTTTGACTATTGTGATGAATGTATCTTGTTTGGCTGTCTAAACGGTAACAAAGCACAAGGAATCCCATGTGTTTCCATTTTTAGACAGCCGATGATGGACATAGACAGTTCAAAACAGGTAATATAGATTGTCTGCTTTTGTGTAGCCTTGCAGAGGTTCTGCAGATTGGTAACGGAGCCCTCTGCTGGGATGTGAACAAGCAAATGCAGTGTGGAGGTTCGGACAGCGTGTGGGGTGGATCCTACAAGGAGCAGAATGCTATGAGATAACTCTGCTTGATGGGCAAAATGTGATGATAGTAATAGTTTCCAATAATAGTAGCAATTTGCCTCCTTGCATTGGATCATTAAATTGCCTGTCTCAGTGCTTTAAGACTGTCTTTAGTGCATAGTCAGAAAATATCTCAGCGTCAAAATAGTGTAATTTTGGGGCTATTATCTTTTTCCTAGACTCACTTTGCACTGCATCACTAAACTTAACTGTTATTTGGGAGGAAAGCAAAAAAGATCTACAGTTCACAAAAGCTCAGAGCTGATACATTATCTTGAATCTGTGTAATCTTTGAAAAACCAGTGGAATGTGATATCAAAGATGACAGAAAAAGCACATTAAATTATTCTTCAGTGGTTGCCTGCTGGCATTTTTGTACTGTAAACTGGCTGCCTGTATTCACTTTGTTGATACAAATGCAGGTGATGAAATATTATTTTGAAGTTCTTTTTGCTTCCCGTGTTTGTATGGACCTGCTTTAGTTTCAGAGGATTTGGAAAGCGTTACTATTTGGAGATTTGGTCAAGGTTAGTGGCATTGCTCAAGAGTTGGCAATGTTAGTCTGTCGGTCAGTCGATCCATCACTTTGGTCCAGACTGAAATATCTCAACAACTATTAAAAGGATTGCCATGAAATCTGGTACAGACATTTATGTTCCCCAGAGGATGACGTCTGACTTGAGTGATTTCCTCTAGTGTGGGTTGAGCTGCATCTGTATTGGTCAAAATTACCTTTGCTGCATTTATTGAGCAATGAACGGATGCTGTTGCATCAAAACCTCTGAAGCTTCAACTTTCCAGAAAGTAAGAAATAAGGACTTGGTTTCAACTTAGCCATCATGGGATTTGAGTTCACCCACTGGGCTTTGGACTGGTTTTCTCAGTAATCCTTCAAATTAAAACATAAACATCACAAAAATTATGACACAAATTGTAAATTAGTTTGACACAACTTCAACCCATCCACACAGGTTTGGTTTATTCTCTGCTGCACATACAGTAATTTCTCTCCCTTTAGCGATTTAGCTTTTAAAAGCAATGAGATCAAATCTGCATAACATGGGTTAAAAACCTGACTTCTTCCTGTGTTCTCGCAGCACCATCATCTGTGTGTCGCAGTATGGTTGACTTTATTTTGTGACATAGTTCACAGTGCTAAAAAAAAAAAAAATCTGTATTGCTTTCTCAGTCAGTAACTAATAAGTTTTGCTTTTTTTTTTGTTCCAAAGTGTACATTCAGTATGTAAGTGGAGAGAAATTAAAATGATTACTTAGGATGAATGTGATACACGGGGGGTGAATAGGAGTCTGTTTCTGTGTGATGTTTTTTTTAATTTCATCTGCTTTGATTAAACAATTATCTCCTGGCTACAAACATCTGGCCTGGTGTGGACCTTCCCACTACATTCTACATGATCACATTATAAAGTCTAGTTTATGGTAAATGTAATTTAATGGATTTGTTTAAAGTGTTATCTGTTTACATGTAGGTTTGACAGTTGACCTTTAAACTCAAATAAATGCTTGAAGAACAAATTATTATACAGACTGAGACAGGTGAGATATTCTATATCATGAATTTGTTTGTAATTTATTTCACATTAAGTTTACAGTTCTTACTAAATTCACTCTTTTGTGTGTCTGTGTACTGAATGGACGTAAAGGATTGGTTGTGTTTGTAGGAACTATGCTGAGGGTCATACAGCCATCTGTATTTGTCCACATTGCTTTTTTGATTTTATTTTCTGCACAGAGAGGACAATCGGCTCTCATGCTGAGTAAAAAAACTGAGTGTTAGAGGACTAAGTTCTCTCTAAAGATCTAAAGTGGAACATACTCCAGAATCGCAGTGAATAAAGTAGATTTTGTTGTTGCTTGTTGTAATCTTTGTCCCATTTTCTTCTTTCCCCCTGGTTGTCATTAGTTGTCTGTGAGCTCAGGCTGGATCAAAACACACACACACACACACACATCAGAGGAGAACAGACAGGCGACACAAGGGAACAGAGAGGCAGGCACTTTGAGAATATCATCAGAGATTAAACAGCGTGGGACAGGCGTCGCATAGAGAGCATTTGACCTGACTGTAACTGAGCGGCGGAGTCAAGTGTGAACACTAACGCATAGAAAACAAATACGACTCATTGGCACCTGGAATTAGTGAATAGAGGTTTTAGTTTAACTCATTTTATATTTACAATACTTGAAATGACACGTTTGTCTTCAGAATGGTTTATAATTCCTCATAATTAATTATATACCAACTTACAAATAAAGTTTTTTATATCAGACAAAAAAAATGTTTCACTGAAGCTTTATTTGTTACTCAACTTTTTATACAACTCACTCTTTCCTCCATACAAACAATACTAAAATGGAGAAATGAAGAAAATATCACACACACACACACACACACACACAGTATATTTGATCACACATACATCTGCAAAAACACATACATAAAAAATCTTCATAATCAGTATTAAGTCACTCAAATAGCTGCTCACTCATCCATTCATACTTAATATGTGCCACTCATTTCCCTGCACTAAAAACAAACATGCAGACGTACAGTGCCATGAACAGGTCACTGATAACAACAACAAATTTGAAGGTTACGGCTAGCTCCATATCAGTTAATAAGGGCTTTGTTTCACAACAGCAATTCTATGTTATAGCAAAGCCATACTTGGGAAGAGTGTTTTCACTTTTCAGCACACACACCTCTTGAGGAGTCTGACAGTGGCTGTTGTGGGGACTAACTGTATTACCATCAGCATTTAGGTCTAAATGTTTATCATTTCGGCCTCTTGCAAAGAAATGGCTGAGTCTACGGGTTCCCCAGAGCAGCCAATACTGACGCTTCATTAACTCCAAGAGAGGTACTAATGTGCAGTTGAACATTAAAATAATCAACAAAAATTAAATATTGCCATCTTTCCTCCAAAATGACCCATAAATTAAAAGATTTAGTCAGACAGAGGTTAATAGGACAATAGGTTCATTTGCACGTTCTCCCCTTCTTGTTTCCCATAAAGTCTTGAGAAATTCCCCTGTGGTATTTATTTAATAATTCAATTTAATAATTCAACCCTCCCCCTCCCCTCATGTCCACACTTGTCTGTGGATTGGTGAAGTGTGTTTTTTTTGTGTGACACAGATATAATCTTCTGTCCCGATAGAAAAATAAAAAAGCATGTGTACATGGTCTTTGATTCTGTTCCTTGTATAAACAGGCTCTACTCTGAGGCTTTACATATTAAGAATTAGGGGGTTGAGTCAATATGTAAACAGAGGCAAAACAGGCAAGTCCAAAATACATATTTTTCCTGGAGTCAAAAAGTTGAGATTAAATTCCAAAGCAGGTAATAAAACCCATTGAGATTGCGTCACCAAAATGATGAAACATTTAAACATGCTGTTAACATGTTGCACCCAAAGAAAGAAATTGTGTAATGTCATTTTTCTTCACCAGGCACTGTTACACTACCCAAAAAAATATTCTTGCATCACAACTTGTTAGCATTGTTAGCAAACCATTTTATAACCAACCTATAAATGTAGCTGAGAACTATCATGCTAGCCTGCAGCATATAGCACCATCAATAACAAAGCCACTGTGCTCCTTGTAAAACTCCCAGTGCTCCCAAACCCCTCATGAGTGATAACATCTTGTTAATAGAAAATAACAGAATAATAATTAATCATTTAAAAAGGTGAATGTGGTTTTTTGTGTGTGTTTGTTTTCACCGTGCTGATTGTGCAAAACTAAAAGCAAGTGAAGAGAAGAAATTGTGAATTTTGAAATTGTAATATCAGTGGAAAAAAATACTTTCTGCTCACAGTTGGTATAAAGTTGCAATGGGAGATGGCAGTTTCAGTCGGTCCCAATTGGCTTACCTTCATTAGTTCAGACAACACAAACAACCAGCAGATGTCTCCGTTATATCAATCTGCAGCTGCTGAGGAGCTCTGGCAAATCAAAAGTTTTCAAATGCTTTCTTTCTCACAAAGAACCACATAACGAACACAGCACCACGCTCCCACTGAGAAGAAATACATTTGATTTATAAATTCCTATTTTTGATAATATTTTCCATTCTTTGAATGTGCAATGGTTACCTCCCAAAAAAGAGAAACTTCAAATGTATTTCCTCTCAGTTTCACCACAGCTTTTTGTTCAATTACTCTATAGTATGATACCAGGTATCCAGCACCGTTCACATGATAAGTACTAACACATTAAGAACTATGTCACTATTAAATTCCCTACTGCTTCAGCACAAAGAGAGATTTCTTGGAGAAAGTCTGACTATGCTCACAAAATTATTGAAAATATGCTTTTGCTTTCAACCGGTAACATCATTGTGTGCTCATATTGCACCACTTCATCACTTGTTACAATTGTGCAATGCAAAACAACATAAGCAAAAGCTTGTTGCTGTAATATTGCACGTTTTATTCCTAAAAATATTTTTTAGCTTTTCATTTGTTTACAGGAGTATAGCTAAAGCCCATGATTATCCATAGAAACTATAATAATGTGTTTACTTGTTCTACAGCATAGTTGAGTCTCCTCACCAAGAGGAGCTGCCATCCTGTGCTTAAAAGACTTCATTAGTAATGCTTTCACTGGACAGTTTGAGAGCTGCACGGTCTAATTGGTATTTCAAGTGTCTTTCCACCCAGCGAGCACAAATTAACAGTGGGAGAAATACCGATGCAGTCCACAGTTTTTCATGACAAGGTCCACACACACACACACACACACACACACACACACACACACACACAGTGACAGAGGTTGGTGGGACGTAACAGAGGGTAAACGATCACACACACTCACACACACACACATATTAACGAGGGCTCTCTCTCCTCTTGGCATGCTCTTTGTTGTGGCCACACAAGGGCAGCCTTTGTATGCCACAAGACCGTTGACCAAGATCGAGCGTGTCTAAGAGAGAGTATGTGCATATTTGTTTCCTAGTGTCTGTCTGTTTAAGCAGGGCTTTGTGTGTGTGTGCCCTATTTTTGAGCTGTTCTCCCACTGCGCTGGCAGGACAGCGCAGATAGAGGACAGGAAAGAAAGTGAGCCTCCTTTCTCTCTTCACACTGTTGTATTGTTGTTGGAGCAGGAAGGCTGGTGTTGAGATGGGCACAGAGGGGGGAAAGTGGAGGGTGGCCAGCACCCTGGTGGTAGTGGGGGTGGTACCAGAGATGTTCCCTCAGCTAAAGTTTCTCTTTCCTGCTGAGCTTACAGTATGTTTGATGTCCTAATCTTACAATATGGCAGAAAAGCCCCCATGTACATCCAGTGGCATAGGTTCAAATCCTGCATCGTATTGTACCATCAAAGTTTTTGTCCTAACTCTTTACTCTGTCATGTTCCAAAAAATAAATGTTTTCCCATTTTAAGTTGGCTGAATGCCCTTTCTCTTGTCACTGAGAGGACACCGTGGACTGAGAGCCTGGTGAAAGTACGTGAGGAGGGGATTTTCAGTCTACTTTGTCATTGTTGTTGGAGTGAACAGGCTGGCACTGGGCTGAGCACGAAGACGAGAAGGAGGAGGAGGAGGAGGAGGAAGCGGAGGAAAACATTTTGGTGGTGGCAGAGGGTTCCCTGGGTTTGTGTTTCCAATGCAGGGCGATCGCAGCCAGAATGCTGATGATGTGCACGTGGAAGTACATAGACCTGGGAGAGAAAGGACGAAAAACAGAAGAGTGTAACTTTTGTAACTTTCTCAAATGTTGATTAGAAGGAAAATGTGACAAAGTTAGAGAGCAGGCCACAAAATATCATGTCAAAAACTAAAATGTGGAATATTTTGAAATGTATACACAAAAAGAATTCTGAGGCACAACTCTACTTTTCAACCTTAATAAATGTCATCATCCAGTAGAAAGGGCATTGCTGGCATAGTGGCTCTTAATATACCATCTATATGCCACCAAAAGCCTGCAAATACATCAATACTAGAGCTGCAACAATTAGTCGATCGACAGAAAATTAATCAGCAACTATTCTGAGAATCGATTCATCGTTTTGAGTACTTTTTCAATGCCTAAACTCTCTGGTTTCAGTTTCTCAAATGTGTGTATTTTCTGTTTTCCTTAGTCTTCTATGACACTAAACTCTTTGGGTTTTTGGGTAAAACAAGACTCCTTGGGGATTTGTGATGGGCATTTTTCACAGTTTTCTGACATTTTATAGACAAACGACTTGTCAATTAATTGTGACAATAATCGACAGATTAAATGATAATGAAAATAATCGTTAGTTGCAGCCCTAATTAATACTCTCTATAGTTTCAATAATTTAGATGTGAACTCTGCAGCAGAAGAAATTTTAAGTATGACAATTTCACAGTTTGTGAAATCGGGGATCTGCATTCATACAAGCGTTCGTCACATGCACACCAGAATACAAGATGGCGACCTTACAATAGCAAGAGGAGCTCCTTTGTTTCTTGTATTTGGCTGAACAACGAGAAAAAGTCAAAAAAGAAAATGGTGTGTGTGACCACTTGATGAGAATAGGACCAAAGATGGAGAGTAGAGTCTACTGTTACATACCTGTAATAAACCAGCGTGGGCTCTACTGCAAGAAGTAGAAAAGGCATGACAGTGTAGCAGATGGCCAGCTGGGTGGCTGCCCAAGTTAAGATGTCGTAACCCAGCTTCAATCCTCTGAAGCCCAGGAAGTAGTGGCGAACAGATTTCCGTACCTGGTGTGGAGAGACAGATGAACAGAGAGGTATAAATAACTGTTTTCACTGGTGTATTTAAGCTACTGTATGTTGTTGATGTAATTCCAACTAATCCAATTACGTTACAGGACAAGAATTTATTACCTTCCTTTAAAAAAATGTTCTCAGATTGTATGAATTTAGGCTACTAAAGCTAAGACGTTTGTTATATTTTGCTGTGGTACAATAATATTTACTTTCATCAACAGGTCATCCAGGTACCTGTTTGTTTTTCTCTGAAAACTCAACCAACCTTACCTCACATACAGGAAAGAGGAAAACAGCAGTTTTGGAAGAAAAAGTCAATTCAAGCACCTGTACAAATGTTTTCTGAGAGACACACATTTATAGAACCACTTTAATACTATCAAGAAGTGTTTTTATATGGCTTTTGGAAATTTAATAAAGCTATCAAAATTGCAGAATTACAGTTGGAAAAAATACTGACTGTCCCATTTGTTGACTGTTCATTTTCCTTCCAGTTGCATGATTGAGCATTAATTTGAATTTCCAGAGGAGGTACAGTACTCACAGTTCGTGCTGCCATGGTGATGGGGATGGCAGTGATGAAGGTGAAATAGTACCCTGGATAAACACCGTGCCACAGGGCAGACAGGATAAAGGTCAACGCCAACCTGTGCTTGGGGGCTCGGTCATAACACACCCTGAGGAGATGAGAGGAATCAAACATATTCAAAAGAGTTAGTGAAATGGAAAGCTGACTGTGTGCACGAGTATTGAAGTTGACATTTGCAGCACTTACGTTTTGAGCCAGATTCCTGTTCGAATATTCCAGTTGTCTATAAATGTCTTGAAGCTGGTTGCGGTCTGAAAAAAGATCAATAAATAACAATAATCACATAACGGTAACTGTGTGCTCCAATCCTTAACTCACTGCCAGACTTTGAATAACACACGTGTGTATGAAATTAAACAAAATATAGAGAGACCATGTTCTGTTTTTTTAATCATGTGCAACATTGAGGGTACCTCAATCCCCAAGATGTTGAGGTTGCAGATCAGGTCCCAAGATGGCTTTCCATTTTCATCCATCCCCAAGAAACCATAACCTGCAGCGTTGTTGACTGCATCAGCTAAGAGGACGGAGGGGGGGGAAAAAAAAAAAATCACACGACTTCCACAGTAATAACAATGTAGCTCATGTTCCCATCATATTAGCAGCCGACAACTGGCTAACTACAACTGACACACACACACACACACACACTGATCACCTAGTGTCCAGGCAAAGTAGAATTTGGGCCTTGCTGCTTGTATGGAGAAGAAAGCATAGGTGAGCCTGGTGAGGAAGGGGGCGTGGCTGACAAAGTGGGGGTCCACGTTGTACGTTATCGGCAAGGACCGAGTCACAGTGAGGAAGAACAGCATACAGCCGCAGCAGACCAGCAATTTCCAACAGACAGCGTTCTGCAGGGAAAACGGATAACTGCTGAGCAGTGATTGAAACACACATTATGAATGGACATGATGACCACTGGACTATCCGACCCACTCCAAAATCAGTGAGACCAGAGGAAATATTTAGAACCAAGACTGAAACAATGACAGACTGTTGCAGTTTGTCGCACAAAAGTCTCTGTGGGTGAGGGACCATTTATGTCCATGTTTTTTATTTAAGATATTTAATGTGTTAATGGTTATACATATGTATGACCATTTTTGAAGACAGAGGAAGTTGCAACTCAGCTGAATAATTAATCATCCATTTATGGTGGAATGATGTGTGTTATGAGGATTTCTTGCAGTCACCACTTCAGAGCAAATATTTTTCTCATTTACTTTTTCTGTGCCATTATTTGGCTTCAAACAACAATAAGTAACAAGAAACCAAATATTGGTTTGTTGAACCCATTCACTGTAATGTCCATTTATTCTGGTAAAGCTCAGGATTTGACTTTCGGCTGGTGACTTTTTCAGAAAATACAGGAGAACAAATGAGACAGCATGTTCTGTCTCATGATATCCCTCCTGATATGAGCAGAAAAGTCGGCACGAAAATTAAACTAGCAGAAGACTGCAAGAAAAGTGGTCTAGGATAAACAGGCAGATCTAAAACCACCCCTACTATAGTCCCAGGTTATGCTGTGTCATTAAGTTAAATCAGAAGAGGGAGCAGCAACCAGATATGCATTCATGAACTTACCAGAGGTGACGGGTCCGGTGTCTTATCATAGCCGTTCTGCCCATTACACGTCCCAGAATGCTGCCTGAGCCTCCTGCTGATGTGTCTGCCCGCTATGAAGTCTATGTAGTCCTTATAGTTATTGCATGGTCCCACCAAGATACTCAGGAAGTTCAGATTGTAACTCAGGTATTCGATGAGAGAAGGCCTCACTCTGCAGAAACAACAATAGGAGAAATCATTGGAAACAAACCAGAGAACCCCTTTATTTTCAGTATGATAACAGTGATTACTTCAGGTGAAATGCGACAGTGTTACTGTTTATTTTCATCTAAGTTGGGTGGAAACGTGAGAAAGGCATGCCATTTATTTTTTGAATAAACATTAACAATTTTAAAAAAGGGGGTCCTGTAAACCTGTATTCTTGCTTGTCAGATAAAATGTTACATAAAAGCAAATATTCTGTGAATGACAAAAAGTGAAATTTCACACAGAGACAATCCAAATGTTATAAATTAGCTTTTGTTTTGGTTCCTTTGGTCCTCCGATTACAGCAGTTAGGCAGCATTTTAAGGAACCAGGGTTGGGTATCGAGAACTGGTTATGAATTGTAACCAGTTCCAAATACTGAAGAACCAGGAAATCATAAAGAAATCTGCTTTTCAATAAGCTTATTGATTCCTGAAAGCAAAGTTTTGACCTACTGAGCTTCTGTCTACATTGCTGGTTACGCATGCAGCAAAGCTTGTATATACTAATGTTTACAGTACAAAAGGAACTGATAAGTAAAATCAGAATCAGAATCAATAAAAGTGGTATCCAAACCTACAGGAAGCACAGGAATCTTAAAGTAAGCTAACAATCATAAGACAATCACCAAATTTTGAGCTGCAGGGTTATCACACTAGAGCAACACTATGTGTTATCGTTTTTTGAAACATTTTAAAATTTATCTTAACACGGCATGCATAGTACACTAATGAATGTGGTTTTATCAATACACATGCATAAAAATGTAATCTTTTACATGCAAAATGATGCTTGTTTTCTAAGTTCCCAGCATGCTTTTTACATGAACAAGCTATTCACCATGATTGCATCTCCTTGTCATTGTCCTTCGTGGCTAAAGGAAAAGAAACAGTTATTTATTCTTTAAATAAGGCGTTAATTCAGATGCAACCTTCTGTGCACACATACTTTGACAGGGCCAATGGTTCCAGATACATATCAATGCTACAGTGTTAACTGTGTGGACCTCAGAGGTCAGGTTTAAAAGAGAATCAGCTAAATTCAGCAGGGAAAAAAAGAAGAGGAATCTCATCAGAGAGCTCCACTTCGTCATTATCCACAGAGCACAGTGCTCTGACTTGTCTCCAAAAAAGTCTATCCCCTGATGTTTTACACTGCAACATATAATTACCACTGTATAAAAAATAAGTCATTAGTATGTTTTACTGCAGTAAAAACTTACTTTATAGCCAGAAGCTTCTGCTCCGGGGTCAGTTGTTCAGATTTCTTACACATACCTGAAAAACAAGACACGAAGTCATCACTAACCTGTTTTGAAACTATCATTTTGCCACTTTTCACCAAATAATAAAATTAATGATGGCTGAATTCCATTTAGTTGCTTTAGTTTCAGGGTCCTGGTATTGTGCATGCTGGTTCTCTGTCACACTGTCATTCACTGACAAAAGTCTGTAGTGAAAAATGTTAAGTAATTGTGAGAGCATGTTGCCTCCACTATGAAAGGCTTGCCAATATCTGTGTGCCTTTGAGTGTGAGTTGTGCGTGTGTGTGTGTGTGTGTGTGTGTGTGTGTGTGCATCCTCTCCTCTGCTTTACCGTCATGGAGCTGGAAGGCCAGTGTGGTGATCTTCTGGGTCACTATCATCAGAGGCCTGAGCAGAAAAAATAAAAATGATTTTACTGTTTAATTCAACTGTAAAAGTTTGGAGAAAAAAAGCTGACATCCACTGCTGAACACACACTGCTGGTAACTAATGTTAGACACTGACTTCTAAGGTGAAAAAATAAATATATGTACCTAAGAAATAAAATACTTTTAATATATATATAAAAAGTTTCATAAGTCTAACTCAATACAGTGCCACAGAAACTGATAGTGTCACTCAGACATAAAAAAACAAAACAGATATACAGCAAGGTAATGAGTAGTGATGATCTTCTAGCAGTCAAAAGCATTCTGGTGTTTTTAGCCTCACAAAGCCAGTCTGATGTAGATGGGCAGGCTTCTAGTACCATGTCTTCTAGGATCATGTTTTTAAAGGTTTTAAAAGTCAGAAGCAGAGACCATTGACAGCTCAGCAAGCAGCATGTTTGCAGCAGTACAATGTTTTAGTGAAAGAGAGCACTTTTCAGTCATTTATTATATGACTGACCTGAAACAAAGCACGTCCCAAGCAAACGCCTACTGAGCCTCTGTCCGAGGCTACAGAATTTATTTTCCCCTCGTGAATCGCTTCATTCTTTTCCTGTAGTGCCACATCAGGTCACTTATTAATCCAATGCAGTTCATTCAAATCCCTACATTTTCACTTAATCACCAAGTCTCTCTTTGAAACCAGTACAGCCTAATCTTCATCTTGACAAGCTCACGGTGAAAAGAAATTCATGTTCTAAAGTTGATTACACCAACAGAGTAGAGCTAGTAAGAAGATTTCACCGTCTAGTAATTTAGGTTTTTTTCACACATTTTTGAAATACAATAAACAGTCAAATGTAATAACTTGATTGAACTTTTAACATTGGTGCTTCAGACACTGTCATGCAGAACAACATGCAATATACAGTTTAAATAAAGTTTCAATTTCTGTTTCAGTTGTTTCCATAAATTAGGCATTTATGGGTACCAAAACCTGCTGGAAGTGAGGCGACGGTGGAACATACTTAGGTCCTGTACAGTAAGTCTGAACAGACTAGTTTCACACTCCCCTCTCCTAGTTTCATTCACAGATAGAGATCTCTCTGTCTCAAGAATGTGTGTGTGTGCACAAAGGCACATATAAACTACAACTCACTCACACACACACACACACACACACACACACACACACACACACACACACACACACTAGTTCCTGTGTGTGAGTGGGCTGCATTGTGTGCACAGCATGGAAAACCGAGGCAGAGAGGGGCTGGCCGAGCGGCAGGCAGTGCCAGCTCAATGAGAGTTGGCAGTTGCCTTAGGAGAAACATTTTCAGGGTGCCAGCCAGTATGTGCAACGCTCCACTGCTGTAGCCTACAGACTCTGTTTTTCCATGTAGACGCTAAAGTTGCCACTGTGCACAAGACTGTGACCCAGTTCAATTTCAGTTCTGCTGCACAAATTCAGAAAAGATCAGCTTATGGAAATACTCATTAACAAACGAGAAACGGAGAACAGCACACAGACTTTAGAGACAAGCTCTAGATAAACTGTGTTTGGCATCCTTCAACAGGGAAAGCAACACAACATATCAAGGTGATAATGAAGATAACAAAACAGTAGAAAACAGCAAATTACCAACATGGTGTTAAAAAATAAGCCCACTGAGTCCATTTTTAAGTACTTCCATTGGCACCGGAATACTTCATCAAATCCGGTGTAAGTAGTTACACATATTATCACCATCTCTGGGATTCACAACCATTTATCTGTCTAATCTGAAAGCTTAAAGAAGCTGGATCTCTAATTCAATATACGACCCTACCCAAGGCTGACTCACAGGCCTGGCTGCTGATCGCCAAAGTCACGCGGAGTGCAAGTGAGTGCTGCCAGCAAATTCATCCGCACCAAAACTAGGCAAAAAAGCTGCTGAATACAGGAGCCAGCAAAGTCAACTGTCACCTTTTCAAGTACAACTGCACACAGAAAACACTATTACCCACTTTATCTGGTGTGACTTTTCCCTGTTAAACCACTGGTTCCCCCTCAGGCATTATCCTGACAAAACACACGTATTTGCAGATCTTTAGTTAAATATTTGTCTGTTTTTTGTGAATCCTGGGAGGCCCAGCTCTCTCAGTTAGATGTGGTCCACAATGAGATAACCAGTATGTTAACATAATGATGACATTCTTTATCAAAGCAACTGCATGCCATCGATGTGAAAGAGGCTATGGAATGAAGTTGCACTTAATAGCTGTGGGCAGAGTTTCGATTTCAAAATAGTCATTTTTGATGATGCAATCTTTCCTTCATGCAATAATGAGTAATGACAGGAGGAGTCACTTCCCATCCGGTCCTGCTTCACTAAGTTCATCAGTTAACACTTCTTTATGATCCTTATAGATTCCCAAAGAGAGCATGTAAGGTTGTAATGAAAAGAAATCCTTCAACTAAAGAGAAATACTAAAGAGTAAACTGCCCACTCCTTTAGAAGCAGCCTTGTTTCTAACACAACAAAGTCACAGTTGCCAGGAGGCAGTGAGTACCTTAGCTTTACCTGGCTGGACAATGTCAACTGTGAACAATCACTGCTGCTTTTTAATCAGTGGTGTTGTATTTACACAGGGCCATGGCGCTGGCGACTGTGTAAGCAGGTACAACACCGTTTAGAAACGGTTAACTGATAACATAACAACTGCTCTGAAACTGAAATGACTAATATGCAGTCACCAAGAAGGTGTGGCAGAAAGAGAGAGACACCCAAGTGATTACGTTTTTCCTTACCCAGAGAAGTCAGTGGACAGTATTCCATAGTTAAAGATGAAGACTCTGCTCACTTGGCACGCTGTCAAGTAGCCCATAGCCGTCACCATGGTATACCTGAATGTGGAGGAATGAACAAAACTAAAATCAGACAAAAGACAATTAAGATGTTCTGGTGATAGACACAATACCTGTACATATTACCAAGTAGAGCGGTTGATTAAGAAATGTCTTTCACTATATGCTCTTTTTATGCTGATAAAGCTATTAGTCATAAGAGATTACATTATGGAATTTGTAGCACGTTGGCAGGATTTGCTAAATACACAAGTACACAGCTTTGTGTCTTTGACTTTTTCACCTCAGAGATGGAGCATCTAGAATGACTGAAGGGATAGTTTGGTTTTGTGGAAATGGTACCGTTTTCTCTGCATTCTCAGACTGACACAAGCACATGGATGTCTAGTGAATGTGATCGAGTAACAGTGTTTTTCAAAAGTAGGCAGCTGAGGTTTTAATACATGTTACCTTAGTGTTGTCAATTGTCCTTAGAAATGTCTTCATCAAAACATAATTTTACTTTATCATTTGCTGTGGCTGCAAACCATGTTGGTGTGCACTTGCAAATTGGAAATGGGTCAGAACTAATAATCTAATTGATTTGTTCACAGTGAAATTAGCAGCAACATGCATTTGAATTAGACTAAAAATATGTCTTTAAAGATTTTTAAAGGTGTGAGAGGAGCTGCTACTTGAGACCATAAAAATGTATGAACTGACCTAATCTGAGATAAAATCACTACTAAATCTGGTTCAAGGTCAAATGAATTAAAGTCATTGAAGAGAATGGTTATCCATGTAGTGGATCAGATTGCCACAACAAATTCCTAAAAGTTGCAAATATTGACATTATAACATAGCAGAATGATTACTGTTTCTTTGTGGACATGCACTAGAGTGTCCTGAGTTACCTCCTCTCCCCCTGTGCCAGTGATAAAGAGGTGTGTAATGTGGTATGTTTGTTTAACCTGGGACACAGTTTAAACTGTGTTTTGTTTCCACATGTACAGAATACCAGTTGTATCTTCCTCTCCCTGCAGGTAATCCCTTTACACATGAATACCAGAGCAAGTCTAACCACACCTCAATCATGTTGCTCCATTCATAAAGAGAAAAAAAAAACTACCATGACACACTTGTTGTTTCAAGCCAACACACACACACAAACAAATATGAAGAAAAATTTACACTCAAAAATACACACGGCTACAAAGAGAGAGACATGCATTTAAAAATGCACACCAACACACACAAATTCTGACTGTCTCCATTGATCTACAGACTGGTCTGGCTGGCAAGTCAGGCTGCCTTTCACCTGACGTGTTTTACGTTAGGTTTGATGGGGTGCATCACACTGCAGTCTGTGTTGGAATGTGTGAGAGGGAATAAATTAATATTATAAAATTCAAAAGGGCTGAGCAACAAGAAATCTTTGTTTTTCAGATTTAAATGTCAAAAACTGCCTTACTACAACAAATACATGATCAATATCCTTTCCATTATCTAGACAAAGCCATCTGCTCACACCGCCAAACACACAGCTATGGCGTAAATAGTTTCTAGGCTGATCTTGTCTAAACAAGTTTTACCTGAAGACAACAGTAACTAGAATTGCCCCAATATTATGGAAATGAGATGCTGCTGTTGCAGCAGTTCTGTCATCCACCTGCCGGCATGGTGACAGACAGGCAGGTCATTCTTTTCTAGAAACAACACTTGTAGCATACTTTGTGATCGTGGAATACAACAGGATTTTGTTTGTCTAGAACCAAACCAACCAGGCTACCAGACAGTTACAAAGGGCAGAAGTATATAGTAACGGATGTTCACACTTTCCCTTTCCAGACATGTGGCATTGATTGATTGCACACAGTATTAAAGAATGTACTTAATTCCACCTAATATTTGATATGTTTGAATGTCACAAATTCCAACACATTTCAGTGCTGTAACATTTTATAACCCATTATATAATCCAGCATTTTGTCTCATACATCTTAATCCCAGACCCAGACTTTTATGTGGATTTCCCTTTAAAGTATGCAGTCCAACACATACCTGTGCACATTACTGATGTCAGCTTTGATGATGATCAAGTAACTTGCAACCACCACTGTCAGGATGTGAGCGGAGTACCTGCAGAAAAGGACACACTCTATCAACAAATGTGCATCATTACTATCATTTGAATAATACAGTGTTCTTTATTTAAAATTGAAGTGGGCTGTATGTCAGTGACCAGTCTGTGCCAGTACAGCCTAGACATGTTTCCCCTGAAACCTGTAACTCATGACATAACACAAACATTTCTCCTGTGTATCTCCTTCCTGTGCACTCTTATTGTCTACAGTCCTCCTATAATTATAAGCCTGTGGTGCTGCTAACATGCAGCACTGGACCCTGCATGCTGCACATCAGCGCATATTACATATTTTCACTCAAAACCTGTTGGTAATCAAGACGTTACAGATTGAGTGAAGAAAAATTGAAGAGGTGCAGCATCATATGAGAGAAATTTAATGAAGTACTGTGTGAGCGTGTCTCGGATAGTTTCATACAGTACCATCCAAAGCAGAAGATGAGAAAGGCAATGCCAAGGAGAGTGGCCACAGCGTGCCTGACCAGGGGATTGGCATGGCTAGGACTGAGGTAGAGACGAAACCAGAAGGCAGCAGCCAGGGCAAACAGCTGACATGCCAAAAAATTCACCTGCGTGGGAGAGATAGGGATTAGGATGGGTGTTTACACATGGTCAAAAAAAAAATCCACAAAATATCTGCTTTTTTACTTACCTGACAAAAAACAAACAAAAAAACTCCTAATACTCCCTATGAGGGGGTGGGGTGGGGGGGCTTATTGTGAGAGCAGGATGCAAGGTTATAATGATTTTTTCCCCACTTGTTTCATCAATCCTCACTGGTATCACATCAATTCAATAAGGACATATAGCTTTGTTGGAATATTTGTGACGTAGCTAGACTATCAAATAGCTGGCTATAAATGTTAAGTAGACTATCTTTTAAACTTTGGCATGCAAGTCTCCACTTTTTGATGCCATTTTGGAGAGAGAAAAAAACATAGAAAGCCTCTAGGCTTTTCTATACAATTACAATTATGACCTGCAATATGGGCCTCGATGACTTGGGGAATCACTACAAGTGGCACAACGTTAATTGACAGACTAGAGTACTATTCATAAGACAACATAGCTTGGGAAATGCTGTTTATTAACTCCGAAATATCCCCGCTGGGTTGTGATTCATGGGCAGAGACTCCTACCTGATCAAGGGGAAAGCCCAAGTATTCACTGACGGGCAGCAGCCACTTGGATCCAGTGGTATTACACGCAGGGTCCGTCCGCTCGCCCATCCTACGTAGTTTTTCTGTCGCGACGCCTCAGTGTTCCCGGTTGTCTTTTCCCTTCTTTTTTTTTTTTTTTTAGCTAACTACTTGCTATCTTCTGTGAATGATAAACATTGTTTGCTCGAAAGGCCCCGTAACAAGTCAAACCAGTCCACAGTATGGTAGACCAGACAACACTCCCAGCTCGCTCGCTCTCTCTCTCCTCCTCCTCCTCCTCCTCTTCGGCCTCGGTACCAGTCAAGTCTAATAGAGACAGAACTTAAATAGCTTTTCCGGTCATTGCTTCCAAAATAAAAGCCAATCAAAATAAGATTTCATAGCATTGTACTACAAACTAATGCAAACCACGATAGGCTGTGTACTTCCTGAAAGGAGAAAGCTACATAATGTCTAGAACATTTAACTAGGATATTGCAATATGAATATGTAATGTAATATTTAAAAAAGGAAAAACAACAACAACAACAACCAAACACAAACCGTAGCTATGAAAGCCATTTCACCTTACTTCTGGTCTTATCTTCAGGATCTCTTTCAAGCTTGGCGCAACATGAATTGACAAGGTGGGACCAGTGGCTATTTCCCACGCCCCTATTTAAAATCAGTGTTTTGTTACGGACTCTTGGTTACGAAAATGACAAAAAAAAAATATATATATGAACAGAAAGTGTTTGAATAGGTTATTCAAAGACTGAAGCAATCACATTTTGTGAGAAATTGTCACTTTGTGAATGAAAACGGATGATAAGACACCTCCTGCTTTGTTAAAGTTTTATTTCAAAATTGATGAATTCGTATGTGCCTGTTGCGGAGGACATGGTCACCTGTGAAAGGACTGAATGCTCTTTCCTCAGAGACCATGGCATGGCTTGCAGGGCTGAGCGTCACGTGGGAATAAATATATCTATTAATTCTTGTGGGGTTGTTGCTGTGAGTCATAATTAATAGCCAAATGTCAAGTTTTGTCAGTGGCCCCCTGGGAACATGCTGAGCACAAGGGTGACATTTAAAGTGAGGCACCAGCTATGAATTCATCTTAGAATAATGTTAGCTTTTCCTAATAATGAACAATTAATTTGACATTTAATAGATTCCCATGAGTGAATTTTCTCCTCTCTTGTACCGCTCAATCCTGAGGTCAGAGGTCAGGATCAGCTACAGTTCAGTTTCTTTCAGGTTGAGGGTCCATGTTGGACCTTAAGCATCCTCAAGAGTTGTCTCTTCATCCTGTATGTAAGCATACCACCACAATTCACTATCTATTTACAGGGGATACAATACATCCTCACCTATTAATCATGTGGTTCACTATGATAGCAGTACGCAAAGTGTTACATGGCCTGAGAAAACAGCTTTCAGACCTGTAATGTAAGCAGTGGTGGAAGAAGCATTCAAATCCTTTACTCAAGTAGTAGAAATACCACAATGTAAAATACACTCATTACAAGTAAAAGTCTTATTTAAAGTACAGATGTATTATCAGCAAAATGTATATGCATTAACAGCATTTTAATGTTGTGGTTGGTCAAAGTGGAGATTATTTTGAATATTTCATATACTGTTGTGTAGTTAATTTATAAAAAATACATCATGTTTTTTAATCTGATCACATATTTTGTATGTAAACTCTTAACTGTAGTTGTCAAATAAATGTAATGGATTAAAAAGTACAATATTTCCCTCCAAAATGTAGTGGTGTATAAATATAAAGTAGCATAAAATGGAAATACTCAAAGTAAAGTACAAAAACATCAGAATTGTACTAAAGTAGGCCTGGGAACGATACATTAACATTTAGACTATACATACTGTATACCATTAATATGTTTTATAGAATGGAATATGCCAGTTGTATGCTAACTTGGAGATGTGGAGATGTGTAAAGACAGTGACAACTAACTAAAAATACTAAAAAACTTTTTGCAAATATTTAGCTTTTACTTGATGCAAAAAAACAGATGCTTTTGTGTTTTGTGGCCGTCTGTGAGTCTGCTCTATAGTTTGATGAGGTCACTGCATACCTGCTCTTGCAATATAAAACATATTTGGATTACATCAGGGCTAAGATGTAAACTTTAGAACAGACAAAAATCTCGTTGCACGAATTTACTGTGTCTTCCCAATGGAAGTATATACAAAAATATTATTATATGGTGAGCAGATCTGGCCCATAATCGTGTTTATTGTTCTGTTGTAGATTTCCGATTTTGCCACTTCATCTTGTCTCTTCAGCACAATTGGTCACTTGCGCCGCTTAGCGTCCTGTCAGGGAACACGCAAGGCGTGACAAGTGACGTCGCCTGTTTACAACTGCCAATGAACACGTGGCGCACCGAATCTTGAGCTGTTATTGGTCCACATGGCAGCGATGTGGGCGGGGACTATTCTGCGAAGGACCAATAGCGTCTGACATGTAAATTCCGTTTGAAAATTTCCCGGGAAATCTGAGTTTCGCGGGAGGGCTCTTGAGCGCGTAAACCGTATCCCTTCATTCATCAGGCCGTTTCCTGAAGCCATTTCTCGACGGTGCAAACGAGAGTTGCGCTACTTTTTAATCCGTTGCATCTGCCTAAATGCACTTTCTTAAGAAGAACTACTTTACGAAAGTCGATGAATCCGACTCTCATCTTTACTTCGCTGTGATTATTTTTGTAACTGTTGCGGCGGATTAGCAGCCATACAGGCTTGAAAGTACAGAGACAAGAAAGGGGTTACCCCGAATACGCAAGATGAGAAGAGGGATCTCCTCGGCTCCGGACAAAGTGATTTTTGCGGGGGTCGGGGGCTCTCCTCTGGACAACAATATAATTTTAACATCTCTCTCGGATCGTTTGAACCCCGGTCAATCCAACGCTACGTTTATCCAAATAATAACCACCCCACCGCCTTGCAACGTTACACAGACATCAAATGTGTGTTTATCCGAACCTCAGATAAACAACATTTACACAACTCCACAGCAAGCTGCAGGACAACGACCCGCTCTGGGGAGACCGCCGGTAACCACCTATACAGCTCGTTTTAACGTAGTTGGCTTGCTACAACTAGCCACAAACACGAGAAAATGTTAGCTTGCTATGCTAGCCGAGCTTGTTGTTCGGGCAGCTAGCGTTAGCTGCTTAGCCAGGGCATTCCCACGACTCAGCCCAGCGAGGTGGCTAACCAACTACCGCTAGCCGAGTTGCCCAGGTGGGTTGGTTAGGGGGCTTTCTTGACTGCCGTGAAGCAAGCGACGAGTTTAAGTTAGTTTTACGTAGACCCGTCGTCTAACAGCGTGCTATGCTAACTCCAGGGTGCTTTTGAGTCCGCTTCACCCTCGCAGCCAGATGGAGATATTGGTAAGAGATGAGTAAGGTTAGCGGTGGCCTAGTGGCTGCTGTTGGTGTCTTAAGTTGGGGGGGGGGGGGTGTTGGGTGGCTTGGCTCCTAGTTGGCTAATATTTAGCTTTCTAACAAGACACGAGTGGCTACACTCGCGAAGACGTGGGCTTGTACGTAGCTCAAGCTTCACCTCGGTTGTGACACTGCTCGATAGACGTGTCCCCCAGTCGTCTCTGAACATGCAAGCCAACTTGGATGAAGCTTGAAAAAAAAAACGTGTGTTAGCTTTGAAGGCTAGCAGCAGTATTGGTGATTAGAGGACAACATTACTCGTCGTCGGCCTTGACCATAATTTTGCACAAGTGTTCTTGTGTTACTGTAAATAAAGTGTAACGTTATGGTGCCTTTCATGCCGAGTAAAGTGAAACTCGAGTTTGTTGCTTTTAGTGCCGATTGCACGTTTCCTGTATTCTCAACCTGCATAAACCACACAAAATAGTTTCAGCAGCATTCAGGGTGTTGGTTTGTTCCTGGCTATTCATCTCTCATGAACTCAACCAGCCTCTGTATCTCAGGCTGTAGCCATGACCAGGCAGGGGGTGGGGGGGTGGGGGGGGGGGGGCTGCTTGCTGATATAAAATGGCTGACATTTTGGCTGTCAACAGAGGGCATATTATTCTTTCTCAGTCTTGGGCTAGATTAAGTAAGACGGTATTAAAGATGAGCTTTATTATGCTTAAAATAGTCTATGTCCTGAGGGTTAATTGACTTATCCCCTACAAGGGGTTTAGAAGGAAATGCAGTAGACCAGCAACCCGGTGCTGGTGTGTTGCTCAAAGACACTAAAACAGGATAGATTCTTGCCAACACAGAAGTCTGAGGGTTCCCTGATTGAAGAGGCTATTCACTAAGCCACTATGCCGTGTAACTGCGATGACTAGAATGCCAATTTAGGCTTGTAATAGAAAAAGTGTTCAGCAAATGTTTTTCAGAAATGGTTAAGTTAGGCGATTCAACATTTGCAGTATAAATGGCCTGGGATGTTGAACACACAAAGTAAATGGGCTTAAACATGGTCTCAAGTACTACAGTGGTGATGAGGCAGACGTTTAAAGTGTCTGCTATTGCTGGAACCATAGGTAATGAACACACCACCTATGTCAAGCTACACCAGTACTACAGAAAAAAATGATTGTGACAGGTTAGACATGGACAACCTGTAACTTGGAAGTTAAGATGAATATGGACATTGTTGGTTCAAATGCTGGATTCAATCCAAATGGACAATAACCTCCCAAACAGCTGTTCAGAAAGAGCATTATTTGGGTTTGATTAATGTACAGAAAATGATTCTTGGACAGTGGGTTGGGATCCGCTATTGGCAATATTTGAAGTGGCCGGGTTAGTTATGGGGCTATCTGGTGTCTCTGTATACTCATAGTTGGTTTCTTTGGCATTACTGTGCAACAATATGATCAAACCCATAGGTGTGACTCACCCTTAAGCTACGTGGGTTTGTCTTGGCCAGTGAGTTCAGAAAAAAAGAAATCGCAACCACATCACTAGACTTGGAATTTTTTCAAAGAACGTCTTGTTTCTTGAACTATTTTACGACGGTGTCTTTCTGACTGCTCCACCTCAGACATTCTGAAACAAAATATGCACTCCTTTCAAAACTGAAATGGAAAAGACTACAGAAGAATGATGTACTCTCAGATTCACTGATCAAAAGAAACACCGCTGGAGTGCTTTATTAATTTATAAACTCATTACTTAAAACTATATTCACTTTTGAAATTGTGTGCGTGCTTGTGAACACGAGATGGCTGACACTGGAGACGCACAAGATGAAAGTAATGATGCATTTAGCATCATGCATCATTTCTAGTGAGGTGGCTTCAAAGATGAGATGCCTGCCAAATGACCACAACGCCCATATCTGCTGTTAACAGTCTCTTTTTGTCCCTTTAGGCAAAAAGGCGGTTGGCGCTTGATGATTCCGACCACCAGTACCAGTCAGAGCCAACCAGGACTCCAAGAGGCAGAGGAGGGGCCGCGGCGGCCAATGGGACAAGGCTAAAGACACCCAGAAGTAAGAAGCAGAGGCTAAAAGGAGCCCTCTGACACATTTTTGTACATGTAACCTAGAATTTTAAAGCAAAGTGATTCAGGGTCATCCTACACAGGAACAGCCTCCATGCACTTCATACAGTTATCATGAATAAACAGATTCTCACTGAGATGAACACATTGGACAGTGTGATGATGCTCTATACATCATCAGGAGTTAAAGAACCACTCAGTTCTCACTCTAAGTGGAACAGAGTGTAACCCAGCCTGTGAGCCGGGTCATTTCACAGTTAATGTGTGAGAATAATCGGCAGTCAACATTCATTCAAAAATCAATGATCTCTAAATCATCCAAATTCATCTATAAGCCTTCTTAGTAGTGGCACCAACACTTAATATTTTTAGGAATACCTTGTGGTTTATATTTTCTTGGTATAGTGGTATTTTGTCATGTCAAAGTCATAAGCAAAAAATGAAGCCTTCATGGTGTCATGTCACACCACAAAATATAACAATTTAAATTGTAATCCCTTGAATTTCACTGAACAAGATTTAGTGGAGCTGAAATGCAGAAACGCACATGTTCACACACACTTTGTGTCCTGCATACACACAACTTTCACACAATACAAAACTACACTTCTTTCTTAATTGCTACCTAACTCATTCAAATTATGTGATTGGTGTTTAGAACAGAATATAATGGGAATTTAAAACATAAAACTGAATCTGTACATCAGTTGTTGTGTTCACGATATATGGCCATTGCAGTAGTGTAACAGATTGTTGACTCCAGCCTCAGGATGTGTTGGAGGGTGAGGCAGGTGACGTGCTGCAGCCCTGTGCTCCTAAAATGCTGTAACCCTCTGATGAGAGAAACTGATGCTATCAACACAGAGCTATTGATCCTGAAATACAAGTCCAGCTGGTGAATATCTAACTCGGTGCTTTACGTCAAACGTTTCCAGCTGGTGATTATCAAAGTTAATGTTAACTTCAACTCGTTGCTTGACCTGTAATGTAGCTTGTGATCCCCTCTTCATGTAAATCACACATTCTCAGCTGATTATGACTATTTGAGTCATTTGCCTCCAACATTCCCTGACTGAAAAAAAACAACTCATTTTCAGTTTTCCCAGGAGTGCGATGTGCTTCAGCTATTAAACCTATAAATGTCGTCCAGTACAAAAACCCCACAAAGCTGAATCTACTTCATTGTGACACAGCACGAAGAAGATTTAAAGATTATTTGCAGGGTGCTTGTGTTGGATTAGATTAAATTGTACTGTTGTACCTATTATTACTTCTACTGATACCTCTGCTGCTGTTCTACTGCTGGTTTTTGATGACAGGTGAGTGTAGGAGTCTTGCGATCAGGTCGATTTCTTTCACATTATGGACAAACCCACAAATTACTTGAGCTTCCTGCTACCAAGTAAAACTGTTTATTAGGAAGTTTTGTGTTTTACTTTCCTTGTAAAAAATCAATATCAAGTATAATGCTGAAATACATTGTCCTTCCCCTTTATTTCTCTGTTCCTCCTCTACTTTTCCTCCACCATAGCGCCCAAGTCTCCACCAGAGAAGACTCGGTACGACACCTCCCTGGGCCTGTTAACAAAGAAGTTTGTGGACCTTCTCGCTCAGTCTTCTGATGGCGTTTTGGACCTTAACCTCGCCGCTGAAACCTTACAGGTAATTTCAAATCCAACCTGAAAAAGGCTCAGACACTGAGAAAAAGAAAGGGTGTTGGTGGTAGAATGGTTATGTAATGAAAACCTATCTAATAGTTAATGCATTTTTCTTTGAATCCTGTTGTGATGCTGATGGTATTGGTGAACAAGTACGGGCACCAAGAAATAAAAGGCAGGGGAAAGAACATTTATAGGGGATGTCTTAAAGTATTTATAAAGTTTTGGTTACTGTTAGGGATTGGTTTTTGCTACGGTTGGTAATTTACACAGTTAACTGATGAGACCTGTATCCTCTGCATTCAGGTACAGAAGAGGCGCCTGTATGATATCACCAATGTACTAGAAGGCATTCACCTTATCAAGAAGAAATCAAAGAACAACATTCAGTGGATGTAAGTGGTCATTCTGTGTCACTCTATCACTCAAATACTTGGTTTTTATCTTTTTAAGAGTATGTTCCGTCTTACTTGGGCACGCGCTGAAATCGATACTCTTTGTGTAATTCATGCCATCATGCAGAAATGCGAGAACTTAATGTGACAAATATTCCAGTTCTCTTGGTTCCTCCATGTTTCTGCCTCCTCCATCTTTTCTCCTTTCTTGTGTTTCACACTGTATCTCCTTCTTTTCCTTCCTTCGCTCACATAGTTCTAATCATGACCCGGCCTATTTATGCCCAGCTCAGTTTGTTTCTCCTCCTCTCTTGCCCAACTTTGTGTTTTTATTTCTACAAGCTGAGTCCCCAGCCCAGACAATCATACTTTGATCAAATTGCTGTACAAATAATCAAATCAAATTTGACAAGTTTGTCGCAAAAGCATGAACTCAGCAGAGTTGTGTTTGTGAGAAGTTAGCTAATTGTTTTGCAGTTAGAAAGTCTCAGAAAATCTTTGTGGGTTTATCTTTTAGGAAAAATGTTCCTTGGCCTGTACAGCAAAGGAAGGCAGGTGGCTGCATGCAAGCTGTTGCCACATTAAAGTAGGAGGATACCTGACTGTGCTACGCTATACTTTTGCCAATTTAATTATATGCTCATTTGTTCAGCAATCAGTAAAAGCACATGCAGTTTAGGAATAGCACCTTAAGCACCTGTGCTTACCACTTTAGGCCTATGAATGCATTTAGTGAAACTAATGAGCTCTGGATATTTCTTCTGTTGTGTTTTAAGGATATACTGTATCTCTGTTTTATTTTAGTGAAGGCCCAGTGTTGACTTTCCCTTTCTTGGTTAGCCTAAGTTTAGATGTTGCTAAAATAAATTCAATCCCTGTCAGTCACTTTACTTGAAAGTGTCCACAGACAAATTATTGTTAATCTTGTATCAAATGACTGTGAGAAAGTATTAACAGTCAAAATATTTTAGATCACTCTTATTAAGTAAGACAGACAAAACATTTTCAGTACTTGGACCTTCGTTGTTGTGATTTGTAGTCTGCTTGTGCCTCGCAGGGGATATTTGTAGTTTACAAGGGGAACCTAGGTATATTTTTGCCAGTTGAAAATACAGTTTTCAAATACAATCCCATATTTTTTTCAATCACACGGTCCTCTGCAATTTCTTTTCACAGGGAAGATATCACTTAAGTATTGAAACATAAATCTGTGGTATACCAACTCCACCAAAAGTGGCAGTTAATAGAAGACTGTGATAAGACTGTACCAAATATTTTATACCATGATTAAGAGACAGTAATATAGGGGCAAGCGAAGAGACTGAGCCAGTACTAAATCTGTTTTTAATCCACTCTCCTCCCTCTTCTCTCACTCACAGGGGCTGTAGTCTGTTGGAGGTAGAGGGAGCCCTGAGCCAGAGACAGAGACTGACAGCGGAGGTTTCTGCGCTGGGAGAAGAAGAGCAGAGGCTTGAACAACTCATCCAGAGATGCAGCCTGGATATGAGACACATGAGCGAGCTGCCAAGCAACCAGAAATATCCTTTTGTTTGTTGACATGTCATCCAAAAGTTAAAATGATTCTTAGCTACCTTACTTTAGTGTTAAAACTTCCTGTAAATGTGTTTCGCAGGTAAACATCGCCAAATTGATGGCAGTATAAAATAGTTTGTAGGCATGCTTAGTGACTTACTGAACTGAGTTTTTTTAAAATGGCTAAATCCGTTTAAAAACAAGCCAGATTCTAAGCAGATGTGCAAGGCTTCATCTAGCTCTGTCTTTAGAGAACACTCGTTAAGACTTTTGGATTTTTTAACAAACCATCTTATCTGTTACACATGTCACATAAAGCATATCTTTGTTTTACATTATGGTGCCTAAAATGTTAAGTGACTCATCTAGCTGTCGATGCATGCCATCACTTCAGCAGTATGTTTAGTATTAACATGTACAGTGTTATTTCTTTAACCCCTTCGTCTCCACATATGCCTATGTAACGTACCAAGATATCAAACAGCTGGGCAACCTCAGAGACCAGACTGTTATTGTCGTCAAAGCGCCCACAGAGACCAAACTAGAAGTACCAGACCCCGATGAGGTACGTGTACAAGCACAAAAACACATTGTCTATCTGCCATTGCTGTCCTGATGAAACTTATGCTTCTTGCTCCCCCTGTCATCCTGAACTATGACTTGTATTTCCCTTAAAGAAACAGTTGGACATTTGGGGAAATTCACTTCTGATCTCACCCAGAGAATATAAATAAATATAAATATTGGCATAATTCTGACTTCTGTATGAAAAATTGACAGCATCACAAAGCTTTTGCAGTGTGTACACTTTGAAAAAGTGCAGGGAAGTACTGCAGGGACACTGCTCATCTGTCTAGCCACCTGTTAAACGGACACAGCATTTCTTCTGACATTAATGCACCAGCTGTGGAGGTGGCAGCAAGTTTAGGCGACCCCTATAGAGTTGGTGTTGCTGATTTGTTTTACCAGGAATTTAGGGATGACATCTCAGTGACTGAAGCAGTCTCAAGGTCTATAGCAAAACGTATTTCATCAATTTGCACTTGAGTTATCAGTTTATTAGGTATACCATTACATGTATAGATTCCAGCAGCTTTGGTGTATATACATTGGTAGAACATTTACAAGTTGAGGGCATGTGGAAAGGAGACTTGCAGTTTTTAAAAAATCATTCAGTGGAGTCTGTCCATTCTTGTAATTCAGTGCAGTCCTGTCAGTTTTTTTTTCATTTGAATTCACTAATTTTTTTCCCTCTCTCCAGAGTTTGTCCATCCATCTGACCAGCACTATGGGTCCTATAGAGGTCCTGTTGTGCCCAGATGAGGAAAATGACCCCAAGAGTCCTGTAAAAAACGGCAACATGGACATCAACGGGAACTCGCCTTTCCTCAAAGTCCTTCAAGGTTTGTTTCAGATAGATATAGGTGTGCAGCAGTTTTTTTTTAATTTTGTTTTTTTAATACGCAATGGGGCTTTATTGACTTTCCTTCAACTTCCTCTTTAAAGATAAAGAAACAACTCAGTCATGGCTTATATTTATATATAACTTATGGAAGCTTTTATTTATTTCTACACAAGATAGTCGATCGATAAAGTATCTTTGTTCCTGTGCAGAGTTTCCTTTAGGGTTTTTCCTGACTTCCACTTTGTGACAAGAGGAGTGTTTTTTAAGTTCAGCACAGGGTCCTTTGAGGCATACAGCGTTGACACACTGGCTGAAGTGAATACAAAACCACAGTCTTGCTGATTGCCATTTGTTTTTAACTAGTATGGACGATAAAGAAAGTACATTAGTGAGAAGAAATTTGAGTCAGGTGTGCAATGCTTAGCTAAGCTGGTACTAGAATAAGATTTTTGTTTTTTAAGTCCCACCCTCCCAGTGGGCTAAATACCCCTCTAACCTGGCTGAATACCCAAGGTCTGCTCAATAAACAACTTTTGGTTCCAAGCCCTGATTTGCTGGTACTTGTGCAATGTGAACCTTCCAATCAAAGAAAACAAACCATCTGTGATTAGATTTGAAATTTGGTCTCCAGTGCAACAAGCACCATAAAACTCGTCAACATGGCTACTCTTTTGGCCTGCAAGCTCTGGTTAGGGTTCCTTGGCTATGTAGAGATAATAACAGGTGACTCCATTTTCTTTCACAGATCCCAGCTGCACGGCCACTTCTCACAGCCCCTCCCTGGCTCCACCTTCCTCTTCCTCAGCTGTGTCCGTCACTACGCTCTCCCCCATTTCATCCCCTTACACCAGTCTTCTCCAGCAGACAGAAGACCAGATCCCATCATCCCTGGGGCCTTTCTTAAACCTTGGTCCTCCTCTTCTGGACCAAGATGATTACCTTTTAGGTTTGGGAGATGACCAGGGAATCAGCGACTTGTTTGACGCCTGTGACTTTGATAAAATGCCGTCTCTTGGCCTAGATGATCTCCTGTGCAGCTAGCATTAGGTAATAGAAATTCAGATTGGGTGCATGAGAGAGAGATGGAGAATCAGTGAGGGTTTTGATGCCTGTGACTGACTGTAGTTAGTGGAAGCCAATTCGAAATAGATGGAAAGGAAGCATTGAGGGCTTTTTCATTCGCAGTGGGACTAAATGCCATGTTCTTTCATGGTGTGAGAGATAAATGGTCTTGCATGATTTCACACAAAGACACGCCTGGTCAGTGTGAAGATGTATCCATTACTCTTTGTCTCAGGCTATGTAAAGCATCCAGTGTAGCTCAGCATTGGAGGACATCTGAAAGCCTTTGCTGTCTGTTTGGTTAGGGAAGGGTATCCACCTCTCTGCATGACTCAAGATTCACGTCATTGTACAGAGACAAACAAAGACAGAACAGCTCGAAGGAAATAACACCTCCACACCACTTGGCATTAACACACATCATGGGTGGGGTTCAGCATAAAATCCAAATGTAAATGCACCTGAGATGCACAGATATGATCACCCAAAGCCATCAATAGAAGGCTCATGAAGAGGAAAACTGTGTTTACTTTTTAAATCTTGAAGGGTCTTGCAAATATGAGGATTTGATGTGCCTGTAAATCTGTGTTTTGGCAAGGAAAGGATAAGGTTGATCTGTGTACTCCCAGTGATGCATTTTCTTGCCAGGTGTCCAAATTCATCCAGGTAACCCACTCAGACATATCCTAGAGTTTAAGATTGGAGTGTTAATGCCACGTGCTGTGGGAGCTGAGGAGATTCTGAAGAATTCATGATGTTTGCATTCTGTTACACCAATGATCTGTGATTGAAGGCTCGTACTGCTGACTGTTATGTGGCTGACTGTGGCATTTTGTGTGTTCAAATGTAGAAAATTTTAGAAATTAAAATGAATATAAAAAAGAAACAGGCCAATTTTGGTGCACAGCATTCATGACTACAGTTGTTGTCTTACAGTTAGGCAGGCTGTGCTGTCTCAGTCAGGTTACCTGTTGTGCTATTTGGCCTTATAATCATAAAGTTACCAAGAGTATGAGTATTTTGTACATTTAAGCACTATTTAGATGTATTGAGAGCTGCATGGAAGTTCGTATCCTGTTTTGGAGTGCACATGACATAATTATCCAATTTTAAGGAAACTGTAAAATGGCAATGCAAATAATGAGTGTACTCTAAATGCTCTAAAAGAAGACAGGTGTACACAAGTGTTTTAAGTGTATAAAATATTTACAGTATGCCTTATAGCTAGTAATCAGTTTGATCCCCTTGCACACAAGTTGTTTCTCTCTTGTGCTATATCCTCCATATTTAAAATGGATTAAGTAGGTAAAATTAATAAGGGATCTTTTGTTACCTGTTAACCTGGTCAGCCTGTTGTCTACTGATTAAGCAGGCAACCTCATATTTTATACACTTAGTAGAAATTTACAGTTTAATGAATACAAATATGTTCAACAATGAAACAGATATTGTGATGTTTAACCTTACATGACCCATGTGCTAACGGCACAAAACAGCCATCATACCTGGGCAATGTGGGGTTAAGCAAAAACACCTGATGTACATGTAGAAATTTGGCCTGTTGGCACACATGATGTGCAAACTTGAATATCAACTTGTACTCTTATGGATACTTTGTGAATTCAGGACCCAAACTTCCCCTTTCTTGCTGTTTTTTGTCTATCCCCTCCATCTTCATCAGCAGAACCTGCCATAACCAAATTTCCCCTAATGCCTCCTCACTTTGACTGTGTGCTGTGAAATTATGTTTGTGGTTTGAGCTAATCATAAAGAGTTGACTTTGAACCACTTATCGATGCACACTGCCTACTCACTGTGTACTGAGTAGGTAGTGTAGGAGACAGGATAGGCGCGTATTTGTCTTTTTAGGTTTAATAAGTGTTGAATTTTAATGGATTTTAATACTGTAGAAATAACTAAGGATATCATGGTCACCTAAGCAACAAGGGGCCAGAGAGCCACTTATTTGGGCTTCAGCATGCGATGAAGGGCTTTTTTCCTCCAGGATGTTTAAAAATGAAAAAATGAAAAAAAAAAGACAAATAGACCTGTTTTTGCAATTGGAGCAAATTCACTGTAATCAAGCTGTGTTTCATAATAGGCCTGGTAATACTGTCATGTGTTGTCTAGGGCCACTGAATCTTCAAACAGTGGTTAATTAAGAAAAGCCAGGTAGAGGAGTTTGTGAGCTCAGAGCTGTAGGGATGTGATTTTTTTTGTGTGTTTTTTTCTCTCTAGGTAATTGGAACACCATTGCTGTTCACTTGTAGTAGCTTCTTCTGTTTGGTTACAACCCAAACATCTTGTCTGAAAACCTGGCTTTTAAACGAGAGAAACCTGCGGCCGCAGGTTATATTGCTGCTGTTAGTGTTAACTTTTCCCTGACCTGATTTTTGTGCGCTTGAGTAACTGCGTGTGCATCATGCGTGAGTTATGTGAAAGATCAAGCTTGCTAAAGACCAGGCCTGCCATGTGTAAATTGATGTACAGTTTTCTAAAATTTCCAGTGCACAAGGTACTGTAGGCTACCTCCCACTTAATGTTGGACAATAGTAATAGGGCATAGAGGTAAATGCCATTGTGTGTATGAGTCTTTGAATTCCCTTTCGTCATAGAAGTCATTAGCCTACTCTTATATTATTTCGATGTAATGTTGGATATTACATCGCCCTTTTCTCTTTTGATGTATGCGAGATTCTGCTCATACCCTGATATAATAATGAGTATGTCATTGCTCTTAAACCAGTCTCATGCAGTTGCATCTTAAATTTGAATACTGGGGTGCACATTTGATGGGTAGAAAAGCGGACAAATGTATTGCAATATTTTTTTTGGTTTTGCTTTTTCAATATTTTCCATAAGTTATTTGTTTGTATTTTTTTTTTTTGTTTTTGGTAAAATGAAGATCATCTCTTAGACCCAAAAAGTAGTACACATTCAAAAATGCATGCATGCAGTCATTCATTCACAGTTAGCCTATCTGCCCTTTACCGGTCATTAGGAGACGTTGCTATGTCCACATACACACCACTGAACCAGGATCAGTGACTTGTGTCCTCTGCTGAAGTGTGTAGGGGGCTTTGCTTCTGTGACACTGTGTGTCCGTTTTATTTTTAAAATGATGAGAGGGAGTCTGTGACACTTTTGTTTTTCTTTTTTCCATTTCTGCCAATTTAAATTTGATGGAGAGTATTAAAGCTTGTTGAAACAGCATTTTGACTTTGCAAAATCAAAACCTACTTGTTAACCTGAACTTTATCCATTCAGTTGAAAAGAAAATACAGCTTCTTAGTCAGTTTACCTTTGCTTAATTAGTGCTGCTATCATAAGTGAATGAATTTTGACTTAAATGCACAGAAATGCTCAGAACACAATTTCCCTATAGGCATATTTATATAGGGTGTATTTCATATGTATTTATGGTAAAGTCAAGCTCAATATTTTTCCCCATTTGGTTCACCAGCCAGTTGTGCTATTTTCTAAGACCATTTACATAGGTAATTATATTTTCCTCCATCTATTTCAAGCAACCAGAATCTGGTCACAATATTTTATCCACTTTTACATGATGGAAACATGATTTTTGGAAAGATTGTACCTTTCCATGGGTTTCTAATGGAGTGTGAGAGATTTTAATGCACTGCTAAAGCTAGTGTCATTGCCAGTGAGTCTGAAAATGTATTATGAGTGACTCTTATAATTACAGCTCCTTCATTTCTAATGTATGATTCTGATGTGTGATTAGACCTTACAGCAAGTTATCATTAGGGTAAATGTGGTGTTAAGTATTGTCAAGATTGACACAGCACTGTTTTTCCTGCTATTTTCCTATGGTTATTCTAAAGCTGTTACCAAATACAATATACTGATCTGTAAATATTCTGAAAAGGTCATGGGAAACTATTTGATAGGAAAGAATTGACAAATTGATATTGCTGCCTGTTTTGACTAATTACATAAAAAAAAGAGCTGTAATATCACATTACCTTTTTTTTTTTGCAATTTGAACGCATGAGTGAAAGTATCTGTGCTGTTGAATGTTTAAGGTAAAATAATGTGATGATTTTTGATGTGTTATTCATTTATATAACTTTCTTTAACATCTGATAAATGAAAAATTTCAGTTGTATTTGTTTTTTTTTTGGGGGGGGGGGCGGTAAATGGATTCGTTTTTTGTACTCTGGGTGTTTGTAATTGAAAATTTGAATAAAGGCAATATAAATATGGCAATAAATGTTTTGTTTATGATGTCTTTAGGGATGACTTCGTACTGTAGTGGAAGGTAAGTAGGCCTACAGGAAACATCTCAGTCTGACAACATATTGGTTGCCTGCACTGCCGAAAGATCAGATTAGCGACGTAAAGTGCACAATTTAAACAGCTTATACTTTGAATTATCCATATACCGCCCAGTTTAATAACATGCCGCAAAATATATGGTCAAAAACGATGCATTACTCACTCCCGTAGTGTGTAAAATACACACGTGTCTACTTTGTCCCTCTTTACGTACCGTAACTACGCACAAGCATGGCGGCCTGAGAGTTGTGATAACTGTTTTGATGGTGTACATAATATTTTTTTTCCATTTTTAAAATATCTTTTCCGCGGAATTCGTATTTATCTGAGCTAAGAGCCGCATTGCGACGCAGGTAAGGGGTTTATACAGTATATTAAGGGGTCTGCTTATCCAAAATAACGGGCACGTGGGTAGTAGATGGCTAATGAGGCTAGCGAAGCTAATAGCTATAGCTTTCTCGTTACTTTACTAAATGTAACTACTGGTTGTTTGGTACCTGGCAAATTAAGCATTTTCACAGGTGTTTGTAGTTTGTATCGGTCAACGTTAATTGTTATCAACTAGCGTGCGTATGCGGTAAGGTTACAGGTGAAAGTCGGGTGAAAATAAGAAAACATTACATCAGCTAGGTAGGTTAATATAACTTTACCGTAGTTAAAGTCGGTTAATATTTAATAAACAGTTAAGATGTATAACTAACGCAGGTGTTACCTACAATTTTATGTAACGTCAACAGCAGCAGCTAAAACAAGGGACCGGTCGGGCTACGTTTCATTCAACATTAGTCAGTTAGAAAGCCAAATTATTATTTTTTTTAAGGTTTTTTAAGTACCTGTAGGTTTCAGTGACTTTATCTTCACTATGACAAGTATATAAACGTTATAGGTTCAACGTGTCAACAGTTGGGTTGCTTGTTCGTTTTTTGCTGCCACTCACGTAGCTTGATAGCCTTTTTCTGTGGCATACTTTCAATGAAAGATGAATTCAGCTGAATAATGAAATACATTTTTACACTATAGAGAAAACTAGGAGAATGAGAAATCACCAACTGAGAGAGGCACGATTGAAAAGACGAGCTAAAAGCTTCTGAAGTAAAGTCGATTTTATTGCCAACATCTCAAAAAGAAGTTGAGCTTTCTCTGTATATGGGATGGCCTAATTAACTCAGGTGTGTCAGTAGGCACAGGTGCTCTGCTCTAATCAGCATGTCGACGTCATATTCATTGATCATGTAGGTAACTAATCTCTACAGTTCAGGTAGGATTTTAAAAATGGCACATCATATGAATTTAACATGTCTTTTCTTACAGAATAACTGACATCACCACCATAAACAGCATTTACCAAAAATCTAAATACAAACATTTATCCAAACCCTGCATTATATACTTATATACTATAATATGTGGAGGTAATTAAATTAGTGAGCAGCTGTTTTGATAATCAATCGTTTCAGTAATTTTTCAAGCAAAAAATACCAACAATTCACTGGTTTCAGCTTCTCAAATATGAAAAAATGTTGCTTTTCCTTGTTTTATACTTAACTAAATATCATTGGGTTTGGGACTGTTGGTCAGACAAAACAAAGCATTTGATGACATTACCTTGGTCTTCAGAAAACTGTTGAAATGATGGCACTATTATGTGTAATTTGATCTTATGCTGTCAGCCAAGCTTTTTTTTTTTTTAACATTCATGCTTCCCTTCAGCAATTTAATGGCCCTATTATATCACACATCATCTTATCCTATCTCATCCTATTGCCCAGAGTTTTAACATAAAAGAAGTGACAATGTCATTTAGACAGTTTTTCATGTAAATAATTATTTTTGCTTTTATTAAATTATTCATTTTTGTTTACATTACTTTATGTAATAATAGGGAGTATCTGGGTGTCAAAAGTAATTTTTTAAACATCCATTTTTTGGTAATCAGGGTCTGCTAATCCCAGGGTCTACTTGACTATTCACAGGTCTCAACTATATGAGAGACAGTCTCTAGAATAATGCTGTGCTGACCAAGGCTGTCTTATTTTTATTTTTTTTTTAGACCATCATGCCGTCTGCCTGTGACTCTCTGATTGAAGACATTGAGGACATGGTGTCTTCTAGTGACCCCACTCCTCACGAGAGACAGTCTGCTAGAAAGAGTATCATACCGAGGTCCAGGAAGAAAAATGAGCTGCTGAGCCATGAGGAGCTCCAAGCTGACAGGTATAATGTCAAATGTTTGATTTAGTGGTACAGTAGTTGAGGATGTGAGTTTATTGTGATATTGCTTCTGTATACAGTATGTTTTAGGCTTTAAAAAAAAAATCAAATGGATTATGATTTGTATGGGGGTGGTGTTGACTGTAATATTTCAATATTTGCTGATTAACACTGAATGAAAAAGGTAGATAAACAATGAGATGGTCATGTTTAAGATTTGGTCAGTTTAAATTTAGTCAGTTTAGTCAAAGAAGTATCAAAGTAAAACACTGCAGAACTGCGCTTTTATAATTGTGCTATACGTGCAGCTTGTCGTATATTACCTTTTTTTATTTGGAAAAGAAAGACACTGCTTTCACACCTGTAGGCTCACCTGGGAAAACCAAATTCTGGTGACAGGCAGCTAGTCATACAGCACTTTAGATTTAACTTTTTTGGTGACACAAATACGTTTCACTCACTTTTTATTGGAGAACTGCTAAATTACACTGTGTTGGACACAGTCTTAACATACCTCTTTCCACCCATATCATATAGGGCTGAACAATGAATCAAAATATGATCAAAATCGCAATATGGCCAAGTACAATATCCAAATCGCAGAAGCTGCAATTTATTGATAAAGGTAAAAGTAAGTAATTAAAGCTTTATTTATATAGCACTTTTTAAAACGCATAGTTGCAAAGTGCTTCTCACACACATGAAAAATCAAAATGAATAAATACATAAAGGAAGAGTAAATTGCAATAAAAACACAGCACAAAACAAAACAAATTGCAATAAAAACACAGCACAAAACAAAAAGGGGGAGATTTATAAAAAGGCTTGCCTATAAAGATGGGTTTTTAGAAGCTGCTTAAAACTGTGTAAAGATTCAGCAAATCTGACCGATTGGGGAAGATGATTCCAGAGGGTTGGGGCTAAGACTGCAAAGGCGCGATCACCTGTGTCACAACATACCATTATAAATGAAGCATTGTGGTGCTACAGAGATGACCCGGCCTACAAATCATATTCTCCAGACTTAAGGGAACGTCATCATTTTTATATTTCTTTCAGTGAAAATGAAATGCAGAAATGACCATTCCCACTAAAATCGAGACTCATATTGCAATATCTGTCAAAATAATCACAATATGATTTTTCTTTGCATATTGTTCAGCTCTAATATTATATCATATCTTCTATCGCAAAATCCTGTCATTTGTCCACTTTGCTTTCATACTATAAACGAACCACACCAGATCTTCAGAGTTTGGTTGACAGCTTTCCCAGGTGTGAAAGCACCCTTATGATCTGTCCTACTACACTTGGGCAAAAACGGATGCTAAAGTCTTTCTCAGCTGATCTTTTGATTGAGGTTTTTTGGCAGATTTATGAAATAACATTAGGTTTAATTCAATTCAGTTTTATTTATATAGCGCCATATCATAACAAAGTTATCTCAGGGCACTTTTTCGAGTATAGCAGGTCTAGACCGACTCTTTATATTTACAGAGACCCAACAATTCCCACCATGAGCAAGCACTAGGCGACAGTGGCAACGAAAAACTCCCTTTTAACAGGTAGAAACCTCGAGCAGAACCAGGCTCTGGGTGGGCGGTCATCTGCCTCGACCGGTTGGGTTGAAGGGGGAGGGGGGGAACGGGAGAGAGAGAGCAGGAGGAAAGAGAACATACAGAAGCACAATACAATTCCACACAGAGATGTAAAGTAATAGTTGTGGTAATGGTATTGATGTTGATATTAACAGAAATAATACTAAGAGCAATATTATAATAGTAATACTAATAATAAGAGCAATAACAGTGGGTGCAGAGCAGGAGCACGGGGGCAGCAGGTGGCCTGCAACCATTGATCCAGACTCTACAGATCCGGAGGCAGAAATACCTGCAGAAAGCAACAGAAGGAGAGAGAGGGGGGGCGGGGGGAGCACACAACTACGGGATATGAGTGCGTACAGATGGAGAGGAGGAGAGAGGAGCTCAGTGCATCATAGGTAGTCTCCCGGCAGTTTAGGCCTATAGCAGCATAACTAAGGGGTGGCTCAGGGGTCACCTGAGTCAGCCCTACTATAAGCTTTATCAAAGAGGAAAGTCTTAAGCCTACTCTTTAGATATTGACTTTATCATTTCGACACATCATATCAGAAAAACATATATTTCATTGTTGTTTATTTTTAGTTTGATCCCTGGCACCCAAAAAATCTGGATGAAAACGTGGGGCTGCAGTCATAACAACTCAGATGGAGAGTACATGGCCGGACAGCTTGCTGCCAGCGGATACAAGATTACTGGTAAGAGACTGTTTAATTGTGGTGGTTTGTATTATGTCCATTGACTGGAGGTCAGTGAATAACATAATACAAAAAACAATACTAATAGAAATAGATACTAATAGAGTAATACTAAGATAGAAGGATAGATGGATGTTAGACTGATGTATTATAGACAAGTAAATGAATGAACAGCAGAAATGGTAAAATTGGGTTATTACTTTTTATTACCTTAGGTGTCTATAGAACTTGTCATTATTATTATTATTATTATTAAACACAAGGGGGCAGTCTTGCTTTGTAAGTAAGCTGTACCTTGTATGTTAGTCCAGTGGGAGACTTTGTTTGGCCCTGAATTGCTGGATTGAGCTTACCAGGCTTGTGTTCTGCCCTCAACAAACTTGACCAATCGAATGTATTTTGTTAAAAATAATTAATATGAGGGTTTGGATCATGTTTGTAGTCTGCCAGTCCTCATGAGCCAGGTGGAATTTGTCCCTAACTGCAAGCGGGGCTCAACTTAGGCTCACATAGTCCACTGAGAACCAGCCTTACCTGGTATCTTTCCCAGAACTTAATTGCGGAGTGGAATGATGATGTGGTGGCACTTGAGAAAGGGCACAGTGATACAGTGGGACTTTTTGTAGTTGGGGTGTTAAGTCTGGAAACAAAAGAGAACACTGACTTCATGCCACCATGGCTGGTTAATATATAACCATATAATATGACCTCAGCCTCTCTGACAACTTATTTTTTCAACTTGACTGTTTGAATAGAATATGACTTATATAGGTGATTGGCATTTTTCTCCCAAAATGGTTGGTGCTCAAGTAACAAAGGACCAAATGTGAAAAATCCACTTGGCAACACTTGGTGACTTACTGGAAGAGTCTGCTCTTTATTTAAGAACCAAGAGCCTTTATGTAGTGTGTATATATAGGCTATTCTTTTATCCATGCTGTAAAACCCTGTGAAGGCACTGTGCCAAAACACTTTGGTTAAATAAAGAGTAAACTCTTGTTGATTTAGTTTTTCTCTCTAGGAGGTGGATGTTTTAAATCTTCCATGTAAAACACTGATTGTCATGTTGTTGAATCAGTATAAAGTGTTTTTTATAACTATCAAAAAAGGAAAATGTGCTCCTCTTAAGTCATCACAACAGTCAATGCATATTACTTCTTTCAGAATGTAACATTGTTTTAATTGACATTATAATGAAGATATTTAAAATACAACAAGTTCTCCAAATTAAGCTGCAAAATATATTGTTTGTGACTGCCATCCAGAACAACATGTACAAGCGTTTTCTGATTTGACGCACCTATCGGCAGGACGCTATCATTTGTCAGTGCTTTTCCAGAATTGTCACAAATCACTGTTGGAAAAATAAATCTGTTAATGATCTGACATTCCTATGGTTAAGATTTGGTTAGGTTAAGGCACAAAAATGACTTGGTTAGGGAAAGATAAGGTTAGGAGATCTTCTTTGTCATGGTTAGGCTTCATCATCAGTAGTTTAAATGTTTTTTCCTGACAGAGTGATACACCAGAGAATACATCAGAGTTGGCAGGTGTCAGATTACAGATTGTTACACAAAACGTGACTATGTTGAATGCTACCTTTCATGTTTAGTTTTGCATGTCTTTTGCATGGAGGCCAGACATATTGTGAACTAGATTACCAGAGGTCTTTCATTAGGGATTAAGTGTGTGTGTGTGCAGGTGAGAGAGACCGACGCAGACAAAGCAGAGTGAGACAGAGATAGACAATCTACATTATTTCAGCGTGTGCATTGAATTGTAGTTGTCAGTTAAAAATAATTTGAGTACGATAGTCAAACAGTTTCCTTGTCTGTCTGTGTGTGTGCGCGCGATTCCGTGTTGATCTCAATCAGTCACATAGAAAAGGGAGTTCTTGTGCCAGGTTTTGTGGGATTAGTTGTACAATACCTGCATGTATACAGTATGAGTGTTTGTATTGTACTATGTGTCTTTCTATACGCAGTAGCTGTGTGTGTGTGTGTGTGTGGGAGAGAGAGAGAGAGTTAATATTAACCCCTCAGGCATTTCTCTCACCATGGGGTCTCTGCAGCCTTAGAAGAACATTAATCACACACTTCAAAAATGCAGATGTACTCGCACACACGCACCGCACACACAAGACACAATCTACTCATGAACACAGGCCAACGGTTTCCCCCTCATCTGGTCGTTTAGACCATTGATCTCTTTATCTTTTCCACCTTTCTTTGTTTTTAACAGTTTTCTCTGTCCCCTGAGCTCGTCTCAGATACAACCTGTCTCTCTCTTTCACACTGTCTCTCTACTTTGTTGTCTCTCCACCTTGACGCAGTAGCACTTCCTGTGTTAAAGCATCTACTAAGGCTTGAAATTTAGTGTGCCAATTGTCTTACCTTAGATCTATTTTGACTGTTATTTAGTGCGGTGAAAACTGTAGTGAGACAGTTGTTTTCTAGTCCCACTTTGATTTCTGTACGGGAAATATCTGCCTGTCTCAGAATTTGATTACAGTACATAGCTTCTCTGGTTGACTTAAAGTCCTCAGCAGATACATGCATTTCAAGATGGTGTAATGTAATACACTCTAAGGTAATAAGGTTAAAACGTGCTGTTATGGATATTGAATTTTTCCAATCTCTGGATTAGGTTTGTTTCTGTCTCCCTCTCTTCTCCTGAAAGTGGGACCATGCAGTGACCACACAGGGATCCTGGTTCCAGAAAGTGTTTAGCAAATATTACAGCTGTTCTAATTTCATTAGATTTCAGTTCTGTAGAAGTGCTCCCTGTGCTTATAAAATATTTCACTTCTCTCACCAGTATCTTACAGTACAGACAGGTATACAATACAATATGAAATTAACAACACATTAGTGTATATTCTGTTTGGGCATCTTTGACAGTTGTCATTCTTCAAGATCACTTGGTGTCTGTATGCCTGTGAGAAAGACACTTAACACTAACACAGAATAACAGGTGATGTAGATACAAGGGTCAAAAGAACAGGGTTCGTACAAAATCCTGTCCAGTTCAGAAAATGCTTAATTTTAACTGTTGTGTTTTCAAGGTTAGTAATATCCTTGAATTTGAATATACTCCTTGAAAAATGCTTGATTTTCAACATAATCTGGTGTTTCATCTACAGAGTCACTCATGTAAACCAGAAATCTTATAATATTGGAAATGAAATGATCCCGTCGTCATATTTGTTGTCTCCTCGCATTTATATTAACAATTTAGATGTGATGATAAAGACTTTGAGTGTCTGGAAGTTTAGGTACCTTGAAAGTGCATGAAAAGTGCTTGAATCTTACTCTTAAAAAGCTGTATGAACCCTGAAAGAAAATGTCTCACAGTTGTACTTGTTCTGTTGTTTTAATGGCTTTCAGGTTGCATTTACATATAATTTACATGAGTACATGCATTTGCAAGAGGGTGTGATCGTGTTTCATGTTTTCATGGGACATTGGCACTACCTTGTGTCTGAGTGCGTGCGTGTTATGACCTTACTGACACCAAGATTATTTTTTTCTATCACTGCTCTGCTCTTCTCTCATAACCATCATTCTGTGTCTGTCTCTGTGTTTGTTTCTTCACACCTGGTTATATTCAGGTTGTGAGCATAGCACAATTTTAACAACATGACCACTGCTGCAAGTTATGTTAAAATTATGGCGAGGTATATAAATGTTTATCGGTGAAGTGCCTTCAGGCAGTTTTTATTAGTAATGTGTGTGTGTTTTTGTGTCTCTGTGTGTCCTGCATGCAACAGTTTAGCAGAAGAGCAGAACTCTGTTATTTGCCACTTCAATTAATGTTTTTCTACCCCACTATGTAGCTCAGAGACGCCTTGATCCTTCACAGATGAAGCTTCAGAATACTCTCCGTCTCTCTCCCTCCTTCAGCCTTGTTGTCTCTCTCTCTCTCTCTCTCTCTCACTCCCCTCTCAACAAAGTACTTTAAAGGTCAGTGTCTCACTGCTAAAGCTAAAGGATTAGTTTGATTTCTGTCTCCCCCTTCTCTGCTTTTTATCTACGTCTTTTCCCTTTGTTTGCTTCCTTGTCTCGTCTTCTGTCTCTAGTCCTGCATCACTTTTTTTTGTTTTTCTTTGTACCTCCGCCTCTCCTCCTTTGGCTGTGAGTATTTTTGCTCATTGTTTTTCACTGGGGGTTTATTGGAAGGAGAAATTTCCTGTCATGGCCAGAATCAGGGGAGATTACACTCAGGACAGTCGGTGATTGTTTTGAATGGTATAGTATTGAATTCAATGCAGTTGTCTAGAATGGCATGAAATTGTTGGGAGTGGATTGGAAAGTGTGGAATAGTCTGGAATGACGAGGATTGAATTGGGCTCCTGAAGGATGCAGTGTGTAGTCTTTGGCCAGATTGGACATGATGACTTAGAGTAGGTTGAACATTAATATTTGTGAGTCAGAATGTTATGTCTCTCTCCAAAAAAATGTTGAAAATGATGATTTCATATGAATATCAGACTGATATCTCTGTAGTGCCTGTTGTTCTGATCCGCAGTGTCGATCTGCAGACTTTAATGAAAGAGTTTGGACAAAGACAGAGCTTCCAGTGCTCTGAAAACATGACATCACCTTCTCTCCCTCCCTCTCATCTTTCCTGCCTGTTTTCTCTCTTTCACACCCCCTGCCCTCCCCTGTCCCTCTTTTATCCCTCTCTCTAGCTCTTTCTTTCTTTCTTAAACTATGACATCACCTGGTGTGAGACGTAGTAGCAGTCCTTATGTTGGCCTCTAGGTGGCAGCCTTGGCTCATGGGAAGTGCTTTTTGTTAAAAGACTGCATCTCTGCAATATCAGGATGAGGTCATCCTTCTAAAAAATACACTCTGTATTCTCATTCATAGTTTTATAAGTTGTAGCTTTCAGTCCTTGAAGACTATGATCTTATGTGATCATTAATGTTAAGAAAATGAAGGTGATAAATAAGGCCAGTTTATTTATTCAGTCATATTCGGAATAATCTGAAGAGAAAATGTCCCATTTCCCTTGAGTTTTTGTTTTGTCCTGTTTTACTTCAATGAAACAACAACCTGTATCACTTGTCCTCTCTGCTTCCATTGTCTCCACACTTGTTACACTGCCTGCACTTGTTCAGTCTGGCTCCTTCTGAATTGCTGTTCCTCTGTATAACCAAAGAGGGCACTGTTTACCCATGATGGTACACTGATACAAATGAACCACATTTGAGCAGCAGAGCAATGTGCCAAATAGTGACTTCATAGAAAGGCGTGTATGCTCACACATGGGCGCACACACACACACACACACACACACACACACACACACATATATACACCCTTCACGGAAAGTCACACCAGGATATTTTGATTGTTTTTGGCTGTTCTCCTCTCCTCCCCTCCCAATCTCCTCTCTGCCAGCCAGCCGCACACACAGTACTTCAGTTATGATTTTACATACCGGTTAGGCAAAATTACTCCCTAGTACACAATGTCAGCCAAATCAGGCGTTCTCAGTTCCTGGTTTGGACACAGACGGTTGGAGGATATGAGCTTTAGAGAGAGGGTGTGAGCTGTTTTGATAAAATGGTACAAGGACTTTAGTGATCAGCAGGTATTACAGGTGTTGCTGTGGATAGAAAATGCCAGTGGTGTCACATACATACGATTAGCAATCTTATATTATGCTTTTATCGCTAAATGAATTTTGTTTCTATTTGAAATGAAGCACTTAATGTTGTATGCATGTTACATGGCAGGAAGAAAAACATACGACTATTTGTTAATTTAATATATACATTCATTTTACAGGCATAAAAGGTATGTGACATTTGTATTGCATGAATTTCTTTACTTCTTCCCAGTTATCTACATTTTCTAGAATATATCAATTTGACAATTTTTAGAAATTTAGGCTGAAACATTGTCGACCTGTTCTGATTCAGCCCATACTGCATTCGTGTTACAAGCGCTGCTGCTGCTCTCTGTGATTGTATTACATCACTGTAGAGTATTCTCACTCTGAGTGTGTGTGTGTACCTCGCATACATGCCGTCTCATTCATAAAACGGAGTGTGTGAGGATCTTCTGATTGGCTGACTGTGTGCTACGCAACATTACACGCCGCAATGTTATAGCCAATGAAAACTTACAATGTTCTCTCTGACTCCACCTCTCACATACACATACACACACACACACACCCAGACACGTTAGCGCACACAGCCATTCGCTCTTCTCACACACAGTTGCAGACGTGGTGGGAATTAATATTGTACAGGGAAAGTGTGTGAGAGACAGTTCAGTTTTCGACAGCCGTCAGTCTGCAAGATTAGACATATCACCTGGTGTGCGTACGCGTGTGAGAAACACTGTATGCTCACTCTGTCTTTCCGCTATCTCGCAACTGTGTGTGTCAGACAGTCCCACTTTGCTGATTTGAGAAAGGAAAAGGGGTGAAAAAGAGTGAAGGGGAAAGCGATGTAAGGAAAGACGAGGGGAAGAGTCAGCGGGGAAGGGAGGAGGGTGCTGGGATGAAGGGTACAGCCGACAGAGACAGATGCACTTGAAGCCAAAATCAGCCGCAGTGATGGTCGGAGAAAGGGAGACGAGCAGGGAGGACAATATGCTGCCAGGGAAAACGAAATAGACTCTGACAATACTGCAGAAACAGGAAATAGAGAGATGGATAGATGGAGGAATAATGTAGTGGAGAAATGTAAAGAGAGAAGAGGGGAGTGGTTTGAGGAACGACAGATGACAGGAGAGACGTAAGGAAAGAGAAAATCAGTGCATTGCAAAAGTAGGTTAAGCAAATGGGAAATGGTAGTTTGCAGCAATGGATATGGTTATAAATCAAGTGACATAGTTGTGAGAAAAATAACAATTAGAAACTTAACTAGAAACTAAATATACATGGGACTAGAAATAGAGCAGAAGTATGAATTTCTAGAAATACATTTTCATCACTGTGTGCACTTGAATTGAATATATTAAATATAATACCCAGTTAAGACAGGTAGACAGGCAGTTATTATGTAAATATGGATATGTAAATATTAGTATGGCGACATGAGGGTCAAACAGTTTTGAATATTAAAGTTATTAAAAACAGGTGTTGTCCTTTGTATCTGGATTTTGCAATCACATAAAACATAAGAACTACTTAAATGACATTTGTGTTTTACTATCTTTATTATACTTTGTAAAAATAGTTAAATAGTTGTTACTTTATTGACACTGGGAACTAATTATTACAATTCCAGTCCCGAGTTCATACATCGGTAATTGTTTTTGTATTTATGTATGTGTGGCTTTAACAGAGCAATACTGTTAAACATAACACACACACACAGAGTTTCCAAGGCTTTGAATTCATTTAAAGTCCTACAAATGGTAATCATTTAGAGGCCAGGAGATTAGAGTGATCCCAAGCCCTGTTGTGTGTGTGTGTGTGTGTGTGTGTGTGTGTGTGTGTGTGTGAGAGAGAATGTGCATGTGATTTGGCAGTCCTACAAGGTGACCCATGTGTAGGCAGCACCCAGTAACCATTTCAAGGCCATGGGATTAGGAACCCCAGCCTTTCCTGCCTTAAGGTTCCCTTGAGGGAACTATGGATAAACGAGAAGAAGGAAAACGGGATAGCTTGAGGAAAGGAGGGATCACGTCTCAATCTAATCCATTGATTACTCTGAGGAAAGGAATTTTGACAGCATCACAAACTGACCTGATGAGAACAAACATTGCAGCAAGAAATTGTCATGGCATTCGGAAACCACAAAATCAGTCTTAGGGATTTATTGGTGTCATCCTTTTTGGCATTTATTTAGACTAACAGCTACATTACTAATTGAGTCACAGGTAAATAAGTGAATAGTTAATGTTAAAACAACATGAACTGTGTCTGTTGTCTAAGTGCCTAACACCTGATGCCCACTAGTGATAGTAAGGGACTGTAGGAGGGAAAGGATTATTCTTCCCTGGCACTCAATTCTCCAAGGATAGAAAGATTTCCCTTATTTCTAGTTGCACTTCCCATATGTGAGGTTTAGGAGCAAGGAAAGAGAATTACAGTTGAGTGAAAGAGAGACCACTTCTTGTTCCTCTGAGAAATAACAAAAAAACTGAACAAATTGATTCCCCAAAGGGAGCTGATATCTCACCCATGTTTCTCAAACCAGAAAGAAGCAGCAAAGGTAGGAGAGGAAGAATAATGGAGGCAAGAAACTCTGTTCCAGTCTCACCTCTGTCCATGCATTTGTTCACTCGCACTTTCATTTCTCTGATGAAGAAAGCTAGAGATAAATGAAGGAAGAAGCTTTCCTTTGCTGCTTCCCTCTAGAGGAAGGAAACATATTCCCTATTCCCAGCAGAAGCCAGCAGAAGCCAGCCAACCAGTCAACCCCCTGTTATCCCAGGAATACCGCCCGCATTCCACAGGGATTGGGAATACCCTGAAGGGATATAATGGGAATATCATGGAGGGGATATGAGTAATGGGATAAGATGGTCAAGAGCCGAGGGAAAGACTTGGGGGTGGAGGGGATTGAAGAAAGGAGGGGACTAGGAAACAAGGAGGATAGTCTTGGATTGTCTAGAATGGGGATGAGGGGTGAAGCCAGGTTTTGCTCACATACACAGTATTGAGCCTTAAAGCAGGGAGATGACACTTTCTGGCAGCAGAGGTGGCCTAATGGCAAAAAAATAAAAGCTAATGGCCTGACAGTTCCATTCTCAGGCCAAAACGTCTACACTGCGTAGGAGATTGAAGAAGTCATGCTTTCCCTCCTCTTCAACAAGTTGCATCAGGTGCCATTTAACAAGGCATTTAACCCCCAGCATCTCAACTTGAGCTGCTCAGTGGGCAACACGACATCCCTGTGGATATGTTGGGCAGCTCCCAGTTGTGTGTATGTAACCCACCCTCCATTGGCCCTGTCTACCCAGTTTATATCTATTGATATGAACACATACTGACTGGTCATAATGGAGGAACATTGATTATGTCGTTACAATATATATATATATATTTTACACACTGTGTTTATACAGCGGGTAAAATAAGTATTGAACACGTCACCATTTTTCTCAGTAAATATATTTCTAAAGGTGCTATTGACATGAAATTTACACCAGATGTTGGTAACAACCCAAGTAATCCATACATACAAAGAAACCAAAACAAATAAGTTCAGAAATTAAGTTATGTGTAATAAAATGGAATGACACAGGGAAAATGTATTGAACACGCTTACTGAAATTTATTTAATACTTCGTACAAAAGCCTTTGTTGGTAATGACAGCTTCAAGACGCCTCCTGTATGGAGAAACTAGTCGCATGCATTGCTCAGGTGTGATTTTCAAATCTTGAAGGTTCCGTGGGCCTCTTCTATGAACTCTGATCTTTAGTTCTTTCCATAGATTTTCAATTGGATTCAAGTCAGGTGATTGGCTGGGCCATTCTAGCAGCTTTATTTTCTTTCTCTGAAACCAATTGAGTGTGTCCTTGGCTGTGTGTTTGGGATCATTGTCTTGCTGAAGTGTCCACCCTCGTTTCATCTTCAGCATCCTGGTAGATGGGTTTTATCAAGAATGTCTCTGTACATGTATGTATATATATATGTATGTATATGTATATATATATAATATATATGTATATATATATATAATATATATGTATGTATGTATATGTATATATGTGTATATATATATATAATATATATGTATATATATATATAATATGCATGTATGTATGTGTGTGTGTGTGTGTGTATATGTATATGTATATATATATATATATAT